>CM076986.1:20279701-20307201 GCA_039105355.1 Benthosema pterotum
CATGAACACCAGCAGCATCCTGAATTCTGGAGTTAAACGTTTGCCACGACACATCGCAACAAACAGCGAGCTTCTATAGTTCGGCTACTTTTTGCTCGAAGACATTTGGTTTAGAATGAAAAAGGTGTATACCAAGGTCCAGTTTACTAACAATGGAGGGCTAAAGCCGTTAAAACCTTGTCAGTATTGCAAATATAATATGTATTATTCCAATGCAATGGTTTGAAAAATACCCGTCTGATAAGCCTCTTTTATGGCAAGGTTCCTTATCAATTAAAAAAGGTTATCACTTATTATAGCAGCCTATATGCCTCATATATAGCTGATATACTGGTAGCCTCACTAAAATTAACCCACTCTCTTCTTTATTCTCTAAGTAAAAAAATGACATTTTTGAATGGCAATAGCAGATGAATTGCCACCTGCTTGCACTGTAGCGCTGCTGCTCATGCTGTGCTCTTGCGTCCAACTTGTGGCACACCTTGTGCCCTCTCTCTCCCTCCCTCCCTCGCTCTCTCTCTCTCTCTCTCTCCCTCTCTCTCTCTCTCTCTTCCAACACATTGTCGTCGCTGTTGTTGAACTCGGTGAAACTAAATGCTGCCTGCTGCTGACATTTCATTATTCGCCAATTGCCTTAATAAAATTGAGTCGATGTAGTGAGGCAATAACACTGTGGGGACTATCGAAAGATGCTCTGAATAGCTATACTGTCAGATGTTTGACAAGTTAAAGGGACCCTGAGGTGAGGAGATCACCAAGCCAAAAAGGCCTGGTGCCAAAATTCGCTGCAAAGGTTCCAACTCCCAACGATTTCTCGCCCCTCACTGTTCAGGCCCAGAATAAGCAGGCCTGCCCTGTACGTGCCAAGAAACAGTTAAAATATATTAATCACACTCCGGCTCCATATGATTTTTGGATCATGTGCTCTGGTGGTCAGCCACTAAAATAAGCCAGCACGCCATCGCCATTGTGGCATACAGGTTTTTCTATATTTCTTCAATGGTAAACGCATCAGCCAAAAAGGCAAGGCATCATCCTTGCATGAAAGGGCTTTGGGCCTGGGGCAAAGCCGGGAGACAGTTGGCCCACACACTGACAAAGGGTCACTCCACGGGCTGCAGGCAATGCTGTAAGACGGAGGTCGTGCCAAGTCCATTTTTAACTTGGGGGGGAAAGGACACTGTGCATGGTGTCAACGAAACGTTCATCATCAGCCGCTTCACGATTGCACCAACATGCTTATCGTTATTATGAGACCTGATCCCCTTCCTATGCTAAACGAGCGAGACGAATTCACTGCGCACGTTTATCCCTCTGTGTGATGATGGTAAGGCGCGAGATAGAAGAACAGAGGCAGAGGCAAAGCAAACCTGAAGGCGAATAGCCCCCACACACACCCCCATCCCTCCCTCCTCTCCTCTCTCTTATGGTTCTAATGAAATAGCGCCGCCAGACAGACAGCCAGAGCGCACCGCCCCGTGCCAGTGATTTACGCACGCAGAGCACATAAAAGCACCTGCTATGGGAAGCTTATTAGGAGAAAGACAGTGGTCTTTCGAAGCAATAGACCCTTATTGCGAAGCAATGCTTCATGACTCGAACCACACAACGTTTAGTCGTCTTTATGCAGCTCCCTATAGCCCTATAGTGTTCAACAATTTGTAAAAGAGCGAGACATGCTCCAGCACGGAAAAATGCGCTCATTCTTTTCCGAGATTTCCTAACGGGAGCTGTCAAATGCAGCGTAACAGCAACACAATGCTTTGGCGAAAGCACACCTCGTATATTGCTTAAATGACCAACTAGTAGATCTGCCTATCAATAATTGACGTTAAGTGGAAAGCATAGTGGTGAAGCTATCCATGAGGCTATATAGCCTATAAAAAAAGAATCGTCACGATCAGTCATGAATAACCCAACGTATCTGGCGGCCTATATTGCAGTTTTAGGTGTTTTATGCACCCTTTTCAACCGAAGGATCTTTAAGTAGGCAATAAGTGACCAGAGAAGAACCAAAGAAATGCAGATACGGTATAGGCTGTCCGTCATATCACGGACACGGGAGTTATTCGCTGGAGATTGAGGGGATCGTCTCTGCTGCTCGTCTGCAGTGCAGACAAGTATCAACATATATGGCTACTTACGCCTAAACGCACGTATAGGAAATCGAGTTGAATTTTAAAGTACAGCAAGTGTTCAATCAATGTCGTTTTCACTTTTGCGGAGCTTTCAGATTGTCTCTCTAAATGTAAATGCTAGACAATTCCTCTCTGATCTTGTCCAAATTAACTCTCCGATTAAGAAGCACGCGCGTTGTATGAGAATGTTGAGCCCAATGCACACGATGCATTCTATAGAGGCTACATCTATGAGAACTATCTATTTGGTTTGGCAGCGCGCGGCGAGACTGCATGAGACGACAACCAGGCAGCGGTCGGGTCTCTCTCTCTCTCTCCAACGGGGATGTTGGCGCACAGACAGAAAGCACCCGGCCGGCCGGTATACCGTCCGGAGCGGAGTGCTCCCTCCTTCAATCCCGAAGCTTATTTTTTAATGTGCTCGATCCCGAATGATGACACACTAGTCTGTCTACCTGGCAGTCACAATCGGAGATTAGGGACATGTTCTTGTTATCTTGGACACGAAACACATCGTGGACGTTTCTGAAGAAGCACGCACGGCCAGCGGACGGAGCACAGCGCGCACGCACGCGCGCGCGCGCACACACACACACGCACGCACGCACTCGTCGGTGTCTGGAAATATCTCCTCTGCCAGCAGCAGCGCGTGTTAAAACATTCTTTCCGATTGCTTTCCTAATAGTGAGAGACGGTCTCTCCCTCTCTCTGCACGACATGCAGGCACATCAGATCAGCTCCTATAGCGCACGACTATTAAACTAAAACATCACAATTAAAAGAAGAAGGGGTCGAAGGAGGGATGGGGGGGCGGAGAACGTTCTTTTTGTTTTCTTTTGCATATATCTCCATGACTTGTCATGTATGTATTCCCGTGCCGGGTAATGTATGTATATCCCTCGCATCATCATCCTCATCCTCTCCGCTGTCCAGATGCGCACAGGGCAGGCACCACGTACAGCACAGCAGCACGCGTGCCACAGCCATAAGCACCACCAACACCAACACCAGCACCAGCACCAGCAAACATGGGGAAAAAGCACAGCCCTTATTCTCTCTCAACCACGTCTTGGATGTATGATGTTCAGTGCAGGTTCCATAGAAATCGTCCCAGGGAAAAAAAAGGTCCATCAGATGATAAGACGGCATTAAAGAAGTCGAGGAGAGGGGGGATATTTTAAAGATGTTTGGTTGCTCACCTCTAATTCTCTCCACACCGAGTCCTGGTTACACCTGTCCCACGCCATCCAGCCACCACTGAATGACGGATCCGTAAAAAAAAACAAAAAAACAAAACAAAAAGAAAATTAAGCAAAAAAGAAAAAAGAAAAAACTAAAATCCACACACGCGCCTCCTCGATCCGCTCCGCTCGCTCTCACACGGGCAACTGTACCCCCTCGCCGAGAATGAACCGAGGGCACCTGTCTTACAACTGCTTTCCATCACATGACAAAGCTATTAAAAGTAGGCAGGGGAGTGACTCCGAGTCCCAGCGCCCCCTCCCTCCTTCCCCCACTACTCACCGATGACGTACGGTAGAGCGGGGCGGGGTCTGTGCCGTGTGGACTGTGGGGCTCCAAACATGCGCGCAGCCCTTACATGATAGAGTAGAAGATCCTTTCCAACTAGAAAACCGCTCAATTAATGACACGGCAAAGAAGAAAAAAAGACGTTTTAAAAAACAGCCCACGTAAAAATTGTCGTCGCACTTATCGGGACTTTCTCCGCTGCCATCATGCCATGCTGCTGCTGCTGCTGCTGCCAGACGGCGCGTTGCAATATTCATAAGGAGCAGGGACGTGCACGCATAGAAGTCCGAGGGGCGGGCTTCTTTAGCCCCTGCCCCATGGCTTTTAAAGGGTTAGTTCAGATTTTTGGAAGTTTTATAAAATACTCTCCATTAATATAGTGGTGTCGAGAGTCCCGTGGTGGGAGTTCTGCTCTGGTTTTGTTCTAAATTAAGTAGGCTAGTTCCAGTCATTTTGTGTAGGTTCCTGGGACCACGGAGTAAAAGTAAATTAATCCAGAAAAATAATGTAATTTGTATCTGTGTATTATTTCTAAAATATCCGTAGGCCTACCTCCTTTGTTCGTTTTTGACCTGTCTATCACATGGAATTACTTTTTGTCCGTAGTGGTATGGACACAAAAAAGTTCCCTATCATGTTCCCTACCATGTGATAGACGGCTCAAAAATGAACAAAGGATGTGCTAATATTTTAGACACATGGGTCAACACTCAACAATACAAAGTTAGTTCGTTTTTTGATTCAATTACTTTTACTGTGTGGCCTCTGTGACCCCCCAAAAATGGTCGGAACTAGGCTATTGCATATTTCACCAAAACCAGAGCAGAATTCCCAACACGCAACTCTGGACACCAATTAATACAGGTAACACCACTATATTAATGGCAAGTATTTCATATACAGCTTAACTTAAAAAATCTGAACTAACCCTTTAACCCTGCATTGTTGTACTGTTGTATTGTGGATTTGTTTTGGCAAACATAAACATTTCCAGTTTTCTCATGCCAATAAACTTCATTAATTAATTGAACATTGAAATGAGTGCTGGATTGCCCCCGAAAATAGTTGATCTACAAGCTCTCAATGCATCGCAGATGCGTTGTGAGCTGGTCTACTGGTTAATATAGTCTGTTTCATAAATATGTGCCCTCTGGATTTCAGCCCCTGCCCCTCTAACACTCTCTGTCCGTCCCTGCACAAGGCTGTTACGTCGGTTGAACCGTGCGCGCACGGACGAGCGATCGGCCTCTATAATGTATAGAAACGCACAGCTGTGGTCTTCTTTAATCAAGCTTCTCATCCCGCTATAAGAGTGATGACAAGAGAGAATTGATGCTATTTGTAAGATTATGAATATAAGAACGAATAGCAAACTAACTATGTATGGCTTTAATGGCAATAATATACCTTGCATGCGCAATCACTTTCCCCTAAACAGATTATGCGATTAGTGTCTAATGAAAATACAATACACTGATGGGGTGGGTGGGATATCTCGCAGGATTTATGGTCAATTTCACTCGCGTGCGTTAATGTTTCCCAGCCATACCATATGTTTAAGTTGCCGCAGACATATAGGCCTACAGTACATAGAGCGTCATTCCCTTTTTGTTTTCGTTTTGTTTTCGTAGGCGGTATTTAGTGTTACAGTGTACTACCAAATAAGGAGACTGGGTGCTTTTTGAGGCAGAGCGTCGTCGGGCAGAATAAAGGAGCAGAGCAGGTGACAGTATCAACCATGTATACAGTGTCAACAAGAGCTGTATAGTCAACATCACTACAGAAAATAAAAACACAGGCCTTGTGGACATTTCAAACAGAGTGGTTTGTCCGTTGGCTCGAGTGGGAGTAATAGATCTATAGCTGTAGAAGGCATTATTTTGTTACTTATCAGAGAGCTGTACACATGTATTCTTTATTCCACATAAAAGTGCTGGCACAGCTGAGTCACTACATTTAACAGCATGCAGTAGATTTCCTTTTCAGTTTTCTTCTTTTATACGATAGTATCTATGTGCCTACTTGTTCTTTCTCCAAATAACATTTGCAACGAATAGCAACAATGGCAATTAAGTCTAATGTAAACATTCACGGTTCTTCTACAGAAATGTTGCTCTATAGCAACACCAAGATAACTTCTAACAACGCATTTCCATAATAAGAAATTCACTCCATGGAATATGCCAACCCCAGTTCAATTTCTGTTGTTGTGAGCCTATTAACTCCACCTGAGCATGCAAGGAGCAATTGTCTCCCTAAATTAGTGAGCCACATAAGTCTCATTAGACATGAAATTGCACAGAAACCTGTAAAAGGTTGTGGGACTGAAAATTTGGATTGTACACAACGTGCACTCTGTGTGCGTGTGTGTGCGCGTGTGTCACTGTGACTGTGTGTATGGCAAGGGCGGATGTAATATTTCCCAATTGGGGGGGGGTCAGGAGGAAAATGCTATGGGTGCGACTTCATTGCCCAGGTCGCTTCGCGCCACGGGCGATGAAGCCGCACCCATACCATTTTTATTTTCAGTTACAGGACTTGTATTAGTCAAGTAAAGCATCAATAGTAACATCAGTTGTTGTTGAAGTTGCAACAGACACACAGCATGCATAAAGCTAAAGGTCTGACTCAGAGAGTTTTCTGTTTTCAATGATGAAATGCTGTTGGTTTAGTGGTGACACAGTATAGTTTTTCACATCATTTTAAATATAAGCACTTTAATTTGAAATACCTTGGGTTGTTTTACATGCCATCATATTTGGTGGGGCAGTCAGGGCATTTAGCCCCCCCCCCCCCCATGACCATGCCTAGATCCGCCCCTGGTGTATGGCTGTGTGAGTGTTTGCATGCATAGTGCATACTTACTGCCATCTGAGGGCATTTGTAGCCATAAATCTATACATCTGCCCCTCCACGCGAGCCTAGAGATGCTACCCAGAAGCCACAGTGAAACCCGATCAGAGCAGGTGGTGTGTGCAGTGACCTCACAGAGCCCAGATGGACTATCTACCACACAGACGTATTATGGATGGACCATGGGAGTGACACGGAGCTCCATGGTATAGCTGGCTTCACATTCACAACCACGGCGGAAGTAGAACGCACAGATGATGGAAGCGTGTCTGTTGGTTCGATCGAAGAAACAAACGCTATACAACCTGCACAAACAACACATGCTCCGCTCAGGGATCCGTATGTGACGGAAATATACTATTTTAAAGTCCATTATCATCCAATATAGGCTATATTTAAAAATCCTTTCATAAAGCTGAACTTATGGAAGGCTGTAGGACCAAGAGTAGGCGACCTTTTTGATACCATATTCTAACTCTTGAGAACGTAAAAATGAAACCAAATGGACCTGCAAGGGTCCATTTGGTTTCATTTTTACGTTCTCAAGAGTTACATCTGGTTAACCAACTTAGCTGGGGACCACCTGGAACCCTCTCAAGGACCACTGGTGGTCCCCGGACCACTGGTTGAAAACCACTGTTGTAGAGCCTATCACAGTGTTTGACTGTACTCGGTTGCTTACTGTTTGCATTTCTGTCAAATAAAGAGTAGTCAATCAATCAATCAAATTAGAAGCTCACAAAATGTCACACTACGTTGGGTTGTGAGCTTGTAGACCTGCTAATATTGAAAATAGGGATGCCAGCCAGTCTGAAAGTCATGGTGCACACAACCCAATAACGCTAAAATGAAACGAAATAGGCTATAGGCCTACTTATAGCCTACCAACAAATTTGTTGGTGATGACAACCAAATATTCTAAATCTCGAGTCTGAGGGGCTAAATCTCATCAAATGGTGGTTTGACTGTGGCTCAAATGTGGATTAAATATTGGACCCTGATATGTACAGTATGAAAAGGGTTGAAGACCACTGCAGTGGTGCAAAACGCAAAGAGAGAAGACGGGTGAACAAACAAACAAACATTCCAGCATCGTCGTTTCTCCAGGAATACTGGAAACGACGATGGAAGGCTCGTCTGAAGACGACCTAGAGAGAGATACCCACTTGCTCGGGCAACAGAAGACATCACCTGTACTGTAATTGTGAAATGCAGATTAGAAGTTGCACCATAATGAGAGCCCAGACTCGGAAAGCAGCAGGACATAGCCTTGTTCGATATGAGACAGATGCTGGAGCGTCTAGCTCTCCTGTAGCGACACACGTGACGCGCTCTGAAAAAGTCTTATCTGATTGTTCTCTTCACGCCAATTAAGACAACGGGAGCTATAAATATAACAACACTGTTGTGGTTTTCTTTCCTCAATGGCTTTTGATTTTCTTTTTTTCCCTCCTCCCCTCGCCAAAGGGGCTGCCATCCGATATTTACGTATGCAGCAGCAGCGGCAAGGCGGGCCAAGTTGTACAACCTTGTTGAAGTATACGGGTAATCTTAGCAATGCTACAGTATACGGCTTGCATTTCAGCCACATGACACCCCGATAATGAATGGCTAAGTCTATGAGGAGACCGCCAAAGACAGTTTTCTTCTTCAAGCATAAGGGTGGATAAGGAATGTTTATCAGCCTGCGACGCCAAAGGGATATTTGGAAGCGAGCCTTGACAGCAGCAGTATCAACGTGATTGCATACGTGGCCATTCTGCTGTACAGAGTGGCTGCGGGTTGTGCTTTCACACTGTCCTTGCATTAAGCCATTCCCTACAGATATAATGCCTCAAAGGATTTGTGTCCATAGGAGGGAGTGTGAAAAGTTGTTCACACCCATTTGCCGCAGAACAGATTGTCAATTTGATGGACTTGGCTTCTATAAAGGCACAGCCAGTCCTTGACGCTTCAGATGTGGCAAATTGCGAAGCATATATAAAACCTCGCGGAGAGAGATTATGCTTCTTTAAAGATTCATTAAGGCCTCGAATTAATTGGAAATGTTAGTCGATGGCTAAACGGTTCACGAATGAAGTATAACACTGTGTTCTAACAGTACTGTGACCATGTGCACAGGCCCGGATGTAAGCTTTCCCAATTGGGGGGGCAGACGAAAATGGTATGGGGGGGCTTTAATGCCCGGGGCGCAAAGCGACATACCATTTTCGTTTAAATTCACCCCAAACTCCCACATTGAATAGATAACTATGTTTTTGGCATGGTTATTATATCTATCTTAACACAAAATATATCTTCTTTTTTATATATTTTCTAGTTCTGTTACGCACAACATTTATACCTTGTAGGCCTACAGTACATATATTAGGCAAGTAAGCATCAATAATAACATCAGTTATTGAAGTTACAACAGGCATGCAAGCATAAAGCGGTCTGTATAAGAGATTTTACTTTTTTGAAGGATGAAATGGTGTTGGTTTAGTGGTGTGACAATTGTAGTTAGTTAGTAGCGTAGCGTTTCAAATCATTCTAAATATAAGAACTTAATGTGAAATATCTTCGAAATTTGGGTTGTTTGCATGCCCTCATGTTTGGTGCACAGCGCACAGCAGCAGCACATTGCTGCTTGTGCTTGGGTTCTTACAAGTGTACTTTACTTACTGGGCTACTGGCCGTTTACAGAAAACCAATGGGTCTATATAATTAAACGATTTGCCCTGTGAGTCACAAGTGGTGGACAAGTGGAGCTCTCGTGACCAAAATGAGGCTAATCCGCAGATAATTATCTCCGACTTGCAGACGTGACTTGACTCGCACCGCTGGAGTCGATCAACCCCATGGTTCCTGCTAGACACTATCTCTGATCAAAAATTTACCAAAAACGTTGATACTGTGGTGAATATTTTAGTTCTACTTGTGGAAATCGTCTGATCTTTCGCAAAGCCAGCCTTCATCTTGTATGTTAGAGCAGTAAAAGCTTTTTGGATGAGACCAACCATTCAATAATGGACATGTTTTTTTTTTTGTATTAAATTATTTTCCCAGAAAGTGTGCTATTTAGTGGAGCGGGTTAGCAAAACTATTGTTCACTTTTTGAGAAAAGCGTGAAAATTGGTACACGCATAGCCAAAGACATTCTAAAAATATTTGGATGTGGAGGCATCTTGAATTCCAAGATGGCGGCCCCCAAAATCCAAGATGTCTGCCCAGAAATGTAGTTTTTCTGTCATAACTTGAAATGCATTGATTTTACGCCCATAGATGTATTGAACGTTAATACAAAGTTGGCCATTACGGACGATTTGGTACCAAGTACGTGTCTGTATCTCCTACGGTTCTTGAGATACGGCATATAGGCACTTTCACAGATTGAGGAGAGCAAGACATTTGTAACATTGATTCTTAAGTCAATCAAATGGTCATACAGACATGAAAATTGGTACACACACTCTGCAAACCCCGCTATTTCTAAAAGTACTGCATGCCCTGCAAAATTCCAAGATGGCAGCCCCCAAAATCCAAGATGTCTGTCCAAAAATGTGTTTTTTCCTTCATAACTCGAAATACGAAGATCATAGATGTATTGAACGTTAATATAAAGTTGGGCATTACGGACATTTTGATACCAAGTACATGTCTCTATGTACTACGGTTCTTGAGTTACAACATATCCGTATTCATGAGGCACCAAAAGTGTAACATTTTGGCACATTTCACTATTTAACTCAAAGATCCCTTAATCACTTTCAGGAATCATTTTCAGGAAATGGACCTACATGTATCTGCTATCATAAACCACTTCAAGTTTCTCAATTGATGAAACGGGTCGGGAGTTATTAAACCGATTGTAAAGGGCTGTTTCAGTGCTAAATTTGCTGCGTATAGTTAGCGAACATAAGCCACCCAGAAATGTCTGTCTGTGCATCCCTCCTTCACAATAAGTGTATATCTGAAGCGGACGCACCAAGTGCAGCATGTGTCCTAGTATAATGGTATAATATGCTAATAGGCGTAATAGTGTAATATATGCAATAGTGTAATAGGGCTAATAGTGTAATCTATGCAATAGCGGTATACTGTAATAGGGAATATATGTAATAGTGTCATAGTGTAACATGTGTAATAGTGTATTAGGGTAATATGTGTAATAGTATAATAGGGCAATATGTGTAATAGTGTCATAGTGTAACATGTGTAATAGTGTAATAGGGTAATATGTGTAATAGTGTCATAGTGTAATAGGGCAATATGTGTAATAGTGTAATGGTGTAACATGTGTAATAGTGTAATAGGGTAATATGTGTAATAGTGTCTTAATGTAACATGTGTAATAGTGCAATAGGGTAATATATGTAATAGTGTCATAGTGTAACATGTGTAAGAGCGTAATAGGGTAATGTGTAATAGTGTCATAGTGCAACATGTGTAATAGGGCAATATGTGTAATAGTGTCATAGTGTAACATGTGTAATAGGGTAATAGGTTAATATGTGTAATAGTGTAATATATGTGCATTAAGGTAAGAGTGTGGTATATGAAATAGCTGTATAGTGTAATTGCCCTATTACACTATTGCACATATATTACACTATTACACGTATTAGCCTATTACACATATTACACTATTACACATATTGCACTATTACACATGTTACACTATTACACCATTACACATGTTACACCATGACACTATTACACATAGTGCCCTATTACACTATTACACGTGTTACACTATGACACTATTACACATATTACCCTATGACACTATTACACATATTATCCTATTACACTATTACACATATTACACTATGACACTATTACACATATTATCCTATTACACTATTACACATGTTACACTATGACACTATTACATATATTACCCTATTACACTATTACACATGTTACACTATGACACTATTACACTATTACACATGTTACACTATGACACTATTACACATATTGCCCTATTACACTATTACACATATTACCCTAATGCACTATTACACATGTTACACTATGACACTATTACATATATTACCCTATTACAGTATACCGGTATTGCATATATTACACTATTAGCCCTATTACACTATTACGCCTATTAGCATATTATACCATTATACTAGGACACATGCTGCACTTGGTGCGTCCGCTTCAGATATACACTTATTGTGAAGGGCAGATGCACAGACAGACATTTCTGGGTGGCTTATGTTCGCTAACTATACGCAGCAAATTTAGCACTGAAACAGCCCTTTACGATCGGTTTAATAACTCCTGACCCGTTTCATCAATTGAGAAACTTGAAGTGGTTTATGATAGCAGATACATGTAGGTCCATTTCCTGAAAATGATTCCTGAAAGTGATTAAGGGATCTTTGAGTTAAATAGTGAAATGTGCCAAAATGTTACACTTTTGGTGCCTCATGAATACGGATATGTTATAACTCAAGAACCGTAGTACATAGAGACATGTACTTGGTATCAAAATGTCCGTAATGCCCAACTTTATATTAACGTTCAATACACCTATGGGGCTTAAGATCTTCGTATTTCGAGTTATGAAGGAAAAAACACATTTTTGGACAGACATCTTGGATTTTGGGGGCTGCCATCTTGGAATTTTGCAGGGCATGCAGTACTTTTAGAAATAGTGGGGTTTGCAGAGTGTGTGTACCAATTTTCATGTCTGTATGACCATTGGATTGTCTTAAGAATCAATGTTACAAATGTCTTGCTCTCCTCGATCTGTGAAAGTACCTATATGCTGTATCTCAAGAACCGTAGGAGATACAGACACGTACTTGGTACCAAATCGTCCGTAATGGCCAACTTTGTATTAACGTTCAATACATCTATGGGCGTAAAATCAATGCATTTCAAGTTATGAAGGAAAAACCACATTTCTGGGCAGACATCTTGGATTTTGGGGCCGCCATCTTGGAATTCAAGATGCCTCCACATCCAAATATTTTTTAAATGTATTTGGCTACGTGTGTACCAATTTTCACGCTTTTCTCAAAAAGTGAACAATCTGCCCTAATAAGAGAGCTAAACCGCTCCACTAATTGGTCTGCTGAGGACTTGTTGTTGCTGTTTGTGTATGTGTGTGGGGGGGTGGGGGGATGATTCATATCACTTTGTCATATGTCATCGCTCCCAACAGAATCTATCCTAGCATCTGGCCACTTTGATGCACGGCGGCTCGACTCATATGAATTAATCGAGTGCGGAGGAGGAGGAGGAGGCGCTGCAAAGAGAGGAGCTCTATCTATTCACGTATTGTTCAGGAACATGATAAGATGGCCAATCTTTTCTCTCCCGGTCGTCATTTGGCGTGCTTTCTTGGGGGGGCATGCATGCACGCGGGCACCTGGGTAAATAAAAAATAAATAAATAAATAAATGAAATCTCCTGGGATAAATCACGACGTGTTCGCTGTGCTAAAGGACGGGGCTGGAGGAGGAGGAAGTGGTCACGTTTCACGGCAGCCGAGCATCCTGCCATAACATGGGATATAAATGCAGCGCAAAAGACTGACCACAGGAAGTGTAAGGCGATCCTTGGCCGCGTTGCATAAGCTCCTGTCTGATATCAAATGATGGCACCATGCAGCCATGGAGGATACGCTACCAATGAGCCATAATGAGGTCATGGTTCATCCACAGGTTTGTAACTGAAGATACTGAAGTTTAAATGCAGGCTCTAATGGACTCTACTGCATCATGAGAAACTGTATGGTGTTAGTACTGTAGCAATTACTGTACGTAAATGCCATTTTATGTAGGTTGAAATAAACAATTGCTTTGTGCTGTGTGTGTGTGTGTGTGTGTGTGTGTGTGTGTGTGTGTGTGTGTGTGTGTGTGTGTGTGTGTGTGTGTGTGTGTGTGTGTGTGTGTGTGTGTGTGTGTGTGTGGACGGACGCGCGCACACTAGGGTGACCAGATCCCAACTCACCAGATGTGGGACAAACAGTGTGTTTGTGTGGGACAATGTGGGACACATGCGGGGTTGTGTCGGACTGTCGCACAAATGAATAAATAGTACCCAATTTAGGTGTTTCTACTCTTCCCTTCACATACCACCACTATAGTTTGCCATTTTCATCCACTAATAAGAGGCACTTAACAGAAATGTTTTTAAATGAACCATTTAGTGGACATTTACCTACAAACTATACACCTGGACAATATAACTGGACCAGGGCCAAAGCAACCAATAAAAAAATAGTAAAGACATATTAATCAATGTATCTTCCTCCTAACAAAGACAATTGCAAGTCTGAAATTGTAGAGGCCCACAATGAACGAAATAAATAAAACCAGAAACATAAATAAAAGTTTGGTTAGCATTGGAGCCATCAAATTGTAAATGTGTCTGTCATAGCAGCATGAACAGGCTATGCACTTTTAGGTTTTGTCCATCACAAACCAAAGGGACCCTTATGGGTCCATTCTGGTTTCATTTTATGCTCTCAAAGAGTTACAGATATACAAGGGTCCATTTGGTTGCCAATGGTCCTTTCTAGGAAGGAAGGAGGACTCTATCATAGGAGGAAAAATGGTGAAAAACAAGGCTTTTATTTCTGGCGCCTGTCATTTCACCCCAACTCACCAGCACTTTCACTAATCTTGGCGCTAGGGGGGTCTGGAAAAAAAGCTAAATATAGCGACAAATGCGCCAAGTTGGCAACACTGGTAAACAGAAGATAGTTTAGCTGCCGTTACCTTGTCTGTGTTCGAATCTTGTTTTGGTCGAGCAAGACATTGCTGTGAGTCTCACATTGTATTCACCCTGTGTCACTGCAGACATCACAGTAAACTCTGTCAGAATCGCATTTCACTGGTTTCACCCAGCAATACATGGTCTCCCAGTCCTTATTACTATATTTACTTATTTTAGTTTCGTTCGGCTCCTCCTTGTTTCTTTTCTTTCATGTATTCATTCATTGCAACGCACAGTGCTGTTGTGTTGTGGTGGGCGTTTACTTTATTGATTTCCCAACACGGAGTATTCAAACTCCAGTTTGTCCCTATACAGGCCATTCAAACTTGGACACCTCAATGTCGCGCCGCTTCTACCGAGAATACAGACGGAGTTACCCATCTCCGTTCACTTCATGGGGTCAGTCCAATGGCGGCTGTTCTACATAGACTTCTATGGGAACAGGGACAGCAAATAAAACCGTCTCTCTCACACAAACACACACACGGCCCGCCCCTTTCCCATTTGGACAAGCTTCGCTGCTCACAGGCAGGCTGCCGCGGATCAGTGTTTTATATTGTGTCACAATATTTTTGCGAATTTGCCCACATTATGAAAACTACAGCTTGTCAATCAAAATGCGGGACAAAGTCTCAATCGGCGGGACGCCTTAAAAGAGAGTGAAATGCGGGACAATCCCGCACAAATCGGGACATCTGGTCAGTCTAGCTGGCACACACACACACACACACACACACACACACACACACACACACACACACACACACCACACACACACACACACACACACACACACACACACACACACACACACTGTTTTGTTGACAACAAAGACCGTCAGGGCAAAGCAAGTGTCTGTCTGCAGGGAAACAGCTGCAGCATGAAAGTAGAAGCAACATAGAGGGGGGAAAGGAAACCAATATAGCTATATACAGTATTCATATTGATTTTTGGCTAAAAAGTTGCTTTTAATTAGACCCCTTTGGTGTGGTTTTTACGTGCAATGATGTCTTCCCTTTGTATTTGAGGTTTCTTGCGGGGGGCTGAACCTTTCCAGTCAAATGTGCCAATGAAAAAACTGTAATATAGTGACATCACATTACCAGCCCCTCCCCCTTTATCATACAACTACAGCTGTGGGTGTGGCTTCAGTTCAGGTGGATCTCCACCCATCACCACCATCCACCAGGCAAACTGGGGTTACCCACATAAAGATGACGACATTTTAACAAATACTATACACACTTTTTGGGGAAAAAAATAATGTTCCTCCCCATATATTACCCAATGATCATGTTCTAGTGTGGGGAAAAAAAATCACAGCATTCCAACTTTAACATCTGAAATGTGCAAAAATATAAGAATTGAAGCCACGTGACTTCTGTACTGGCGGCATATGGCAAGGAGAAAGACCAGAGCTCAGAGAAAATGTAAACCGCACGGACATGCACCGCAAGGGGCATGTCCGTGACCATGAGGAATGGAATGAACATGAGGATTTTACTGTTACTGAGCTCCATGTACATACATCTAGTCTGTTGCAGGAGCTCATCCTGGTGGATGCGCGCGCGCACACACACACACACACACCCGTGCACACGCACACACACACACACACACACACACACACACACACACACACACACACACACACACACACACACACACACACACACACACACACACACACACACACACACACACACACACACACACGGGCAGATCTAGGCATGGGCATGGGGGGCAATGCCCCCTAAATGACCTGACTGCCCCACCAAACATGATGGCATGCAAACGACCCAAATTTCAAATGTATTTCAAATTAAAGTGCTTATGATGAAAATGATTTGAAACACTACTACTGCTACTAACTACAATTTTGGCACCACTAAACCAACAGCATTTCATCATTGAAAACAGAAAACTCTCTGAGTCAGACCTTTAGCTTTATGCATGCTGCGTGTCTGTTGCAACTTCAACAAAAACTGATGTTATTATTGATGCTTTACTTGACTAATCCTGTAGCTGAAAATGGTATGGGTGCGGCTTCATCTCCCGTGCCATATCTCCTGCCCCTCCAACATGTTCGCTTGCCCCCCCAAATGGGACATGTTACATCTGCCCTTGCACACACTACCAGCCACACACACACACACACACACACACACACACACACACACACACACACGAGTAACATGCATTAGGCAATGGGATAACCAGCGTGACACCACAAATTATGCCTGCATTCACCCTTTGCCGTGCAGCGTGAGCCGCCACAGTCTCCCCCCGACGGAGACGTTGCATTGCCCTTCATATAGACCCTGTCACCTCTCCTCCCTGCATGCAGGCGTGTAATCCTTTCCATCAATGAACTCCACTGTGTCATTTAGCCGCTCTCAGGATGGCGGCCACTTTCCCCCGCTGAGAGTCCAGCCCGCGTTATTAAGGCGAAATTGCATGAAGAGTTGGCCATCGGTTAACCATGAAGAATTGAAAAGAAAAAAAAACATCATGGGGACCCACGCAGAGGCTGGTAAACGCAAAACAACAGCCCCAGGCTGCAGGACGGTTGGGGTCTGCCCACACACACACACATCCTAGCAGGCTTATTTTGGAGGAGTCTGTGGCAGTATACCAGCCGCCCATGACTCCCCACAGATGAATAATATCACAGTCGTTGGGGCGAGGAGCGTCTGGGGCGAGTATGAGCGCTCCCCGTTGTAGGACTGTAACAGCCATCGTTGGGATTGTTTTTAAACTCATCCGTGAGTAAAGTCATTAAAGATGTATGTGGGTTATAGTGCTGCATGGAGGAAAGCCAAATAAAGGTGTGTAAAAGGTGTGAAGCAAGTGGTGTGGGAGCTGCATCACAGCCGTTGATGGACTTGTGGAGCACTTTGGGATGTTCTGTCTTGGACTGCAGCTCTGCACAGGTTAAAACGCAAGTGGTATGAGGGCCAGATTGGCCACAAATGTTGCGCACTGTGTATATCATGGATTGCACACAGTAAATACTGGTTCATTTTTGCAACCAGTCCTTCAAAATCTCTTCCAAATCCATCAACAAATCATATCAACACACATCAGTATATCCTGCCATATGCACTGGAAAAATGTGTGCATGGCACTTCTCTTTTAAAACATCATATATAGGACTAACTATTGGTGGAGAGGTTTGTCCATCACATGTTTTGCTTAGCTGTGATTGGACCTAGCAGTGTGGAGAGAGAGGTCTTTGCTGTAGGTCAATGGAGTGACAGAAGAATAGCATGTCCATATTGTATGTTGAATATTTTTGATCAGGCCGATTCTAAAAAAGCACCTTCTAAAAGAATGTTTTCTGCAAAGTTAAAACATGTATTCAGAAAATCCGACAGAAATGTATACTGTAACTACACTGTACATCAGGGGCAGATCTAGGCATGGGCATGGGGGGGCAATGCCTTCCTAAATGCCCCCAGACTGCCCCATCATGCAAACATGATGGCATGCAAAACAACCCAAGATATTTCAAATTAAATTTCTTATTTTTAAAATGATTTGAAACACTACAACTGCTACTAACTAACTACAGCTGGCACTACTAAACCAACAGCATTTCATCATTGAAAACAGAAAACTCTCTGAGTCAGACCTTTAGCTTTATGCGTGCTGTGTGTCTGTTGCAACTTCAACAACAACTGATGTTATTGATGTTTTACTTGCCTAATGAATGTCCTGTAACTGAAAATGGTATGGGTGCGGCTTCCGCCCCTGCTGTACATAGCAACAACAACAACAACTAGCTGGGTTATATGGGTTCACAGTATGTGTATCATTATTTTGGAGTTCCAGAATCCCCAGATAGCACCTCCTCCTGCATGTATATACTGTCGACAGCCTTCCCTTCCCCCCAGACTACCACTTACCCATTATTAGTTGTACACGATGATTCCCTTTCAAGTCCAAAGACACAAACCAGTGATTTTGAATTGCTTTGGTGTAAATATTTGTCAGACTGACTCTGCTCATTTGTTTTTTGTGGTTGGTTTCCATCTCCGCCTCTGGCATCTTTCCAAACATGCAGTTTGACAGAGCAGGAATAAAACATAAAATAAATAAATACAACCACCGGAAAATAATAAAGGATGGGGGGGGGGGGGGGGGGCACCACAGAAGAAGAAGAAAAAAAAGACATTAATGAGATCACATTAGTGGCCGCCGGCACTTTTTTTTGGTGCATCATCTCTCTCTCTCCGTATAAACTGGTTTTAAATCCCGTCGGGTCAGGAGCATATAAGAGAGGCTCAAAGCGGGACAGATGTTGCTTCATTCCTAAAATAATAGAGAGGCAGTAGCAGCGCTGAATACCTTGACGGAAACGTACTCTTAACGGACTGGATGAGCGCCAGTGGAAGAATTAGGTCAGCTCAAGTGCACTGTGCCTGCCTTGTGGAACTCCATGTTAAAACCATATCAAGGGAGGAGGAGGAGGAGGAGGAGGAGGAAGAGGAGGAGGGGAGGATGGTGGTGGTGCGAGACAGGTAGAAATTTCTGGAGCAGCACGACCAGTTTTCTCTCGCGCGCACTGTACACACAGTACTCTTTCTTTCTCTCTCTCTCTCTTTCTCTCTTTTGCTCTCTCACTCTCTCTCTCGCGCTCTTGTATCATAGAAACGTGAGCAGAAATGTTACGCCCCAGAGTCCAGACTGCAGCCTAATTATTTTGAGCAATGAAAGGACAGGGCAATCGAGGAGAGAGAGAGAGAGAGAGAGAGAGAGAGAGAGAGAGAGAGAGAGAGAGAGAGAGAGAGAGAGAGAGAGAGAGAGAGAAATGCATGTGAAATGCATTTCTTTCATGCGGCCTGCATACAGCGCGTATAACCACACAAGCCTGAAGAAGAAAAAAAAAATCCTTACGGAACAATAAAACTGATGGTATCATCACCTTTTTTTCCCCTTACAGGGTGCATTTCCAGTTCCCTTTTCATTGCATCCTAAAAGGAGAGCATGTAGCACTGGAGTACAAGTGAAAGAATAGGTAAAGAAAGAAAGAAAGAAAGAAAGAAAGAAAGAAAGAAAGAAAGAAAGAAAGAAAGAAAGAAAGAAAGAAAGAAAGAAAGAAAGAAAGAAAGAAAGAAAGAAAGAAAGAAAGAAAGAAGGCCGACTGCACAAGCCTGATTTATACTTTAACCACGTGTCAGTGTTGTGCACAAGAAATAGCTGATCTACACACTCACCATGCGCGGTGGATGTGCCTCGGCGCCAGCTTGTAGATGTGCTATTTCTGTCACTCCACGCTGGCGCGCGACAGAGCCGAGCATGGATTCAGCACCGGCACAGAGAGAGAGAGGGAGAGAGAGAGAGAGAGAGAGAGAGAGAGAGAGAGAGAGAGAGAGAGAGAGAGAGAGAGAGAGAGAGAGAGAGAGAGAGAGAGAGAGACACACACAGAGACAGATAGAGAGGGAGCTCTGTTATACAGCTCTGAGAAAAGGACTGGAAAAGAGGATGGAGGAAAATGCTGAAAGCAGAGCAGAGCTGTACTAAGATCTGGACAAAAGGCAAAGCACAGGGGCTGGCAAAAAGCCTCTGTATGTGAAGAAGCTGCAGTCTGTCTGTATATACGTCTCATTGTCCCACCGGCGCGCATGCCGGGGACTCGAACCCGCGGGTCTTTTTTTTTTTAGCAAGACCAAATTTGTAACCTCCTTCCCTGTTATAGGAAACTGAACACATTGCACTTATGAAGCTTCAGGCCTCGCTAGAACAATCCAGAGTCAGAGTCTACTTGTTTGAAGTGAACTTAAAGCAGTCTGTTTTTTAAAATACCGTCTGCAACTTGTTTGGAAAGTAGATGATTTCTATATGCTTTGGTATCGGTATCGGCTAACACAGAAAATGTTGGATCGGAATCAGATTGGAAATGAAAAAAGTGGATCGGGACTTCCCTAGTAGTCATAATGATACTGACGTGTTGTATATGAGTCTGGAATAGCTGCACATCGTTTCCTGTGGGACGGGCTCAAACGGCTTTGTGATGCATTGTCGTCTGTACTTGCATACCTGACTCCTGATTGGCTACCCAAGTTCTCTGGAGTAGGAAGTGAGTGCACAATTGAGCTATTCCAGGCCCAATCCGCAGACATGGGGTTTATTATCCAGGCTAGCCTCTACACCTCTTATATATCTGCTGCCCATTTTGACCAGGGGTTTTCAATCTTTTTCATACAAGGGCCCACTATTTATTCAGAATTTGAGGCACGGACAACCATTTGAGACGATATTTTAGCCCCACAGTCCCCCAAAAAACCAAAGATTTTTTTTCCAACAATTCCAGGCTGTATTTCTAAAACAAAACGGGAAAAACAAAACGACCAAAATGACCATTAATCTTCTACATTCTCTAGTTGTGTAGACTTGGGCTAATTCAGATGGTGAATATTTTAACTCTTGAGAGCGTAAACATGAAACCAAATGGACCCGCAAGGGTCCATTTGGTTTGCAGTTGGTTTCCAGTCTGCAGGAAAGGCAGTTGGTTTCCAGTCTGCAGGAAAGGCAAGAAATTACTATTGTGCTCATGTGCATGTGCAAGTGCGCACAGCAGGCACCCCCCCCCCCCCCCCCCCCAACCACACACACACACACACACCCCAACACTTTCCCAACCCTCATCCCCACCCCTGCTCCCCCCTCCCCCTCCCCCCCCCACCTCTCCCCCGTCCTAGGATCTGACCCACCCCCCCCCCCCCCTCCCCACTCCCCCCCCCCCCACCCCCCTGCTACGATGGTCCACTATCTCCCCTCCTAATCTAAATACACGTCTGTGCCACTATATTTCTAATGCCACCCCCCCATCCCCCATCCCCTTCTCCATTCCCGTCACGGCTTGAGATCTTCCTGCTTACGATGGCTATCTGGCTCACATGTGCTATGTATTCATTTACAGGAAGGTCTAGATTTCCACGCACGCCCAACACACACACGCCCACCAACACACACACACACACACACACGAGACCATAGCGTTCCCTTTCCGAAGCCGACATGACCTCCCTGCCCTGTGTGACTATCACGTTTCGGAAATAAAATTGCGCCGCAAAACGTGCCCCCCCCACCCCACCCCCATCACCCCTCCCTCCTCGCCATGCAGCCTCCTTGCTTTTCACGTCGTCAGCCCACGACACACACCCCCACCCACAGAACCGACACCCCTGACCCTCCCTGACTCAGTGACTATGCCTGAGCGTGCGCCATGCCCCCCCACGGACCCCATCACTCCGTTTGATTGACTGATTTCAACTAAGAGTGAGTCATGACTCGTTATGAGTTGTGGGTTTTGATGTGTATAAAATTATGATGTTAACAGATCTCTACCCCCTCGCCGGACGTGATATTCAAATCGACTTGGCAGCCGTCCATCCGCCCGGCACTGTAAAGTGCATGTATAAGCACACGGTCGTTATGTGCTGAGCACCAACATTTGGCTTTTCCTCGTGAGAGACGGTGACGCCGCAGCGTTTTTCTGGTTTGCCCAGACCTCTCTCTCTCTCTCTCTGTGTCATAAACCCTCCAGCCATTCCCATGAGACCGTCCAATCGTTTCCATCGCCCAGTCTTTATGTTTTCTGATTAATGATAAGATATAATATAATATACCGCAGACAGTCTGGGTATAGTAGTGAAAGCCTCGCAGAAACTCCACGAAACCTGAAGTGTAAGTTCTGAACCGGCCTGAAAATTAAAGGGATGGTAAAGATTTTTTGGAAGTTAAGTTCTATGAAATAGTTGCCGTTAATATCGTGGTTGCATATTAATGGCTTGTCCCGTGGGGTTGGAGTTTTGCTCTGGTTTTTGTGAAATATTAAGTAGTTCCGGTCATTTTTGGAGGGTCACTGGGGCCACACAGTAAAAGTAAATTAATACACAAATGAACTTCGTTTGGATTGTTGACCCATTTCTAAAATATCAGCTCATCCATTCATTTTCGACCCTATCACAGGGAACTATGTTTTTTTGTGTCCATATGACTATGCCCAAAACATAGTTCCATGTGACAGGGAGTCAAAAATGAATGAAGGCTGTGCTAATATTTTGGAAATAATTCAACACTAATCTCACTAAATTTGCCTGTCTGATTAGTATTTATCTAGGCCCTTAAACAGTGGTTTTCAACCAGTGGTCCGGGGACCATAGTGGTCCCTGAGAGGATTCCAGGTGGTCTCCAGCCATGACAGTTGGCCAAATGGACCCTTATAGATCTATAACTCTTGAGATTGTAAAATGATACCAAAATGGACCCCTGCGGGTCCATTTTGGTATCTAGCTAGTAATCTCCTGTAAATTGTGGACACAAACTTGAAAATCCTTGGTTTTGGGTCCAGGAGACTAAACTCAACATCAAATGGTGGTCCGTGGCTAAAAGGCAAATTAAATGGGGGGCTCTGGTAAAACGTTGGGTATAGGGTACAGGGTACAGGGTATAGGGTATAGGGTACAGGGTAGGATCGGGGTACAGACAGAACTGGAGAACACTAGCCAGAATCCCCCAGTCTCTCCCTGTTTGTGTTTTTGTGGTGGTATTCCATGACCACCAGGCCTCTCATCACCGCGGCGGTAAACAGGATTAATCAGCGCTGGCGCTGGGCGCTCTGGTCCAGATGACGCGTGTAATTAAGGAGTAATTGGCATGTCATCTGTACATGAGGAAAGATGACACGCGTTGATGCAGATATAACTCTGTCCCCGCCGTGCCGCAGCCATGCAGCGGCGGCCCGACGCAAGCGGCCACAGAGGCTTTCGCCGGAGGTGTAAGATCGAACGCTCCGCAACATCGCCGACACCCTGGTTCCCCCTCTAACGTCTTTAACTCACCCCCGCAAACACGGCGCCTCGAATTGTAATTCACTCGCTTATTCATTTATTTACATGCTAACACACTTAAACAGTAATTTGCTAACTTATTCATTTATTTACATGCTAACCCACTTACTGACGCTCGCATTCGGCAACTTATTCATTTATCCACATCCGAGATGACACAGTCACTCGCTTGATTATTCATTTATGCACATAGGAAGTCACTTACATTCTCACTGGCTTAATTACCAGGCCCCCTCGCTTTTCACTTGGCACAAAAGGCTAGGTCTATGCAGCTCAATAGGCCTATATACTGTAGTGGGAACACAATTGGAGATGGCCGAGATGCCCTTAGATGTTTGGGGTCATGCCGGCCCGCCACAATGGGTCTGAGCTGGCCTTATCTCTCCTTGTAAACGTGGAGCTCCGGGATAAAGTCAGGGGGCCTGATTTCATGGCTCATCTGGGAGATGTTAGGCCGAAACGTAACTGAGGGGGGAGAGAGAGAGAGAGAGAGAGCGTTCTGACTCCTCCGCCTTTGCACCTTTTTATTTATTCCCTCACCTTTAAAGTGAAGTTTGGAACACAACGGGAATATACGCACGCACGCCGCCGCCGATCGAGGCTCCGGGGACGCGTTGCGAGCCGCTATGAATCATAACACGAGACATGTATGGGCTATTCATTATTACGCCGTGTTATTTGGACAGACTCTCCCCCGACCATTTGTCATGCGGCGTGCAAAAATGTAAATGCAATTTTCAACCGCTTGCATGTAAAGAACCCACATTAGCCGTGGCAGATGTGCCCCGCCTCTTCCCTCTAAAATCAATTGTCTCGAGATTATTATTAAAAGGGGTGTCGAGACCAGTGATCATTGTTTTCCATACGTGACGGCCGGGGGTTTCCGCCAACTCCACGTGACTGAATTTCAAAACGTGTGCCTTTGAACAAACACGTCCGCACTGAAAACGTTTCTATATTTCCAGGCTTTGTCCACCCACTGGTTCCACATGGGTTGATATTGACGTGGACCAGGGGTTTTCAACAGGT
This sequence comes from Benthosema pterotum, assembly GCA_039105355.1. Taxonomy (NCBI): domain Eukaryota; kingdom Metazoa; phylum Chordata; class Actinopteri; order Myctophiformes; family Myctophidae; genus Benthosema; species Benthosema pterotum. The sequence continues at coordinate 20,303,838 of CM076986.1, forward strand.
GGTCCGGGGACCACCAGTGGTCCCTGAGAGGATTCCAGGTGGTCCCCAGGCTAAATGATGTGAAGTTGGTTAATCAGATGTAACTCTTTGAGAGCGTAAACATGAAACCAAATGGACCCTTGCGGGTCCATTTGGTTTCATATTTACACTCTCAAGAGTTAAAATATTCATCATGTGAATTAGCCCAAGTCTACACAACTAGAGAATGTAGAAGACTAATGGTCATTTTGATCTGTATGTTTGACTGCTTTGTTTTCTCTGAAATCCAGACTGGTGTTGTGGACAAAAGCAAAAGCAAAATCTTTAGTTTTGGGTCTGTGGGGCTAGAATGTCATCAAATAGTGGTCTGTGGCTCAAATTCAGTCTGGATTTCGGAAACAAAAGAGTCAAACATACAGATCAAAATGACCCCTAGTTGTGTAGACTTCAGATTCAGAATATTTTAACTTATGAGTGTAGACATGTTTACGCTCTTAATAAGTATACATCTGGTTAATCAACTTTCCATATTTGACCTGGGGACCACCTGGAACGCTCTCAAGGACCACCAGTTGAAAACAACTGGTCCAGAAGAGTCTATATATAAAGTACACCCAATATGAACCATAAGCCAATTTGAATATAGAAGACTAGATAGGTACAGCCCTCACATGAAAGGTCTTAACAAGAGCAATGCGACTAAATAATAGAGGAAACAAGTTATTTGTTTTCCATTTCCCCGAAAGGCAAATGGTTTTTGAACATACACGGTTCCACTCGACAGCGGCAATATATTCGAAACAACAAAAGCAGAAGCTTTAAAGTGAAATAAGATAAGGGTTGGAGAACTGGAGATGCTTGTCTCACAGCCAGATATCAATGAGTGGGATTGTGCATTGTTCCTGGTTCAATGACATTCTGGAATAAACACAAGGCTGGGGTGTGAATCATTATTTGCTCTGTCTGCATTTTCTGTGATGCTGATGCATTCTGTTCTGAGACGATTATTATTATTTTTTCATCACAGTAAAGTGTGAATTTTCAGTGATCTGTAGAAACATGTACACTGACGTTGTGAACCAGTAAAGTCCCACTGCGTACTACACTATCTAGGTGTGTGTGTAAGTCTACCTGTGCACGTATACATACAGTACAGTATGTACTCGTATGTGCTTTTATATCAACATGTGAGTACATTTGCACATGTCCTGGAATCGCCCTGAAACCCAACTCCAACCATCTCCGCGACAGAAAACTTTCTCAGCATAAATATTTGTTCGCGTGAGTGAAAATGCCGTGACATCACACTGACAGTATGGAAAACAGCGACGCTGTCCCAAGACAGCACTTTCCCTTTCAGCTCTTCTTGCATGCAGGAATTTCATATCTAAGGGAGTATCTTTCACGTCACCGCCAGCTTCAAGGGAAACTCATTGATGTGATCCACTAAACAGTTTCCCTGCCACTAAAACTTTAGTAGTTAGCACAAGATTTAATCTACTATGCAAACAGACCTGTTTATCCAGGCTTTAATATCACCATTGGGATCTAAGGGCACTATAATTTGGAGTTGTGTGCAAAGATAGTGGATATTTAACCTGACATTGCTTTATGGCGTTGCAGCCTGAAGGCATTTATAGCGGCATCTTGTCAGCTTAGAGGCCTTGACCACTTTAAACCCTCTATATACTTAGTAAGCTAATTCTGATTTGACCGGGGTCAGCTCTGCACTTTGTACGCTCCTGTCCCCAACTACCGGTACGCCCAATTTCAATGCAAAGTGTTGTGAGGAGCCTCTAGCAGGGGTGGATCTAGGCATGGGTATGGGGGTGCAATGCCCCCCTAAATGCCCTGACTGTCCCACCAAACACGACGGCATGCAAAACAACCCAAATGTAAAAGATATTTCAAATTAAAGTGCTTAAAATACCCCAAATCTTAACACAGCATGCAATGTACATGCAACTAGGCATTTTTCGCATGTGAGACTGATTTAATCACACACATTTTATCCATACATCATGCAAATCCACATACATTATTTCTATAGTTACGTGTTCAACACAGATCTGTTCACTTTTTCATATATTACTAGATATATTACAAACCTATACATCACATTAATGCTATTATCCTGGCCACAGGGGTCCTGAATTGCTGCTATATATTGTTGAAGAATAAAGAATAGGATACTTGCATGAGATGTAACAAAACAATCTCAAAGATGAGAAAGGGAAAAGGTATAGTGGGGCATTCCGTTTTTTTAGGAACTCTACTATATTTGGGTGATACACTGTATTTGGAGGCACAAACTACCACACTAGTGAGGTTGTCCTTGATGCTGAGAAGTGACTGCTCTCATCATGCGTCCTACCTTGGGGAGGGGAGGGGAGGGGCCGGTCCGCCAGGCCTCTAACTCAACGGCAAATCTTCCTACCGACATAATTAATGACGGTGCATTTTTAATTACCCCTGTGGTGGTGGGCACTACGGCTTTTGTTTATCGAGCCCCGCTGATCCCCATATTAACGAAGTTAGGTTAATGATAGAGGTATTTTACTTAATAGCGTTTTTATTACTTCCCGCAAGTATGCTGCAATTAATTAACAACGGGCAAATTAAGATCCTCTCCTGTAATGGCCTACCAACACAGGACATCATTACCAATAGTCAGAATAATACATAAAACGATGAGTCAGGTGGCGTGAGGGTGGGAGGGGGGTTCGGGGGGGGGCTGGGTGGGAATTAACGTTCCCGGGATGGGCTTGATTTTTCATTTTTATAAAAGGAATAAATTATGGATATGGCCTGTCAGTGCATGCGTCTCTGGTGCTGCATGCAGAGCAAAGCCGCGGGATCAAAGATGCAGCACATCAGTTGCTTCTCAAACGTTCCCATGTCACAGAGTTGCAAATTGACGTGCACTTTGTGCACTATTTGGTTTACAGACCTCCGCCTGAGGAAAAACAAAAATGTGTGTTTCCCCCCTCCTATAGTTTTTCCACAATCTTTTTTTAAAAAAACAGCCCCACGTACGAGCTCACGTCACAAGGCATCGTGAGCCTGTAGATCAGTCATTTTTGAATAGCCACAGAAAAATAGGGTCAGATAAAAGTAGTTAAAACCATGTTAAACCTGCGCTTTAAAGATGGATCTTTTACTGTAAGAAAGCACGGGTGCCCTGATTTTTATATCCCTCCCCAAAAAACCTTGACAGCCAAACGTGCCAATGAAAAACGTGACAAAAAACACTAATATAGTGACATCACATTATCGGCCCCTCCCATAACTCCTCCCCCTTTATAATACAACTACAGCTGTGGGTGTGGCTTCAGTTCAGGTGGATCTCCACCCATCACCACCATCCACCAGGCAAACCAGACAT
>CM076986.1:20309701-20394701 GCA_039105355.1 Benthosema pterotum
AGGAGCAGAGAGAGAGAGAGAGAGAGCAGGGAGAGCCTGCATCATATAGAAAATGTAGTCTGGCAGCCTCCAGCCCCTCATTAAAAATGCACTAACGCTGAACGCTCCCATTAATCTAAAGCACGCGGTATTTAGCGAGGGTAGCCTTGTGTACAGTCTGTAAAACAGAGCAATTAAAGCAGGTACTTTTGGCCATCGCCGAGGCCCTGGCCGAGCGTAATGGGCCGGAAATGTGAAATATTCCTCCAGCAAGCCAAACAAACGCTTGCTTTGCAACATTGGGGGGGGGGTATAAGCTATAGCATGAAGTCCATATACAGAGCACAGAGATGCACGTGGTGAAATCGGAAGATTCCAATGTATATTTACGTCTACAAGATGATCGCCTGCGACATTTACACCACTATATATGTTTGTTCACGTCAATCAGAGCGTGTGACAAAGCCATCAGTCGTACAATGATAGAAGGGACAGGTTGTTTCGGCGGTCATAATACTGGGGGATTACCACTGCCATTAAGGACGGAGGCTACGGGTTGCGACAAATCTGTGAATAGCCGGCCCTCTGCCAGGCAAATAGCTCACTACATAATGAAACGTGATATGGGAATAGCAGACTGCACGCTACCAGTCATACATGCATACATGCTTAACATAAACGTCTGAGATCACGAGATCATTTCTGAACCGTGTGTGTGTGTCGGTGGAGGCGGTGGGAGGTGTGTGTGAAGTGAGCAAAGCGCCAGACGTCGGGGTATGCTTTCAACTGTAACGGGAGTAGGTAACAACAGGTTTAAAAAGAGGATGGCAGATGCACAGCAGACTTGAAAAGTCATAAAAGGAAAGATGGTAGAGCAGTTGACACCGTCGATTGTCTGATAGCAACGCGGGCTTTCCTTGCAAGACACACACTCAAATTTGGCTGTCTTAAGGTCATTGTACACTGGACTAAACCTTGATTCAAAATCTGGATAAAAGTGACCCTAGCAATATTTGGTGATGTGCAAGCATCATTGACATGAGACAACGTGAGTCTGATTATTTGGTCCGAATTTCTGATATGTTTTTTTTTTTTTTTTTTGTCACGAAAAAACGCACTGGTGTGAAATGACCTTGTTGCTAGAGCGTTCCACCTTCCAGTGGCATACAGGAGCTGAAACAGCCAACTACACTATCCCTAACCCTATTCTAACAATAACATAATGGCTGGAATAAATGGTCCATAGTCATGGACCATTCACCTGGGCATTTCCATGTACTGTTCATAACAAAACTGTGTTTGTATTGGTAAGTAGCAAAATCGGTCTATTTATTTCAGCGGAAGTCGAGAGGCTGGTCTGCATGTCATGCGAGGGCATTACATTGAGCCTTGCCATAGCCTAGAGCCAACGGCTTGAGGCTCTGGATATGGAACAGAGCTAGAACACAGACCATATGCACACCGTCAAGTTGAGGACATCCACCGTACCGCTGCGTGATTCAATGGGAAAGTTACAATAACTTAAAGGCGATTAATCTCTCCTGTCCGCGGTTAAGTTACAACAGATAGCACATAAAACCCACCGGGGGCCCCTGTGATTTTCAAATGGATGCATATATAGTCTCTACAAGGATTGGTGTCAGTCCAAAAAAGATGAAGACAGCGATACGTCAAGGCAGACGGCAAGGTTCCAAAATAGTTAAATCACCCTAGAGACCTCAATCTGTCAATGTGCCTTCCATATAAAACGCTGCCTGTGTGTGTGTGTGTGTGTGTGTGTGTGTGTGTGTGTGTGTGTGTGTGTGTGTGTGTGTGTGTGTGTGTGTGTGTGTGTGTGTGTGTGTGTGTGTGTGTGTGTGTGTGTGTGTGTGTTGTTTATAAGTGTACTGCCCTGTACATTTGTTTGGGCTTAACAGAGAATAATAAACCTGTCGATGTTATCATTCATCCTGTTATCCAGAATTCAACATTTTACTTGAAATGTTGAAAGTAAAAAGAATTGGCTTAAAAATGTACATACAATACAAAGCAAAGTGTACTAGTTGTCCAGAATGTCCCAATAACATTTTCAAATGTCTAATAAATATATATTTTGAAAACAGCATCTATTTAAAGTACCAATAATAAGTAATGCTTTAATAATATTGAACTAAAATACAATGCTTGGCTCTGAGAAGTTGCTGCATGTTTTATTTGGGTTGGGTCAGATATACCCAACCCAAATATGGAGTTTGTGGCGCACGCACAGGCATTTCTGCCTGGTGTACATAGTAATCTCACTGACTGTGTTCGCAGAAATAGTGGAAACTGGAAATACCCAAGTAGAGTAACATAGCTGGAAATTGTAGGTACTTAAAAGGGAATTCCACACATTTTCAACATTTTCCTGAGAGTGTGCAAATGTACAAATATGAACCAAATGGACCCCAGTGGGTCCATTTGGTCCACATTTGTACAATCTCAGAAAAAAAGGGTTTTGAAGGAAAAAATCATTAAGGTGAAACCCAACTTCATCAAGTTGTGTTTCACCTTCTTAATGATTTTTTTTAGACCTAGGAAACACAGAATGGGGGAAACCTTTTTTTTTTTTTTATCATGTCCACACAACATTTCTAAGGTATATTAATGACATTGTAAAATGTTGAAAACGGGTGGAATTCCCCTTTAAGTAAATGCACCTAACGTACTTGTATTACAGTACACTATGTTCTGGCCGTAGTCCATTTGACATGGACGGTGCCAGCAGCAGCCAGTTGACAGCATGTACGCAACTCGTTACCCCAACCAGTATGTTCACCTCCATGCTACACATACAGTACATGGTGTTTAGAGGATCTGAGGACTGACCTCTGATGTGCCGCTATCAAATCCAATCTAATGACAACCGTGCCGATTCTGATGACAGCTGCTGCCGTCGCGCGGAGGCGAAAATATACACGGTATACGAATGTTAAAAGCAAATTTGGTAAGTTTTCGAGCGTGGCAGCACGAATTCGAATTCGCCCATGATATTAATTACATCGCGAGGGAACGATCGTCTGCAAATAGCTATGTTATTGAAGGACAAACAGCCTGCGGCGAAACGCCTGGCTTGCTGAATGTCCTACCTTGGTGTCTTTGATGAACAATAATTGGCAATTTGCTGCTATTCAATCTTTTTTGTTTTCTCAATAAGGCTGGAACGAAAACAATTAGCTATTTTTTTTGCTTCAAGTTAAAATTTGTTATAGTGCATTGATTTGTTAAATTACCTGGGGAATATAGATATATAGGCAGCACAGATACAGAACACAGGGTCTCTGTATGTACCCAAAATTTAAACGCAGGTAAGAAGTGGTTGCCCTATATCCTATAGTGATATTTGTAGTGATAAAAGAGTGCTGTGTTTCCTTGTGCAGATCAGTTATTTTCACAGCCTTTGAGGACGCACACATGGCCACTTGTTATTATGCACCAGAGCCACAGAGAAAATTGTTATTTTGAGGTTTGGCATGGCACTTTTTGGCACATTTTGTTGGGGTGTTGACCTACTAGCAGTGCGTATTTTCCGCGTATACATAGTGACGTCACTGTATAAACTTTATTTCAGGCTCTTGGCCCACAAGGTAACACACAACTTTCCTCACTTATAAAGATAAATATAAATATAACATGAACATAAATATAAGCAAGAACCTGTTCCAGCAGAACAAGTAGTACACATTAACATGCTTCCTTCAATAATGAAAAATAACATATTTTAAACAACCTAGTAGGCAATTGATATAAGGCTTTAAATTTCACATTTGCCATATTAACGGCTTTAATTAATGTTGTAATGTGGATCAAAATGAGAGACTCTCGCTTATATTAACCACAGAGCTCATTTTCCGGAGATCATGGTCAAATAAAACGTTGGAAATGTGTCGAGGGAACCCGTGGAAGAAAAAAAAAATCTAACTTTCTTTCAGGACTACAAACCATAGCACACTCCAGTGAGTAGAATCATCGTCCCTACATTAAATAATTACAGAATCATTATTATCCAGTCAGTTAGATGAACAGAGGCTCATAAATATTCCCGGAGCCTGAGCTTATTACAACACAGATCTGACAGTTAAATCAAGTTTGGGGGGCTGAGAAGATTGATTTATTATCACATAAAAGGGCTATGTGTTTCACTCTGTGGACTTTGAGTCAGAATAGACTGAAAGCAGCCATTCAGGTGTGGGGTGAAGAAAGCTTCAGTCTCATGGGGTCTCCAGCACTATGCAGACACCTATTTTCCTGTAGCCTCACACCAGAACCAGTTCCTCAAGAATTTTCACTTTCAGCCGATGCACCCATGCTTGCAGTTGCGTTTCTAAGCAATTTGGAGCCCCAGGCAACTCTCCTGTGACGTCATACCTATGACAGGCACAGTAAAATGGCGCATCTTAAGGGATAAAAACATGAACTATTTTTAAACTAAAGAATATATTATGTGTTTAAAATGTTCAATTCTAGTTATAGAGGAAAAGTATAATGTATTTATAGTTAAACATAAGAGGCTGATTAGCCTGGGATACTTTTAAAGCATGTCTGGTGGTCGCCCCGGTGCACCCCCTCCCCTCCCCTAATGGCACCCCAGGCAACTGCCTGCCTAGTCTGCCTAATGGCAAAAACGCCCCTGCATGCCTGGTGCAGGTTTGGCTGTTGCGGCCATCATCTACGCAGTGCCTCGTCTTCAGTGGTTCTGATCTTTTGTGTGTGCGTGTGTGTGTGTGTGTGTGTGTGTGTGTGTGTGTGTGTGTGTGTGTGTGTGTGTGTGCGCGCGCGCCTACAGTATGTTCTTTGTCTCCATTGTGATGACTTGGAGGAAATAAAGAGAGCCAGGCGAGGGAGGGAGGGGGGGAGAGGTGCAGGTTTGACCGAAGCCCAGTCAATTATCTCCCAGGTGTTTGACTGAAGTGATTGTAAAGCGATCCCGGCGGTTCCCACGAGCTCCTAGAAGACTGAGACCACGCTATAGCTGGAATTAGCCAGGAACAAAAAGACCCAATTCAGCAAGAAGTGAAGAAACAGCAGTTTTGAATAAAAAACCATGCACAGAATGCGAAAGAAAAGGCTCCGCCGCCGAAGATAACGTCGAATCTTGGCTCCTTTTGCCACCCTCCTCTCTCTCTCTCTCTCTCTCTCTCTCTCTCTCTCTCTTTCTATTCCCCACGCTTCCCCAGCCACACACAGCCGATCATATAGCCCATGCAGTCTTTTAAACAAACTATGGGGCTGCAATTGTGTGTGCGCCGCTTCCAATACCTTTTTTTTGTGCGGAGGTTAATTACTGGCAAGCCGTGAGAAAATTACATTCTCAAAATAAAGTATTATGATTGGCTCTTTTCGCAGGGCTATTTTAAGCCCCATATGCCCGCCTGGTCCTCACACAAGATAGCTGAGAAAACCGGATTTTTTAGACTTGGTCCAATATCAAGTAACCTCGTTTCAGGGTTCCCTATTAAAGCCACTATTCTGACTTGCAAATTACCTTTTCTTTCCCAGGGCCCAAACACCATTTCCTCACGAAGATTAAGTTATATAGCCTAGTACTTGAGTGCACCGTGTTATAATAACGCGGGACCTTTTTCTATTGATAGTGGGTGGAACTCCCATGTCTTCCCACATCTATCTCCCTGACGGAACTCAGTCATGCTGAAGCGTAGCATTTCTGTACGGCGACAGAATAGTACAGACTGACATTTAGAAAAAAAAAATACGAGGGAAAACAATGGTATTCTGGTGAGCAACATACAGTGGTACAGTCTACCCTATAGGCCACAGCAGGGACGCCACACACATCTTAACCGCTGAACGTAAACAGGAAAACAGAACGAAAACCAAACCCTGAAGAGGGAGACTGGTTAAATTAATGAATTTCAACCTTTTTGATACCAGGGCCCACTATTTATTCAGCATTTGAGCCACGGACATTTTAGCTCCACAGACCCCCAAAACTAAAGATTTATTTTGTTTTTGTCCACATTTCCAGGCTGGATTTGGGAAACAAAACAGTCAAACATCCAGATCAAAATGACCATTAATCATAGTGTAGTGTAGTTGTGTAGACTTGGGCTAATTCAGATTATAAATATTTTAACTCTTGAGAGCGTAAACATGAAACATTCATGTTTCATGTTTACGCTATCAAAGAGTTACATCTGGTTAACCAACTGTCCATCATTTAGCCTGGGGACCACCTGGAACCCTTTCAAGGACCACAAGGAGGAAACACATTTTGAAAGACATTTAGAAGATTTAGAATACATTTAAAATTTTATCAGTGAGCCCAGCGTCTCTGATGTCATGGACACTACTTCCTGAACTACAATTCCCACGATTTTTTGGTACACCGCTCCTTCTTGTGGATAGGGGGAGGAGGGCTGTTTTACTGAGACAATGTGTAGTCCAGGAAGTAGTGTCCATGACATCATAGACACAGGGCTCACTGATAAAATGTGAAATATCTAAAACCACTGACAGACACCACTAGAGTTGGTGTCATAGTGTGTCCCTGAGTGAGAAGCTGAACCCCTAATCTCTGCTCCCAATGTGCTGGTTGGATAAAGGCCTTATATAAATGTATAAATTCACATTTTCCCCGCAAAAACGGTGAAATGTCCCTTTAACTGGATAAAGCCGTGGAAGCGGACCTCCACGGACTGGTCCAAGCAAGACATCCAGCCTGGCTCGGCTCGGCTCAGCTCGGCCTGGCTTGGCACAAATCTCATGATGGGAGAAGGAGCTGGGGCTCCCAGGCAATGATTGTGCATTTTCCTCCCCACTGGAATCTTATTTATTCTGGCCTTCCAGATGAGATGGCCGTGTCAAGCATGGTTTGCGTCCGCTGCGCTCTCGCTCGGCTGCCCGTGCTGCGCCCCGACGCCAGCTCACACGCATCAGGGCTAATAAAAGTGCAGGCCTGGGGGGGCAAAAAAAACAGGCTCTGCCAGCTAGCCAGCCGCGGTGAGGCTGGACAGGGGCGGATCTAGGCATGGGCATGGGGGGGCAATGCCCCCTTAAATGCCCAATGTGCCCCACCAAACACGATCGCATGCAGTCAGACCTTTAGCTTTATGCACATTGCTGCGTGTCTGTTGCAACTTCAACAACAACTGATGTTATTCATTGATGTTTTACTTGCCTAATAAAAGTCCTGTAAACAAAAACGGTTACAGGACCATTTTCTCCTGCCCCCCCCCCCCCCCCCCCCCCCCCCCCCCCCCCCCCAAATTGGTAAATGTTACATCCGCCCCTGAGGCTGGAGGTTATCTTATGCTGGCTGGCGGGCCTGGAGTCACAGGCAGCGTCTTCAGCGAGGTTCATCGCTGTTTTAGACGCTCAGATGTAAAGCGCAAACAGGACCAGGAGCATTGAGGCATTGATAGTGCACGTGTGCTCATGCACTGGCATGCACGCACGCATGCATGCACACATGCACGCACTGACTATTCATTAACCAGTAAATGTCAAGTGAGCATCATTTGGTTAACATAGTTTTGAATGTTTGTGTGCATATACATTCAACATTATGGCCATACTGGTAAACTGACAGTACCCCAATACAGTATATAACATAGGCACATCCTGATTGGCTACCAAATAGTCCCGTCAGGACTTTCCCTCCACCAGTGACAGAAAAGGAAAAGAAAAGAAAAAGCGTCATTCAAATTCTGACATTTCTTACATACAGCTCCTTTAAAACCCGACCGATTTATATGGCACCATTTTATCTTATGGTACTAATTATCATACCAATCATATTGATATGACCATATAAGGTTATATCGTATCAGTGAAAATGTCACGATATGAAAAGTGCCCCATTGCAGCAACAAAAAATGCGTTATAATAGTTCATAATCATGACGGCAGCATCTAATGCAGCCTCCTCACCTTCAGTTGACTCAATGCCGTCCAACTTATGTACCGATAGGGACAGAATTGTAAATCATAGGCGTCATTTCTTAGTTTGAGGGGGAGAACTCATTTTCTTAGTTTGAGGGGGTGGGAGTTGAACTCAAAGAAAATTCAATCGTACATGTAACGTAATCACCATTAAACAGATCTCTAATGCTATATCAGTAATCAACCTTTGTTTTGTCATGTTGGTTCACCGATCTGGGCGCCCTTCCCCTCCCTGGTAGAAACCAACGGATAACACTGAAGATTTTAGGAGCGATGCCCCTCACAATCCCATAGGAAATGCATAGCTTCCCCAGGCTCTTTTTGAGACGAATGCAAATGAAAATAAAAGCCTGGGTACTACCGAGACTAGCCTGGCACGGACACCCGTGCTCTGAGGAGCATATTCTTCTCTAGTGCTTACTGACTAGAAAAGATTTCTATTCAAAATTCTATCCACTGCACAGCTGACCGCTACAGCAACTGAGCAAACATGGCTTTAAGAGATTCATACATACTGTAACAAGGCGAGGTATAGGGTCGATAGTTCATACCGTGACATCACGCTTCTCCTTCACTTATTTCATGGTTGTCACGCACTGGTGTGGTGAGCGAGGGCCAGGCCTGGATTTACCATTGGGCTATATATTTTTTTCTTAAGATGCAATTGTAAGGTATTGCAATCCAATTCAAGTGACATTTGTGAATAGATATTGTATATTTAGTTTAGGCCTGCTGTGTTGTGGGTTAGCTGTGGAAAACCTGATCCAATCTAAAGCCTGCTATGCATGGTGACTTTGTCTGTCCGTCCGTCTGTCTGTTTGTCTGTTTGTGTCCGTGTCTGTCTGTCTCTCTGTCTGTCTCCATCTCTCTCTCTCAAAATTAAACAAACATAACCCTAATTATGGCACCAGTGAGGACCCAAATGCAGGACACTCTAGGCAGGAAACTATAGTGCACACAAAATGTGGTAGAAATGTGCAGAGCTACACTTTCTAACCACCTGCCCACTATACCAAGACATCAGAGACACATACTGTACTTCCCACAGATTACACACACACTCAATGTGAGTTTGAAAACTATGTCCAGTGACGGAAAACCTCCAATACCTATTGGGAGAAATACAACAATGTGCAAAGTTACACAGCAGTGATATGTGTGAACTGTTGTGACAAGAGAATATTGGCCATTGGAACTTACCCCCAATCCAACTCTTGATGCTGAGTGCCATGCAAGCAGGGAGGCATTTGAGTCTTTGGTATGACCTGGCCGGGAATCGAACCGCGACCTCCCAGTCTCAGGACAGACACTCTAACCACAAGGCCACTGAGCTGGTAACAATAAGTGAACAGGACAGAAATCACTAACTAGTGCAACAGGGACAGGAAACAAGGCTAATATACACAAGAGGGCTGATTACGCATGAGAAACACCTGGGGATGACATGAACATAGACCCGTAATATGAGAACATAACACAGAAACCAAGACAAGCAGAGTCTGTGACTGTGACAATGCTGCTCCTTTTCCTCATGCATGTATCTATGTCAACATAAAAGTATGTGAACAATGAAAAGGTTCCCAAACTCTTTCCCACACCAAAGACAACCAAATAGCCATAGCCTGGCTGCAGCCCCTGTGCCTTTCATAACCGTTAAACATGACACAAAAAGGTGTGAGCTTGTACTGTACAGTATATTGTACAGTATCTCCTATTTTTGACAAAAAAACAACTACAATAAAACAAACAAACAAAAACAATAATTAAAACCACATTTGAACATCATTACTCATTTATTTAAGAAGATGTCAGACAATGCTGCCATTCCCCAAGTAGGGACGCCAGGCCTGCAATGGTTCAACTGGAACAATAATAATCATTTGGATTATTATTCCATTGTTTCCATTTCCCTGTCCTTTCTAATTGGACCTTCCAGGCAACCCCCTGGCGGCACCAGCTAAACCAGAAGGAGACAGCTCAGAATCAGAACGAAGCACACGCAATGTGCAAACGCACCAACAGCACCCTCCTCCTCCTTCTCCTCCTCCTCGCTCATTAGAAAGCAACGAGTAATAGAACATCGACAGAAGGAGCAGCATGTGCCCATGCGTGAGGACAAAGACTAATTCATAATGCAAGATATGCAACTTCTCTGGGCCAGGGCTGGACTTACTGGCGGTCAAAAAATGGCCCTGACATTTGGCCCAGACTGACCCACCACTAACCGAAACGCAGATAGCAGATACTCTATACCAGGGGTTTTCAACCTTTTTCATCCCAGGGACCACCATTTATTCAGGATTTGAGCCACGGACCACCATTTGATTCCAATTCCAGGCTGGATTTGGGAAACAAAACAAGCAAATTACATACATTCCAAAATGGCTAATTCAGATGATGAATATTTTAAGTGTGTAAAAATGAAACCAAATGAACCCTGATAGTGTGATGTCACTATATATTACAGTTTTGTTCATTGGCTCGTCGTTTGACTGTCAAGTTTTCAGCCTCTATGAAGAAACCTTAACGTTAAATACAAAGGGAAGACATCATTGCACACAACAATAACACCAAGGAGTCTAATGAAGTATACCTTCACCTTTTAAACACATGAAAAATTGGGGGGGGAAATCACGACACTCCATCTTTAATGAAAAATATGCCTCCATATTTCTGACAATTACCATAGAAATACTAAAACTGGGCAGACTGCGCCTGCCCATTCATCGGGACATACAGTAATATGTCTGGTAAGTCAAGTGGCCTGCAGTCATGCCTGTCTCTGGCTGTCCATGGATCGAGAACAGCCAGCTCCTGACAATTGGCCGTGCATCCTAAATCATTGGATAGTATCGACTCCTCGTCTTCACAACAAAAGAACAGATCCCATATGGATTCTTCATCAAGACACCCACTTTTGTATTGCGCCAATGAATTGTCCGACTTAGTTACGACAACTGGATGGTGTGTGCATGCGCACGTGTGCCTGTGTGTGCCTGTGTGTGTGTGTGTGTGTGTGTGTGTGTGTGTGTGTGTGTGTGTGTGTGTGTGTGTGTGTGTGTGCGCGCGCGTGCGCACTGGTGTGTAAGACTGCACTTAGCCTGGTCTAGCCCTCAATGATTTTGGCCTTGGGGGGCGGGGGTGTCGTGGGATACCCACGGCGGAAGTGCTGCGCTCTGATTTGATCTCACTAACGTGTCGTCATCTCCGGCCCCTCCCACGCCCGTCCACTGCTGTTCTACGTCACATCATTTAGAGCGACGCCCACCCCGGAAGGTTGACACGCCCCTCAAGGCACTTTCCAACGCGCGTTAGTCCAGGCTTTCCGTTTTCGCGCAAGGCGGACGAAAATGAAAGCCTGGGTGTCGAGGCTAGACTGCACTATAACAACCAAGAGGAGGAAACTTGAAGATGGAAGGAGAGAGACCTAGAGAGAGAGGCCTAGAGAGCAAGAACAATAAACAGGGGGATAGAGAGAGACGTGACAGAAAAAAAAGAGAGGGAACTCTTGCACATGCGGCATGGATGGCAGGGGCGGATGTAACATGTCCCATTTGGGGGGGGGGGCAAGAGAACATGTTGGAGGGGCAAGAGAAAATGGTATGGGGGCGGCTTCATCGCGATGTAGCCGCACCCATACCATTTTCGGTTACAGGACTTTTATTAGTCAAGTAAAGCATCAATAATAACATCAGTTGTTGTTGAAGTTGCAACAGACACGCAGCATGCATAAAGCTAAAGGTCTGACTCAGAGAGTTTTCTGTTTTCAATGATGAAATGCTGTTGTTTTAGTGGCGCCAAAATTGTAGTTAGTAGCAGTAGTACTTTCAAATCACTTTAATTTGAAATATCTTGGGTTGTTTTGCATGGCATCGTGTTTGGGGGTGGGGGGGGGGTGGGGGGGGGGGCAGACTGGGTATTTAGGGGAGCATTGTCCCCCCATGCCCATGCCTAGATCCGCCCCTGATGGATGGAGATTACGGCCAAAAGGGCCTCGATGCTCCGCCAAACGCCCCCCCAAAAGCTTGTTTGTACCATCTTATTGGCTCTGGGGAGCAGGCTCTGTGTGTCTCTCTCAGGCAGAGTGAGAAGCAGCCTGATGACTGCCAGAGCCCTCTGATCTGGGGGGCTGCTCACACTCCAGTCCTCACCCTGGGGAACAGAGGATAAAAAGGGCTTCTCTCTCTCTCTCTCTTCTTACATCACCCCCTCTCATCATTCCTCATGGCCTGTATTACTATATGTTTCCTCCTCTCACTCTCACTTGCTCTCTCTCTCTCTCTCTCTCTCTCTCTCTCTCTCTCTCTCTCTCTCTCTCTCTCTCTCTCTTCTCTCTCTCTCTCTCTCTCTCTCTCTCCCTCCCCATCCTCCCAGCTCTCACTTTTCATATTTATCCGTTTTGTTGCCATTTACTTACTACCACCACTCTTCCATACAGTACAACGTGCAAACCCTCAACGGCCGATGGTGTTCCTCGACCCCATTGAAAGGTAATAGAGGCAACTTTAGTGTGTACAAACACCATGTTTGTAAACAGATTTGTTTAAAAACAGAATCTAACACCAGCTGTGCTGTGATTGGTTTAAATGCTGCTTCACCCCACACACACCCCTCACAGACAAATATTGTTATTATGTGTTTTCATGATTTGATGAAAACAAAAAAGTTCTGGGCAGTCTCCAGGGCAAAGCAAGTATCTGTCTGCAGGGAAACAGCTGCAGCATCAAAGTAGAAGCAACGTAGAGGGGAAAATATAGCTATAGGCCTATGTTTATTGTGATTTTTGGCTAAAAGGTTGCCTCTGTTACCTCTGTATAGCAGTTAAAACACATGAGCACATTAAGCAGCATTGCAAGCAGCATTGCAAGCAACATGCAAAACAATTTCACTGACCATTGTGGCATCTTTGGATAGTTCTTTGAGCTTCCTCTTCCTCTGGTGTTTGTTTTAAACCTGTTCAGGTGCTCCTAACAAGCAAGTGGCCATTTTGCTGCTGCATTCTGGGAAGTGTAGTTATTTAATGAGGTGCATTGTTGAGCACCATACATATGGCAGATGCTTGGCATGATAGCTCCATTCTTTTATGGGTTTATAGCGGCAATGAAAATGAAGACCTGCTAGTGTGTGTATCCATGTTGTGACTGCTGATAGTTCAAATCACAGAGTTGTGAGCGCTGTGAGCTTATAGGTCTGCTATTTCAAACAAAGCGATTCGGAGCACAGGTAGCAAAAACAAGAGGGCCAAGTATAGGTCAACTAAAGGTGTAACCACCCTTCCACTTCTTTTGTCCTGTCTTTGCTGTCATTTCCCCTTTCTCCCATCCCAACTCTGTGTCCAGTTCCCTGCCACAACCCCCCCATTTCACTGTCAAGTGGAGGCACCCTATATGCCATTGTGTGTGGAGTGATTCCTTATTGAGCTGCACACACTAAGGCCCACATGATCACAGTTTAACAGTTATCGGCGCTCCGCACCGCACCAGGCCCGTTAATTAGGCTTAATAGGCCGAAAAGCAACTCTTAAGTACACATGCACACTACGAACTGACACCGTATTAATGTGTGTTTGTACACGTGTGCCTGTGTGTGTATGTGTGCATATACACTTACACACAAAGCACTGCATGCATGTACTTACAGTACATGCACAACTGTCATGCACGCGCCTGTTGTTAGTTCAGCTATTCAGGATTCAAGGATTGTTACTGACATGTCCGTGGCTTATCTAGTCGAAGACGCGACAGGCGAACAATGAGTACCAGAAACAATGAATCGGGTGGGGGATTGGGGGGCTGGGAGGTGGTGGGGGGGTAGCTACATGCATGGGGCCACAGAGGTTCCGTCGGGCGTCAGCCGAAAATTGCAGGGAAGCGAAAGCACTGAGGGAGGGAGGGAGGGAGGGAGCCCTCGGGGGACGTGGGATCACCATATTGTACAGCTAATGAGATGGCGACGCACTGTACACAAAGGTGTTGTAAAAAGAAAAAAAAAAAAAAGAAATCATTTGCCGGTGACGGCTGCGGCGGGGGATCCGGGTATAGTGGTGACATTTAAACGCAGGTCACACGGAGGTGACGCGCGGACATGGGAACTTTGGGTGTTTAACCTTCCCTGCTAATTGATACGACCCAGGAGGGACCACCGCCGCGTGTCTGTGGAGGGGAACGCCGTGCTGCGGGGCGGGAGGGCTTTTCAGCACTAAACCGCGATATCGGGCCGAGGAGGAGGACATGTGCCGCCGCCACCGCTTCCGCCATCGAAAAATTTGGAGACAACATCTAGAGTAAAAAAAAAAGTTGCAGACCTGGTTGAGTTTGTCAACAGTGACATAAAACTCCCAAATATTTGCACATTGCATCAGGATGGGGGCTTACTTACATCATCACAAACAGCACCTCGCCTCGGCGGACAAATATTGGCGAAAATGTTTAGGCTGGAGGGTAGTGGGGTTGGAGGGATTTTGTTAATTGATGCTGTCCTTGTCCCCTTTTAATCGCATAAGCCCTGGATAAATCTTAGTTTAATTCGCTGATAGTGCGGCTCTTTCTATTTTTCACCCCACCCCTCCCCTCGGCTCGCTCCCCCCGTTCACCACTTCCGGGCATGCATGTGCAGGCCGGCCCAAAAGGATTACAATCTTAATCCAAACTTTCCTTTTTGCCTGCTTTGCCCATCCCATATTGGACAGCGGGTCCGGCAGGCCCGGATGTAACATTCCCAAATTGGGGTGGGAGGCGAAAATGGTATGAGGGCGGCTTCATCACCCGTGGCGCGAAGCGACCGCATACCACTTTCTGTTTTTTAGTTCTGTGACCCACATGCTTTCAATCTGGACTTCAGGACTCATTGTTGAAGTTGCAACAGACACGCAGCATGCATGAAGCTAAATTCAGAGATTTTCTTTTTTTGAATGATAAAATGCTGCTGGCTTAGTGGTGCGACAGTTGTAGTTAGTCAGTAGCATAGCAATTTAAATCGTTTTAAATATAAGCACTTTAATTTGAAATATCCTTGAAATTTTGGTCGATTTGCATGACGTCGTGTTTGGTGGGGCAGTCAGGGCATTTAGAGGGGCATTGCCCCCCCCACCCCCCCATGCCCATGCCTAGATCCGGCCTTGGGTTCCGGCCTGTTGGGTGCGATGGAGGAGAAGGCTATACGGTGGTACAGGGAGGCCAGGAACACACTGGCATCGAGGAGGTGATGGTGGCGGTGGTGGTGGGGGAGTGTTTGTCGGACCCGGTTATTCCGCTCCGAGGATCCCATCAGGAGATGCCATGACATGTCTCGTCCCGGGGCCTCCATCGTCTCACCTGAGTGCACGGAGGAGGACGAGGGAAGGAAGGGGCTCCGTCCCACCTGAGTGCGAGGCGGAACGTACCGGGAGTGAGTTTGTTTTGGTGCGCTCCGCGAAGGAGGAGAGTGCATGCCACTGTCTCATCCGGTCACATCCAGCTGGGCTTGCTGAAGCAGCTGTAGTTACGTACTGTACAGACAGCACTGTGTTCCTTTTTTGTGTATATGTATTTAAATCACCCTTACCTGCCTCGTGTTAAGGCGCTCTGAATTGCTTCGCACGCACGCCTGAGATGTTGTGACAAATCAACTTGCCGTCTTCCTCTTTATAGGGACCCTGTCGAGTATTTTATTTGATCACACTTTAGAACTGCTCAACCTCGGACAAGTAGCAGTAATAATGGCTTCTAAGTGGAATTCATTTCCCCCATGCACACAGTCAACAGGGCCTTGTATTGAAGAACTTCCTCCTCTCTGTATAATAAAACAGTGTACCTTCTCCACTTTGTAAGATACGGGCCAGGGGCGGATCTAGGCATGGGCAAGGGGGGAGGCAATGCCCCCCTAAATGCCCAGACTGCCCCACCAAACATGATGCCATGCAAAACAACCTGCACGATATTTCAAATTAAAGTGGTTATATTTAAAATGAATTGAAACACTACTACTGCTACTAACTAACTGCAGTTGTTGTGTCATCACTAAACCAACAGCATTTCAACATTGAAAACAGAAAACTCTCTGAGTCAGACCCATACCATCCCCCCCCCCCCCCACTTGGGAAATGTTACATCCGCCCCTGTACGGGTCTGCAATTTTATTGAAAGTGAGAATATGTCAACGAGGACGGCCAAAAACATTGCGTCTCTCCTTTTGGAAGATCTCTAGGCCTCCTCTGGAGGGACCACTGGGAGATTAAACTGAGAACACAATGAAGACATGATGATGCAGAGAAGGCTGGTGTAATGTATGCTCACTCCGTGATTAAGGTTAGCGCTTCTATCTTGGAGTGGAGGAGGAGGAGGAGGTGTTGGCAGTGCCCGTCCCCGTGCCCCTGGCAAGGTGTGAGAACGTTTTGAACACCCTGACCTTGTTGACAGCGCCGCGCTACAATCCCCTCGGGTCTTGGAGGAGGGCTGCGTCGAAATCTGAGACACTGAAAAAGCCCCCCCTGTTTGGCATCGCCGCGTATACAGCAGCAGAGCACTATAGCTGATCAGCTTGGCTATCCTACCTGAGTTTCGAGCTCGTAGATTGGCAATGCTCGTCGCACAAAAGCATCGTTCGACAAAAATGAAATGGTGCGTGAGATTGTCTGTCTGTGTGGATGCATCTGTGCGTCTGCATATGATTCTCATAGCGGGATACAGGGCAGGAAGAGAAACAGAAACAAACATGACACAAGGTCTGCAGAAGGTGGAGAGGACACTGGAGCAGCACGGACGGTTGGCTGCTAAAATAGAAAAAAACAACTAAGATTTCAACCTCAAGAGGTAGACGATCAGTGTCATGGACTGGTGCTGGTATTCTCAATAGCTATGGCGTAAAATAACAGCAAATCAGGTCTAAGGCCTTGTAGTAGGCCAAAAGCCTATACCACCAGACCTGGGCCTGGGCCTACCAATTACCTATAATAATTAAATCCTGCCATTCAAAAAGTCCAGAAATCACCTGACCCTCCAATTAAAAATGTCACTCTACTCCCCTGCTTTGTTCATCATGAGTTGAAGCTCTTGATGGCTGGTTTTAATTATTATGGGTAATCACCATAGACCGAGGTGTGGTGGCTTTTGGCCTACCACAAGGCCCTAGAGCTGATTTGCTGCCATGCAGCCAATGAAAAGACTTACGCCATACCTGGCTACGACATAGCTGTCCAAGAATACCAGCCATTGTTGTTGCTTTTCAGCTTTTGGACAAAGTCGGCAAGTTGTGTTATTGAAGATTGTTTGATGTTGAAACGTTAGTCGTCTTTTGGAAAGCCAGTGTAACACTGATCCCCTCGCCCCCACACACATACACAAACATTGGGTTTCCCTTTAGTGTTGCCTTATTTAAACAATGAGTTAAACGACCTCTCTGGACTTTTACAATGTACGATAGTTGGCATGTTTCGCGAGCGTTTATGATGTTGATGTACAACCCAGCGCACGAAACATCCAGAACACGCCATGTGACATTATGCACATAGGAATAGCCACCACGAGTGTCGTCGTAGCTCAAGTTTACACGCGTCTATCTTTGCACACTTCTGCAGTATAACTGTACTCATGTCGTGTGTGTGTGTGTGTGTGTGTTGTACATGCATGTGAGAGGAATGTGTGTAGGTTATAGTCGTGGTGGCGGCGTTTCTGTGTGTGCCTTTTTGTGCACGTTGTGCCTCTCTCAACATCCGGAGCACGATGCAGAATGCAGCTAATAACAGCTAGTGCTAACGCTCTGCACCCCAACGGGTCACCGTTGGCCCCTGACGTTTTCCCTGTTTCACATTCTCTGCTGTTGCATGACCTCCTGGCTCTCAACACAGCTGTCCACCTCATAAAACTGCCCCCCAGCCACCCCCTCATTTACTCTGTCAGGAGTTGTCACCTAGACTCTGTGTTTAGCCACCAACTAGGCCCTATTTCAAACAGTCATCCTCCATGTTGGCTGCATTTCAATGATGCTATGATGATAGCGTCTACGTGGAAGCATGTTGGTTAGTTAGCTATGCTCACGGGCAGTGTTTGGCAGGAATTAATTAAACGATACATATTACTGTAATATTATTATCTTTTCCAGCAAGTAAAGATATTACGCTCCCAAAATGGGTAATAAGTATTATGTTACTCTGCCAAAACATGCCTCATTACTTATTTACTTTTGAGCTTGTTGTTGCATGATGTGAAATAAATAGAACATATTTACAAGCTATCAACAGATAACAACAGAGATGTGCAGTAGTTTGTAGATCCTAATCCACTGCAGTATTTTGCACATACACTACAAGTTGTCACAGGTTGTCACTAAACAGATTGTGTTGTACATCTCTATTCCTTCGCGGGTAGGAGGGGGACCTGGGAAAGTAACATTGTAATATGTAATTTATTATTCTCTGATTCAAGTAACGTAATGTAATGTTATTATTATTATTATTAAGTAAAGTTGGCAAAAGTTGGCAAAACAGCGTTGTGTTAGAATGACACTGTCAAAGGATGTCAGAGAGACAGCTAAGGGCCTAGTGTGGTGGTTAAGGCACCACATGCCACATAGGCTCTAGTTCAGCCTGACAGGCAGGTCGTGGGTTCGATTCCAGACATTTGCTGTGTGTCGCTCACTTCCCAGTCTGTTCCATCTCGTCACTCTGCACACACAAACACACACACACACACACACACACACACACACACACACACACACACACACACACACACCACACACACACACACACACACACACACAGACCGCTGGAGTCACTCCCTCTCTCCTGTTCTGGAGTAGAAATCTCCATTCATTTTCCTTACTACTAATCTGGTGTCAGTGGTACATAGTGTAGTTGCCGGCTGGATCCCTACAATTATATGCATGTTTAGTACTGTATGTCAAACAATTTACTGTATGCATGGCAATCCAGGGTTTGATGCCATATAGGGAGTGTGATGTCACCAGCCCTGTCACGAGGACCTGCTGGCGGCCCTCCAAAATCACTCTTGTGTGAAGTGAGAAGTGCCACCGTGCATGACTGCCACATGACGTGACGTCAGTGTTTGTTCAACTGCTGTGAAAACTTAAACGTCCTCAGACTTGGCTGCGCCGCACGTTTAGTGCCCCATAAACAAACATTTAAAGTTCATCGAGACTTGGCCGCCGTTCAATGTTTGTTAAAAGTGCATTAAAACGAGCATCTGTTAAAATTAAAGGTCTGTTAAACGTCCACAGGACTGGAAGGAGCACTCACTCATTCCAAACTAAAGAACTTATCAGGAGAAAGTGTGTGTGTGTGTGTGTGCGTGTGTGTGTGCGCGTGTGTGTGTGTGTGTGTGTGTGTGTGTGTGTGTGTGTGTGTGTGTGTGTGTGTGTGTGTGTGTATTGGTAACTATGGGCCGTATCAGCATGTGTTCCAGTGAGTGCACATGAAGCAGTGCACAGTGTTGTTGAGTATACAGCGCCGTACGCAAGTGTTGGGACGGAACAATCGCCGGGAGAGACCACGTGCTTGTCACATAACCACGTGCCTCTGCACACACACACACACACACACACACACACACACACACACACACACACACACACACACACACACACACACACACACACACACACACACACACACACACACACGCACGCACGCACTCACGCACACAATGAAAACGTGTTTGAGTATGTGCCTTTCCAGACCTGTGCTGTGTGTTTGCGCACGGCTGTGTGTTAGCAGAAATGGTTTGGCCTGACAAACTGTAGACAGGGGTTTACAACCAGTGGTCCCTGAGAGGATTCCAGGTGGTCCACAGTGAAATGATGGACAACTGTATAGATAGATCTATTACTCTCGAGATCGTAAAACAATACCAAATGGACCGTTACACTTACGCTCTCAAGAGTTAAATTAAATTTAAAACATCTGAATTACCTCATTTTCAAGAATCTACACGATTAGAACATGTAGAAGAATTGTTATTTTAATTTTGACCAACGTTCTGCCAACGTTCTTATCTCCTAAATTGTGGACACAAATGTGAAAATCCTTAGTTTTGGGTCCGAGAGACTAAACTCAACATATCAAATGGTGGTCTGTGGCTAAAATCCAGAATAAATAGTGGGCCCTGGTATGAAAAAGGTTGAAAAGCACTGCTGTAACTGCCAACAGAGAGAGAGAGAGAGAGAGAGAGAGAGAGAGAGAGAGAGAGAAGAGAGAGAGAGAGAGAGAGAGAGAGAGAGAGAGAGAGAGAGAGAGAGAGAGAGAGAGAGAGAGAGAGTCAGGGGGTGGTGGGGGATCAGAGCTCTGAGCTCTGGGCAGAAGAAGGGAGGGAGTATAGAGAAAGAGGAGGAGGAGTGAAGGGGAAAGGAGTGGAGGAGGAGGGGGAGTGGGGTGGTGGGGGTCTAAATCTGTGAGAAAACGTCTAATCCCTGGATTGCTGAAGCTTCGGAAATCCTGGAAATAGATTAGGAGCTTCGCTGGCCCCAACCCGCCTTTAATAAGAGGGCCGTTTGGCTCCAAAGTCATGCCACAGCACTTGCATAATGTGCAAAGCCGCCACTTCTGCTAATTATCGTTTCCCCCCCGTTTGGAAAATGATTCAATAAACACTGATCCGCGGCCCGTCCCGCGCATACTGACGAGTTGTCGACGGGCGACGTGACACCAACCCCTCCATCGCGGTGCATGCCGGCCGGGGGTCCGGTCTCCGACGCAACCCAACGCGCTCACATCCGGACGCTAATCCACGCGCCGGAGGAAGAGGAAGAGGGCGCTAATCGAATGATGACTGACCGTATCGACGGGGAGGATCTACTGCGTGGTTTCCTCTCGCTCTGCCCCAGTGCCGGGCGGCCGTCCAGCACGGAGAGGAGAGGAGAGAGGAGGCTCTCTGC
Source organism: Benthosema pterotum (assembly GCA_039105355.1). Lineage (NCBI taxonomy): Eukaryota > Metazoa > Chordata > Actinopteri > Myctophiformes > Myctophidae > Benthosema > Benthosema pterotum. The sequence continues at coordinate 20,330,467 of CM076986.1, forward strand.
CATACATTTAGAGAGGTCCAGCCATCAGATAAAATAAAAAGAGAAAAGTTCTGACGCTTTGCCCTGACTTTATCTGCCTCTTCACATCAGCAAACTTTAACCCCGACACACACGCACACGCACGCATGCGCACGCACGCATGCACGCACGCACGCACGCACAGTGTTTCTCTGGCACCACATTGTAACATCTTTTAGGAATGAGCTTTAAGGGCTTGAGGGGAAATAATTCCGCTTCATCCATTTGCTAACAACAGGATTGTATTTTCCTGGGCCACTGGCTGCACTATATGAATCTATAATTCTTATTTTCCTTTGTTGGCAAGGCCGCCACTAGCCAAACACTAGTATATTGAAACAAGGCCTTGAGCATGTGAAAACTAGGCTATAGGCAAATCTTTATCCAGGTATTGTAAGTTGAACTATATCGTATAATACTTTGTACATATTCGCAACATTGCACTACAAAATGTACAGATTTGTCGACGGACTATGAGAACATTCAATACACCATATTAGTGTCATCACAAAATAGTGCAAATTAGCTTTGGCTTGTATTGTATTGTATTGGCTCAGCGGTCCAGGCAACTTGGCTGGCAATCCATTCTGGCAGCGTGCCGCGGGTTCGACTCCAGTCCTGACGGCCTTTACTGCACGACACCTCCCTCCCATTTCTCTCCCCATGTCCTGTCAGCCTACTGATTCTATACCTCTACAAAAATAATAAATAAAGATGAAACCCACCAAAAATATCAATAGCTATTATAGACGTTTGCATACAACCAGTGCAACACTTATTGAGCATGACAACAAGGAATTGTGTGTGTGGGTAGGTGCATGTGTCAGGGGCGGATATAACATTTCCCAATTTGGGGGGGCAGGAGAAAATGGTATGGGGGCGACTTCATCGCACCTTTTTCGGTTATACTTTAATTTGAAATGTCTTGGGTTGTTTTGCATGCGATCGTGTTTGGTGGGGTCAGTCAGGCATTTAGGGGGGCATTGCCCCCCCATGCCCATGCCTAGATCTTCCCCGGCGTGTGTGCGTGCTTGTGGTTCCAGTATACAGTCACCTACATCACCAAAAACTGGGTCCCTTGGATGTTTATCATCTCAAAGACCCCCCCCCCCCCCCCCCACACACACACGCACACACACACACACGCCATCCATCCCCGGCTATTCATTCTGGTCTATTGACACATCTACGGCTCCAGTGGACAAGGCCTCACTGCCATATAATTGACATGTCAAAATGACAAATATTTGCTCTCCTTTCCTGCAATCAATTAAGAAACCCAGTCGATGCGGCGCGGCTATCGATAAAGAGCGCCTGTGATCCGGGTCCTTTTGGTGGCGGCGGGGGGGGGGTGAGAGATTTCACTGTAATGTGAATTAACAGCCTCCTTTTCCATCTGTTTTTCCCCTCCTTCCCTCCCTCCCTTATATTCCTTTTTGTATTTTCCGCTTTTCTTTTCTTTTTTTTGCTTTCCATATTTGGCCAAAATGAGGCTAATGTGCTATGAAAGGTATCCCAGATTTCACACCTTCTGGGGGCCCTGGGAGACGGAACGACCAGCTGTCCATATCACAGCACCCGTGTTCCTGGCAACCCCCGGCCAGCACCAACCACAGGCAGCCAGAATGAAGGAGGAGAGGGAGGGGAGGGGAGGGGAGAGAGACACAGAGAGAGAGAGACAGAGACAGAGACAGAGACAGAGACAGAGAGAGAGACAGAGAGAGAGAGAGAGAGAGAGGACGGACGGACGGACAGACAGACAGACAGACAGACAGACAGACAGACAGACAGACAGACAGACAGACAGACAGACAGACAGACAGACAGACAGACAGACAGACAGACAGACAGACAGACAAACAGAAAGAGAGGGACAGACAGAGAGACAGAGAGAGACAGAGACCGAGAGAGACAGAGAGAGAGACATAGAGAGAGAAACAGACATTTTACTATGTCATTAATATACATTAGAGATGTGTGGACAAGATTAAAAAGGTCCCCCCATTCTGTATTTCCTAGAAATGGAGGTCTGAAAAAAAAAAAAAAAAAAAAAAACATTAACATGGTCAAACACAACTTGATGACGTCATCAAGTAGCCTAGTGTTTCACAATGTTGATGTTTTTTTTTTAGCACCTTTTTTCAGAGAGTCTACAAATGGTCCATTTGGTTCACATTTGTACACTCTCAGGAAAAAAGGAAAATGGGTGAAATTCCCATTTAACTAAATTTGGGCATGGACCCCTTTTGGTGCTCTAAGCATTACACTTTTATCAATTTAAAAACAGCAGGTCTACTCTACAACCTACTTGTAGGTCTGCTATTTTCTGCTATTTTTTGTGAAAAAAAAGTGAAAATGTGAAATGCAAATCTTTATATTATTCTTTATATTATTCTGAATATTCTGTCACAGCTTTTAACTCAAATATTTTTTGCTTGGGTCTATGGAGCAACATACCGTTTTTTTCAGATGGGGGTCGGTGGCCACATGGTTTTGTGGGTAGTTGACATGAAATATTAACTATCGCTGACATAGAGAACATGAGTTTTTTCCAGAAAGCTGTCACAATTTAGAAGACATTTGTAGAACTGGGTACTCTAAAATGGGTAAAAAAGCGATATCCAGTGTGATGCAGCCAAGTAGGGCTAGGAGTAAGCGTAGTAGGCCTAAGTATTTCTATGTATGTGTTTCTATATAAGTATTTGTGAGACGGATCTCTCTCTCTCTCTCTCTCTCTCTCTCTCTCTCTCTCTCTCTCTCTCTCTCTCTCTCTCTCTCTCTCTCTCTCTCTCTCTCTCTCTCTCTCTCTCTCTCTCTCTCTCTCTCTCTCATACTCACATTTCTGCCTTGAGCATGAGTACCAATACTGCTAATATTACTAGGCTAATGTAGAAATACCACATGGTTTTGTTCAAACTTATAATACAAATGTATTGGCATTAAAATGTACTTTGAGTATCAAAGGTAGAATGTAGTCATTACACAGAACAAAAACATCAAAATAAGTATTATATATACGAAAATAGTCATGTACAAATGCCTCAAAATAAAATAGTACGGTATAACCTTATACTTAAGTATATGTACTTATAGTTACTCTACACCGCAGCATTTATATAGCCTCTCAAGAAAGTAAGGCAATCTCTTTCATCTGCCTCTCCCCTCCACCCACACCCCAAATACCAATCTTATATGCATGCAAGTGCCATGACGCTGGTATGGTGTACGGCTGCGGGGCACAATTTTCCATAGACTTGCTCTAGCCTATATTGCCATCCGAGGGAGCTGGATCATTCAAAATGGCAGCTAAAAAACCAGGGGCTGGGATTCCAAATACGATCCCGAAGATTACACTGGTAGGTATGGGGTTTGGTTTGAGCTGCGCCGCTACTGTAAATCGTATTCAGCTCACAGAATTCTCGCACATTTACGCCCGGAGATCCTCAAATGGCTGCCTGAATGCTGCGGTGTGTGATATTACTCTAAATATGAAATGCCAAAGACAAGACATGAAAGATGATCAGTAAATTAGCATACCGCATGCACAGGGGCGGATGTAACATTTCCCATTGGGGGGGGGGGGCAGAAGGAAATGGTAAAGGGGCAGCTTCATCGCCCGTGACGCTTCGCGCCACGGGCGATGAAGCCGCACCCATACCATTTTCAGTAGTGTTTCAAATACTTTTAAATATGACCACTGAAATATCTTGAGTTGTTTTGCATGCCATCATGTTTGGTGGGGCAGTCTGGGCATTTGGAGCATGAATGTGTGTTTTCAACCTTGTTGTTACCAGGGCCCACCATTTATTCAGAATTTGAGCTGATGACATTTTAGCTCCACAGACACCAAGAACTAAAGATTTATTTAGCTTTTGTCCATACCAGGCTGGATTTGGGAAACAAAACAGTCAACCATACAGATCAAAATTACCATTAATTTTGATATCCATTTTAACCAAATGGACCCTTGCGGGTCCATTTGGTTTCATAAGAGTTCTGGTTAACTGCCGTCACCATCATTTTAGCTGGGGACCACTTGGAACTCTCTCAAGGACCACAGGTTGAAAACCACTGCACTATGTAAAGCAGCTTGGATATACTGTAAGCACTATATAAATGCACTTTTATAATTTAACTATCTACCTTTCAGTTTGTGAATAACCTTTCCACCTCTTGACCAACCTGTTGCCTGACTCAGACTCAGCAGGCAGACACTGCCATAAAGTGCTTGGCTAAATTCTGCCCAGCAACTTGCACAGAAAGGCAGAGGGAGAGAGGAAGAGAGATTGGGGGAGATTGAGGTAGGTGTACATTGGGTATGTCATATTCCCTATTCATTTTAAAAACTTGAGCCTTAATTGGAGTCACTGGACTTGGGGTTTTTGAAGAAGAGGATAGTGAGGCAGGGGCAGGTTTAGCCTCTTTTGTCTTTAAAATTTCCTTTATCCATTTCTTATTCAGCATGAAGGTTACTGGGGAACAACATGAATGGAGGTAATCTCAGTGTTGTAACGAAGCCAACTAATTAGCCTTATAACAAAGGGGAAAAAACACAAGATTGTTTTATTCATTCGCAAATTTGTACAACTTTTTGAGTTTGATTAAGTCTCCTGGTTGCCTGGCTATAGGGCTATTGGTAAATTGTCATGAATAGCCCAGTATAGAAGGAATTTATAAAGAAACTGTATGGACTGGAAAGGGGCAGAGGGGCTACATCAGATCAGGCAGTGTGGATGGGGTACCAAGGAAACCGTGGCTGCAGGAAATATAGATATAGATATAGATGTATATTTTTAGGGGCAAGGCCAACCCAAGGGAGGGGGCACTGCACCCATGGCCCTATGGCCCCCATGAAAACCCTGTCTTGAACAGAGGGATGAGAGTAATCAAATCAAATGGTTGACAATTCAAAGCAGTATAACTTTAAATGGAGTCACTCTGACAGAGAGAGAAAGAGAGAGAGAGAGAGAGAGAGAGAGAGAGAGAGAGAGAGAGAGAGAGAGAGAGAGAGAGAGAGAGAGAGAGGAGAGAGAGAGGGAGAGAGAGAGACAGAGAGAGAGAGAGAGAGAGAGAGAGAGAGAGAGAGAGAGAGAGAGAGAGAGAGAGAGAGAGAGGGAGAGAGGGAAAGAGAGAGACCTGAAGCAAAACCTTGTATTGATTGGCTAATGTCGGCGTTCGTAATACATTGAGAAATGTTCATTGGACTACAGTATAACTGTGAATGATTGACTGCATTCTAATCCCACCCATCAGTGTGGTTCAGTAGCTTCATTTTCCCCTTCATGGCTCTCTGGCGGTGATCATTTATGCTTCATTTCTGACAACTCATTTTCCATGAGAAAATGGAGAAGGGGAAAGAGAAAACTAGCCTTTTTCTGCATCTTGAGTATTAGGATAGAGTAAATGTTTCATAAGGAGGTGCCAATTCCAAGTGGTGCCAAACATAGAGAATAAATTAATGCAGTATTTCATCTAGCAAAAAAACAACAAAAAACAAAAACAAACCAACTACATTTCATAACAACAAGCAGCACGTTGAAGTCTCCCAAAGTAGTCAACCAAAGAAAACTTTGTTTAGAAGACGAGGAACTGATGAAACATCCCTAATTATGATGCTACTCATGTTCTCTCTCATCACTTTGCAAGTCAACGAGAGCTGATGTAGCTGTTTTGCTAACAGCTAATTGTGTGAGCAGCAGCAGCAGTGGCGGCGGCGTGGCACTGCCAATGCATGTGTAACAAATAATTGCTCTCCCTGGCTCTCACTACAGAAAGCCAACAATGGCCATTTGATGTTATGCATGTAAAATGAAGAGAAAAGAAAAAGCAACCCCAGAATATGGAGGCATTAGTGGGCCCTGACAACGTTAGCCGTGTTCCGTGGTTCGCTATGTGCTATGTGAAGTCACTGCGCGGTCTCTGCCTGCTGGATGCCATCGCCACTGTGCCTTCTTTAAAAGGGCCTGCAGTAGCAGCAGCCTGCCTTTCATATTTCCACTGATTACAGCGGCTATTTTGATTCCCTGGCTGCTTAGGCCAGGCGACCCGCTGCTCATTCCAATCACAGTGTGACACAGCCAGATGGAAGAGGGAGCCATTTTGAAGGAGCCTCTCAATCCCGGGAGCAATGAAAAGATGCATTTAAGTGAGCCAGAGAGGACTTTAATAACGGTAAAAAGCCACTTTTGTAAAAGCCCACTTTGTAAAATGTTTTTAGCGTTTTTTTTTGTCCTCCTGGCCTGGCCATTGTTGTTTCGGGTGAAAATATGTCCCTTCAAATAGCATTGCCTTTCGGCGTGTATGGTAGTAGTCAGGTGCACTCTGCAATGTCTAAAAGTCAGATGTCATCTTTGCACTCTCTCTCACTCTCTGCAGTGGGTGCTGCTGGGTCCAGAATCCCAGCCCCAGCCTTGCCAGAGCCTTTAAGTGGCTTTGCGATTGGAGAAGCGATAGAGACTAAGCCCTTAATAGCTATTTCTCTGTAATCTTTCCTATGAAAGGCTAAACTATGGGGATATTGATTTGTCTGAAGGGGAGGGGGTGGGGGGGTGAAGGGGGCGGGTAAGAAAAGTATTCCATCACGGCGGCACATCTTGAAAAGTGACAAAGCTATTCACCGGGGCTGAGCAGATAAGCTCAGTTTGAGCCCGGTTTAGGCGATAATTATTGTGCCTTTTTGTGCGTGTGTGTGTGGGGGGGGGGGTCCAAATGAGCAAAAACAAGCTCATCAAGTTGCTGAAAAAACTTAAGAAACAACAGCAAAACAAAAGTCATTGTGCTCTGTGAGCTCCGCGGTGCCATCCCACTCCCTGCGGTTCAGAGGTGGGTGCCATCATCAAAAGGGTTTTTTCACCTCGACTGCGTCAGGAGTCAACCTCCGGTCAGGCGCTGCTGGCCTCCTTCTTCACACAACACACAACGCAGCGATTGTCAGGGAGACGTCAGAGAAACCCCCAGCGAGGAGGATCAGAGGAGAACGCTGGTATTTGCGCTGCGGCGGCGGACGACTGAAGCGGCATAAGTTACACAAGCCTCTGCGATTTAACTCATTGCAATTCAGATGGGTTTTGGCAGCGTTGCCAGTGTTGCTGTGCCTGCTTATAATAATAAGTAAATATTGGTAGCATTGCATACAAGACCGTATTGGTTATTTTCCCCCAAAAAATATATAGAGTTAAAAGCAGTTCAATAAGCACTGTCGCTTCACAGCTAGAAGGTCCTTGGTTTGATTCGCGCCAGGGGCTGTACATACTCCTTTGTGTCTTACTGGATTTGCTGTGCGAAAGGGAACTTTCTGAGTAAAGTTAGCATGTTCTCCCTGTACTGTGATCCAACTTGGACCTGTAGTCCTATGGCGGCTCTTCTACATAGACTTAAATAAAGACTTATTTATCTTTATTTTAGATCGATTTGTAGTAATATAGCATAAATATAGACCAGGGGTGCCCACACTTTTTTGACTTGAGAGCTACTTTTAAAATGACCGGCTGAACAAGATCTACATTATACAACAAATCCATTTCAAGGCCCCCAAGAAAGTTTGAGCTTTGTTATAGTGTCATAGAATAATGGACTGATAATGAAAAATGGAGGGGGAGAATCGGAAAGTTTTCCTGTATATGCTACATTTATATGCGACGTTTTAAAACAGTATTTTTGGTTTGAGTTGACAGTTCATGATGTTGAATTTAGTCTCTTGCACCCAAAGCTAATTGTTCTCCATGTTCTATTTGTGTTTACTCTTGAAATTAGGCAATTCAGATGCCTTATGAATATAATTTAACTCTTGAAACTATGAAACCAAATGGACCCATAAGGGTCCATTTGGTTTCATTTTAACCCTCTCAAGATTTACAGATCTATACATTTTAGTGGTCTGTCATGTGATCTACCTGCATGGCCTGTGTGATCTACTGGTAGATCACAATCTACCTTTTGGGCAGCCCTGATATAGACTTATTTATCTTTATGTTATATCGTTTGTTGTAATAGTACATCCTTTTGGTCTTCGTTCTCGCCGTGTCCCCTATGGGGTCCCCAAAAACACACAGCAAGTATTTTTGTTCTTTTGTACTGCCTTCCCCTGGCGTTTGATGGAGGAGAAAGGAAGGAACTGGCTCGGTTCGGAGCTCTACTAAGGTTGGCAGTGAGGGAGTATTGTTAGGGCGGGTCATACTTTTTTTATTTTTGAAATTCAAAATGCTTGGGTGCCTATTTTATGTTTTTGGGTATGGGGAATTCAAATATGATATTCTTTTTTTGATTGGACAAACCCTAGCTACATCTATTTGCATTTCTATATCAGTAATTGTATCGATTTTACCTCAATTATGAGATTTAAAATCTAAAGGAAATTCTAACATGTGGGGTGTCTAAATTATGTGTTTTTTGATGGAGAATTCAAATATAATATTGTTTTTTGGATAGAATAAGTCTAACCTACATTTTTCTGTACTTTGAAATTGCACATTTTGCCCGTTTTTACCTATTTTTTAGGATTTTTAAATACATAAAGGAAATCATTTATATCAACAAAGCCCAATCAAATTAAGCTATTTATTAACAATCCAAGTGCAGATATATCTAAATAAAATTGATGATCAATCACAGTATCACTTTCTGAACAAGTCTTGCTTTGACTCAGCCATACACATCAGCCGATCTTCGGAGCCCTGATTCCTTCATCCCTTAGCTTCTAGGTAGAGTAGAAGCTAAGTCCCCATTTTGACCACCCTTCCAATGCTTTGAGTGTGGCAAGGCCAGTTAGCCTCCTCCATGGGGGTTTTGATTGATGGTCTTAATCTTTGAGGTGTTTATTGCACAGGTGAGATACTCTGACACACCATGCTGGGAGCATCATATTTGCGTGCTTCTGGTCCTTTGCCCCTGATGGCCTGGATTCTCTCCACTCCCTCAACCATTTCATCCTGATCCTTTGGGCACAGCAGTGTTTGAAGGATGGCTTCATTGTGATCACAACAAGCAGATCTAGCAGTTGGCATCACAATGCCCAATACATCCTTCCTCTGGGACAGTCCAGTCCAGTCATGGAAAATATTAGACCACCGTTGTATGGTGGTCTAATAATAGGGTGGTTTAATAATTTTTCCATGACTGTAAAAAATAATGGTGTATTCAGCAATGCACTTCAGATTTGTCAGATGCAGATGATTCTTTACTTTCACCATGCTTTGACATTCAGAGTCTGAGATATCTTTTTGTTGCAATGAGCCAGCAGCTGTGGTTTACTGACCCATTCAGAGCCAGCCTTGCAGCTAGGAATCACTATCCCTGACTGCATAAACCATTCTATAGCCATAGTGTTGATCAGTCAAGATCTTTCATCTTAAATGACCTTGTCAGACAGATCGATCAGTAAGGGGCCAACAGAGATGATGGATTGAAGGTCCTAGGCAGCAAAAGTTTCACTTGGCCTGTGACAAGTCCCAGAGAAAGGAGGTATGGGGAATTGTGATGCCAAGCTGCTTGCCGTGCCCACACAGTGGAGCCATCATGAAGCCATCCTCCAAAAACATCTCAAGAATCAGAATGAGATGATTGTGGGGAGGGAGAGAAGCCTGGCCATCAGGGGATAAGAAGACTGAGACATTCAGGTGAGAGACAGCAATGAAAAGAACCAGAAATACATAGCCAGCATTGGTGGATTGATTATCTGATAAAAAGGTGTCTTTGACCTGAACTGAAGACCTTTATCAACCCCCATGGAGGTGCCTAACTGGAGCACATTCAGCACATTCAAAGCATTGAGAGAGGGTGGTCAACTGGTCATAGTGGCTTCCGCTGTACCTGCTTCTCTCAAGAAAAGAGGGATGGAGGAATCAGGGCTCAGGAGAACTTGTTCAGTGATTTTCAGTGATACTGAAAATTGATCATCAGAATTTTATTCAGTGATATACATGCACTTGAATTTTTAATAAATAACTTTGATTTGACTTTGTCAACATAAAATATTTCCTTTAAGTATATAAAAATCCTAATCCTGCTGAACGGATAAGGACAAAATGATTTAGGGAGTGGAGAGAATCCAGGCCCATGGAGGTGGCTAACTGGACTTGCCACACTCAAAGCATTGAGAGGGTGGTCAAAATGGTGACTTAGCTTCTACTCTACCTACTTCTCTCAGGAAAAGAGTGATGAAGGAATCAGGGCTCCGAAGATCGGCTGATGTGTATGGTTGAGTCAAAGCAGGACTTTGGACGCTCAGAAAGTGATACTGTGATTGATCATCAATTTTATTCAGATATACCTGCACTTGAATTGTTAATAGTTAATTTGTTTTGACTTTGTTGATGATTTCCTTTATGTATTTAAAAATCCTAAAAATATGTCAAAACGGGCGAAATGTGCAATTTTGAAGTACAGAAAAATGTAGGTTAGACTTATTCTATCCAAAAAACAATATTATATTTGAATTCTCCATCAAAAAACACATAATTTAGACACCCCACATGTTAGAATTTCCTTTGGATTTTAAATCTCATAATTGAGGTAAAATCGATACAATTACTGATATAGAAATGCAAATAGATGTAGCTAGGGTTTGTCCAATCAAAAAAAGAATATCATATTTGAATTCCCCATACCCAAAAACATAAAATAGGCACCCAAGCATTTTGAATTTCAAAAATAAAAAAAGTATGACCCGCCCTAGAGTATTGTGCTCAGGACAGGCATTGGCACGAGGCGAAAAAAGAATGGGTTACAAAATCGTGGTGTAAAATAAAATGTGGTTCAATTGATACTGGTGCTATAAATAATTTTGCTTCTAGTTGTTTCTTTTGGGCTTGATTTCGCAGAGCCATGGCTGTCTGCTTGTTTCTCTTTCAAAAATAAATCTGGCAACGCTGAGCGCTACTTACTACGGTATACAGTAGCTCTCCCCAGAAGCCAGTACACATCCCCATAGATACAGCCCTGAAGGATATGCTAATGGAGCTATTATTAGCCATGGCAGGGAAAGAATTGTTTCTCTTTGTAGTCCCCAAGAATACATAATCCTCTGACTAATTTCTTAAAAGAATCTATAGTCTGCTTGGCCATGGAGAATGATCAATTAACATAAACATATACGGTAGGATTGCTTTCTCTTTTCTCCCACATGGCATCTGAATGTTCAGCAGAATTCCGCATCAGCGTCACAGAGATGCAGAGACAAGTTGTGACGTCGGAGATGCTATGGAAAGTCTATGACTATGACTATTGTTTTTTGGTCTTGGAACATGGAAGAGACTTTTCCCCTGATGAGAGTGCAGTTGATCCGTCACCTGAGGGAGGGCAGGCGGACTTATTTCCGGTCCCCTGTGACGCCTGTGTTTATGTTCGTCTTCTCCCGATCCCCCGCTTTGGTTCTATAAAAACACAGAGGCATGATCGCTGTGTTCTGCCAAAAACACACACACACACACACGCTCGGTTGCATGCACATGCACACGCACACACACACACACACACACACACACACACACACACACACACACACACACACACACACACACACACACACACACACACACACACACACACACACACACACTTCCGAATGTACCGACACTGTAATTAAGACAGCCAATCTTTGCACAATCCGCTCTCTATTCCTAGTACCTGACAACAGCTCAGTGGGGGTGGTGTCCGTGCGTGCGTGCGCACGCATCTCATGTGTATTATGTATATAACTCTTTATTTGCGCGATATAGCCTTGCAGTGTTTGAGGATAATGCAAAAATATAGCTGTGATTTATTGCAAAAAAATAAGAGACAGGAAGACAAGCTGAAATAAGTCTGTGTTTTTTGCTTGGATGAGCCAGCAACGTTGATGTCGCCTGTTCATCACATATCAAATGCACATGCATGCACATCGCCCATCCCATTCGCCCACACAACCCCCCAACGCACGCACGCACGCACGCACGCACGCACGCACGCACGCGCGCGCGCGCGCGCGCGCACGCACACACACACACACACACACACACACACACACACACACACACACACACACACACACACACACACACACACACACACACACACACACACACACACACACAATTCAGCTGAGCTCCCCGGAGACTATTGTTTTGTGCTTTTTTGGGGATGGGCTGAGCACAGTGGTGTGGTGATGGTGATGGTGGTAGTGGTGGGGTTGACTGCTTTAATCGACCCCCGTCCACCCCCCCCACCCCTCCCCTCCCACGTCCTCCTCCACTCGGCCCACTGTCATTAACCTCCTTGTTGAGTTTATCTACTGCACACACACAGTTCCTCACCCCTTGACCCCAAAATGTTACTCATTACTGTGTGTGTGTGTGTGTGTGGTGTGTGTGTGTGTGTGTGTGTGTGTGTGTGTGTGTGTGTGTGTGTGTGTGTGTGTGTGTGTGTGTGTGTGAGAGAGAGTGTATGACCAGGGGGCGGATCTAGTCATGGGCAAGGGGGGGGGGGGGGGGGGGGGGGCTAAATGCCCCACCAAAAAATGATGGCATGCAAAACAACGCAAGATATTTCAAATTAAAGTGCTTAAAATGATTTGAAACACTACTACTGCTACTAACTAACTACAGCTGTGGCACCACTAAACCAACAGCATTTCATCATTGAAAACAGAAAACTCTCTAAGTCAGACCTTTAGCTTTATGCATGCTGTGTGTCTGTTGCAACTTCAACAACAACTGATGTTTTTATTGATACTTATACTTGACTGATAAAAGTCCTGTCACCGAAAATGGTATGGGTGCGACTTCATCGCCCGTGGTGTGAAGCGACACGGGCAATGAAGCCGCCCCTCCAACATGTTCTCTTGCTCCCCCAAATGGGACATGTTACATCCGCCCCCGTTTGAAACTCTACTACTGCTAACTAACTAACTATAGTTGTGGCACCACTAAACCAACAGCATTTCATCATTGAAAACAGAAAATTCCCTTATTATGCTGCGTGTTTGTTGCAACTTCAACAACAACTGATTGATGCTTACATGCCTAATAATAAAAGTCCCGTAACCGAAAATGGTGTGGGTGTGGCTTCATCGCACCCACACCGTCTCTTCTATAGTGGCCTGTAGAAAGTTGTGCCAGTCAGGCTCCTTTCAGAATCACTGAGTGGAAAATCATCTACCCGTGCACTGTCTGTATTATACTACCGTGCAAATATGATATACTGGTAAAGGCCATTTAAAAAAAAAAAAAAAAAAAAAAAAACGGGTCTCTTGGTACATAGTCTGAGATAAACCCCGAGATATAAAACCACTTTATTGCAGAGACTGCAGAGACCTGTGTCGCTGCAGCCGTTCCCCCTCGCTAACCTCACCCATTTCTGACTCTATACATGCTCTTATCTAAATGAAAAAAGCACCCAAAAAAAGCACCCCAAAAGAAGTGAATTGTTGCTGTCGACGTCGGTATATAAAGTCACGATAAGCTGCAGGGAGCGACCGGGCGACCGGCTCTCGGGGTTAGCGCTTGGACAGACGGACAGACTGGCAGGTGGACGGACAGACATAGTGACTTATGCTAAATAAATGACAGTACTGAAACAGTGGGGCGGGCGGGCCGGGGGGGGGGGGGGGGGATATAAAATAAATATAGGCCTCATGATTTCATTGTTGTCATGCTTGGACTACTTCTCTGTGCACTGTTCAAAGCCAGGAATGAGAAGTAATGGATTACATGTAATGGGATTACGTAACGGGATTAAGTAACTTGTAACTGTAGGGAATTACTTTTTAAATGTAACCCTCCCAATCATGTTCAAAACCAAAACCAGCAACAACACACAGCCTATAGCATAGCCACACACACACACACACACACACACACACACACACACACACACACACACACACACACACACACACACACACACACACACACACACACACACACACACACACACACACACACAGACTGGTGTGCATGTGATCCTAGCATAGATCGGTCAGTGAGTCCATACAAGCCTCAGCCTGTCTGGGTTATTGGCTAACAGGTCATTTAAGCTCCAAACTCTAACGTCCCTGCACAGTGCACAGACGTCACTCACTATACCAGCATTGCGCAAACATTTGTACAGTACACACACACACAGACATTATTACGCACACGCACCGTCATTAGTGCGAGCACTAACACACACAGGCACACATGTGCGACACACGCGCACACACACTCACACACACACACACACACACACACACACACACACACACACACACACACACACACACACACACACACACACACACACACACACACACACACACACACACACACACACACAGAAAGCAGACAGAAAAATCAATATTGATCATAAGACCACTGGATTCGTCCCCATCACTCCGTTGTGTCGTTGAATGGGAGCTGATTCATGGCAAGTTGGGGTTCACCCACTCCCACTCCTCACCCCACAACTGATGAATCCTCTCCCTCGCCTGCCCTTCGTCTTTCCCTCCTCCTATCTACCTCTCTCTCTCTCTCTCTCTGAGACGACGAGAGAGAAGGGGTCTTTATGCAAATGATCTCACTGATCTGTCCCTCAGGCTAATTTGCATTTGCAATTTGCATATCATGGTTTTCGGGATGGAAAACCTGGTATGTCCAAAAAAAATTCAGCGAATGAAAAAAAAAATTGTAGCGATGGATCCAATGCTGTCCATTTCTTTATTTGGACTTTGAACACAGTTTGAGCTGCAGTACCACAACAATGTCCTGAGGTGGAGGGGGCGCTGATCTGCAGACCATAATACTGATGCTAGATAAAACTATAGGCTTATTTCCAGATTCATCGTCCGTTAGCTGCATGCTTTTAGCATTCATTGTCGCTAACCTCCAGTAGCTCCTATGCTACTGTGAATCTCCACATGCATGCATGCGTGTATACATATACACAATCTGAAGCATGTGTAGGGCGGGCTTAGATTGAGCTAATGGACGGTGTTCAGATCTTAATATTACTTTAATCCAGGGCTGCCCACACTTTTTTGACTTGAGAGCTACTTTCAAATGACCGGCTCAACAAGATCTACACATCAAAATTGTGATCCATTATTGAAAATCCATTTCAAGGCCCCATAGAAAGTTTGAGCTCTGAAATAGTTGTGAATGGTGTTTACTTACTGTTATAGTGTTTAAGAATAATGCACTTATACTGAAAAATAGAGGGGGAGTTTTTCCTGTATGCTACTACTGATGTTTGAAACCAGTATTTGAGGTTTGAGTTGACAATTTGTGAACTAAGAACTTTCACGTTTTCGTCCACAATTGGGAAAGAGAACTGGCAAAATGTTGGTCAAAGTAACAATTATTCTCCATTTTCAAATTGTGAGGATCTTGAAAATTACATAATTCAAATGTTTAAATATAATTTAACTCTTGAGAGTGTAAAATGGAACCAAATCGACCCGTAAGGGTCCATTTGGTTTCATTTTAACACTCTCAAGAGTTACAGAACTACAGTAAAAGGGTCCAAGTGCTGGGGGGACTGTCATGTGATCTACCTGCACGGCCTGTGTGATCTACTGGTAGATCATGATCTACCTTTTGGGCACCCCTGCTTTAATCCAACCTCGCCAGTAGAAAACCACTGTTTACACTAAGATAAAGACCTAGACTTAGTGAAGCTATGACCCATTGTCACCACATTTGGCGAGACCTACGCTGTCTGATATATGGAAAAACAGAAAAAGTTGCAAAATGGAGATCCAGCTATTTTGCCAGACAGCGACAATATACAGTAATAAGCACATTATGGGTGGAAACTGACCAACCAGGAGACCTCACCACAACCCTTAGCCCCTACTAATGCAGACCATGGACGTCATACAATGTATGGGGTGCAACAAAAAGAGACCAAAGACTTGGTGAAGTTTCGTTTAACACGGACAGGCTCAAGAGTGCAACCATTGACGTTTCCCCTACTAGGAAATCTGAGATCATAGAGCCTGGCTTGTGTTTTGCTATAGTGTATTAGAATGTCACTGTGCTTAGGACTTTGTTACCCATACAAAGCAGTCTCCCTGTAACATAAATACAGGCCTCCAGGTATGCTCGAGAAAATGTCATGATTATGGCAAAAATAGTAAACGCATGAAGAAGGCAATGGGCTGCTCTTTCATAACACCAGCAGCACATTATGCGCACGCACACACAAGCACGCTCACGCGCATGCCATGTATAGGGGCATGCATTGCACGCGCATACCCACTCGTGATCACAATGTCCACAGAACAGGAGTATACAAGGACACACATAAAATGTGCATCACAGTTCACATCCGCATAGAATTACTGTATAACGTTTTCATCATGATAAACGCACATGTGCGCCAGGGGCGGATCTAGGCATGGGTATGGGGAGCAATGCCCCCCTAAATGCCCACTACTACTGCTACTGACTAGAACTACAGTTATCTCACCACTAAACCAACAGCATTTAATCATTGAAAACAGAAAACTCCCAGAGTCAGACCTTTAACTTTATGCATGCTGCATGTCTGTTGCAACTTCAACAACTGATGTTATTATGTTATTGATGCTTAATTGCCTAATAAAAGTTCTGTAAACGAAAATGGTATGGGGGCGACAAAGCCACAAAGATAACAAACAACAAACAAAAGTGGGAAACCCAGTCAAGTGTTCCTGTATTTTACAACGTATTTGGGTTGTTTGAAACTATACGTTGTATATCACTCAGTACTCAGCCACTGCTGGGGGCACGGATACTCAACATTTATAACACAAAACCTTGGTGTACTCAACACAATTTCTTACTTTTACTTGAGTAAAAAATGTGAGTACAACCCCTGACAAAAATGATATAAACATGACTCCACGCAGATACACGAGTGCGTGATGATTTTTAGGACATGGGGGATTGGATTGTTTGTTTAGGTTTGAGGCAGCTTGCGGACCCACCTATGACGAGAGTCATCAGGGGTGGGAGTGCCTGAGGCTACAGCCGGCCCTGTTTAGCCCCGCAGTATGCCCGTTTGTAATTGGCCAAAACATCAGGTGGCCTGTGGCCATTTGTCAGTTTGAATAATTGATACAGCAAGAGGTCACAACTCGCAAATATTCCCCAGCATGTCAGTTCATATTTATATTTATTTAGTTATTCATTTTTTCCACAGAGCTCGATCTACTCGGGTGTTTTGCTTATTTCCCCCGCGTGGAATTTTCTGGCGGCAGTGGTGGTGGTGGTGGGCTAGAGCAGGGGCGGATGCATCCTTTCCCAATTGGTGGGGCAGGAGAAAATGGTATAGGGGCGACTTCAAGCCACACCCATACCACTTTTGGTTACAGGACTTATATTAGGCAGGTAAAGCATCAATAAAAACATCAGTTGTTGTTGAAGTTGCAACAGACACGCAGCATGCATAAAGCTAAAGGTCAGAGAGTTTTCTGTTTTCAATGATGAAATGCTGTTGGTTTAGTGGTGCCACGACTGTAGTTAGTTAGTAGCAGTAGTAGTGTTTCAAATAATTTTAAATATAAGCACTTTAATTTGAAATATCTTGGGTTGTTTTGCATGTTTGGTAGGGCAGACTGGGCACTTAGGGGGGCATTTCACGCCCATGCCTAGATCCGCCCCTGGGCTAGAGGAATTCGAGCTTTCGCGTGGCTCACATCGACACATAAAAGAAACGCCAGACCCCGTGTATAATTAAGGCCCCGGCTAATCGATTTATGAGACGTGCAGAAATGAGTGACGATACAAGACATGGAAGATTAAATGGGAGATATAGCCGGTCAAATTAACTGCTGCTAGTTAGAGAGATGCAGATGAGATTCTTGTCTGCAGTCGAGTTCTTATTAATGTTGCTGTATGTTACATGACACTCCACATCATACTTTCACAGTCTTTTGTAAAATCATGGGCAATTAAAAAAAATAATTAAAAAAAAGAAAAGAAAACATGCCTATCTAAAAGCCTTGAAGCCTGAATCAATGTTGTCACCGCTCTGTCAAAATCTGTCAGAGTGCTCGCTTCCAAGCGGCTCGTTTCGTGACGTGCCCTTTTCGTGTCATATAATTAAGAGAACGGATAGTTCAGATAAGTGTCTTTTGTTTTTCGAGCCTTTTAACTTATTCCCACTCCTTTTCTCTTATTCCAATTAACTCCCTTTTGTCTGATTTGTGTTTTTTTCCAAATTGGAGCGGCGTGACGCTCCGTCTGTGATCTTTTCCGTCGCTAATAAACCAAAAGAGCATGTATGGTTTTGTAATTAGCCGAAGATATGAGGAGGAGACGCACCGCGCCGCCACTGGCCTCGGTATTTGTTTCTCCTTTTGCTTTCGCCGTGGCCTAGACAGAGACACAGAGACACAGAGAGATTGAGAGAGAGGGAGAAAGAGAGAGATATAGAAAGAGGAACAAAAGGGAGAAAGGAGTGGAGAGAGAGACAGAGAGAGAGACAGAGAGAGAGAGAGAGAGAGAGAGAGAGAGAGAGAGAGAGAGAGAGAGAGAGAGAGAGAGAGAAAGAGAGAGATATAGAAAGAGGATCAAAAGGGAGAAAGGAGTGGAGAGAGAGAAAGAAAGAGAGAGAGAGAGACAGAGAGAGAGAGAGACAGAGAGACAGAGAGAGAGAGAGAGAGACAGAGAGAGAGAGAGAGAGAGAGAGAGAGAGAGAGAGAGAGAGAGATGGAGAGAAAGAATGCCTGGCCAGAGCCTCACGACTCCCTATTGAGAGAACATAAGCTGCATAGCAGAGCAGCGGAATACATAGCCTGCCTTCTAATGCCAGATTAACAAAGGCAAACCTTTGTATTGCATGTCATGGTGCCATGGTATCAGATTGAGTTTTGATACCATGGTGTGCGTGCGTGCGTGCGTGCGTGCGTGCGTGTGTGTGTGTGTGTGTGCGTGTGTGTGTGTGTGTGTGTGTGTGTGTGTGTGTGTGTGTGTGTACGCAGAACACATGCAACCCATCTGCTTTGGGCATTTTTAAAACACGCGCTTCCAAAACACTGACCTCATACGTATTTATGTTTAAAGAGAAAGTGAGAGAGACAGAGACAGAGTAAGACAGACAGAGTAAGTGTGTGTGTGTGCATTGTGTATCTATGTGCAGCAGTGGCGTTTCTAAGCAATTTGGAACCCGTAAGGGTCCATTTGGTAAGGGTGGGCTCCAGGGAAAATCTCCTGTAAAATGGCACCCCCCAAGGGATAAAATTATGAACTATTTTTTTAAACTAAATAACATATCATATGTGTTTTAAATGTTCAATTCTAGTTATAGAATGGCACCCTAGGCAACTGCCTAGTCTCCCTAATGGCAAAAACACCCAATGCTGTGCAGTGCAAATGAGTGAGAGAGTCCAGATTGTGTGTTTCTGTGCCCACTGCACGCAGTGCGCTAAGTACTGCACATCTTTCATCCTTCAGTATGTGCACGCACGTCTCTGGGATCGGGAGTTTTGTCCCAGCAGCACACATTGCACATGCACACGCGCCGTTATTATCTGTGTGCATGTGTGCGCATGCATGCATGCATGCATGCGCACTCAAACACACAGTCGCACAGCACAGCTTCATTTGCAAATTGTGACAGCCTCCCTCTCTCTCTCTCTCTCTCTCACATTGTCTCGATCGCTGGTATTCCTCGGTGCATTGTTTTGGCCTGCAGCCATTGTATCTGTTTGGATTGATTGGTGGTTAGGCTTTACAACTAGACACTGGGTGGGCAGTGAGTGTGTTAGATGGAGACGGGAGCTGATTCTGCGTGACTGAGCGGCGAGCGTGTGCTGCAGTGGGTCTCAACCAGTGGCCCGGGGACCACCAGTTGGTCCTCGAGGGGGGTTCTTCCACGTGGAACCCAATTAAACTTGAATGATGGAGAGTTGGTGTTATTTTTGATCGTTTGCCTGTTATCGCTCCTCGTTGTACCACAGAAAAACAGCATGAAATTAGCCCTTCCCTAAACCCACACTTTGGGGGGGCGGGGTTTAGTCACTGTCCAATGGACATCCAAATACAACTGTTGCTATGCAGGTCAAGTTTTACTGGTCAAGCATTCCTCTGCTAACGTTGGACAAGTAATGATTCTGGAGAGACTTAAAAACGTATCCAAACATAACAGACAACAATTACTCAAAGAGTAAAAGCGTAAATGGTGAATTTATGTAGCGCCTTTGTAAAAGATGCCTGTGGACTGTGCCTTACATTCACCCATCCACATGCCGATGGTGGCTGGAACCATGCAAGGCACCAACCTGTACATCAGAAGCAATTAGCCCTTCTGTAAAACCCGCCCACTGGGGAGGGGTTTAGCCACAGTCCAATGTCAACCCAAATAGTTTAGCAACTGCTGCTATGCAGGTCACGCTTTCCTGCTCTGCCCCCCTCTCTGTTGATGTGTCTATAGAGCTGAGCAGTCCCGCCTCCTTGTGACGTTGCCCCTGTTCCAGAAATGGATTCCTCATTCATTTTTCTCATAGACTTTTTGAAAACGATTCATATAAAGACGATTACGCCGTGGACAAAGCCAACTCGGGTCATGACAAATCAAGATGATAATGTTTTGGGACAATCAAATCATTTCTAAGAAGAAAAATGAAACAAAAAGTGTTGCATGCTGGCTTTTTTTTTTACTTCTTACTAATTATATGATATTGCATGATAATATTCTGGTGGTTGTCGTGATTTGTCATGACCCGCGTTGGCTTTGTCCGCAGCGTAATCGTGTGTATATTAACCGTTTTCAAAATGTCTATGAGGATAATGAATGAGGATTCCATTTCTGGAACACAGGCAACATCATGAAAGGGGCGGGACTCCTCAGCTCTATTGGACAAGGATGGATTGGGGAGGGCTTTGGCGTCTGGCTCAACGGCAATTCGATGCTAACTTTGGGGAGCCTGGGTTCGAGCACCTTGAGCCACCGCCACTCTCCTGTGGCCATATATATCTTTTGCAGGTCGTTGACATAATAACATTTTGATACGAGCAAAGGGTCATAGAAACTGTTATACAAGGCACATGTGACCGTGATATGATTCACACAGAGTGGTTGACATAACATTTTGATATGTGAGAAAGGTTATACTAAGGCAAGGTTTGTCGCCAAATTGTTACCAAGACATTTCTTTGTACCGCCATCTGTTCCTAATGGTGTCTAATAACATCTACTAAAAGACTGAAATTCAACCTGACCGTGCTTCATCATGCTTCATCATGCTTCATGTAGCATGTGATATATTTAACTAGGGTTTCCATGATGCTGATTCCATTCCAAGCATTCGCGTTGCTCAGAAAAAAATCCTTGTGCTAAAAACAGACATACCTGTCATCGTGTGCTTAGTCAGCACATTTTTGCGAGTGCTATGGCTCTTTTCAGCCCAATGAGTGTGTTGTTTGCAAAACCTAATGCTTGGAATGGATTCAGCATCATGGAAACCACCTAGTTAAACATACTATACCAGGGGCGGATGTAAAATTTCCCAATTGGGGGGGCAGGAGAAAATGGTTTGGGGCAAGTATAGGCATCAATAATAACATCAGTTGTTGTTGAAGTTGCAACAGACACACAGCATGCATAAAGCTAAAGGTCTTCTGTTTTCAATGATGAAATGCTGTTGGTTTAGTGGTACGACAATTGTAGTTGGTTTAGTAGCAGTAGCAGTGTTTCAAATCATTTTAACCCTTAGTGTACTGAACGCGTTTTGGTGTTTGGAGCATTACGTTTTAACTATCGAAAAATAGCAGATCTACAAGCTCATAGCGCGCCACCGAGTGGCGCGCTATGAGCTTGTATCTCTGCTATTTTTGAAAAATCGTGAAAACGTGGCGCAAATCTTTGAATATTATGTTATTCAGAAACAGACAGGACACATTAAATACGAGCACTTTAATTTGAAATATCTTTAAAATTTGGGTTGTTTTGCAAGCCATCATGTTTGGTGGGGCAGTCAGGGCATTTAGGGGGGCATTGCCCCCCCCCTTGCCTATGCCTAGAACCGCCGACTTTCAGTACTGTACATGTTATTAGACACCATTAGAAACACATGGTTCAGGGTTCACAGGGTTCACATCCACACTCTAGACCAGGCCATGCAGCAACAAAGTTATTAGTGCAGCCACGCCCCCAGCCGATAGCAAAGCACTTCTCAACAGGCTCAAAAACTAAGGCCTGCTGGCGTTTCCTGGGGCCTCATTAAACCCTGTGCATTGAAGACACGGCCCCCGCTGAGACCATTACATCTCCATACATGGAGCTGATCTGGTGACTGTTCTGACATGGTGGAAAACTGAAGACATTTGAAACAAGAGCAGAGCTGATTCGGTACACTAAAGTTTGACATTTTTAGATACATACATACATTCTATCTTACCCCCCCCCCCCCCCCCCCCCGCTTCTACTGCTTCCTCTTTCACCTCTCTCTCTCTCTCTCTCTCTCTCTCCACTAGATTTAGTAGAAAGGAAAAGTGGCCATGATTAGGAGGCGTTGGGGGAGAATGGACGTGCTGTTCCCATAACCTGCTCTGTGCTGTCAACACCAGCTTTGGTGGAATGGAATCAGATAAAACAGCAGTGACTGTGTGTGTGGGTGTGTGTGTGTGTGTGTGTGTGTGTGTGTGTGTGTGTGTGTGTGTGTGTGTGTGTGCGCGCCGTGCGGCGCCGCACATGCTGCAAGATGGGAAGGTTGGCAGTGAGTCAGGAGTGTAAGGCATCATTGCCAACAAGGCACATGACTCTTGACTACGACCATAAAGTCAAGGTTTACCCTTCAGCTGAACTTTGGCTCACTTGAGCCTGCAAGCCCTGTCCGGCTCCACCAGTATGTGAGAGGCTGGACAACTGCACAGCACACGACGACCAGGGAACATCAATGGATGACCTATGGCTCAAGTCAAGCCTTCCAACAGGGGCGGATTGGCCATCTGGAGTACGAAGAAATGGAGGTCTGAAAAAAAAAACACTAACATGGTGAAACAACTTGATGACATCATCAAGATGTATTTTCACCATTCTTTAGACGCTTCTTTTTCTGAGAAAAAAAATGAAAATGGGTGGAGTTTCCCTTTAATACTTTGCTAATAGAGTTGGCAATTCCTTTTCCCAGTTATCCCACACATGCAATACTTCTGCCCCTAAAATGAACAGTTTAGATCTGGTCACACTATGGGCAAAACCTTCAGAATGTTTTCTTAATCTAATCAGCTGGGCCTGCAGTAGAATATGCACTGGGCAAATGTGCACAGAATTATTTAAATAAACTAGAAATACAAGGAAATGATAGGGGGAGAAATCAACTTTTAACGATCAGTTAAAAGTTTTCATTTTGCACAGTAACAGCACGGTCATTAGTTTTAGTGTCATCACTTGGGTGAGTCAGTCATGTAACTTTTTCCGACATTAAGCCATGCAATTAAATTGTTCAACAACACAGCCATGCTAAATAACACTGACAGCTATGAGGTGGCCAACATTTGACCTGCCATAGCAACAGCTGGTAAACTACTTGGATTGGCATTGGACAATCGCATTTTGGGGTGGGATTTAGCGAAGGGCAAATTGGGAGAGAGAACTCTTACTGAAATTGGAAGTGATGCAACAACAACAACACTTGGTAAGGAATGAAATCGAGCAGAATTTAATTTAATTCATCAAATTGAAGCTGACAAATTGTGGGGTTCTCTTTCTAAATAGGATAAATTGGTATCTCAACCCCCGCAGCCTATAGTGTACCTATATAGCTAGTTAGATAGATTATTGACTAATAATAGCGTTTTACAACTTTAACAGAAACATTACAAAAGCGGTTTCGGATGTTAGACAATTTAATAGCCGTCATCAGCACTTATGCATGCATAAAGAAAGACCATGCAGTGGAGCTAGTATGGATATTTCCTACCTACTAACCCTATTACTAACCTCTAACCCTAACTGCAGCTTTAACAGTCCAGTTCTGGCTTTCCTAGTTGCCTATACTCGCAGCAGGCAGTATGTAGTATGTAGGAAATGTCCATATTGCATGGGATTGTATTGCATGGTCTGATAATAGTGCTGCACATGTGCCTGGGTAGCTCAGTTTGACCACTCACTATGAGTACTGGGAGCTGATGGTAGGTGTAGCTCACCTCAGCAAGTCATCTACCGCAAAACCCTCATCTACTGCTTTTGGTCTCACTTCCCAGCGCAGGTGCGCACACACACACACACACACACACACACGCACGCACGCACGCACGCACGACCAGTGACACCACTGGCGCAGAAGAGGAGAATGACTTTGCAGGAGAATCACGCGTGCAGTTTTAGTCCGTGCCATTAAGAAATCGTGCATGGGCAACAGAAGAATGTGAAATAATTAAATAAAAAAATACACAATGCTCACACACCTGTAGTCCCATTTCTATCTGACGTTGAAGAAAAGAAAAACAACCGTAATGTATTGCTATTTTAGTGGCATTCTGTTTATGTAGACTTCTATCTACCTTGGAAGCCATATCCTAGAATTATAATACAGTAACTATAAATCAAACCCCTTGTACATTAGCACTGTGTTCCAATGTGGAAATGAGAAATTAGTGCAGCGTTTAGATGATTCTGCCCATCTACCAGGGGTCAAGCTCACTCGATCCCGGCCTACATCTGTGATGTGATATCATTATTTTTTTGCTATTCGATGTTCAACAGAGCATATAGGGTTTAAGTGGTTAAACATTCACAAAGTACACCCACATGCACACACGTGTGTGCTGTGCATGCATGCATGCGCACACAGACGCGCAGGAAGTATTTTTGTCAGCATGCAGAACGTGTGCTGCTGCTGTGTCACATTGTCTGGGTTGGGAGGGGTGTGTGTGTGTGTGTGTGTGTGTGTGTGTGTGTGTGTGTGTGTGTGTGTGTGTGTGTGTGTGTGTGTGTGTGTGTGTGTGTGTGTGTGCAGGAGGGGGACAATCAGTATGATTGCTAAGTGGCCTGACCAGCGTTGACATTCCATCATACTGGGATTAGAAAGCCTTGAAAGAGGAAAACAGTCCAGTGCATATTATCCTAATTGGCAGCGACCACACATCAGCTGCTTAGAGGAATCAGGATGAGCCATCAGCATACCAAGGAGGCTGACATTTACTACTTAATAATACTGAATGTATGGGAGCGCATTGGTGTGTGCGTGCGTGCGTGAGTGTGTGTGTGTGTGTGTGTGTGTGTGTGTGTGTGTGTGTGTGTGTGTGTGTGTGTGTGTGTGTGTGTGTGTGTGTGTGTGTGTGTGTGTGTGTGTGTGTGTGTGTGTGTGTCAATACTTTCAGTGTGAAAAAAGAGGACTGAACTCCCCTTTCTCTCTCTCTCTCTCTCTCTCTCTCTCTCTTTTCTCCCTCTCTCTCCATACACACACCTTATGCACACGCACACACACTACTGATACATGGTTTGGTGACAGGGAAAAAATAGAAAGAAATAAGAGAGAGAGAGAGAGAGAGAGAGAGAGAGAGAGAGAGAGAGAGAGAGAGAGAGAGAGAGAGAGAGAGAGAGAGAGAGAGAGAGGGCATTCTCTCATGCTGAGTAGGTGGGGTGTCAGAATCACAATCTGCAGCGCTGCCATAAAAGATCGAACGCTCACAATACCCTCCATGTTCCACATAGCATGTACTAAGACAAACAACACCGGCAGGCAGCGGGTATAGAGGATAATTCTGCATGCTCTGTATCATGCAGTGTTATTAGGACAGGAGGACCCTGCATGGCCATGACATTATTTTGCCGGTGTCTGCCAAGTGCCCGAATAGTATATAGGGTCGTATTGGACCCTCCAGGGGCGGATCTATGCATGGGCATGGGGGGGGCGGCGGGTGCAGAACCCTATCCTAGAACTCTCCCCCTCCGATCGACTCCTCAGTCAGTTTTATCAGTATACAGTATATACTTTTCCAATAAATCACACGTGTCATGGAAGCAATACTGATTACTGCGGCACTTGTACGATACAGCCGTACAGTATTTGACTGGATCCAACTAAGACAAGCTGCTATAGGCTATTCCACTGGGCAACAGACTTACCTATGGTCAGTAATTGGCACTTATGGGTAAAAACTCCCCTCCCCTCCTACAACAATCTCACCACCATATCTTGTGTGTGCATGGGCATGCGCACGCACGCACGCACGCACGCACGCACGCACGCACGCACGCACGCACGCACGCACGCACACACACACACACACACACACACACACACACACACACACACACACACACACACACACACACACACACACACACACACACACACACACACACACACACACACACACACACACACACACACACACACACACACACACACTTACAGTGAACTGACCTCATTCAAAAGGCTTGGGGGGCCACATTAGGGGGTCCCTCTCACTCCACTGCCTGGCAGTTTTGTGTTGAAGGCTGGTGGTGGTCAGTGCAGTAGCCTATAAGTGAGAATCATGCCCTAGATAGCCACGGCTCTGCTGGGAACTTGGGAGCATAGTATTATTATTATTTGACAAGACGTTTTAATGGATGGGGCCGGCTCTTCTACTTGGATCAGGACCTCAGTGATATAACAGGGATGGAGCTGGATAGCTGATAGCTGGAAATATCAGATATAACACGCTTATTGAGTACCAATTATTATCAATACATGCTGTGCCTTATTTGTCCTGTTATCGAACATATAGCAGACCATGACTACATGTCTAAACAATTAAACCCCCACTCTATTGGCTCATTATGGATCTGCTGGATGACTGCTGAGCTGTGATTGGCTAAAATGCTGCTTCACCCCCCCACAACCCCCCCCCCCCCCCCCCCCCCTCACAAATTAGCACCGCCTTTTCTGAGCCTGAAAATGTTCATCATTTGTTGACAACAACAAAGTTGGCACTTTTAAAATGTATAAGCTCAAATAATATTAACCAATTTACAGTTTCTTTAATATGACTTGTCAATTGCCTTCCATTGGTTAAATCTGGTTAACCAGCTGCCCCCTCCAGGTGGCCTGGCAAAGGCAAAATTGTCCCGGTGGGAAAATATGTGCCAATCCGCCCCTGGCATGCTGACACAGAAACATAGATTTCTCAGAAAACTGTTAGGATTTAGAACACTTTGTAGAATCTGTTAAAATGTACTGCAGTTAATTAATTTATAATGTATGTGTCCACAACATGACAGAAAATGCTTGATAGTGGGTTTGATAAGAACCCGGCTCGATAAGCCTGATCAATAAGCTGCTTGTTATTAATAAAACATGAGCTCCATGCATGTGACTTAATACAAATACTGCTGCACTTACGTCAAATAGTTTTTTGTTTTTTTTTGGGGGGGGGGGGGGGGGGGGGCTAAGCGTGGCAGTATTTGTGTTAAGTACTGCACTTTCTTTCTTTCTAAATTAAATGGAGAATGACAAAAAATCCTAAAAAAGTATACAAAATAAATGAAAAACAAAAACAAAAGAACCACACAATGTATCGTATGCATTGAATTGCATTGGCACGATTATTTAACTAAATCAATAAAGGAAAGGCGGTGCTAATTTGTGGGGGGGAGGAGGGTTTGTGGTTGTGAGGCAGCAGTTTACCCAATCACAACGCAGCAGTCTCCAGCAGATTCGTAATGAGCCAATAGAGGGGAGGTGAGGTGGAGTTAGATTCTGTTTTTAAACAAATCTGTTAGTACTTTTTCCACCATTGACTATGAAGCTGAGAGAAAACCCTGGTCATCATTCTCAGTAGTTTATTTTGGAGGTATCTGACAGGGGCCTCACACAGAGCCCTGGGGAGCCACGTATCAACCTTTCATCTTATATGGGAACAACCAATAGACATCGTTAACAGCTCCCTCTAGAGAAGGCACCATGCAGCCGCGTAGTATGAACTCGCTCTTTGTGATCAACTTTTTCTCAATAAGTATCGACTCGGTTTGGTCGGTTCTCGATGAGCTCTATCTAGTATCTACATCTGAATTACTGATTTTTACGACCTTTTGCCAGGGGCAGATGTAACATTTCCTAATTGGGGGGGGGTATGGGTGCAGCATCAGTTGTTGTTGAAGTTGCAACAGAAACACAGCATGCATGAAGCTAAAGGTCTGACTCAGAGAGTTTTCTGTTTTCAATGATGAAATGCTGTTATTTTAGCGGTGAGACGACTGTAGTTAGTAGCAGTAGTAGTGTTTCAAATCCTTTTAAATATAGGCATTTAAAGGTAGGGGAAGTGATTTCACTTTTGTCAGATATCACCCAAAAAATATTTTTTTTTCTGTTAAAATGCTCTATTATAAGGTGTGGAAACCACATATGGAGTTTCCCCCTCCCCCACGTTAGCAGAGGAGCTAATAAAAGTTCCCCAGGTCACCACAATTCTCCTCCAATCAGGAGCGAGCAGCAGGTTCACATAGTGTAGCTACTGTTGGGGGCCCCTAGTGCACCAGGCTGGTACTACACCATGAATTTCAAATCACTTCCCCTACCTTTAATAGGCATTTAATTTGAAATATCTTGGATTGTTTTGCATGGCATCGTGTTTGGTGGTGCAGTCAGAGCATTTAGGGGGGGCATTGCCCCCCAGGCCCATGCCGAGATCCGCCCGTGCCTTTTGCTCCCGGAGATGGCATCTGCGGCGCATGTGTGTCGCTGCATGGTCGCACACTTTCATGATGCAAAGGTACAGCAAAAACAAAAAAAAATCTCAAACATCTATGCATCCATGCCTGCTCGTGCTCACTTGCACGCACACATACATCCACCCCCCCCCCCACACACACACACGCACACGCACAGGGTAGTATAGGCGCACAAAGATACCCACAACCCAAAGAAACACACAGCCCATAAATCATTTAAAGCTCAAGACTTCTCTCGGAGAAGTGCTGGAAAAAGAAAAGAAAAAGAAACAGCCCACCTGAGTCCAGCAGCACATAGATCAATCATGTATCACAGGGAAGGAAAAAAAAGTCAAGGGGAGAACAGGGTCTGCGGTAAGTGCAGCAGAGGGGGGAAGACGGCCGCCCTTTTCAGCCTTGAGGCATACAGTGCACATCTCTCAGCCGGCGTAGTAGAGAGGGTCATTCATGTATATGTGAGAGAGTCCGTCTCTAATGCGCTCTAACGCATGCAACCACGCACACAGTTTTACTGTACGTATATAGGTGCGCGTGCATGACGTTCTTGTACATTCATGCGCGAGGGCAATACCGTTAAAGGCCTCTGCTACGCTCTTTCCATGCACGCGATGCATAATAGATTGGACCCTCACCCCGGCGCGCAATTAGCAATGCTTACACGCAAGCAGCGCACCCACCACCACCACCACCACCACCACCACCGACTTCAGGCATGAAGAAGAAGAAGTAGTAGTCTCTCTCCCTCCCCCCGCCGCGTTTACACTACTTCTTTCTTCCTCTTCCTTTGGAAGGAGAAGAGGAAGGAGTGAGGGAGCGCGGAGGAGATAAGAGCAGCAGGGCTATCAGCTCTGTTTGCCCTCTATTTGAAAGGGGCACCGTGGCAGTATGCAGAGGAGGACACCAGAAAGAGGGGAGGTCTATCATAGAGCCGGCTTGTCTCAGGTTAGCAAAGGCCACTCAGTGACAACAAGCGGTAATCCCTCTTTCCCAGGACCCGGAGGGGACAAGCGAGAGATAGGATAGGAGCGCCGGAGAAAGAGAATGAGAGAAATGAGAAGGGAAGTGCAGGAGAGAACGATATACGGGTGCGGGGAGGAGAGATGACTTGAACCAGGTGCAGGGCGTGTTGTCTAGGTGAATATTAGATTTGATGACAGCCGGTTTAGCTATACATTCTGGTTCTCATAGTCCCGGATGTAACATTTCCCAATTAGGGGGGCAGGCGAAA
The DNA here is from genome assembly GCA_039105355.1 of Benthosema pterotum. Lineage (NCBI taxonomy): Eukaryota > Metazoa > Chordata > Actinopteri > Myctophiformes > Myctophidae > Benthosema > Benthosema pterotum. The sequence continues at coordinate 20,360,312 of CM076986.1, forward strand.
ATGGCATGAGGGCGGCTTCATATACCATTTTCATTTAAATTCTTTAGTTCTGTGACCTACAAGATTTATATCTTTTACAGGACTTAGGAAAGTAGGCATCAATAATAACATCTGTTGTTGCTGAAGTTGCGACAGACACACAGCAGGCATAAAGGTAAAGTCTGACTCAAGAGAGTTTTCTCTTTTGAATGATGAAATGCTGTTGGTTTAGTGGTGCCACAATTGTGCATTACTGTGCATGCCATCATGTTTGCTGGGGCAGTCAGGGCATTTAGGGGGGCATTGCCCCCCCATGCCCATGCCTAGATCTGACCCTGGGTTCTCATGGAAAAGGCTGAAAGTAATGTTTTTTTTTATTCTGATGCTTTCATTTCAATGGAATCAGTTATTCCACATGGCATCATATTCATATTTCAGGTGCCCAAATCCCCACGAACACAATACGTTTCCGCAGTTTCTCTTGTTTAGCAGGCCTTCACCTCCATGTGTCCCAGCACCACCCAGGTTGAGTCTTTGAGGAATTTTTTGTTTTATCATGTCATGTGAAAGCAGGGAATCATAGCTACAATTTGACATATTGGAATACATATTTGTGAAGTTTGACCCACCAGTTTTTGAGATATGGTTTATAGAGTAACAGTAACTTCAGAAAAAATTGAGAATTTCGCTTTTAAAGATGCAGTTCTTGGTCTGGGCATTGAGGGGGGGGCTGTTTCCTCTTCTTTGCTGAGAAGTTTGGGCATGAGAATACCTCCTCAATACTGTGGGGGCAGTATGAGTCAGGGTGTTTGAATAGTAGCCTAATAATAGTAGCTAAAATGAATATAGTAATACATTTTTGCCTTTATAAGGCTATTTTTACTTTAAAAGTATACTAATACATAGTAACCATTATACAAGTGTACCTTACAGACCCTAAAAGAAACATCATTAACATGGTGAAACACAACTCAATGTTGTGTTATACTACGAGAATCCGTCTCCACATCCCTCAAAAAGAGCCTGGGTTGGTTCTCCGCCGGGGTCCGATTTATGAATCGCCAGAAGGACCAATCTAAGTGCATGTCCTGGACAAGGAGCGCAGGTTGGTCTTCCCCCTGTAGCACCGCGGTCACAGCTATAGCCTTATCCACCTGCTGATGGATGTGGAGAGAGGGATAGCTTTTAATCTTGCACTAACAGGACCGATTCTATATGGACCCTGATTACTGCTCAGTGCAGGGAGAAAATATATATAACAGCCTACAGCACCAAATATGGGCTATACCTTTGATGCCAAGAGACCCTGGACAGGTTTAAATTTGTGGATATGTATCTGTATGTGTGTGTGTGTGTGTGTGTGTGTGTGTGTGTGTGTGTGTGTGTGTGTGTGTGTGTGGTGTGTGTGTGTGGTGTGTGTGTGTGTCAAATCTCACTGAATAATAAGGTATCAGCGGGGCTTTAAGCAGACAAGCGGACAGAGCCAAGGCTTTGTGATTCCATTCGCACATGCACATGTGTGAACATACAGCACATACGCCTGCCTTAGTACTGGACATTGTATTGACATGCCATTGTTTCAACCTCCCATTGGTGTGAAATTATATACTGTACTAACCCTACCTCTACCCTCACCCTCAACATGACCGCGAGCAGGTCGCAGTGTGGACACAAGAAGGCCAATCTTTTTGCATGCCATCATATACAGTATGTCATGCATGTCTGTCGCAACTTCAACAACAACTGATGTTATTATTGATGCTTACTTGCCGAATAAAAGTCCTGTACCCAAAAATGGTATGGGTGTGGCTTCATCGCCCGCGCCACGGGTGATTGCTCCGCCCCCATACTATTTTCACTTGCTCCCCCCCTACAATTGGGAAATTTTACATCCGGCCCTGGAATCATGTCACCCCCCTCAATGTGGCAGGGTAAAATATAAAACATGGGAAGATGTGTTTCCTTTCAATACAACACCCCTTGCTTTTACAGTACAGTATGTCACCCTGCCTATACAGTTCTGGATGTGCCCTTGTGTGCAATAAAAAAACATCCATGGACACACGCAGGGGTCAGCCGTAGCAGATGCAGCTCTGAATGCGAGGGTCTCTTGGGTCATTGCTAACATTACATACAGCACCCTCAGCTGCTTGACCTCTTGGCCTGCCCTGACAGTTATACAGCGGCATGCCTGCATTCATAAAGACGCGCTACACAAAGGCTTACACGCGATACGACAGACAGATGGACGGGCCGGCGGTGATAAAGTTGTCGGAGAGATGCTCGATGCTCGAATGAATGAATAAAAGGACCGCTTCAATTAAAGTGCTTATACGGTAAGAGTTAAGATGTCACTTTGGATGCTTTTAGATCCGTGTCACTTCCATCAGAACATTTAGATTAGGTTAGTTTGCAAACACAGAGGGTACGAAACACAATGAGAAAAAGTGGTCTTGCATGAAACACAGCCGCAGTAGGAAGCATTATAAAACCGAATGTGTTAATGAATCACAACACGAGTGAAAGCGAAAAGACAATTTACAATGGACACAATGCGTATACCATTTTACGAACAGAATCGACTCCTGGCCCAATCCACGGAAAAACCAATCATTGGTGGAAGGAAAAGGATGGCTCACACAAAGTGGCATTGATGCCCAAGTCATTGAAGTTGACAGTGCCACCTTGGGCTGGCACTGCGCCCGGACTCTCTAGGGACCGCATGGCATTTACGGACGCACAGGGGCATAACTGTGCCAACAAGCTACGCCAAAACCTCCCCCCTTCACTCGCTCCCTCCCCCAAAAATGCCCCTTTAAATGCGCTCACCTGCCAAAATACCCTCATGCACAACTGCTTCCCTGCATGCACAACCTTTAGAAAAACCACAGTGTCATCTCTCCAGCGCGCCCGGGAGGGCAGTAAACGGGGGTGACATATACATTTTAGCTGAGCTACTTAGTGTAGCTTTATTGACCTTGCGACGAGCGAAAAGTTGACGGCAACTTCTATACCGTATACTCGGTGGCGTAACAACAGCGTTCCGCACCATCCATCTCTCCGCTGCCAATGACGCCACCTTGCCCGAGGGTGCCGCTATACGCAGCTCGGCCTCCTCCTGTGGGGATATAGATATAAAAGCACACACACCTCTCTCTCTCTCCAAGTCCTACATTCTCTATACCTCCCTCTCTCTCCCTTTCTTTAGTCGCAAACTCCTGCAAGTACTGTAGTACCTCCTTTATGCTCAACTACAAATAAACAGCACGCGTCCAAAGCGGCCTAAAGGGAGGGAGGGTGTTGTTGTTCTTTGATTGTACAATTATTTATTTATTTCCACAAGGCTTCCCATTTCCTTTAAAGTTACCCACCCCCTAAGAGTAGGAGTTTAATGGGAAACCGCGGACAGCTTAAATGGCATATTTATCTGGACATCAGGCTTGGCGGTTTGGCTTGCCAGTGGGCGTACCGCAAGGAGGGGTTTGGGTGGTGGAGGACTGTGTGTGTGTGTGTGTGTGTGTGTGTGTGTGTGTGTGTGTGTGTGTGTGTTGTGTGTGTGTGTGTGTGTGTGTGTGTGTGTGTGTGTGTGGTGTGTGTTGAGGTATACAGTTAGTGGAAGTGCTGTGGAAAGGGGCTTAAGGCAACTTGGGAAAGGTGTTGGTGCTGGTGTTGGTATGGTGGTGGGGGTGTAGGCTAGGTGGAGAGAGAGAGAGATAAGAGTTATAGGGAGTGCCGGTGAGGAAGAGATTGTGAGTGAAGGAGGAAACAGACGGACACATGGGTTGGTTGAAAATAAGCGTATAGGGCAGAGAGAGAGAGAGAGAGAGAGAGAGAGAGAGAGAGAGAGAGAGAGAGAGAGAGAGAGAGAGAGAGAGAGAGAGATGGAGATATGATCGGTCAGTGAGGACTAGAGGAGGTCAGGGTTGGATTAACCTGCATACGGATTATCCGCCGGAGAGGAGAGCCTCAGGGCGACAGCAGCTGGTGCCCAGTGTGCCAGCCAGTTTCCAGTGTGTGTGTGTGTGTGTGTGTGTGTGTGTGTGTGTGTGTGTGTGTGTGTGTGTGTGTGTGTGTGTGTGTGTCTTTGTGTACGTCTGTGTACTCAGCCTGACGGATTGGCAATTCCTGTACACAACTACAGTAGAAACCCCCAAAATGCATAGTCCAACATATTACAATGCTATATGCCGTTTTGACCGTGACTGGGAGGCGTGATCAACTACTACACTACTAATGCATACCCAGGTTCCAGCCTGATTCGCTCTATGTTCCGCACATCTGAAATGTCACTTCACAAATCAGTCTGGCCAAAGCCTGCTTGACAAGCTACAAACCAATCAGAGTCAAAGTTGAGAGACCACTTCCCTCCGTCACGTTCTACAGGGGGAGATTTCAGTGTAATAACATGTCTGGAATTTGGGGTTTTGTTCTAGTAGTTGTACAGTACATACGCATGATGCCCCACTACAAACAACTACATAACTGCCCCAATGTCCATAGAGGTGCCTCTCTCTTATCTAGAGGGACTCTGGGCTACATTTCACACAACTAACACGCACTCGCACGTACACACACAACACACACACACACACACACACACACACACACACACACACACACACACACACACACACACACACACACACACACACACACACACACACACACACACACACACACACACACACACACACACACACACACAGCATTCCTCCATCATATAGCATAGAGACAGTGGACTGCATGGCCTTTTTTGCTCTGATCTCCCCATGCAGCCTTCTGAGTCTTGGTGATAGGGTTCAGCTACAAACGCAAGGCAACACGGCGCGCAAACACACACACACACACACACACACACACACACACACACACACACACACACACACACACACACACACACACACACACACACACACACACACACACACACAGGTCAGCAATCAGGGCATATACCAACAGCAATCACAGGACTGGCTGGACGCAGCGGCGGCGGCTGTGTGTTGCCGTGACATTCGATCGGATAGATTCTCCTTGTTCTTCCCTCATGGTCCCTCATGGGGTGGTGGATGTGGTGGTGGTGGTGGTGGGGGATCTGAGGCATTCTCCCCTCGCCCCGGGATGATTTCTTTCTTTAGGTCTGTCTCTGATCTGATGATGGCGGCAGGTCCCTGCATGACCAACAATGGCGGCAGTGCCGCCAGCGGTCCCTGAGCGGCACGCTAAAACAATAGACCACTACAGCCACTACCACGCGCTTGTGGCATTCTATAGGTTCACCCAAGAGGCTTTCGTCAAGGGCGGATCTAGGCATAGGCATGGGGGGTGCCGCCCTAAATGCCCAGTCTGCCCCACCAAACATGATGGCATGCAAAACAACCCAAGATATTTCAGTGCTTATATTTAAACGTATTTGAAACAGTACTGAAAATGGTATGGGGGCGGCTTCATCGGCCGTGGCACAAAGCCCCCAATTGGGAAATGTTACATCCGCCCCTGACTTTCGTGTCGGATGCACAATAATGCACACAGTCACCGCTGCGCGCGACTGTGTGCAGCGTGCATCTGTTTCCCCCATTGCAAGCATGCTGTCCGTGCATGCGTTTGTTTGTTGTGTGGCTGTGCGTCACAAATACCACACATTTGTGTGTGTGTGCGCGTGTGTGTGTGCACGACTATAAGCCTTTATCTGTATTGTCGGGGGATAATCACGCAGCATACCCTTGAACAGCCTGTGTGATACGATCTGATGTGACACTATAGGATAGACAGGGATGATTGAACTCTTGTCTTAACGAAATCAAGCAAATCCACTGCCACTCTGCTCGGCGGTGCACTGGGGGGAGAGACAGTAGAGCCAATATCACTGGAGTGTGCTTCAAGTGGCATCAGAGGCACGCCGCCGCGCTCCCTATCCGGGAGTCCAGACGGACCAGCGTACATTATCCTTATCCGGAAAGAAAAAATATTAAATAGCTTTTAAGTTGATTGCGTCTGGTGAGTTATAAATATTGCACTTAATGTCTCCCACCCCACCCTGTGTAACTACAAAGCACTCTCAATGGAACACCAGACTCACTTATCTATGCTAATTTATTATGGTGGGGGCTCATTTCTTGTGGCATTCCACATGATGTAAACTAATAACACAGGATTATGTGGCCCCCGGTGCCATGTGCGCGTCAACGGCACGCTGTAGCCATGAAAATCACCCCCCTTGTGAAGTGAGGGGCGATCTCATCTTCATACATCACCTCATTCAAGGCCAGTCCACCCATACCATTTTCAGTTACAGGACTTTTATTAGGCAATTAAGCATCAATACGAACATTAGTTGTTGTTGAAGTTGCAACAGACACGCAGCAGGCATAAAGGTCTGACTCAGAGAGTTTTATGTTTACAATGATTTAATGCCGTTGGTTTAGTGGTGACACAACTGTAGTTAGTTAATAGCAGTAGTAGTGGGTCAAATCATTGTAAATATAAAAACTTTAATTTGAAATATCTTGGGTTGTTTTGCGTGCCATCATGTTTGATGGGGCAGTCAGGGCATTTAGTGGGGCTTTGCCCCACATGCCCATGCTTAGATCCAGCACTGATTGACCCTAACGAAACCAAAATTGTGCTTTTATCCACAATCGCAAAATCATTTCGCTAACAGACCGCACTATCAAACAGACAACATTTGCATGGTCCTGGTAGAGAAGAAGACTTCTCCCTGTGTCTCCGTGTCTTGCAGGGGAGGGAGAATATGTAAAATGGCAGAAGGATGTCCATTAGCATGCTATCTGCCGCGCGTATGGATGTGAGAGAGGCGAGCTCATAAAGCCTCGCCTCTCTGAAATATTCTTCACGCTTGACCTTAGGAATAATACTTCCGCTAGATTTTGGAGTGCTTAATAAGTAATATTCTGCTAAAGGCCAGCAGGTATTTGGAGGCAGGGAATCATTACTGGATGGTGGGGCTCAGGCCAGGTTTATGGTCCCAATTAAGCCGGGCTATAAATGACCGATACTGGTCAAGCAAAAAAGTTTCACTTCGTCTGGGAGTTGCCCAGGAGAGACTGGAGATCAGAAGCTCATTTGAGGAAGAAAATCTCTGTAATAATCAGGACTGGGAGATGGAGTCGAGCAGGCAGGACATCGCACTTTACATCCTGCGTCTCCCATCTGCGGTCATGTTGAGGCTAATGTACGGTGAAATATATGACGTTCATTGCTCAAAATCACTCGGCACGAACCACAAAATGGATATATCAATTTAAAACGAAATTAGGCTTAATGTCCATGTTATATGGATCACGGTTGTTTAATATTGAGAAGCTTCCAAACTCGGATTCATTCCAAAGGCAGAAGACTAGGCTCATTTTGGTTTTAAAGCCTTTACTAGGTAAATTCTTCGTCAAAAGAAATTTTAAATTTGATATACCCAGCAAATACGGTTAGGACAGGGACGAATTAATGACGTTTTGATTGTGGACAGATCAAGGTAATCCAAGACTAGTCAAATTTTGCTCCGAATATTACCTCAACCAACACAAATCCTGTCCACTAAAAACTGATGTCCCTGGATGCCAGACTAACTTAAATCAGTCATAACTTGTCAGATCTGGCCCAGAATAACTTAGCAATAGCTTTATGTTTTCAATTGGTAAAGACGTCCTGGGAATGACATAAAGATCATCCCATATGGGTTGTGATTTTGCTATCGTGTTGAACGTCACTCGAGTCACCAGAGGACATCATCACTGGACTCCGGTGATGTTCAGGTGACATTCTGGGACAGATTTGACCAGTCTTGGTTTGCCCTGATCTTATGGCTGTCATATTTGTCACATAACCCACTCTCTAAATTTCAGCACGCAAAAACTGAAGTTCTAAATATGTTTTGAAACTCCTCACCCATGGGGTATATAATAGGGGTGTAACCACTCATTATAATCGCGGGGGTGTGAAGCAGACAGCAGAACAGCCTAAAACACCATATCTCGGTTTTGTGGAAAAGGCTTCATTGTAGACTGTGATACCGGCAGCGGCCAGCTGGGAAGTTACCTAGTACAGCTTTAAAATAACCCCAAACACTGATCTGAATAATAATGTCCCTTTGTGTGCGACTGCGATCCATCTCAAGAGATAGAGTACAGTACACACAGCACCGGCGATAAGGAATAACCTACACAGATCGTTCAACATCGGTGGCAATCCGCGCGCATCAAAAAAATAAAAAATAAAATGCCAACCTACAACCTCACATCTTCCATTTTCTGTGGTGTTCTGCGCGCTCCCCTGCTGCACACAGCAGCCACGTATGAGTCAGGCCCTAAACGTGTTGATGCCAGCGATAAGGGTTGTATCATTGATACAAGCTGCACGCTGCCTGATGATAAAATAGACCTTGCTCTAGCCGCGATACGGCCCGACATCAAGGTTTTATGTCAACTCCACCGGTTAAGATGGGATATCATGGATGAAATTGCGGCGAGAGGCTTTGGTCTTCTCTCACTTCCACAATAACAACAACAATCTCTCTCTCTCTCTCTCTCCTCTCTCTCTCTCTCTCCCTCTCTCTCTATCCTAAACTGCGCACACACAGCAACAAATGTTTTCTCTCTTTCATGCTCTAGCATAGGAGTCTTCTTGGTTCTCACTCTCCCTTACGCTGTCACGCTCTCATCCTCCCCTCATCGCTCTCCTTCCTCTCTCTCTCTCTCTCTCTCTCTCTCTCTCTCTCTCTCTCTCTCTCTCTCTCTCTCTCTCTCTCTCTCTCTCTCTCTCTCTCTCTCTCTCTCTCTCTCTCTCTCTCTCTCTCTCTCTCTCTCTCTCTCTCTCACTCTCTCTCTCCTCTCTCTCTCTCTCTCTCTCTCTCTCTCTCTCTCTCCCCTCTCTCTCTCTCTCCCTCCCTCCCTCCCTGGGACAGGATTCAGGTGAGCCAATTTCATCTCGGTCATGCCTCTTGTTTGCAACAGTCAATTCGGCTTCTGGGGGAAAATGGCCTCCTCTCTTCATCGAGGGCCTTTTCATTTGGACAACTTTCGCTCCCCGCCGCCCTAACCCTGAAATTACTTTTTGGGCTGCTTGTGAAAAGGGATATACGTTAGAGTGATAGAGAGAGAGGGGGGGCCCTGCCAAAGGGCGGCGTCCTTTTCACTGCCGGAACAAAAAGCCACATGCGGCGTCTGTCCACAGACCACATGGCTTTGTCTGAGCCCGGTCCAGACAGAGTGCGCTGCTGTATGAAATGGATTGATTATGAACGGGCAGTTAGAGCGGTCATAAGTCATAACGGTTACTCAACAAATGCTTAACTCTTTTTTAAGTTTCTACTACCTCTTGATTCAATGACGCGTCAACTTTACATCCAGGTTCATGACACGGGATGTTATTATGGCAGCAGCAGACCCTGCTAGCATTAGCTGTATACACTTTGGCTGTCAATACAAACAGTTGGACATGTCGGTGAGAGAAGAAATAGACTGTGCGTCAGGACTGCACGAGCAGCAATGGATGCTTTTGAGATGGTAAGTAATTAAGTCGCTTTGCTGGGCCATGGTGTCATGAGGCATGGCTGAGCCATGAGGCCCATATATAGGTCAGATAGGAGCCTATCTCCTGTTTCTGTACCATGATGTACAAGTACACCGCCTGGGCATGACGCTAGTATGTCGCATTGCCTTACCCCCAATCCAAGCCTTGATGCTGAGTGCCAAGCAGGGAGGCATTGGGTCTTTGTTATGACGCGGCCGGAATTCGAACCCCAACCTCCCAGTCTCAGGATGGACACTTTAACCACAAGGCCACTGAGCTTTTGAGATAGGGCACTCGGGAAAATAGTGCTTTTAATGGACGTAAACAGAGTCGGATTTACAATCCGAGAAGGAGGGGGAACGACAACAAGAGCAACGCTACGAGGTAAACAGAGTGTCGGTGTTGATTCATAATACAATCACTTTATGAGTGTGGCAGTTGGATCGCAGAAAGCAATAAAAATAAACCAGGTGCAGACAATTGTAGTTTTAAAAGCTATTTAATTACAGAATAGATATAGCTGGAGCTGGTCATGTGGTTCAACTGCTGCTGCCTGGTGACATTCCTTAGCATTTTAGAAAAGACCACTGGATAATTAAATTTGATTTGCATTTGCAGGCTTTCTAGTCATTCTGATCGTGATGTTTCTCCCCCTCCCTCTCTCTCTCTCTCCATCTCATCTCATCTCACTGTGAGAGATCGCACCCCGGCCACAGCCCCTCAGCCATTAGCTAATAATATTCACAGATTATTAGCCATTTACCGGACTCTCTCAAGCACCGCCACACTCATCTAATGATGATGGCCCAGGTGTGTGTGTGTGTGTGTGTGTGTGTGTGTGTGTGTGTGTGTGTGTGTGAGAGAGAGAGAGAGAGAGAGAGATAAAGAGAGAGAGAGACAGAAACTTTTGCACGTGTGTGCCGGTGGAATGCACGAGGTTCAAGCGCATCTGCTACCTGCGTCGCCTTCACGTGTCATTGGCTGCTGGAAATGAGAAGAAGGCGCCCGCCCGCCCACCCCCTCTGCTCCCTCCCTCCCACGGAATAGGAGCCTGGATCGGATCGGCGCGGCGCGTATCGCCCCGACCAGAGGCAATCATGACTACAGACTTTAATGACACTAAGCTAATGAGAGAGCAGGCTAGCAGCACTAGAAGAGTGTGTAAAGAGGCCGCGGAGCCAGAGCTAATGCAAGCACGCTCAGTTGATTTTGACACATTGCATGCGTCTGCACACGCGCTCTCTCACACACGCACACACACCCGTGCACACACACGCACACAGTTAAAACGAACGAGCGGTTTAGATTGTATTGACATTTGGGTAGAAAGGATGTAATGGCTTCAATGAAATGCCTTTAAGGGCCCTCAACAGGCCAGCATCAAATACCTTTCGATGCCTTCGAACGGCGTCGAAACCGTCTGTGTAGGCACTCACGCACAAGTGCGTGGACGCGCACACACAACACACACACACACACACACACACACACACACAGTCGCCTAACTACAAACCTCGAGGGAAATCAGGCCACACAGAGGAATATGTATGACATGTTTACATTATATGTTTATTATTGCATGATGGGCAGGGGTGGATCTAGGCATGGGCATGGGGGGGGGGGCAATGCTGCCCTAATTGCCCAGTCTGCCCCACCAAACACGATGGCATGCAAAACAACCCAAGATATTTCAAATGAAAATGCCTATATTTAAAATGATTTGAACACTATCACTGCTAACTACAGTTGCACCACTAAACCAACAGCATTTCATCATTGAAAACAGAAAACTCTCTGAGTCAGACCTTTAGCTTTATGCATGCTGCGTGTATGTTGCAACTTCAACAACAACTGATGTTATTATTCATGCTTAATTGCCTAATAAAAGTCCTGTAGCCAAAAATGGTATGGGGGCGGCTTCATGATGAAGCCGCCCCCATACCATTTTCTCCTGTCCCCCAATTGGGAAATGTTATGTCCGCTCCGGATTTACAGGAGTGGAATTAACGTGATTCCACATGAACGGAGGGACGGAGGGAGGGAGGAGTCACATGGCTGCTGCTAGACGCCGAAAATAACCACCACGCCGACGACGCTGACAATAACGACTGGAGCACTCGGCGGGCTCAAACGTGAAAACAAACACAAAACAAGGGCATCTAGATGAGGAAACACTTAGAGTGTCCAAGCACTCCCTCCCTCCCTCTCCCACTTGCTCGTTTTAAAATAGGATCAGATAGTGCACACACGCACACGCACACGCACACGCACACACACACACACACACACACACACACACAACACACACACACACACACACACACACACACACACACACACACCTCCTCGTGTCTCCCTGTTGCTTCCAGGAAAGAAGTGTTGGTCTGGGATGAGGAGCACAAGGGAGAGAGAAGGAGGGAGAGGCAGTGAGAACGAGGGCGAGAGACTAAGATAAAGAGCGAAATAGAGGCAGGAAGTAAGAGAGGATGAGAGAGAGAGAGAGAGAGAGAGAGAGAGAGAGAGAGAGAGAGAGAGAGAGAAAGGGGAGGGGGAGAATGCCATTACGTCTATCTGTGTGGATAATTGAATGTCGGAACGTTTTTCTCCGAGCCTCGGTAGTGCAATCAATACGGCTGTATCCCGCGGGAGCTAATCTGTATTAGCCGAATTAGCCTCCGGGCTAACTCAGATGTCCCGATCGCAGCCAGGCCAGGCGGGCGGGCGACCGGGCACCCCCCTCTCTCCCTGTCCTGCCCCCCCACCACCCCCACCCCACGCCACCCCCCGCCCTGACAGCTACGGCGAGGGACGTCCGGAGGAGGCTCCCTGGAGGGGTCAGGGATTGGAATAACAGCACTAACAGTCAGTGGTCGGCTGTCGTGACTTGTGACCCTCGCTTTGAGTTAGGGTTATAGTTCCGAGTACTGCCAAGGGTCTCACATGTCTGCAAGACAAAAGCGACCAAACTAAAAGGTATGGCACCCGCCATCACAGTGCGTGTTAACAGCAGGTGCATGACTGGCGATAGCAGGCTGATGGTCGAACAGTGGGCGGGGCGATATCGGACGAAACGATTAATATAATTGAGCTTTTCGGCCACATGGGTGATTTAGACCAGGGATTTTCAACAGGTGGTCCCCAGGCTAAATGATGGAAAGTTGGTTAACCAGATGTAACTCTTGAGAGTGTGAAAATGAAACCAAATGGACCACCAAGGGTCCATTTGGTTTCATTTTTACATTCTCAAGAGTTACATCTGAATTAGCACTATTTAATTAAGAAGCCTACAAAATCCAGCCCTGAATTGTGAACAAAACCAAAAGAATTCTTTAGTTTCAGGTCTTTGGGGCTACAATGTCATCAAATGGTGGTCTGTGGCTCAAATGCTGAATAAATGGTGGTCCCTTGTGTCAAAAAGTTTGAAAACCCCTGATTTAGACAACAGCCAATGAAATTGCCAAAGCGTTGCCCGCATCGCCCGGTTTTCGTCGCCATGCAGCTGTTAAAACGTATGGTTACTTATAGGCCATTTTATCAGACATTTGGCCAATCTGTAGCCTGGGACCATGCAGCCTCATTTGCTGTTGTGATGTCAAACTTGTGAATGTTGCGGATTAAGGGTTAAAGGGGAACTCCACCCATTTTCAACATTCTAATATGTCATTAGTATACCTGAGAGGTGTTGGGTGGATATGATAAAAAAAAGTTCCACCATTCTGTGTTCCAAGAATGATGACATCATCAAGATGTATTTTCACCATGTTAATGGATTTCTTTAGACGCTTCTTTTTTCCTGAGAGCGTACAAATGGAACCAAATGAACCCGTTAGGGTTCATTTGGTTGCATTTGTACGCTCTCAGGAAAAATGCTGAAAATGGGTGCAATTCCCCTTTTAAGACCTGTTGCTTTTAGTAGTACAGCATGTAAAGTAAATAATGCATGCGATAGTGATGGTCCAGTTTTCAGTAGTGCATTAGATTTCTCACCTGGACTCAATCAATCAATCAGCAGCAGTGTTTCAGTATGCACCATGCTGCAACCACTGCCTGAATTAATGAATGATGATGCAATGCACTTCCTAGAGCGCAAGTGGAGCAGCGTTTTAGAAAACAACACGGCTAGTGCTAGATAGTAACTAAGTATGTTTGCTTAAGTGATGCGCTTATAAGTACAATTTTGAGGTATTCGCACTTTACTTAAGTATTCCCGAGTATTCCCGCTTCGCAGTACTTTTATGGCAAATATTAGGCTTTTACTCCACTACATTTATTTGAGTAGATGTTGATTATTATTAACATACAAACATGTGCGTTAACCACTTATATACTAAGATAGCAAGCAACGCAAGCTCACAATGTGCCGCATTTTTTTAAATAAAATGAAAGAAATGGGACATTCTGCACAATTATCATTCTATTTTTCACCCTGGTGTGTCCCTGGTGGGAATCGAACCCAGGACCTTCTAGTTGTGCAGCGACAACACTCCCGCTGTTCTACCACACCACCATGCCCCCCAATTAATTTTCACTTTAATTTTGTACTTGAAGTACTTTTTGATGCCAATACTAGTGTACCTTTACTCAAGTACAAAATACGTACCAGATTTTCCACTATACTTGCACGTGGGACAGTATTGCAACAGAGGACCTGTGTTTATAGAGGAGTTCACATGGAACATAATGCATAACAGTGTGTGTGTGTGTGTGTGTGTGTGTGTGTGTGTGTGTGTGTGTGTGTGTTGTGTGTGTGTGTGTGTGTGTGTGGTGTGTGTGTGTGAACTCACGCGGGAGATCGAGGAGTTCGAATCCCAGGGCGTTACACATGCACAGACTACTGCATAGAGTATCAGTCCTGGGGTCAGACATGTATTGGGGGTTTTGGATAGGGTTAAGGTTAGGATTAGGTAAGTGCACTGTGGGAGGTTAGGGTAAGGGTGAGAGTCTGAATGAAAGCATGCACACAATCTCCCATTCATTTTTTTTCCCCATAGACCTTTCAGAAGTGCATATTTAACTGGTGGTACATACAGTATAGGGGCTGTGGGGTGCCAGCCAGACTAATTGAAGAAAGAAAAAGTGTGTTGTTTCCGCTTGATCCAGAAGTAGAAGTCTTTGTCCATTACACCATACTGGACTGTGGTTCAGTTTCTTTGACAAATCAAGCTTTGGACAAATCCATGACAAAACATGGCACATAAACATGGCACATAAACACAGTTTTCGGGCCAAACATAAAACTAGAATGAAGGGGAAAAGGGAGCAGGGTATTTATTCATTTTGTAGATTTTTTGTTTTGTTTTTTCACTAAAGATAGACGAACAACAAGTTCATGACGGCGCGGCACCACCACGCAACGCACCGAAAGCTTGTGGATCGGCTATTTTCTTTTTCCTTGTGTATTATGACATGGTGCCTAGAATAGGGACGCTGGGGATGGTGTCGTTAAGAATGAGCAGCCCACTCTCTGCTAATGAGAGGTGAAGGGAGACAGTAATTGAAACCCCAGGGAGAGTGGAGGACGGAACTGGGGGTGTGTGTGCAACCAATGGAAGGAAAAGGAAAAGAAAAAACACACTTCTTTGTTTCCAGCATGCAGACAACTGGTTCCCCCCCTAGAGACCCCTTCCTCCCGCCGGAGGGGAGACGCTGCTTCTCCTCGTCTTCCTCTTTTTCTCTCTCTCTTTCTCTCTCTCAGACACACACATGCAGGGGCGGATCTAGGCATGGGCATGGGCATGGGTGGGGGGGGGGGGGAATGCCCCCCTAAATGCCCAGTCTGCCCCAACAAACACATGGCATGCAAAACAACCCAAGATATTTCAAATTAAAGTGCCTATATTTAAAATGATTTGAAACACTACTACTGCTACTAACTAACTACAGTTGTGGCAACACTAAACCAGCTTTATGCATGCTGCGTGTCTGTTGCAACTTCAACAACAAACTGTTGTTATTATTGATGCTTTACTTTGGGTGTATGGGTGCGGCTCCATCGCCCCTGGCGCGAAGCAACATGGGCGATGAAGCCGCAGCCATACCATTTTCCCTACCCCCCCCCCCCCCCCAAAAAAAAATTGGAAATGCTACATCCGCCTCTGCACACATGCGTTGTTTTCTTGTCTTTTTTAGTGCACACATCTACTAGTTTTCGGGAGTGGGGGGACATGCTGGGAGGCACAGGGTGGTAATGTGGTGGCACAGTTTGTGTTGTTGGAGTGTGTGCCGTTAAACCGCTGTGCAGGAACAGAGAGAGAGAGAGAGAGAGAGAGAGAGAGAAGAGAGAGAGAGAGAGAGAGAGAGAGGCCGGCGTTGAAATGTTAACAGTCCGAACTGGTTCTCGCTCGCGTGAAAACTCACTGAGCAGTGAAGATTTTATGAGGCCATGCTGCCTGGACCCTGCATTATACATTCTACTGCTCTGCTGGGCAGCAGGGCTGGGAAGAGAGAAAAAAACACTAACAAGTTATAGTTACTGCTTTCAAAACGTCGATATTTACTTTGCTAGTTACTGCATTAGACAAGTAGCTAGCTAGACACGTTACTTAGTTACTTTTGTTTTACTTTTATACATTCTCATGCTGCTTGAAGCACAAGATGACCATATTAACACTATCACCTTTCACTATACATGCACATGTTCTGCTCCTGCCCTGACAACGTTCTGATCTGCTGTATTTAACTCAAGTGGGGAGGTGTTGGCCAGGTGAACCTGTTGACCCTGACGTTCAGGGGCGGATATAGCGGCGGGGATGGGAAGGGGGGTCTCCCCCCGGCCCGGCCGCCAGGGGGCCCGGCCTCACAGGCTGAAAAAAGTGCCGCAGAGAAAATAATTTCCCTCTGCCGAGTCGCGGCGTCATCTCGTGTGTTTACGTGTAGTTCCGTCTGGCTTCAGACTGGTATCGGATGGCTCAACATGATCTTGATTCTTGAATCATGCCTCCTCCACATCATACACGCACATCTACATCAATATGCAGTAGCAGACAGGCAGAAAAGGTAAGAATTGAGCCCTTCTTATAGCAACAACACTCAACTCAACACAAGACACTCAACTCAGCGAAAAAAGTTGTGCCTGTCCGCAGCAGCTGTGGCACAGGCACAGCCTGTAGGATCATTACAAATCCTCGTCGTCAGTCGCCAGCACTTGTTTCCGAAACAAAAGAAAAAGAGTATTGTTGAAGCATTTAGTTTCTGTCTGCGTTACACACGCAATCGCATAGAGGTTGGTCGACCATTATAGACTCCTTGACCTTTCCACAACCACGGCCACATTCAGGCCTGTGTTGAGGAGGAATTGTGACCATGTAGGGACCACATCTTGGGCGTGTTGAGGAGCCTGTGGGCCTGGGTCAATTCAAACCCAGGCCGTGCTGGACATTCACTACCAGTTACGAGGGTCGAGGAGGGTCGAGGTGTGCTCCGAAATTGTCACCCGACACACACACCCTACAGTTGACTGCTGACTGAGGATGACACCCCGCATGCGGATGCACATATCTCTTTATAGGGCAGCATGTGGTTACAAGTGTTTAGCGGTGCTAATGATAGTTGTGCGAATTGTTCACTGCATGCTTGGAGTGTGATCAATGCAAAGGCAAACAACTCAAGACTGAGCCAGAGTCAGTAAAGGCTACGGCTAACGGGCCCCCAAACAGACACACACGTGCACGCGTGCACGCGAGCAAGCACACACACACACACACACACACACACACACAACACACACACAACACACACACACACACACACACACACACACACACACCACACACACACACACACACACACACACACACACACACACACACAGGCAGAGACAGTCCTGGAAGTCTTCCCAGGAAGATCCAGTTGTTACAGCACTCCTATTACTTCTGGCCTCAAAGCCTGCAAATATGCCGTACACTGATACACTGACACACACACATGCACATGACCCACACAACCACACGGCCCACACAGATGCACAACATGCACAACAAAAAGAAATCAACATGCATGCACCATACAACGGCTTTTTTTTTTAAATCACTGTTTTGTTTTGTTTTTTGGGGATACTGTGAAATCCATGCCTCTGTTTTTGATGCCCCTCTTTGGTCATACCGTATACCTTTATTTCGTCAATGGGGATCTACAGTATGTTAAACCTGTTGCTGTTCAGACTATATTCATTATGCATTGCCAAGGGCAATGCATAATGCACCAACAAGCATCAATCAAGTAAAGTTGCGACCAGGTCTATAGTCGCCAGTAGCTTTAGCTCTCTCTCACTTCTCATGTGTTTTTGTGACACTGACAGTACGTTTTAACGGGAGGTGATGGATAAAAAATAGTATGGTGGAGGAGGAAGTGGGACGGAACTAGGAACCAAACTGTGCTGAATGGTTTTGGGTCGAGGGCAAAAAAGCAGCACTTGGCTCTGATTGGTTATCCCCGGCCAAACGTTGGATTCGGCCGAAAAGCTCAACAATTTTTATCTTTCCGGGCGACGTCGCCCGACGTTGCCCGTTCTGCTGCTGTCGCCCGAATTGGAGGCTCCCATAGAGAAATAATGGATGTCGGGCGACGTCGCTTTATCATCGCCCGAGGTACCCCGCCATTAAAACGTAGGGTGAGACGCTGCAGTATGATCAAGTAGGACGTAAGAATACGGAGATAAGGCTTATCCCCGACAGCAGCAGCAACAACATATTACATGTAGATTCTGCCATGTAGATGCAGCATTAGCAGAGACTATAAGGCTATTGTTTAAGCATTCCTTAATACCAGTCGTACAACGCAGGACTTCAATTACATTTTATCAAGACATGGTTGTATGGTTTTTCATCCCGGCTGACCTACACAAAGCAAATTGCTTTTCTGCCTATAACAATTGCTTTTCTGCCCTCGACCATAATTTCGCCTCTCAAGTAAGCCGGCGGGACGCTCGTATATCAGCTTTTTGTTTTGGATCGTTTCGGAAAGGACGTCCGCCGACCGCCGCCTGTGTTTATCCGGGATCAGGAGAGTGTCCGCAGTGTCTTTAAAAGGTGTCAAGGCTTTGGAAGCGACGTCCAGATCGAGGCGCTACCGGAACAAAGCAGCACCCCAATGATTCAGTCTCCCTGCTGGCTTTAAACCAAGCCACGGCTGAGCGCCTTGAAATGAGTGATGATCAGTGGCGGACAAAGGGTTCAGTACCAGTACTCAAACTATCCAGGGTACATCCGGGCCAAATGTTACTCCACTATAAGTGAAGGTTGCAATAGTAAAAAAGAATTGTACTTGAGTACTTATGTATTCAGTATTAAATAGTGCGATAGTTCGATTCCCGCTAGGGACTCTGTGGATGCTGAAAGCGTTTTTCTTCCTCAGCATCATCGGTACCCATATGCATTGCCATTGGCAATGCATACTTTCTCTAATAAAGGAAGATACGTTTATTAGCATTATTATAAGTATTTTAAAACAGACCTTTAAGGCTATTCACAGTCTAGTACAATACAGTCTACAGTTTGCATGTTTTCCCCATGTCCCCTAGGGCAGGTACCCTCACAAAAACATGCAGTAATCCTGTTCTCTAGACTGCCTCCCCCTGACCAGTCGGGGAGCGCCTGATGGAGTTGACGAGAACTGGACTAGTCATGCATTGAAGGAAGCATGAAGCCAGTCCGCTGCCTCCCCAGGTTGGTGGGGGGGGGGGGGTGTGTAGAGCCTAGGATCACATAAGGTAAATGGCACTGGGTGAGTTAGAAAATTGTGGGTTAAGAAAAAAATCAATGGCATTTGGCATGCAAGGCCTGGTGGGGAGAATAAGTGACGATGTGGAATGTGCCAGAACATGAGCTACTGTATATTGTCCATGAACCATGCAGCACATTATTGTATAGTGCTAACTCTTCTATTAAAGGAAATATAATGAAGAGTGTGTTGTTGACTGCCTACCTGTGTTAAGCAGCATCAGAAACAGTGTCAGTGTAGTTCTATATATAGGAGAAGTACTACAGCAAGTGCTATGGGTTAAGATGGAGTCTGAAGAGGTGCGTTCTCAGATTGCGGTGGAAGATTGCGAGTGAATCTGGGGATCTGATTGCAGAGGGAAGTACACTCCATGTACGTTGTAGTTGTTGGGCCAGAAGGTATAAAAGTTTGGGGCGTGTGGAGCGCTGTCCAGGCGTTTTAATGAGGGTACTTCCAGCTTGCCTGTGTCATCTGATCTGAGCACCCTGGAAGGGTTGTAGGGCAGCACCATACCTTTGGTTGCTTTCAATGCAAGCATCAGGATTTTTGTACTCCGGCCAATGGAGGAGAGGGGGGGAGGCATGTGAGAATTTTGGCTGGTTAAAGACTAAGCAAGGAGCTGTCTGCGCGATTGGAGCCCCCACCACACACACACACACACACACACACACACACACACACACACACACACACACACACACACACACCAGCAAATAGAGAAAGCAGTAGTGGTCAGTAGTGGTCAATAGTGAAGACATGTAACAACTTCACAGCTACAGAGCCAGACTTACAATTACACTCCACTTAGAGTAGTGGGTTCATTTTCAACGGGACCGGCATTTTGTGCTCAGAAAACGACATGCGATAAAGAGAGCGTGTGACGGCGTTATTGCGTGGTGTCCAGTGTTGTTAATTGCACGCATGCTTGTTTCGTGCACACGCCGGCGATTTACTGTAGACCTCAATCCTGTGAGCTTTTTTTCTCGCTGCGCAATTCTTGTCTGTCAGCACTGAGTGACAAGGTAGAATCGCCATGAGAATGTGTGCGTTTCAGACTCGCCGTCTGTAACGCCCTTTAACAAGTAGTCCAGGAAGTAGTGTCGATGACGTCAGAGACACTGGGCTCATTGCTAAACAAAAATGGTGAAATGTCCTTTTAAGACCTTAAGCCGATTTTTACAAATGCCTTCTGTATCAGTATACAGTAGTTCTCACACTTTCAACATTTTACAAATTTGTTATAAAATAGCAGATATGCAAGCTCATAGTGTGATGCACTGTGAGCTTGTACGTAGAAAGCTTGTGTGTAGAAAGAAAAGTGAAGAGTTCTCTCCTCGATCAGTCAAAGGAGGAATCATTCCAAATGGCAACTTCCACACAAGTCGCTCAAAATAACAGAGATCATTGGCAAAGCTGTAAATGAGGTCAATGAGCCATTCCTTTTCATCCAACATGTAAAACCAAGGACGGCACTCGATTCGGCAGCGTAAAAGAAGGCTCTCGGACGTGTCGCTTGGCTGCAAGCCTACACTGAAAGCAGACACGCTTCTTAAACGGTGACACTGCACAGAGAGAGGAGAGGAGGAGGAGGAGGGCCTCCCAATACTTCAAGGGTCTTATTTTCAGAGGACACGTCATGAGCCATAACTCAAGAGACGGGGAAGCCAGGGGCGGGGGGGGATAACTGAGTGCGACTTCTGGCAACGGACCCACAGAGGCACTGCATGGCCACATGGAAAACAGGAGGACAAGGCAAACACATGGACACATTATCACATGCTCACTCACGCACGGCCATTCTCTCTCTCTCTCTCTCTTTCTTTCACAAACGCCACACACAGGCAGGGGCGGATCTAGGCACGGGCATGGGGGTGGGGGGGCAATGCCGCCTAAATGCCCAGACTGCCCACCCAACATGATGGCATGCAAAACAAGCCAAGATATTTCAGTGCTTATAGTTAAAAGTAGTTGAAACACTACTACTGCTGCTAACCACAGCATTTCATCCAACAGCATTTCATCATTGAAAACAGAAAACTCTCTGAGTCAGACCTTTATAGCTTTATGCATGCTGCGTGTCTGCTGCAACTTCAACTGATGTTATTATTGATGCTTATACTTGTCTAATATAAGTCCTGTAACGGGAAATGGTATGGGTGCGCCTGACTGTGGCGCAAAGCGACAGCGACACGGTCGATGAAGCCGCCCCCATAACATTTTCTCCTGCCATGCACTGCACCCCCCAATTGAGAAATGTTACATCCGCCCCTGCACACAGGCCCATAGTGCATGCAAACCGCAGCCACATGTGCATACCCGCTAAGGGCGCACAAGGACATCATGGTACACACTCGTGCAACACGTGGAACCTTTGAAATTACAAGCGTTAATGCCCTTTAAGCTGACATCTGTGAGCAGAGCCAAAAATTCTGCGGTGCAGCAAGCGGTAATAAATATAAGTCCATGGAGTAATCAGCATGCGGTGGAGGCTGCAATGCAATGAGTTCATGATGTGCCTGTCGCCAATGAGCAACAAGCAGGACTACTGTGAGTTTAAAATGGCATTAACACGACACTGAATAAACAAATCTGGCAATGGGAGTCACATATTTACATAATTTCCCCCCTAATGTTGATTTGGTTGTTTGCAGAGATTTCTTTAGGCAAATAATGTTTACCAGGATAATTTCCACTGCATCGCAATTAAGAGAGTGAAATGGTCATATTTTTTTTCATAGGGGACCAGTGAATTGAAAAATACTTTTAAACTACATCTGTGGTCATTACATGGCCATATCCGACAATGCATGTCAAATAAGTGAAGATTTCCACTTTTGTGTAGTTATTATATCAAAACATGTTTTAATTACTTCCTGTACACACCAGAAATTAAGCTGACCTGTTTTTTTTTTTTTTTTTTAATCCCATTTCTGAATCGTCCTACACAAACACAGGTGCCTTGATTACAGTCAGAAACAGAACCTTTTTAAATCCCATTCTGGCATCCAGACAGGGAATTACTCAATTTTAACTCAATTTTCACGTTAGTATATCTGAAAACATTATATAGTAGCAACAATACACGTAGCAGTAAAGTGGCAGAGCTGAGCAACTATTGTATAAGCAAACAGTCCATGTGTCGCATGTAGTGTAGCTCTGCAAAGAGACTCTCTCTCTCTCTCTCTCTCTCTCTCTCTCTCTCTCTGTCTCTCTCTCTCTCTCTCCTCTCTCCTCTCTCTCCTCTCTCTCTCTCTCTCCCCCATCGCCTGAAAGGACGCATGCTCTGATTGATTCAGAAACTCTCTGTGCCAGATAATCGGGTGGGGTCCATAATAAAAAACCCACCGTTTACAGTTTCGACCACCCTTAACAACAATGTCCCTCCAGCGTGGAGCGGCCGGTCCATGCAGTGCACCACAGGGTCAAGGACAGAAGGTGAAGAGGACACTAGAGCAGCATGGACACTTTTCAAGCCTTTTTATTAGGTGCTTACGGTACGCCACATCTCAGGGGCCAACTGGTAAAGTCAGTGGCTTGTAGAGCCACTGACTTTACCACTGCCCAGTTCGCCTCCTGACCTCTGTGTTATTTTTTCGCAGGTCTACATGCCGAAGTGTCCTTCTTGGGATAGACATTGAACCCCAAACTGCTCCCGACATGCTGGTTGGTACATTGTGTGGCTTCACTGTAAGTATGTATGTACAGTATATGTGAATGTAATGCACCTATAGCAGTGGTTTTCAACCTTTTTCATACCAGGGCCCACCTATTTATTCAGAATTTGAGCCACGGACCACCATTTGATATTTTATCCCAACAGACTCCAAAACTAAAGATTTCTTCTGTTTTTGTCCATAATACCAGGCTGGATTTGGGAAACAAAACAGTCAATCATACAGATGATATATCTACATTCTCTAGTTAGACTTGGGCTAATTCAGATAATGAATATTTTAACTCTTGAGAGCTTTTCACGCTCTCAAAGAGTTACATCTGGTTAACCAACTTTCCATTATTTAGCCTGCGGACCACCTGGAATCCTCTCAGGGACCACTGGTGGTCCCCGGACCATCTGTTGAGAACCCCTGACCTATAGAATAGTCACTATATGCTTTTCTTTTATGTAGGAAGTCACTTGAAAATAAATTGTTGGTAGTTGCATGTTTGAGCTTGTTTCTAAAGCGTGCAGTATAGGTGCTTATTTGAGCTTATACTTCCTAATGTTTAAACCAGTGTCTCCCCACATTTCTTCACATCAAGAAATCCCAGATTAATATGTAATTGTCACAGACAAACATAAGAAAATCTCATCCTGTTTTTTAATGAAAATGTTTTTAAAAAATACATTATTATTATTATTTTTTTTATCAATGTGTGTTTAAAGTACAGATGGACACTGTGAGTTATCTCCTGCAAAACTGGCAACACATCAAGAGAAAGAGGAAACTTCTGTACGCACAAACGCTTACACTATGGTCCATATAAGAATAAGGTCAATGGAGTCTAGCAACGACTGAGTACTATCACAACATAGAGCTTTGTTTTTTTAACACAAATCCTAACCCAGGGGTGGCCAACCCGTGGCTCGCGAGCCGCATGCGGCTCTTCAGCTGGTTACATGTGGCTCTTAAGGGGCTTCCACATGAAACCATCAAAAACCTTTTTTTTTATACCAGGACCCACCATTTATTCGGAATTTGAGCCATGGACTACCATTTGATGACATTTTAGCTCCACAGACCCCAAAGCTAAAGATTTTGTTTACTTTTGTCAACAATTCTAGGCTGGATTTCAGAGAAAAAAAAAAACAGCCAAACATACAGATCAAAAATGACCATTAATCTTCTACATTCTCTAGTTGTGTATACTTGGGCTAATTCACATGATGAATATTTTAACTCTTGGGAGTGTAAACATGTGTACGCTCTCAAAGAGTTACATCTGGCTAACCAACTTTCCATCATTTAGCCTGGGGACCACCTGGAATCCTCTTTGATGTGGCTCTTTGCAGTAACACAATGAAAAACGTGGCTCTTAGTCTGTGACCGGTTGGCCACCCCTCTCCTAACCAAAGAAAACCAGATACAAACCCATAGTTACACACACATACAGCAGCTCAGATACAGACAGGATAATAGTAATAAACAGCAGCTTCCAGATACAGGACAGTAAGTAGTAGTCTGGGAGTCATAAAACATGAAAAGCACAATGAGCTTCTCTCCCCATGCAGCCTCGGCCCTGAGCTCTGCATTCTAACTCGGATCACAAGGCCTTAAAATACCACAGCGCAGAGCGGGGAGATTTATGCCCGTTTGGAGAAGGTGAACGATTGTAGGGGCACATATAAAAAGCACCAGAAAGGTCTGCCCCGTAAATTATGTCGGGGGTTGGGGTATAGGGAAGGAAGGTGCGTTTGGACGAGGGGCACAGGTTAGCAGCGTACTGTACTTTCATCTTTGGGGGCGGAGAGGGGGGGGCTACAGTAGCTGCTCCTTTGGTGGTCACACTCAGGGAGGGAAAGCAGTTGGGAATATTCTAGTTCTCGTGTGAGCAGGTGCAAGGTGGTCGGTGGTCCCTTGGGTTACTCCGATTGCCCGCTAAAAGGGGGATTCCACTCCTTTTCGCCATTTTACAATGTCACGAATATACCTTAGAGATGTTGTGAGGGCATACTCCACCGCCAGCACCGACCCCCTCCCGCTGTGGTGTGTTGTGTTGTGTTTTCTTTTTTTAACCAGCTGTTAAAAACAAGCAACCGCTGCGGTGCGGTGCGGTGGTTAGTAAAATCAGAGAGGAGCGCTGGAAAGCTAGTGCGGTGGTTGCGGTGGTATGATGTCATATTGTAGGCGACGGTGGTCGCAGTGGTCGCGGTGGGCACCAAAAATCCATCTCTGAATAGGCCTTAAGACACCTTTATTATAGTAAATGTCATGCGCAAGTGTGCTAATCTAGTATATATGGTATATTGTCTCATCACTGCGTAGTCATGAGAGCACAGAGAAGACGTAGAGAGAGAGTGGGAAATGGCTGGAAAGGGAAAATTGATATTCAATCTTAAGCCACAACTATATGGACATCCAACAGATACAATATCTTTGCAGTGACACATGAAATAAAGCCACCATGCAGAGTCCTAGGTTAAGTTTCATGGTCTGGGTGCCGTTTACGGAACTTCCCTATCAAATGATAACGGGCGGCGCTTAGCGGATATGAGATAGTGGTATTTGATATCAGCCCTATATTTGAGCATCTGCCGGCTAATAGGTCGTCGAATCCATACATATACCGTGAGCATTCTATAGCTGCAGCATGTTGACGTGACCTGGTGGGAAGAGTCAGAACAAGCGACGCATAAGTAGTCGTAATTACAACTTGTTTTCCGTAATCGTGATGGGCGAACCTGCTAAACGTGTCAGGGAAACAGCTTAAGATTTTGGCAAATGGGCGGTCGGGCGAGAATAAGCAGAGAGGAGAGCCTCCCCCCGAACCCTTCTCAGAACTGATGAAGGACTTAATCTCTGGCGTTAGCTCATCAGTCTAATAATCTAATTAGAAGGAAGAGAGGAGAGCGTCGGGATGGATTCATACGCCGGCTGTGCCGCTACCCCCCCTTCTACCACCCGTTACCTGCCCCCACCACCACCACCACCACCACCACGCCACGCAGTTATACTGCCTGCATGCCGCACACATTAATCAGAGCGGAGAAGCCTCCCTGTCCCTTCTCCTAGTGCGGGAGAGAGAGGGAGGGGCAGAGGGGCTGAGGAACAGATACACTTTCTGAACGGCCCAGCTAGCGTACATATTTCATGGCATATTACGGATGTCTTGCCTCAGCTAAGCCGACAACTCATTAGGACCTTCATAGGGTTGGTGCGGGTGGGGGGTACTGACGACGTAGTGTGGGTGTGTGGTAAAACCGTTCATGACCCTGCTCGCTGCTCGCTCCGTCGGAACCGAGCGAGCGAGCGAGAGGCGACTCGTTCAGCGCAAATCCTCTTTCACAGCGCAGCTCTGTAACGAAGGCTTGATGTACTGTAGCGACTTCAGCGCGAGGTCAGGACGGAATTTTCACTTTTTCAGCAGATACTGCTGCGTTATCAGTTCGGCACCGGTGGGGTTATCGATGTTGACGTGTCGCAAATCAAGCGACATGCGGATCAGTGCCTCGATTTGCGCTTATGTAAACCAGTTGCCTAAACGTGCTGACATCGGACATGTCCCTATGTGTGCATAGTTGCTGATTTGATACTGATATTGGGTATATCTAGTTGACGGCTTGACCGCGCTGTTTGGGTTATCACACCGACGATGTGCTGTGAAGCCATTCTCTGATCAGCATGTTCCGTTTTCAGGACCTCGTGCAGTGTGGGATGCTGCCAGTCAGCTATGAGCAGCAGTGGTGGTGGTGGCTCAGGGCTAAAGTCACTGGATGCTGACAAGGTTGCTGGTCCCAACCCGTCGTCCTCCAGAGATGTGATGTATCCGATGTATCCCTGAGCAAGACACTTGTGCTGGTCAGTACCTTGCATGGTTTCTACTGTCACTAGTGGGTGAATGGTTGAATGGTGTCCACAATCTATGTAGAGTCTTGGATAAATGCGTTCTATAAACGCACCATTTACCGTTCATGACAGTGGTTGGTTTTCAACCTTTTTCTTATCAAGATTGCATTAGCCTATTTATTTGGCAATTGAACCACCGACCATTTGATGAGATTTACATAGTCAATTATATGTTGTTTTCATTTCCATATGCTTCGATTCTTGACATTCAAAATCGATTTTTCGATGCTGTTACTTTATTGTTACAACCCTGATCGCGACATCTCTGATTAAAACATACGAGTACTTTCCCCACCACTTGCATGCGTGGGTGTGTGACCGCGTGCCGTGGCATGGCGTGGTGTGTGTGCGTGTGTGTGTGTGTGTGTGTGTGTGTGTGTGTGTGTGTGTGTGTTTGTGTGCGTGCGTGCGTGCGTGTGGTGTGTGGGGGTTATAACGGAGGGAAAGAGAAAGAGCCCAGCTGATGGCTGGCTGCTGGGGTGATTGCCCCGGCCCGGCGGCCCACTGAGCAGTGATTGCCACAGCTGGGGCCTCTGGGACGGATTCCTGCAGCACTCCCATAGCTCAAAGCTGACACCTCCCACTAAGCACTGTCCGCCCCGGCACAACCTTTCACACTGCCATTTCTCCTGACAGATAGGAGGTTTCACACTGACCCGCTCCTCTTCGTCTTCCTCCTCCACCACCTCCACGAGGGGCGGATCTAGGCATGGGCAGGGGGATCTAGGCATGGGCAGGGGGGGATCTAGGCATGGGCAGGGGGTCTAGGCATGGGCAGGGGGGAATCTAGGCATGGGCAGGGGGGATCTAGGCATGGGCAGGGGGGATCTAGGCATGGGCAGGGGGATCTAGGCATGGGCAGGGGGGGATCTAGGCATGGGCAGGGGGGGTCTAGGCATGGGCATGCCCCAAATCTGCCACACCAAACACGATGGCATGCAAAACAGCCGAAGATATTTCAAATTAAAGTGCTTCTATATTTAAAATGATTTGAAACACGACCACTGCCACTAACTAACTACAGTTGTGGCACCACTAAACCAACAGCATTTTATCATTGAAAACAGACCTTTAGCTTTATGCATGCTGCGTGTCTGTTGCAACTTCAACAACAGTCCTGTCACCGAGAATGGTATGGGTGCGACTTCATCGCCCGTGTCACGAAGCGATGAAGTCGCCCCAATACCATTCCCCCCCCCCAATTGGGAAATGTTACATCCACCCCTGACCACCACCACCACCTCTGGTTTGCCTTTCCTTTTGTCTCTCTCCTGGATTATCCATCAATCTCTTTCAAACCTCACTCTCATTCCCCTTTGTGTCTCTATCGTTCCCTCTTCCCTGTCCCATCTATTCCACTTCCTTTCATCCCTAGTCCCTGACTTCCTACCCTTTAGCCGCACCTCTGGTTTGCCTTTCCTTTGTCTCTCTCTCCTGGATTATCCATCAATCTCTTTCAAACCTCACTCTCATTCCCCTTTGTGTCTCTATCGTTCCCTCTTCCCTGTCCCATCTATTCCACTTCCTTTCATCCCTAGTCCCTGACTTCCTACCCTTTAGCCGCACTCTCCACCCCCCCCCCCCCCCACACACACACACACACACACACACACACAGCGTGCGTGCGTGCGTGCGTGCATGCACAGTCACACACATACACACAGACAGACGGCAGAACGCGCACGCTCGCATCTCTCCTGCCCTTTGCCCTGGCGTTCACATTCATTGGTTTGGATCTGTTCCACCTCAGGGTGGGTGGGTGGGGTTGGGGGGGTTGGAGTGCTGGTGGGTGATGGGGGGGGGGGAATAATCCGCTAACTGGTTCATTCATACGGATGACATCATCAAATCCCTCCGTCGCCGTTGGCTGGATTAATCCTGCTCATTCTCTCGCTGACTGACTCCATTATATGGAGGCACAAATCCAGTTTAAAGAGAGAAGAGACCCTTTTCCTTTTGCTGCGCGTTGGAGATGGAGCTGGTGGGGATGGAGGAGGGAGAGAGAGAGAGACCAGGAGGACCAGTACTAACCTAAGGCCACTGTCAAAGCTAGCAGATAGACCCCTCCAGCGCTGCATGGGGCTCAGCAGTAACAATGTCTCCTCTGATCTCTGCTAGCATCAGAGAGAGCCAGGCTGAAGAAACCCTACTGAGGGAAACGGTATATCTGTGTGTGTGGGTCACAGCAGGGGCGGATGTAACATTTCCCAATTGGGGAGGGGGGGGGGGGGGGCAGGAGAAAATGGTATGGGGGCGACTTCATCGCCCGTGGCGCTTCGTGCCCGTCCTGTACCATTTTTGGTGACAGGACTTTTATTAGGCAAGTAAAGCATCAATAATAACATCAGTTGTTGTTGAAGTTACAACAGACACGCAGCATGCATGAAGCTAAAGGTCTGACTCAGAGAGTTTTCTCTTTTCAATGATGAAATGCTGTTGGTTTCGTGGTGACACAATTGTAGTTAGTTAGCAGCATAGCGTTTCAAATAATTTTAAATATATGCAGAAATATACTTGAAATTTGTTTTTTGTTTGCATGACATCATGGTTGGTGGGGCAGTCTGGCCATTAAGGGGGGCACTGCCCCCCCAAGCCTATGCCTAGATCCGCCCCTGGCTGGATGGCATTGCGTGCGTGTGTGCAATGCATGTGTACATGTGTGCGCACGCAAGAAGGCATGCACGAGGGTGTCCGGTTTTAGAGGCACGTGGGTTCAAAAGGAGTCTGTGAAGACCCTGTTAAATGCAGGATGTCTGGCCTTCCGAAACCCCAGAGCTATGCGCTTGTGTCGGACACTTTTACGTCTTCCTCCTCCCCCCCACAACCAACACCTTACGTGCAGCCAAAATAGACAGCATGGTGCCAGTGGAAAAACAAATAACACATTCTATTTGGAAGTGCACCACTTGACTTAAACTCTGACCCACAAGAAACCCTAAACCACGCGACCATGCAGACGCACACCAACTACAACTGTGTAACACTGAACACTGCTCTCTGACAGGTCGGGTAGTAACGGATTACACATTACATATACTGTAATATCATTAGCTTTTCCAGAAAAAGTAGTGTAACGATATTACCCAAAATGGGTCATGTGTAATATGTTACTCTGCCAAAACACGCCTCATTACTTTTTGATGTAATGAGCTTGCTGCATTATGTGAATAGAAATGATAGATAGAAATGATTTACAAGCTATCAACCGATAACAACAGAGATGCACAGAAGTTTGTAGATCCTAATCCATGCACCGTAGCATTCTGCGCCCGTGTCGCTTCGTGCCATGGGCGATGAAGCCGCACCCATACCATTTTCGGTTACAGGACTTTTAGTAGGCAAGTAAAGCATCAATAATAACATCTGCTGTTGTTGAAGTTGCAACAGACACGCAGCATGCATAAAGCTAAAGGTCTGACTGTTTTGAATGATGAAATGCTGTTGGTTTAGTGGTGCAACTGTAGTTAGTTGGTAGCAGTGTTTCAAAATATAAGCATTCCAATTTGAAATATCTTGGTATCTTGTTTTGCATGCCATCATGTTTGGTGGGGCAGTCAGGGCATTTAGGGGGACATTGCCCCCCCATGCCCATGCCTAGATCCGCCCCTGTTGCCCATGCAACACTGCTCTCTAATAAACAAACACCCTTCCATCACTCATCCTCTCTCTCTAGGATACACTTACAGCCCATGTAGAAGGGATACATTCATGTTCTCCTCTGCACAAAACACTGTGGTGCCGATGTTAGGTCCAATCTCGAGATTACTTTTACTTGATCTCTGACAGTATTAAGTAAAGTAATCAGTACGGCAATGTACAAACACAGGATTCAGAATAAGCCTCTTCAAGTTCTGCTGGAAATCGCGAGGGAACACCACAAAACTGTAAGTCGGGCTCTGCTGCACTAGGATGAGTCTGGGCTAGTAGTCAGAGGAGAGGAAATTGTGCAAAGGGGCAAACAGGGCCAACTGTGATAAGCTTCATTGGGGCCTGGGGGTAGTAGTGTTTACTGGGGGAAATACACACACAAAAACACACTGTCCCAGTGGACGAAAAAGTGCTCAAAAAGAGTGCTGACATCACTCACTCATCCCTTGGTTTGCAGAAGGGGATTCTCTTCAAATCATCTCTTAGAATTGTCGGGGCAGGTGTCTCTGTAATCATTTATAACAGTCAGTCATTCATATTTTCTAGTGGTAATATAACTATAATTTGTCATTTATATAGCGCCTTTATCCAAGGTGCTTTACATATAGTGCATTACATTAACACCCATTCACACACACTCATACACCGTTTCCAGTGGAAGGCATGCAAGGTACGAACCAGCGATCAGAAGCAATTTGGGGTTCAGCGTCTTGCCCAAGGGCATTTAAGACATGTTAAGACATGTAAGACAGGAGGAGCCGGGATTCCAACCGCAGACCCACGGATCACTGGGCGACCCGCTCTACCTACTCAGCCTCAGCCGCCCCACATTAAGATGAAAAACGCATGTACATGACATAGGGGATATATATTACGAACAGATAAGTGATATCGAGTGTACATGTCATGTTTATCATGTACTCTGTCAGGGCGTATTGTAAAATGTGATGCATTTAACATGAGACAACGGCGCGCGCTCATCGTGACAAAACTGGAACAGTATAGGCCCTATTGGAGATAACATCTGACAGCGGCCTGATCTGGAAGGTGAAGGTTTGCCAGGAGGTATAGGAGTCATTAAACATTTACTGATTCGGATCAACACTTGCCTTCAAATATCATCATGCTTCAAGTAGATAAAGATGTTGCATTTGTAATATTAGCACAAAACCAACAGTTACTGGTTAGACATTGTACTGTCCCTGCAGGGTTCAGACACAACTAAAATGTCCTCATTTACAGCTTAATATGAGGTGTAATAATGAACCTGAGATGGGCTGTCAGGCTGTAGCCTGATGCCTGTGTTTTAGATCAGTGGTTTTCAACCTTTTTCCTATACCAAGGCCCCACTATTTATTCAGCATTTGAGCCACGGACCACGACTTGGTACCAAAACTAAAGATTTCTTTTGTTTTTGTCCACAATTCCAGGCTAGATTTGAGAAACAAAACAGTCAAACATACAGATCAATATGACCATTAATTTTAATCTACATTCTCTAGTTAATCTCGTGATTGGGCTGAATATTTTAACTCTTGAGAGTGTAAACATGAAACCAAATGGAACCGTAAGGGTCGATTTGGTTGAGTGCTCCTAGACCTCCATTTCTAGGAGCACTTTTTTCGTGACCACACAACTTCTCTAAGGTATATATTAATGACATAGTAACACGTCGAAAATGTTAAATCATATTTTGACATCACTGGTGGTCAGTACTATACAGTATGTTCTTCCCACCAGTGCAATGTCCCATGCATCTAACCTGTATTTTATTATTACAAAGCAGTGCTGCAGCGTGTTAGTTTTAGGTGGCTGGGAGTGGCTAGGGAAGGACGGTGGGTGGGGGGGGGGGGGGGGAATAGACCCTGTATAAAGCTCTTATTCCTTTGCGTGACAGAGCTGATAGGATTGCCCATGCAGGCTGACGGCCGGGTAAGTGCTGGTGTGATCCAGTGGCAGATCAGGGGGTCAGCAATGAATCCGAGCCAATGGACCACTACACGCCGCCACCGCGGCCTCACACACACACACACACACACACACACACACACACACACACACACACACACACACACGCACACGCACGCACACGCACACGCACACACACACGCGCGCAGCATTTCCACATCCCCATCTGCATTATGTATGATTGCATGCCTGTGCTGTACTGTATGTATGTGTGTGTGTGCTGTAGGCTGTGTTAACGCCCTGTACGTAGGCGGTGCCATGCGTAGTGGAATATGTGCGCATCAACATCATGCATTCATTCATCGATTTATATATTTAGTGATGCTGCCATGCAGGCAGACATGCATGAATCCTGACGTGAACATACAGTATGAACACATTCAGGGATGTGCACACATGACACGTCAAATGGGGGCTTTGTAGCTCCTGCCCTTTTTAACCTGTCTGTAAAACGGGGTCCGGACATTAATTAGACATCCCATTAGACCAGTGGTTTTCAACCAGTGGTCCTTGAGAGGGTTCCAGGTGGTCGCCAGCAAAATGATGGAAAGTTGGTTAACCAGAGGTAACTCTTTGAGAGCGTAAAAATCAAACCAAATGGACCCTTGTGGGTCCATTTGGTTTCATTTTACACTCTCAAGAGTTAAAATATTCATCATCTGAATTAGCCCCAAGTCTATACGATTAGAAAATGTACAAGATTAATGGTCATCTTGATCTGTATGCTTGACTGTTTTGTTTCAGCCTGGAATTGTGGACAAAAGTAAAATAATTCTTTAGTTTTGGGTCTGTGGGACTAAAATGTCATCAAATGGCTGAAATGCTGGTATCAAAAAAGTTGGAAACCACTGCATTAGACCATTGGTTGGGAGGTTAGGATTAGAGATCAATGGTCCAATGGTTCAATGGTCATTTATTCCGCCGTGGTAAACAACTGCCGTTATATCCACACCATGGATGCAGCATTTACTGTGGTGGAAGAAATGCAAAATGCTACTCATTTCCAAGCCATGTTGGAAGTGGTATGCAGGAGAATTCTTTTTTTCTCCTCAGAGTCTCCAGAACGCAGCATTTTGTGTTGATCAAATTTGTTTGGAAATCCAGGTGGTATACCTGAACACATTGTGACCAAAAGTGGAGATGAGCCATTAGCCACGTATTGTAAAGTCGCAAATGACACATTAATTTTGTTCTAGAAGTTGCAGTCAGAGAGAGTAATGGAGAGAGTGAATGTTCCAACAGGTAATAGTCCAATAGGTAATCCAACATCACTGAGCACTTTGTAGTTTTGATTTTCTCATGTGTATGAATGGATTTGAAAGTGTGGAGTAATTGGAAAACTAAACCAGTCCTTGGGGAGACTATTGATTTACTAACGCAAGCTTAAGCATGAATGACTTATTAACATCGCAGGTTAGCCAAACATTAAATCATTCCAAATAGGTTTGATAGTATTTCAATGAAGCAATGCAAAAAAAAAAAAAAAAAAAAAAAAAAACAACTTGAAAAGTGGAGCCACAAAAACAAACATGTTCCATATTTAGGTGCAGCATACAGTAGGATGTTATGGACCAAAAAGTTGTGAATAGGACTAAGGTTAATTCTGAAATATCTTCCCAAGACCCCTGATTTATGAAAGTTTTGTGAAAAATGTCAATGCAAAGCTGAAATTCACACAGACGTCTTTTCCACCAGGGTTGAACTGGTATGGTTATTCTTTTCCCCTGCCTAATATTGAACATCAGAGTGTTTCCACCAACGACTGAACGGTTCAGAAATCTACTACAACTAATCTATAGAAAAGAACGGATTCTGGAACCTGAAGCTCTTTTGGTGTAAAAGACGGCACAGAGAATAACAGGAGGTGCAAATAACAAGCATCAATTTCAACAAGGGGATCGATTGGAAATCCCTTCCAGTCAGTACAGTCAGATATGTCAACATGAATACATTATGCACACACACACACACACACACACACACACACACAC
>CM076986.1:20399701-20413234 GCA_039105355.1 Benthosema pterotum
ATACACACACTGCACACACACGCACACACAGAAGTCCAGTGCAGTGCTTCACTTGGGCTACATCCACTTGGATCTATAGCTAGTGAAGCTTACAGATTCCACTGTTGGCGCTCAGCCTCCTGTATTAGGATTCTTTTGTAGGAGGCTTTGGACCGCAGCCTAAATTCCCTAATTCCATTCCTTCAGGTTTTGCACACATCTCAGGGTGTTTTAAGGCCTTGAAAGGGAAACTAATGAGTCACAAACAACTGCCTGAAGTGAATGTATATTATGCTTATACAGCAGTGCTTCCCAAAGTGGGGGTCCTTGAGAGAGTTTATGGGTTCATGGGATCCTTATGGGTCTCTTGAGAGCATACAAACTCCTCAGTTAAATGGACATTGCTTATCTTGCGATATAAATTGGGGCTGTACGAATCTTTTCTCATTGGGAGTCCCTGGCCTATCTTTTCAAATGGGGGGCCGCGGGCTAATACGTGTCAGTTAGGGGTCTTGACATGGAAAGCAACCAGCGTTACAGTATACAGACTACAGTACCTACAAAATAAGCATGGTTTTATAAAGCTGCTTCTCAAATGATATTTCAAACTCTGCACAACATCAATAATACACCAACTTTGCATTTGCCCTGCATTCGCAAGCGTGTGTGTGTGTGTGTGTGTGTGTGTGTGTGTGTGTGTGTGTGTGGTGTGTGTGTGTGTGTGTGTGTGTGTGTAGATGAGTTCTCGCTTGTCCACATATCCCACAATGCAACAGTGCTCCACATGTGTGCATCCTAATGCTTCGCGTCCCTCGTCTGTCGAAACATGATAAGACATAAAACTGTGCCGCGACGGAACGCGCAAGCGGCCTCGTCTTCAATCTCCTTAAACAAATACCAGGCAAATGAATGAATTTTGAGTAGCCGCGGCCCCCGCCTGCCCGCTATCGGAAACACACATCTCCGCTTTACTTTCCTTCCCGCAGCAAGTCGCTGCTTTTCCACAGGATGCTGAGCAACTTTTCTAATAAGATTCTTTCCCCCCTCCTCCTCCTCCCTCCTTTTCTCTGTTTTCATGCCTTCCGCCTATAACCCAGGCCCGGGCTCCTCATTTAATCGCAAAGTCTATTAAAAAGGCAATTAAACATCACACAGGTAATATGTATTATCCATTGAACAAATCCTGGATCAAATATGCAAATAGCGATGAATGGAGCGTTGATTAGCGCGGCGCTTTGCCTCTGCTATTGATCCAGCTGTGGAGAGTGTAACTGAGTACATTCACTTGCTGCACTTATATTGCACTTATGTGAAATGTTGATATTTGCACGTGTATTTCCAATTTCAAATACTTTTATAACTACTCCAAAATATACAGGTATATCAGTTCCAAATACAGTACTTTTTCTCCACTACAATTATTTGAAGACTTATAGATTTTGATCGTCATTACAAATTAAATACTCATTTGTATTACTCCCTATATCAATATACATTTAGACCACAAGAAAATAGCAGGCAAGCCCACAACAGTGCATTGTGGAGAGACAGATACGTTGTAGTTCAATTTGCAACCACAACTGCGACACTTGGACGTTGTGACGGATGATCCAACGGTCACAGCTGTCTGTTTTATAACGTTCCCCATGCATAAACCTATAAACCTCATGACCGTCATGGTCATGAGCATTATGCGAAATGGCCGCTGCCGTTATGCAAAACAGCCGCGACCATTATGCAATGTGCTCAAATTTCTGACTTCTGTATTACTTGTACTACAACAGGGTTTTCAACAGGTGGTCCGGGACCACCTGTGGTCCTTGAGAGGGTTCCAGGTGGTCCCCAGCTAAGTTGGTTAACCAGATGTAACTCTTGAGAACGTAAAAAATGAAACCAAATGGACCCTTGTGGGTCCATTTGGTTTCATTTTTACACTCTCAAGAGTTAAAATATTCATCTGAATTAGCCGTTTTGGAATGTATGTTTTGCTTGTTTTGTTTCCCCAAATCCAGCCTGGAATTGTGGACAAAAGCAAAATAAATCTTTAGATTTGGGGTCTGTGGGGCTAAAATATCCTAGTGGTCCGTGGCTCAAACGCTGAATAAATGGTGGGCCCTGGGATGAAAAAGGTTGAAAACCCCTGTACTTCAACATCAGCAGCCGTATTGATACTATTACTTGAGTAATAAATGTGAGTACTTCTCCCACCACCATACTGCCATGGACTCCCCAGTGCATGCTGGGAGGTAGACCTTCTGGCCCCAGGGTGATGATATGCTACTTGGATGGTCGACACATTTCTTTACGCCTGATTTCTACCAAGGACCAAAACATGGGATTCTACAGTAAGAGCCCCAAATATAACCATGATGTGACCCAGTTCAGGACCATATAGCCTTAAAAAGAAGTCCAGCATCATCACAGTATCTCCTGGAGCATTCCCTGGCAGCATGCCTGCAAATAAGGCTAGGAGGCAACTTAATAAAGTTCAAGGAATGTGGAAGGAATCTTGTATGGTGTTTATCCAGCCCTCTGGCAAACCCTGCATCCAAACTAGATTGCGTACACACGCACGCACGCACGCACGCACGCACACACGCACGCACACACACACGCGCACGCACACGCGCACACGCGCACGCGCGCACACACGCACACACACACACACACACACACACACACACACACACTCTCTCTCTCTCTCTCTCTCTCTCTCTCTCTCTCTCGTGGTACTGTTACAATTCACTCCCAAATGTTTTTGTTTTATGCACTAACACTATATGCAGTATGACATGAAGATAAACAACTATGAGCATTGAAGAATGTTGACACTGATTCCCTGCAGTATTTTTAGGAGTACAACATTCGTTGTTTTTTTTTAAACCAGTGGTCCTTGAGAAGGTTGCAAGTGGTCCCCAGCTAAATCATGGAAAATAAATGGACCTGTTAAGACTTAAGAGTTACCAAAGGTCTAAGTAAAATGACTACATTAATGTATTAGTTTCCAAGGTAACTGCATAATTTAATTTCCCCAGGTCTACACAATTACAGAATCTAGAAGAATGATTAATCATTTGAGTGTCTGCCTGGTGTTTACTCCTAGGTACCACATAGGTAAACACCAGAGGATTTCAACCTTACAATCTTAAGAGTTACAGATCTATAAGGGTCCATTTGGTTACCAACTGTCCATTTAGCTGGGGACCACCTGGAACCCTCAAGCATCACTGGTGGTCTGGGGACCACTGGTTTAAAACCACTGGTATATACGTACACTACATGGAATAGTGTACTAAACAGTCTTGGGCCTGAGTGGTTACATATCTCATTAAACGGTGGTCTATACAGGCTCAAATGCAAAATAAATAATGGCCTTGATGTGAAAAAAGGTTGAAAATCACTTCAAATGTGAGAGTGGCAGCTCACTGTAAAATGAAATGGATAAACAGACAAAACTAGGCCGTTTGTGTTGGAGTTGCATTTCTGATTGTGGCGGGCATGTGTTTGTGTGTGTGTGGTGTGTGTGTGTGTGTGTGTGTGTTGTGTGTGTGTGTGTGTGTGTGTGTGTGTGTGTGTGTGTGTGTGTGTTGTGTGTGTGCCTATGAACACAAACACACACACACACACAGACACACAAATCCTTTAGTGAAAACGGCGAGGGGGCCGGGGTGTGTGCGCTCACAACGCTCACATAATTATCTACGCGACAGCAGCGTTTCATTGGAGCCGGCGCTACAGCGGCGACCAGATCAAACGCGGGTTTTAATGCAATCACAGCCACATCCAGAAGGCACCGGCGCTCAATCCAGGGGCGGATCTAGGCATGGGCATGGAGGGGCAATGCTCCCCTAAATGGCCAATCTGCCCCACCAAACACAATGGCATGCAAAACACCCCAAGATATTTCAAATGAAAGTGCTTATAGATACTGTATTTAAAAATTGAAACACTACTACTGCTACTAACTAAATACAGTTGTGTCAACACTAAACCAACAGCATTTCATCATTGACAACAGAAAACTCTCTGAGTCAGACCTTTAGCTTTATGCATGCTGCGTGTCTGTTGCAACTTCAACAACAACTGATGTTATCGATGCTTCATACTACCTAATATACTGTAAGTCCTGTAACCAAAAATGGTATGGGTACGGCTTCGCGCCACGGGCGATGAGGCCGTACCCATACCATTTTCTCCTGCCCCCCCAATTGGGAAAGGTTACATCCACCCCTGGCTCAATCCATGGCCGCCATCCATCCCGCTTCTATTACGATGCGTGGAGAAAAAATGTATAACTTCACTCTTCATAAAAGGATCATCTTGAGAGAGGAGAGGGGGGATAGTCTAATCAAAGTGAGAATCACCAAACACCAAAAATACTAAAAGATGGACAAAAAATGAAAAATAAATGCTGTTTTCAAAGTATTGACTAGACAGGGTATGCATCTGTCTGCCCAGGTTAGTGTGTGTGTGTGTGTGTGTGTGTGTGCGTGCGTGCGTGCGTGCGTGCGTGCGTGTGTGTGGTGGCAGGAGCCCAGACCAACAGGTTATTAACATAGTCCCAAACAGGTATCTGTGCGCGCGCGCACACAACACACACACACACACACACACACACACACACACACACACACACAACACACACACACACACACACACACACACACACACACACACACACACACACACACACACACCACACACACACACACACACACACACACACACAGTGAGAGAACCGGTGGAAATAATTCCATTGCCTCCTCTCTTCCAAAGAGAGGGGAGAGAGAGAAAGAGAGAGAGAGAAAAAATGGCTTTATCGCTTGATGCAGTTTCTCTTACGGGGCTTTGGCGTTTTGTTTTGAAAGATTAAAAGGGGGAATGCGGGCTGGAGGAAACGGGGGAGGGAGGGAGGGAGGGAGATGGAGAGAAGGGAAGGGGAGTGGGATAGAGAGAGAGATGGGGGGGGGTTTGGGGTGGGGGGGGTTGTGTTATTGATGTGCAGCATTGGCTCAGATAAAGGATAGGTTGGAGCCAACCAGCTCCCTATCTGCCCCCTCCAGCCAAAGGCCTGTTTGCTTTCTAGGAGTTGCCACCACCCCAAGTTTGCTTGCAGGCGCGCGTGCACGCTGGGTGTGTGCGTGTGTGTGGTGTGTGTGTGTGTGTTTGTGCGTGCGTGTGTGTGTGTGTTGGGAGCCTGCGAGACAAACCAAAAGGGAGAAGATTGGAAGGGCGGTCCAGCAGGGGTTGGTTGTTGTTGTTGGGGATGAACAGTGTATACAGATGCTTTTTTTACCAGAATTAGATTTTGCCTTTGTAAACAGTGCAATTAAGGTGGGGTGGGGTAGGAGGAGATAGAGAGGCAATGAGAGAGAGAAGATGGGGGTGGGTATGGGGTCTCTGAGCCAGGCAGAGCTTATAGTAATGGAGCGAGCGCAGTGTCACAGACAGAATATGATTACCATAGATCCGTTTCTGTCATGCTATCAAAAAAAAGAAAAAGAAAAAAAGGGGGACAGCTATAGGGAGGAAAAAATAAAACGGGGCCTGCATGCCTGCCGCACGCCGCGCGCGTGTGTGTGTGTGTGTGTGTGGCCGAAAATAATCCATGGTCGGGGGAATCGATACGTTTGGAAACAGAGCGTCAAAAAAGACCCCGATGAAGTGGCCGCTATATCAAAAAGATATGTTTCATAGATGGGGATTCTGATTTATCTGGACAGCGGCTCCGATGATGGCGAAGATGAGTTATTGGGGGTGGGATGGGGGGGTATGGGGATGCATGTGAGAGAAGGAGCTGGATGAAGAGAGGGGGGATGTGGGAAGCAGGGTGGGGGGATGGGGCCGCGAGGATACGCTCTCTCTCCATCGGCTCCTTGATGTCAGCGAGGAGGAGAAGGAAGGCTGCATGGACACTTTATACCGTACGCCGCCATTTTGAGGCCGTAAACATACCTCTGTGCCCCGTCTCTGTGTAAAAGCGTCAGGGCCAGATTTAGCCAGCCATGCTAGGGTGGGCTGGAAGAATGGCAGGGTGCATGAGCAACTCCCAAAGTTTTTCATATGAAGCAGTGGTTTTCAATGTTTTTGACACCAGTGCCCACTACTTATTCGGCATTTGAGCCACGGAGGACCTCCATTTGAGGGCATTTTATCCCCACAGACCCCCAAAACTAAAGATTTCTTTTGGTTTTGTCCACAAAGCCAGGCTGGAGACTTATTAATTAAGTGCATGGTGCTAATTCAGAGGATGGATATTTTAACTCTTGAGAGCGTAAACATTTGGTTTCATGTTTATCTCTCAAGTTACATCTGGTTAACCAACTTTCCATCATTTACCTGGGCACCACCTGGAACCCTCTCAAGGACCACTGGTGGTCCCCGGACCACTGGTTGAAAGCCACTGATTTAAGTTATTTGGGCTACGTTGCAACGCAACAGCCGGCTCTACACGGGCAGGAGAGTTTTTCGTGTGATATATCGCCGTGGGAACACTTGCTCCTGGGCTGCAGATGATGATGTGTCACGGTTATCCATTCTTCACATGATGTGGACGCACGTGATGTGACGGAGGCAGAACAGTTATACAGTTGCGTGAGCCAAAGTTCACAGGAGTGCTAATGATTCACCCCAGTAATGCAGTGAGCAATCATTGACGAGTGAGTCCCACACACACAACTCAATGTGGTCTCCTAGAAGTGTTCACAGCACAGCGGTTGCACAGTCGGTGCTGCGGATAACCGAGGATCACAGCTCTCTTCAAAAAAGTGGTGTGTAGCGCCGAGAAGTCATGGAGAGTCAAGGTAGAGTATACCTTGACTCTCCATGACTTTTCCAGTGATGAGAAAAT
This sequence comes from Benthosema pterotum, assembly GCA_039105355.1. Lineage (NCBI taxonomy): Eukaryota > Metazoa > Chordata > Actinopteri > Myctophiformes > Myctophidae > Benthosema > Benthosema pterotum. The sequence continues at coordinate 20,406,531 of CM076986.1, forward strand.
GTAATAAGCTACACTACTTGGTACTCTCAAAAAATTTAGCTAAGCTGCACTACAAGCTATCCTCAGAAAATTGTAGCAAGCTACATGACAAAAGTAGCCTGATGTAGCTTGCTACATCAACACTACATACAGTATATATAAATATATATCTCAACTTAATGTACAACTTTCTAAATAATAATCATAATAACAAAATAATATAAATAAAAAATCATAATAATCTTGGGGTGGGTTTGAACCTAGGATGGCAGGCAAGTTTTGGGATGTATATTAGATGCATATTACAGAATTTGAAAATATGTGTGGAAAATGTAGTAAGCTACACACCTTACTCGAAACAAGTAGTGTAGCTTCACTACAAGCTATTCCCAGAAAATCTAAGCTACACTAAAAGTTACGGGAAATGTAGTTAAGCTATGTATCTTAGCTACTTGTAACAAGTTCCCGCCCAACACTGCTGCTTTCTCTGCAAGTCGCAGCCGTGTCTCAAAACCACAGTCGATATGACTTTCCAACTACTGTCCAACATAACAGCGTAACTGTTTAACCCGACAAAATCAAAGACAAAAAGGCCTCGAGGTATGAAACAGACTTATTATTATCAATCACCAGTCACATAGTATTTCTAAAAAGACAAAATTTCTCCTCCTCTCTGTGTTTTCGCATACCACCTTCATTATGACTGATACCGGCTCGACGCTACCCTCCATTTGTCTGAGCCCGCGGGAGGGGGAACTGATGTTATGATCCATCAGAGCCACACGGCTCCGTTTACGGGACGGACCCCCGCCTGTAAAGCAGCTCCTCCAGCCGGCGCCAACAGCTGCCCGTCTGTCTTAAAACACACGCCCAACCAAGGGCAAGGGCAGATCCCCAACGCTAGCGCCGGAAGCTTCCTGAGCGTCACCGCCACCACCACCGCCGCCTCCTCCTCTTCCTCCTCCTCTGCACCGGCGCAGCTACAGCGGAGACGTCCTGTCTGATACGGCGGCGGAGCACAGCGTTGCCTCGTCGCCGGTCCCAGGGACCCGCTGATGGAGTGTGTTGGCTTTATTTCCCCCCAGCGGCGTCGACGCTAACTGATGATTGGCGCAGGGGATGCTGCATTCATTATTAGAGCATTGTCTGAGGCAAAGAAAAAACAAAGGGGCTACGAAGTGTAGGACAAGTTTTGAACAATGGCTTCACGCGACAAGAGGGAACGACGACAGGAGACTTTGACGAAGAAGGGGTGGAAATAATAGGCCAGTGCCACACACACACACACGCACGCACACGCACGCGCACACACACACAGTCCATGAGACCTTTGCGAGCAGCAGAACAAAACAGTGAACGTAGCGTGACACTATTTCCCAGTGACAGATGTTACTTGAGTTGACCCGGCCGGCGCGCCAGAGGCGGATCTAGGCATGGGTATGGGGCGGGGGGGAATGCCCCCCTGAATGCCCCACCAAACATAATGTCATGCAATTAAACAACCCAAATTTCAAATTAAAGTGCTTATAATGAAAATGATTTAAAAACACTACTACTGCTACCAACTACCAACTAGTTGTGTCACCACTAAACCAACAGCATTTCATCATTGAAAACAGAAAACTCTCTGAGTCAGACCTTTAGCTTCATGCATGCTGCGTGTCTGTTGCAACTTCAACAACAACTGATGTTATTATTGATGCTTTACTTGCCTAATATAAGTCCTGTAACTGAAAATAGTATTGCTTCATCAGCCACACCCATACCGTTTTCTCCTGCCCCCCCCCCCCCCCAATTGGAAATGTTACATCCGCCCCTGCGGTGCACAGTTCCCTCCGCAAGGAAATCTGCCCCATTCAAGTTTCCTCCGTGTGCTTGTCAACGTCACGCAGGCCCACACTTTCCAGCCCATTCATGGTCTCATTTTGCAGCAGCAGCAGTGTGCACAGAGGAGGGAGATGTCATTAGGAAAGCAGAGCCGGGCCCAAGCGTGTGCGTCTGTCTGTCTCTCTTTCTGTCTATGTATGTATAGCGAACAGTGTCCAGCCTAGCGTGTCAACATGTGTCGAAGAGGGAGAGAATTGATACACCCCCCCCCCACCAACCTCTCGCACACTCACTACACACACATATAAAGGCACAAGTGTGACCATGCACGGGGGGGATGGATGGAGGGTGTGTGGGGTGTAGTTTGAACCGGTGTTAAGTTTGCCTTCGCAAGACCACACTGGCAGCTGGGTCATGGGACTGAAACCTCATCCACTTGGGGGGGAGAGAGAGGGAGAGAGGGGGAGATAGACTGGGCCGGATTTAGCCAGCACTATAGGTGGGCTGGGAGAATGGCAAAGTGGGCAACTCCAATGTTTTTCAACCTTTTTCACACCAGGGCCCAATATTTATTCGGCATTTGAGCCACGGAGGACCACCATTTGATGACATTTTAGCCCCACAGACCCCAAAACTAAAGATTTATTTTGTTTTTTGTCCACAATTCCAGGCTGGATTTGGGAAACAGAACAGTCAAACATACAGATCAAAATGACCATTAATCTCCTACATTCTCTAGTTGTGTAGACTTGGGCTAATTCAGTTGATGAATATTTTAAACTCTGAGAGTGTAAACATTAAACCAAATGGACCCACAAGGGTCCATTTGGTTTCATTTTTACGCACTCAAAGAGTAACATCTGGTTAACCAACTTTCCACCATTTAGCTTGAAAACCACTGATATTATCTTTCATTGGGTGGGCATACAGGATGCACGTTTGGGTAGCTCTGCCCACCCCTGCCCCCCTCTACATCCGGCCCTGGAGAGAGAGAGAGAGAGAGAGAGAGAGAGATAGAGAGAGAGAGAGAGAAGAGAGAGAGAGAGAGAGAGAGAGAGAGAGAGAGGACCACAAGCAGACTGGATTTGACAGGGTATGTTTGGTCCAGAGAGAGAGAGAGAGAGAGAGAGAGCGAAAGAGAGAGAGGGAGGGGTGGCTTTGAATTGAAAGTTGGCAGAGGCCTGCAAATGCCTGACAGCGGCTCTAATCTTTTTCCACTAAACTCTCACTACACCCCCCCCAACACACACACGCACCCGCACACGCACACGCACACACCACACACACACACACACACACACACACACACACACACACACACACACACACACACACACAACACACACACACACACACACACACACAAAACCCAAGCCATTCTCTGTGTTTTCACTCCAATCTGGGCAAATGATGCATCAGGAGGGGTGTGGGTTATGGCGGTCGTTGGCCTTCATAGCCCAGTTACTGGTTGTTGCTGCACGTGTTAATGTGCAACCTCACTAATCTTAGCTGAATGTTACAAAAAAAAACACCAAAACCTGTGACCACGCAGGGCAACCGTCACCTCCGGTGGAATCACTGATGTTGCAACACAGACTTTTGAGTGAAAGGTAACGTTAAACTATGCTATGCTCCTCAACTATTTTACTCAAGGACCATTAAGTAAAAGCAAAGCCATGATGACTAAGACTAATTAAAACTATACTGAAATGATAGTGCAGGAGAGATCCTGTAAGCAGAACTAAAAGACAAGTCATTTTATGCTTGGTTTGCGATCACAACACGTCACAGCTCTTGTAGATCGACGATACGACGTGGAACCAAATTAAAAATCAACCGCTATGACGCACCATATTTAGACGACTAAAACTAGACACAACAACATTGCAGGTGACCGAAAGGAAATGATGATGAGCTCTGGATGTGGGCCGCGTGCATTTAGCATTGAGGTTTAACAATGGATGCTCATTTGCATGAATTTATAGTCCAATGTATTATATAATAAAATGTTGCCATTTAATACCTCTTTAGACCCAGGGATGCCTTGTTCATTTTCATTCTCTCTCAGAATGCTATTCCAAGCCATTTTAGCTGCAATACCAAAACTGCCCACACCTCTGGGGGCGCCCTCACCCCTTATCTACGCCCACCATTGGACCACACATTGGACCACACATCCAATGCCTCCTAAGGGAGAGTGGAGGAAAAGTTAAAGGAGGAGGGCTATTCAAATGTGTCCCTTAACACGACATCACATTACGAAAGAACCTGAGACCATTCAGAAACGGACATTCAGACACACAGACAGAAAATCCGATATCTTAGTGAAAGTCTGGAAAAAAACATCATGGTATGTAAAAATACACTAAAAAAGACCCGAAATCTTGAAAAAATGTCACATTCATACAATTTCATGATGGAGCCCCTTTAAGCCTTTTTGCCAACTAAAAGTTCTTTCAAAAAATGCATAAGTATAGCATTCTTCTGTGTGCTTCAAAACGCCACTGCATGAGCAACTTCCATTGAAATGAATAGCAGTGGGGTGTGTGGTGTGTGTGTGTGTGGTGTGTGTGTGTGTGTGTGTGTGTGTGTGTGTGTGTGTGTGTGTCCAGACTCTATCCTTTATAACTCTATCTATGCGTGGCCCACATATCCCGACTCGGCGCGGTGTGCAAATCCTGCACCCGCGGCTCACTTTCCCCCCAGGAGCTGAGCCACCGCAGCGGAGGAGACAGTGGAGACCACTGTCTCCTCCTCCACCTACACCTCCTCCACCGTCTCTCTGTCCCCACCCCCCCCCCCCCCACCCTCCCCCCCCGGCTGTCCACCAGCTGATAACTGTAACACCAGCAGCCTCTTCCCAGTGCGCATATAAACGTGTTCATCCCCTCCCTCCCTGGACCCAGTCCTCCTCCTCCTCCTCTCATCTAACATTCTCCCCGACTGGAATGACGCAGGTCACGGCCGGGGCAAACTGTCACAAGGTACGATTCCAAAAAGCACTGCCTGCGAAGGAAGGCGCCACGCCCACACTAGCCCCTCTCTCTCTCTCTCTCTCTCTCTCTCTCTCTCTTCACTCTCTGACAATTTGGCTCATCTCTCCAGGGCTGTGTCACGATCTGCAGCAGGAGTACTCAACGTCAGTGCTTGAGTCGTGAGATAGGAGGTGTGTGCTGTAACCCTCCCTCCCTGGTCAAATTACGCAATTAGCCGGTTAAAAGTTGCTCTGTCAACGTCCTAAAGTGCAGGCATTCACAGTATATATACAATCGCACATGTACTGTATGTATCATGTGCTCAATTTTAACATTTGCTCTCTCCTGGGCTGTGTCACGATCACACCAGTACTTGAGTCACGGTATAGCTGTACTGTAAACCTCCTGGTCAGATTACTCAATTAGCCAGTTAAAAGTTGCTCTGTCAACGTCCTAATGTGCAGGCATTTAGAGTATGCAAAAGTTGACGTATGTACAATCGTACAACCCCAAATCCGTTGAAATTGGGACGTTGTGTAAAATGTAAATAAAAACAGAATGCATTGATTTGCAATCGTTTTCAACCTCTATTCAGTTGAATACAACACAAAAGACAATATAATTAATGTTCAAACTGATAAACTTTATTGTTTTTGAAATTATACAATCTTTTGTAAATTGATCCCTGCAACACGTACCAAAAAAGTTGGGACGGGGGCAACAAAAGATTGGGAAAGGTCATGAATGCACAAATAACGCCTGTTTGGAACATTCCACAGGTAAACAGGTTAATTTAAACAGTTAATATCGTTATTGAGTATAACAAGACCATCCCATTCGCTCACAATCAAAGATGGGGCGAGGTTCACCACTTTGTGAACAATTCTGTGAGAAAATCATCCAACGGTTTAAAAAACAATGTTTCTCAACATTCAATTGCAAGGAATTTGGTGATTTCATCATCTACAGTCCATAATATAATCAAAACATTCAAAGAATCTGAAGAACTTGCTATACTAAAGCGTCAAGGCCGAAAACCAACACCAAACACTTGTGACCTTTGATCCCTCAGGTGGCTCTGCATTAAAAACTGACATCATTGTGTAAGGGATATATTTGTGTGGACTCAGGAACACTCAGAAAACCATTGTCAGTTTACATAATTTGTCGCTACACCCAATCAATCAAGCAGTTAAAAAATCTACCATCGAAAGCAAAGCCATACATCAGAAAGGTTGGTTTGAAAAAAACCAGAAATGCCTTCTCTGGGTCCACAATCATTAGAAATGTGGACTCATCAGACCACAGCCAACTTTTCCACTTTGTGTATAACCATTTTAACGATATTGTACCCAGAGAAGGCATTTCTGGTTGTTTTTCTAGTTGTTTTTTTCAAACCAACCTTTCTGATGTATGGCTTTGCTTTGCATGGTAGAGTTTTAACTTTGCAATCGCAGGTGTAGCGTCAAATTCTGTAAACTGACAATGGTTTTCTGAGTGTTCCTGAGTCCACACACAGTAATATCCTTTACACAATGATGTCAGTTTTTAATGCAGAGCCACCTGAGGATCAAAGGTCACAAGTGCTAGATGTTGGTTTTCGGCCTTGATGCTTTAGTATAGCAAGTTCTTCATATTATTTGAATGTTTTGATTATATTATGGACTGTAGATGATGAAATCACCAAATTCCTTGCAATTGAATGTTGAGAAACATTGTTTTTAAAATCGTTAGATGATTTTCTCACAGAATTGTTCACAAAGTGGTGAACCTCGCCCCATCTTTGATTGTGAGCGACTGGGATGGTCCCGTTATACTCAATAACAATATTTAAACTGTTTAAAATTAACCTGTTTACCTGTGGAATGGTTCCAAACAGGCGTTATTTTGTTTCTTCATGACCTTTCCCAGTCTTTTGTTGCC
>CM076986.1:20418734-20912762 GCA_039105355.1 Benthosema pterotum
GCAACAGGTAATCAAAACTAATTGAATTAGGTAGTTGATTTGTTTGGCACAGGTCTTTAATATAAATCATTCATATTATGTTGTACATATCGCATTGTCCGGAATACAATTGCATCATATTGGGAAGGTTATCAGTAAACAGTGAATCGTATCGCCAGGGAATTCCATAAAGTATTGTCTTGTAATGCCTAACACAACTCCCACTTCGACAGTTGGCAAGCGAGGTGTAGGTAGGTAGGTAGGTAGGTAGGTAGGTAGGTAGATAGATAGATAGATAGATAGATAGATAGATAGATAGATAGATAGATAGATAGATAGATAGATAGATAGATAGATAGATAGATAGATAGATAGATAGATAGATAGATAGATAGATAGATAGATAGATAGATAGATAGATAGATAGATAGATAGATAGATAGGGGTCATTCACACCACAGAATAACAACACTGAGGTGAAAGCACTCTGGACTTCTGAAGTGTTCATCTGTATCTAAAGATGGGGATTCATTTTCCATGTGCTGAAGGATCCTGCTTTTTTTTCTCGACCTGTAGTGTCACACTTAAATATGGCATTCAAATGATGGTATACACGTATTTACTTATAACCAAAACACATACATTTACTAACGGCTGTCATGCTTGACCCAGTCGAATGTCCAGATCCTTGGAAGAAATGGTTTCCTCCGTGTCCCTGCTGGCCTAATTTTCTCCCCGACTGATCTTGAAATTCTCTCTCTCTCTCCCTCTCTCTCTCTCTCTCTCTCTCTCTCTCTCTCTCTCTCTCTCTCTCTCTCTCTCTCTCTCTCTCTCTCTCTCTCTCTCTCTCTCTCTCTCTCTCTCTCTCTCTCTCTCTCTCTCTGCAGTCTCACTCCATCAACCACAAGATTTATCAGGTCCCCGGAAAAACAAACACGCATTGTGTGTGGTCATCCTACTGTAAGTGCCTCTAATTACCTCTTTAAAATCCCACCCGACGACTTTGCATTCTCTCTCTCTCTCCCTCTCTCTCTCGTATCTTTGAAAACGTGTGCGAGTGATTAGTCCTTGTGACTTTATTCATTAGGGAGAACGAAATCTCCCTAATGATTATTAAACAGCAAAGCGAGTCAGAGTGACCAGTGGCCACACCACAGAACAGAAAGAGTAGAAACAAACAAACGAACAAGCCAACAGCAAATTGCATCAACGTTTTGCCTCTTCAGTCTTGAGCAGAAAAACAAAATCAGATTTAAGGTCTATTTAAATGTAGCAGCTCTGTTTACACAGGCATGGTCTATAGTACAGACAGTAGTCTTTAGGGTGGTTTGGTATTCCAATCTTTTGCCATGACAGCTCACACATCTCACTGCAGCTGTGTTTGCACAATGTTGTATTTCTCCCAACACAGTAGATATGGGAGTTTTTTCCATCACTGGTCATAGTTTCAAACCCGCATTGAGTGTGTGTAAATAAATGGTGGCAAGTACGTGTCTCTGATGTCTTGACATGCATTCAATGCATCATCCACTTTAGGAAATTGGAGGGGAGAGAGAGACAGACAGACAGACAGACAGACAGACAGACAGACAGACATTGGAGGGGAGAGACAGACACAGACAGACAGACAGACAGACAGACAGACGGATCCATTGCATTATGACAGGAGGATAATCACCCATTAAAACCAACCTTTTGATTAGCAATACAATCCACAGACAAACACTTGAGTGCTGCAGGGTGACAAGGGGAGCCGCCCCCGGTACACTCTCGTGATCAAAACACTCTTCCATGCAGGGGCGGATGTAACATGTCCCGTTTGGGGGGCAAGAGAACACGTTGGAGGGGCAGGAGAAAATGGTATTTTCGGTTACAGGACTTTTATTAGTCAAGTAAAGCATCAATAATAACATCAGTTGTTGAAGTTGCAACCGACACGCAACGCAGCATAAAGCTAAAGGTCTGACTCTGAGAGTTTTCTGTTTTAAATGATGAAATGCTGTTGGTTTAGTGGTGCCACAACTGTAGGTAGCAGTAGTAGTGTTTGAAATCATTTTAAATATAAGCACTTTAATTTGAAATATCTTGGGTTGTTTTGCATGGCATCGTGTTTGGGGGGGCAGACTGGGTATTTAGGGGGGCATTGCCCCCCCATGCCCAAGCCTAGATCCGCCCCTGACGCAAACACTCCCTTCCTGTCTCTAGCTCTCTTCAATCCACACCTGATGTTATCAGTAAGGGAGATTTATGCACTTGCCGGAGTGAATTTATGAGAGTTGCCCCCCCTCAGTCAGGGGGCCAGCTATAAGAAATTGCTTCGGAAAAAGGGAGGGAAGGGGGGGGGGGGGGGGGGGGGGAGGTGGAGAAGGAGAAGAAGAAGAAGAAGAAGAATAAGAATAAGAAAGGGACGACAGATTAGGGAGATTTATTTCAATCAACACCAAGGATATGTGATACATCCAATCTGTTTAGGTTAGTGAAACCATCATTTTGGCGAGCCTAGCAGCCTAGATAAGGCTGAGTTGCGTTTAGTGGCTCACGACACTCACTACCCCTCACACACACACACACACCACACACACACACACACACACACACACACACACACACACACACACACACACACACACACACACACACACACACACATCTCACGCCTGCAACGTTTTGCGCTACGACCGGCCTATGCTTGCTCGGATCAATTTGGCTGTCACTGTTTTTTGTGTTGCGACAGCAAGGAAAGGGGGTGAGGTGCAAGGGGGGGGGGGAGGGGTGCGGCGCTGCTAAAGGGTGATTTATACTTGTTGCGCGCTGGTGCTGCTGCCACGCGCCGAAAATAGCCGGTAGATGTGCATCATGGATCGGCTATTTTCGGCGCACAGCACGACTGTGCGGCTGAGTACGAATCAGGCATATATATATATAGAGTGATGCATCATTCATTATCTGCCTTTTGTTTGTTTTGCCTGTTTCGTTGTATTGATAGATTGATTGTTACCTTGGACATAAGCGCGTATGATGGAGGATCTGGGGATGAGAAAGAAAACTGACTGGCGAGCCTATATAACGTGATCAATATTCTCTCTCTCTCCTCATTCATCTATTCATTTAGTACGGTGAGCATCGTAAGGCTGTGTCCAGGGATTCCTGTCGTCGTCCAGGGGGGAAGAGGGTCCTCTTGTGTCTCCGACAATTACCCAATAATTGGATACCAGTGTTTTTGTCTTCCCCCTTCGATACGGGACAAGAAGAGTGGTCCGGGTATTTCACATGAGCGAACGCGATCGCATACAAACAAGCCGGTTAATGGAGAGGCCGTGCACTAGCTCCTACGCCGGCCGCGTGCCGCAGATATTTCATTTTTTTTCTTCTTTCCGGGGGAAAGAAAAGGTCAGGCGGCGTGATGGACTAGCCAGACACTGCTCAAACAAAAGGCCAGCCTCGGAGGGCGCGAAGGACACGCACAAAGTTAGTCGGGGACCCCCCTGGGTGCCTCTCCTCTTACATCAGGAGAGCAGGGGGGAAGAGGAATGGGGTTGAATGGAGAGAGTAAAGGACACAATCACTCTGGACTGTCAGGGTCCAGGCCCAGCAAATACAGAGGGGCATAATGTAATGGAGCTTTTCTGCCCATTCTAAGTTTTCATACACTAGCCGATGTATTTTGCGCCGCCCGCCGATGTATACCTTTAAAAATGTATATTCAATAATTTCACTTAACCCTATAACTCTCCGATGATGTACTTGACATGTACTGATGTACTTTTATTTATAAAATTATTCCCATTAGTATTCTCATATTGGTCCTGATGATCTAGTGTGGCCTATATGACTATCACCACTAGGTGTCAGTAAGTGGCCAATCGGAACTGGCCACGGTCAGCAGTAGAAGAGATTCTACTTCCTGCACTTCCGGTTCATATCTCTTCCTGGAATTTTTTGCCGGACCATAACAAACGGGTTGCTACGATGACGATCATTATCATAAATAACTCAAATCAGGCCATAATGTCGCGGCGATTTCTGGATTATGATCAGTGATGGACATACAAACTGTGTTCGTACACGTAGCGTGCACCAGGCGATTTGGGTAATTTCTGAGTGAGTACAACCCGCCGTTAGCCGATCATGCAAAAAATTGTTAATCAACTATGTTTTATTGTAGACAAAACAAATTACATGGTAGTCACTCAGGGCATTGGTGTGCTCGCCAATGGATTGATTAATCAATAGGGCGTAAAAGGTTAATCCAAATATTATTACTATTATCTTCTTTTTTGGATAATCCTCCCTACTATAGAGTGTGTTCACCATTGTCCCCAGTGAGCCCCTGAGGGAAAAAAAAATAAACTAGTTTCAGTTTGAGCTTTGCGAGGAAAAGCCTTTCAGGAGGAGAGGAGGCCCTTCCTCCAATCAGGATCGATTTGGTGCGGGCCTTGGTGTACAGGCACTCTACTACAGTAGAGTAATGTAACGTCCTATAATGTTACCGGAAGGTTTTCCCAAATCATCCAGATCACTGAATGCTCCTGAGCTCACCTGGTCTTGACCAACGGCTCAGGGACTGCACCGGAGTGTGTTTTCTAGGGGAAACAGTGTCAGGAACAAAGGTGCTTTAATTAACTTATAGCGTTGGTGCAGGTATAAAGGGACGGCTGCTGCTGCTGTGGCGGAGCCAGATCCCATGCGTAGGAAGAACCCCGACCTGAGTTAAAGCTCTTAATACAGGCCTGGGGATTAATAGGCAGGGATTGACGCAGCCTCCATCTCCTGGGAGGTGAAGAGGTCAGACAGTGGAGGATGTGATCTCTGACGAGCTCCGGCCGTGCCCCAGACACAACACCGCCCTACCTCCCTCTGTGTGTGTGTCAGATGTCTCTAATGTCACCTGACCCCTGACTAACAGGGGGGAAGACTAACTAATGGTGAAAGTGGCAACCGTACCAGGTGGTCCTGGGGATTGCACTCCCTGCCGGTGTGTGACATGGGCTTTAGTTAGGGATGTCCCGATGCCCCTTTTTCATTTACGATCCGATCCTGATACCACAATCTCTGTGTTAGCCGATACCAAATACCAATAGCAGAGAAGAATATATACAATGATATAAAAGAATAAAGATCTTATATGAACTCCACCAACTGTGAATAGCAGACTCCTTACTGAATGTGCACTTGGGCAACTCTAAAGCAAACTCCACATGGCACAACATTTCATTTAACTACCATAGTGTCAACCCCTTACACCTGTGTCAGTTGTTAGACTGGCATATTTACCATGTTACCATAATGACAAATAATCGTTGATATTTTTCAGATACAGTATTTTCCGATAAAGTATCGGGGCATGTCCTACGGCGGCAGGAAAGCGGCTCTGACAGTATGTTTTAACAGTGGGCAATGGGCTGTTTCTGCAGTCCATTATTTGTCTACTGGAACCAGATGTAACTCTTGAGAGCGTAAAAATGAAACCAAATGGATCCTTGTGGGTCCATTTGGTTTCACGTTTACACTCTCAAGAGTTAAATATTCATCATCGAATTAGCCCAAGTCTATACAACTAGAAGATTAATGGTCATTTTGATGTATGTTTGACTGTATGGTTGACTGTTTTGTTTCCCAAATCCAGCCTGCTATTATGGACAAAAGCAAATCTTTAGTATTGGGATCTGTGAGGCTAAAGTGAACTCAAATGGTGGTCCGTGGCTCAAATACTGAATAAATAGTGGGCCCTGGTATCAAAAAGGTTGAAAACCCCTGATGTAGGCAACAACCAATCAAATCAAGCGTCGCCCACTTTTCGTCGCCCCTCTGTTAAAAGTACTGATTGAGCCCTCATACACACATAAAGACTGGGGGAGAGGGGGCAATCAAACACAAGTGTTTGTTCAAACCACGTGAACAACAAGAACATTTGTTCTTTATGTGTGTATGAGGCCTGAAGGATTGTTGACAGGACATGAGCAAAAGAAATAACCGCATATAATGCCTCAAATGCATCAGCCAATTAAATTGTCTGGACGTATAATAGAAACAGAATTATAGCACAGACAGCCGTAATGTGTTGCAGAGTTTCAAGAACCGCCGCTTGGCAGTCCAGAGGAGCCGGCGGAAAAAATAATAAGAATCAAAATCTCTTGGCACAAGTTCAATTTGAAAGGTTGGGACTAGTATAGCCCCATGCACATCATACCAATTGGCCATGTTTCAATCAATGAGAATACTTGCTCAGTTCAATTCAAAAATTGGATTATCCCATAAGGGGGGATTTGGTTTGCAAGACAGGATGTGCAATAAAACAAAATAAATCACCCTGCCATGCAAAATACAGATGAGTTGATAAGACCAGACAGCCAGTCAATAAGTTGAGGCGGTTGGAAAACATAAATAAATACAAAGTAGGTCATCGGCGTAAAAATGACAAAGTTCTTATTCGGGGATATTAGGTATTCAAATGGCATTCTGATTGTTTGCTGTATTCTCTTGCCCTTTCTCTGTACCGTCGTCATTGTAAATGTCCAGGCGCCTGCCAAGAAAACAAGATAATACAGGAGTCAATACTGATGTATTTGTTGCCATTGTTGTCAGCCTTGTGTGTTTTGCTGATTTAATGTGTGGATGAAAATTAGTGTTAGCTTTTCATAAACAAATGCAATTAATGAAATAGAAATAATCTTTAAAGGGAGGATTTTTTTAAAATGAAAATTAACTCTTCGCATCATCAAGGTGGGGTTGACGAAAGCACCTTTCTGTGTGGAGTTTGCATGTTCTCCCCCTGTCCCCTATACCCTCACAAAAACATGCAGTAATAACGGCCTCTAGACTGCCCCCCCCTGGCCAGCTGTTGGCGTCTGATGGAGGGGACAGGAACTGGTTGGAATAACTGTTCCTTTCACGCGCTACGTCCAACCAGGGAAACTCCCTCCTGTCAGGTGAATATAAAGCAGCCTCAACTCCTCATGCATCGAAGGAAGCATGAGGCCAGTCCGCTGCCTCCCCAGGTTGGTACAGTGTGTGTAGAGCCCAGGATCACATTAGGTAATTGGCACTGGGTGAAAAAAAGGGGTTTGGTCTTGGGGATAAAATTTTAAAGTAAAAAGAAGAAAATTAACACACAACAGTTTTTGTGGTGTTTTTATGGCAATGCCAACATCTATAATATCTATACTACTGTCTGTGCATGCATGTGAACGATGTGCATATGTGCATGTATGTATGTATATACTGTATGTACTGTATGCATATATGTATGTATAAGTATGTATCTACATGTGGATGCATTATGTAATGTTGAAACCCATGGTGAGAATTTGGATCATAGTTGATAGGCGTGCATTTTCTCATCTGTATTTCTGTTGCACCAACATTAATTCTTAATATGAAACACATTTGTACCAATAATAATCGGTGAAGTGTTTATGAAGATTATTTCCATCAGACTGTCATCACACTATTCAACATGCCCACGAGCATGCAGTTTGTCAATGCCGTGTGGACTTTTCCCTGTATATACAGTAGTGTAGAGTTTCAGTGCTGCTAAACACTGCATGGGGTGATTTGTGTGGATCCGTTCATGAACTGCACATACGCACACACGCACACGCACACGCACACACACACACACACACACACACACACACACACACACACACACACACACACACACACACACACACACACACACACACACACAGTAGTAACTTACTACTGAGCACTAAACATTAGACAGGGAGAGCATGCCATTTGCACCCGGCCAGCTATAAATTACTGGTACCACTACAGTAGTGTTGTTCTTGTAACGCTGTATATACTGTATATGTAACTGTATGAAATCCACTGATGGGCAGTAACTTGTTACAAGTAGCCAAGCTACATAGCTTAACTACATTTCCCGTATAGCTTGTAGTGAAGCTACACTACTTGTTTCGAGTAACAAGTAGTGTAGCTTACTACATTTCCCCAGTAACTTGCCCATCACTGATGAAATCCAGGTAGGATATTCAGAAGTATTCCCGTTCCCCTTCCTCCTGTGCCTACATCTCGGCCGCTCTATAATCTCCCGGCTGGGGCCAACGTGAGAACAATTAAATGAGCAGAGCCGAGCGATGGAGGGTTCCTCCCGGACCCTGGGGCCTTGTCATGTGGGCTAGAGGAGGTTGAACTCGGCACCACTGCTGGGAGATAACGCATCATTAATGAATCAGGAAGTGGAGCCCGGGCTCCTCAGCACCCCAGTCATCTCTATCAGACCACACCCCATTGCCTCTCGCTAATGAATAATGCACCAGGGCCCTGCTGGTTCCAGGTGTGACTGACTGACTGACTGGCTCCGGCAGTAAGAGCAAAAAAAAAAAAAAAAAGAAGGAGAAAGTATGAATATTCAGTGACTGGTGGTAATGAAATCCAAATGTTCAGTTTGGGGGTGGGGGGAGGAGGGGGGGGGGTCCGTTTTTTGCGAGATTGCCGTTGAGTCCATCTCCGCCGTCGCTCCGTAACTGGTAGACTGTGCTGATGGAGAGAAATGAGAGACTTTATATGCACTGACAGGGCTGAAATTTTGCCCCTGCACTTCTAATGGCTCGTCTGAACTGCAGATGGAGATGTCATCGCCGACCGGCCGGCCGCGCCGAGGAGACGATCGAGCAACGAATGCCGGCGGCGGGGGTGCAGCAGCCATTTTGTCCTGACAAAAGAGGTTGGTCGATTCGCTTGTTCGCAAAAAAAGGAAAAAAAAAACGTCGGGAGGACATTGACGAGCGTCAGCAGTAAGGGAATGATCCATCGGGTGGATGTAAACACGCAAACGCGACACGTTTCATTCGGTCGGCTCGGCGCCTCAGAAGAACTGTACTGAATAAGAAAGACATCCAGGGCGGATGTAGCATTTCCCAATGGGGGGCAAGAGAAAATGGTATGGGGGTGGCTTCATCGCCCGTGGCGTGAAGCGATATTTTCGGTCACAGGACTTTTATTAGGAAAGTAAAGCATCAATAATAAATGCAGTTGTTGAAGTTGCAACAGACACGCAGCATGCATAAAGCTAAAGATCTGACTCAAAGATCTGATTGGTTTAGTGGTGAGACAATTGTAGTTATTAGTAGCAGTAGTAGTGTTTCAAATCATTTTAAATATAAGCAATTTGAAATATCCTGGGTTGTTTTGCATGCCATTGTGTTTGGTGTGGGCAGTCAGGGCATTTAGTGGGGCATTGCCCCCCCATGCCCATGCCTAGATCCGCCCCTGAAGACATCTGTGAACACGTGCAAATCTGCGGTTTGACAACCGTACGTGCCGTCATCGGCAAGACAGTGGATTGTCGGTAAATTGTCAGAACATTGTCACCGAGAAAGCAAAGGTGTTGTTATGTAAATGTGATGTATGTAAATTAAATGTGTGTGAGGTGAATTATATTCTTTACAGTGAAAAGAAGCGCCAAAGTGACACCTGTTTTCAGTCACAAAAGAGAAGAATTAGCAAGGCTGAAACGGTGAAAAGAAACAAGTATTGTCATAGGGAAAAAAGTGTTTGAATGGCACATCTGTGCTACCACTCAGTACAATTTTGTATAAACGTAACAAAAAAAAGGTTTATTTTAGCAGTATCTAGAAATCACGAAGTACAATGGGGTGTGAGCGAGAGAATGGAAGAGACAGAGAGAAAGAGAGAGAGTGTCAATTATTAGTTCCCACAAAAATCTACAGAGAAAATTGCGTTACGTTTTGGGAGTAGCTATGAATGGTGATTAATCAATCATGATTAATTAACTATTATTACTCTATGATCAATCTGATAAAAAATGGAGTGAAGATCTCTGTTGCTGCTCTAGCAGCACCTACAGGCAGTGTAACTTTAATTTGAAATATCTTGGGTTGTTTTGCATGCCATCGTGTTTGGTGGGGCAGAAGGGGCATTTAGGGGGGAAGACATGTCGATTCTCTTTTAAAAGCGGGCCCCCAAGCATGTGAAATAGCCCCTCCCCAAACTGTTTTGGTCCAATCACAGCTAAAGCATAACATGTGATAGACAAACCTCTCCACCAATAGTTTTCCCATAATAAGAAAACGTTATAAAAATTAAACGTCACATATTTTTCCCATCGCAGGGCATGCCTTGTTGACAGATTTGGAATATATTTTGAAGGTCTTGTATATTTTGAAGGTCTTGTATACTGCCCTGAGATGTGATTGACATCTGTGAATACACCAGTCATGACACCGCTCTCCTTTCTCTCCTTTCTGATGAGACTGATCCGACAGCCACGGGTAACACGCTGTTTTGATTGCCAAAACATGCTGTCCGTCGGCTCGTTTAATTATTTGTTTGCTATGAACGACTACGTGTCTATTGTAGGCTATATATAGTCTAAACTGCCTGCTGCTGCTGGCTAGCCTGCTGCTGGCTAGGTAAATACCATACCATAACCATAAAACCAACCAGTCAGCGTGCAGCTCTATAGAGTACAGACGGAGTTGCGCAAACTCCGTTCACTTCCTAGAGCCAGTCTAATGGCGGATCGCCTACATAGACTTCTATTGAGAATGGGACACCTTCAGTGAAAACAATGCATTTCCAACTGCAGTAACAGCGCGTTTCACAGCGAGTTTCTGACCCCTCGATGTCGCACATCTACTTGATGGGGGGAAAAGTTAAATAAATAAATAAATGCGAATGGTTCGGGATCATTAATATTCGTTCGCGTGGCGACCTTAGCGAGCGAATGGTTCGAATCCCGAGCTTCGGTATACAGCCCTAGTGGACATAATAAAAACGTTTCCCCATTTCCTGTTTCCTAGAAATAGAGGTCTGAAGAAAATCATTAACATGGTGAAACACTAATGGATTTCTTGGAGCAATGGATTTGCTTCTTTTTTCGGAGAGTGTACAAATTGTACATTTGTACACTCTCAGAAAACAATGTTGAAAATGGGTGGAATTTCCCTTGAAGAACTAAATTGAAAAAAAAAAATAAAATAAATACAACTCTTGACACAGTGTGTCCACATTGCTGCCGCCGCAACCCCCAAAAAACCACACAGCAGATGCACATCGCATCGCTAAGCGTTTGGCATTTACAGGTTATATGTCCCGCCATGGTGGCATTACATTCACACACGAGTAGTACGGCAAAGAGAAAGACCATGTCAGAGTCCGTCGTAGACAAATGGCCGAGCCTCCGAAGGTTAATGTCCACCATGTGTGAAACAGAGGGCCGCGGGAGGTCCGACGCATCTGCAGGAGAGGAGGGGGAGCACGTAGCAGACACCCCGGCAGGCGCGCGGCGCAGCGCGGGGCTCTAGCCGCTGATTAATGCCATACTTTGGCTAATTACCTCCTTGGCGGACGTTAGCTTTAATGACACGAGTCATCAGAATATGCCAGCGTGGATGGATAGTGGGGAGGAGGTGGGGAGGTGGGGAGGTGGGGAGGGGGAGGCCTGTCTGCCTTCCTTCAGAAAGGGCTGAGGAGGAAGAAGAGATATCAGCCCAGCCGAGCGTCGGAGGGAGTCGTCGGCTGTGCCTTCCCACCCCATTAGGTCCAGTCCGACGTCGTGCCGTCCATATCTGAATAATAACCATCGCTTAGCCCTCTATACCTACCGCCCCACCGCCACCACCTAACCACCACAACGCCACCGCCACCGCCACCCGCCACACAGGGGCGGATCTAGGCATGGGCATGGGGGGGAAACGCCCCCCTAAATACCCAGTCTGCCGGCCCCCCTCAAACACGATGCCATGCAAAACAACCCAAGATATTTCAAATTAAAGTGCTTAGATTTAAAATGATTTGAAACACTACTACTGCTACTTAACTAACTAACTACAGCTGTGTCACCACTAAACCAACAGCATTTCATCATTGAAAACAGAAAACTCTCTGAGTCAGACCTTTAGCTTTATGCATGCTGCATGCGTGTCTGTTGCAACTTCAACAACAACTGATGTTATTATTGATGCTTTACTTGACTAATAAAAGTCCTGTAACCGAAAATGGTATGGGTGCGACTTCATTTTCTCTTGTACACACAGACCATTTTCTCTTGCCCCTCCAACATGTTCTCTTGCCCCCCCAAATGGGACATGTTACATCCGCCCCTGCCGCCACATCACCCCCGTCGCCCCCGTCCTCTCCCCCCGCTCAGTCCACCAGACCAGCTTCGCCTGGGTCCATTTGGTACCCTGTGACGCTTTCAGGCAAACTCTAATTTACAAGGAAATAAATGGCCTTCCATAATAACGAGGAGCTCCAGTGCCCTAATCTCACGGTGCATCCGCTCTCTCTCACCCCCAGCTAGGAAAAAAAAACAGAGAGAGAGAAAAGGATCCATGATTCCTGGGCGTTTTGAGCCCAGGATGTTATACGGTGAAGTAGACAGTATAGTCGTTAACTTGAGAAGACGGACTGAAGCTTGTGGGCGTCCCTCCCTCCCTCCCTCCCTCTCGACCAAATGGACAACACAGCCTTCTGATTGGCTGGGTGTGCTGTCCTTCAGTACTGTGGGCAAACTTGTTTACTATCCACTTTCACACCAGTGAGGGCCGGCAAGGCGACAGCCCTATAGCTAACATTTGAATCGCCAGACTCAAAACTCCAGCATCTCACATGCTCAAATCATCTATTTATTCCATTATTAGACTGTAGACAACTTTTACGATTGTATCCAGAATTAAAACATTCCCTGAGGCAAGTTTATATGCAAAGTGCATCCTCGCCAAGTGCCTTTAATGTGTTTTTAGAGCACCTATAATACTTAAAGCGTTGACGTTGATCTGTTGATTTGTTTTGGCTTTCCCTTCAGTCACAATGCATTGAAGAAAAGGAAAGCTGTTGTTGAAGCATTTCTAGTCCGTTTTGGGGTTAACATAGCAGTACTTTGGACTGAATTTCTCCTTTATAGTTGTATTGGGCTTCTGTTTCTGCTTATGTTTTTATTTGTGTTGTTTCAATAATAAGTACAGGTTTGTTGTGCTCCATGTTCCACATAGCCGTCTGCAAGTGTCTTGACTCCAGGCTCAACTCAACTAAACTCAATTTATAAAGCACATTTAACATGACCAGGTGAACCAAGGGGCTGTACAGGTTACAAGAAGATAAAACAATCAATAAAAAAACAAAACTAAGCAGGCCATAAAGAAAAAATACACAACAAAATAATACAGGACGAACTAAGCTTAGGCAGGTAGCAGAAGCAATTAAGAATCCTCCTCAGCTGACCCCAAAGGCCAGGGAGAAGAGGTAGGTCTTGAGCAATGATTTAAAACAAGTGATCGGACATGATCACTATGATTGAGTGATCGGCTCAGATATTAAAAGGCAGACTATTCCAGACCCTCCGAACATCTATTAGTGGCAATAACGTCCGACCTCAAAAAGGCCCTGGGTGGATTATACTCTGAGATCAGGTCAGCAAGTGATGGGGGAGCTACACCACTACGAATTTTAAAAACATACATTCCAGGCTGTGTGTGCCTGACCGGTGTGTGCACACTCTGGGCTATAGAGATGCGCAGTGACGTCACCGCCCCGGTTCCGGAAGTCTTTTCCCCATTCATTTTTCTCATAGACTTTTCGAAAATAATTTATATCAAGACGATTACGCCGCGTCCAAAGCCAACTCAGGTCGTGACAAATCATGACAACAAACACAATATCGTCATATAATATATAATTGGGAAGAAGTAGAAAACGGCATGATACAAGACTTTTTGTTTCGTTTTTCATCTCAGAAATTATTTTATTGTCCCAAAAGTTTGTGTGTGTCATCATGATTCGTCACGACTCGAGTTGGCTGTGTCCGCGGCGTAATCGTCTTGATATAAATTATTTTTGAAAAGTCTATGAGAAAAATGAATTGGGAAAAGACTTCCGGAACCGGGGCGGTGACGTCACTGCGCATCTCTATAGGCCCTCACTCCCCTCACTGGTGCGCAAGTGGGTAGTGAAAACGGTTTTGTGTACTGTGGTCATCCAAGCCCCCCACCCCCACCCTCACCCCACTCCCAGCACCAGTGGAAGTGGTTACCTCTGTTGGCTGAGCTAATTTGGATATCCCCTCGACCGTGAAATATGGAGCCGAGTTGCTAAATGAGCAATTAATCCCACTGAGATACCATGTACCTGTGAACATTTTTTGACGAAGAGAAAAGAGCAAAAAAAAAAAGAGGACGAAACTATATAAGGCTTATCATTTCAAGAGACCTTAACCTAACCTAATAATTTCTACCCATTCGCTTGTTGAATGCCCAACGATATTGGTGGGTATCGGCCAAAAAAAGGTGAAATCTTTCAGATGACTTGACAAAATGCTCCACACCTCCATCATACAGTACATTATTTGAGCTTCTTCTTTGTCTTTTTTTCCCGCCCTTTGAAGGTTCAGGGCTAATTGCCTGTGGATGACTTTAGCCTTATAGCCGCTCTCCCTCGGGGGGGGCCTTAATTGTAATGTATTGTCGCGGAGGACCAGCTAGCGGCCAACGCGGAGGGCCCTCCCCGGTAAGTCTTATTTATTTTTGCCATTCATCAGTCTGTTAAATATAGTCAATACCCACTGTCAACGTAAATTACACAGCATACTATATAGAGGCGGCTTTCCGCCGACAGCGGGAGAGAGGGAGGCGAAAAGGACCTTGAGACGCTGCCAAGAGGTTCTTAAGCGAGACGCTTGATGCTGATTCAGAGGCTGGGAAAAGGAGAGGGGTGATGAAAAAGGGATGAGATGGAAGAGAAGAGGATGGAAGGGAAGGGAAGGGCAGCCTTTGTTTTTTTTCCTACCCCCCTCCTCCTCCTCCTGCTTGTGAGGGGAGAAGGCTTCATCCTGGTGCTACAGACAACAAGTGCATGGCTTAAGTGTCTGGCACTGTGACATGTACTGTAGCTCAAGAAATGATTCTCTCTCTCTGTCTCTCTCTGCGTCTCTCTGGGGACTGGAAAGAGGAAGACCAGAGAGAGAGAGTGTCATGCATGACAAGGTTTTGCTCTCATCTGCTACTTGGAAAACAAACAAAAACCATGAGCTACAGTATGCATTGTTACTGCATTCGCATTTTCTTGTGTTAATAATAATAATAATTATTATATTCATGTATCATTATATCTATTGTATTCATGATATTATGAACTGAACACATTATGACCTGAAAGGAAACAAGACCAGACAATATTTTTTGTTGGTGTTTGACTCCCTGTGTACAGATTTCATACATGTGACTCTACCCTGTACCAATTACTTTCTGTCAATAAACTATTCAACCTATTCCCGCCTGGGAGCTGCCTGGGAACCACGGGTCCGGGTCGATCCCGGGCTCCCACAGCGAGTCAGGGTTCATTCAAGGTGTCCTTAAGACAATGGCCTGAGAAGATCAGTGCCTTGCTCAAACATCGCTATACGAACGGGCGAATGTATTGCACAATCGTTGTAAAGCGCCTTAGATAAATTCAACGAGCAGAGGAAAAGTACTCCAGGAGATAATACTCATGACAATGCAGGTCGACCAACCTGAAACTTTTAACAGTGCTGTTACCTAAAAAGCACTGTGGCCACGTGTCTTGCCTATAGAGCAGGGGTTTTCAACCAGTGGTCCTTGAGAGGGTTCCTGGTGGTCCCCAGCTAAGTTGGTTAACCAGATGTAACTCTTGAGAACGTAAAAATGAAACCAAATGGACCCTGGCGGGTCCATTTGGTTTCATTTTTACACTCTCAAGAGTTAAAATATTCATCATGTGAATCAGCCCAAGTCTACACAACTAGAGAATGTAGAAGATTAATGGTCATTTTTTTAATCTGTATGTTTGCCTGTGTTGTTTCCCAAATCCAGCCCCAAATGGTGGGCCCTGGTATCAAAAAGGTTGAAAACCACTGCTATAGAGAACGGGAGGTTCACTGCAATCATATCAAAGATATGATGGAGGCCAGTGATGGGGATAACGGCGTTATTGATAACGCCGTTACGTAATCAGATTAGTTTTATTAGTAACGGAGTAACCTAACGAGTTATTTTTGCAATTTAGTAGTTAGTTACTTAGTTACATTTCCAAAAAAGTAACTCGTTACTATAGTTCGTCGCAATTCATTTTCTTGAGATTGCCCGGTGTTGTATATTCCTCCTTCTGTTAGGGTAGAATAAGCCGACTGCACGTTGTGGCTTCATCCTTCTGTGAGTGATGTGCGTAGTTTACATTTTCTGTCTGCACATCCTGTAAGTCTGCCTAAGAAATAAAAGTAAACCTACTGTCTAGCTAGTGTCTAGTTATACTCTAGTATGAATCTTTTATTTTGAAAAGGAAGAGGAAGAGGAAGTCCGCTGCTAGGATGGGTAGTGAGTCAAGTGACACAGCTACTGTATGCGCGACTTGCTGAAAGTTGTAAACAATGACGCTGTACACTTTGGATTAATTTTTGGATTAACACACGCACTCTCGATTGGGAATCGGCTATAAACTCTGGCTGCGTTATTAGGTGAGTAATGTTTAATTCATTGTTTGGCCGCCGTGCCTTGTCTTATATAGACTACTGTCTATAGTTCAGGTGGCTGACGATGGTCAGTTGAGAAGCCGGCAGTCCTGGTTGTTTTGTTGTTGCCGCCGGCAGCATGGAGAGGCCATCATGCTCTCTGACTGGTTGCACCGCACACAGCATAATATTGTCTGTACTGTGCATCTGACATACTTTGTAGCAACCTAGTTCATAGTGGGTGTAGTGGGTGACATGGTATCACTGTTGTTGTTGGTGGTGGTGGTGGTGGTGGTGGCGGCGGTGGTTTTTCATGTGCGCACTGGTAATACAATGCAGCTAAATTGTGCATACATTAAAAACAAAGAGAAAAGGAGTATTTTAATTGTGTTCAGGAACGGAAAATAACGGAAAATAATCTATTACGTTACTTTTTATAGAAAGTAACTTGTAACTTAACGAGATTAGTTTTAGGAGGCAGTAGTCCAATAACCTAACGTCGTTAGTTTATAAAGTAACGATACCCAACACTGATGGAGGCTAATGCCTCCCTGCAATTATGGCACTCAGCATCAAAGGTAGGATTGTGGGTAAGATACAAGCATCCTCTCCAGAAGGATGTACACTTTTACACACAGTCCACCAGGCTCGATGGGAACGGTTGGATCCCAACAAGGCTACTTACTTTTGCGACAAGTGCCAATATTTTGCCCTTCAAGCTGCCCTGTTTATTAGCAAGAGACGATTAAAATAACAATTGTGCGGCACAAAGCCGTCTGTGTCTTGTTTAGTCACAAACACAAAATGTTCTCTTTCTCTCCCCACCCCCAATGTCTTTCTCTCGCACGCACACACACACACACACACACACACACACACACACACACACACACAACACACACACACACACACACACACACACACACACACACGGTAATAACTAGCAATCATGATAATCTATAACTGCACTCCAGTCGAGTCCCTGGACAGACATTACAGTCATGTCGTTGGCCAATAAATAACAGCACAAATAAAGCGGCTGTCCGGTCTAGCACCCAGTGTTCCCGGGCTGTATGCAAAATAGGTCAATAACAACCATCGTGGAGGTCATTGCCAGACCGTTTGCTCCTTTATCGACTGTACTGCAATTCCAAAGGAATTAGGCTGTGTCACAACTCATCGTCTCGGCAGCCTCTGGGTCTTTGACGAAAAAAAAAAGGAGCTTTCTGTGGAAATGACAAAACCTATTTGTCTTACAAGGTTGTGTGTGTCTTTTTTCCCTCCTTTCTGGTTCGACTTCAGTGACCTGAATCGGAATAGAAAAAGAGAGCCTTCTTGTGGCGCGTCTTTTTGACTTTTTTTTTTCCTTTTTCCAGCATTGCCGTGGTTTTGCCTGGTGGAATGCTAAAGCCCCCTATGGTACAGGCCTCCCGTCTGCCACCACTCAAACTCTGGCCAAATTTGGCCCGCCGTGTAATTTCATTTGGCCCTTGAGACATTATCAAATTAAAGGGAAGACCACCCATTTTCAACATTTTAATAGGTCATTAATATACCTTAGAGATGTTGTGTGGACATGATAAAAAAGTTCCCCCAATTCTTTATTTCCTAAAAATGGAGGTATGAAAAAATCATTAACATGGTGAAATACATCTGATGACATCACCAAGATGTATTTCACCAATGATTTTTCTTTCAGACCCATTTTTCCTTAGAGGGTACAAATGCTTTGTTCAGTTTTAAATTTTGACCCACTCTGTATATGAGTTTGACACCTTTGACCTAGAATGACAATGACGATGAGGAATTGGTGTCCGATGCAATCGGGCACAGATTTGACTCACAACAAATTATAAGCATTCTGATCTCCTTCAGTCTCAAATTGAACATACATACAGTAGTGCCTTGGAAATGAAAATGAGTAAATGAGTTTCAAGTCTAAAATACAACAAAAATATAGGAGCTTTATATGTTATCTATTCAATCATCTATCTAGTGAATTTGTCACCCAGCATATCAAGTAGAATAGATGGTCAAAGGATGTGATTGGGGATTTGCTGTGCAGATACCATACATACTGTATGTTTGATTTACATCTAAAGTGTATCTGCGCTTGTGGAGAGATGATGTAGCATGTTCCATCACGGTGAAAGCGGAGTGACTAGTGACAGATCAGAAACATTACGTTTCAATGAGTGAAATTCTGTATATTCTGCATATGGAAGAAGGGGGTCTCATCTAATAGACTGACCCAGCAGTTTTGTGCGTACACCTTATTGTGCATTCACACCAGTGGCGAAAAATCGTCCAGCAGAATTAATAACGGTATGTTTGGGCTACACTGAATGACTGGAGAGACAACACGCACGCATGTGAATTGCCAACAAACAAAAAAAGACGTAAAGAGGTGTTGGACAACTTTTCAACCCATTAGAAAAGTAACACAAGATCCACAAAATAACTCAACTGCACAACAGGTTTATTTTTGTTGAAGACACGCTATGGCCCCTCCCATGCCCAACTGTGAGGGTTTCTGTGAACACAAACATTGTGTAAACACAGCAAACCTTTAAGGCAAAAGTGAGGATGCAAACTGTGATTGCCCGAAATGAGATCAAGTATAATGATATCGTATGACACCCAGGTGTCATTCTTGTACTCAGGCTACTCACAAGAGAACATACATAATGTATATGCAAATACACAATGTATAGTACTATAGATATTGTATGTAACATAGGCCTGCTTTGACAGCTGAAGCTATAGCTAAAGGACAGACTCTGCATTGCTTGGAGTATCCTGAATACACAAGACATTGCACTAAATATCGATGAAGCCGCCCCCATACCATTTTCTCCTGCCCCCCAATTGGGAAATGTTACATTCGCCCCAGGATAGGAATACAGTAGCGAGACAAAAGTGAGATCTTTGGCAATAGATATTTGAACACTATTGCAGTTGTAAAACAAAAGCGAGAGCAGCTGTTCATGTTGTAACGTTTCAGGAACATGAAAGGTTTGCTGGGGTATATTGTGAAGAAATCTGAAAAGCATCACGAATATCATTTTACATATAATTACAGATGTTCCAAATCAAATAAAAAGCACCACTTCATGAACTTCTGAGCAGTTTTTTTTTTTTTTTCTGTGTAAAATATGAAAATGCCAACAATTTTAAAATGACCTTCCAGTTCCTGCGTCCTCACATTTGTTTAATCTAATGAGCTGCTGTAGCAACTTGGCAGAATAATACCTTGGGTAGAACAAACCACTGTATATAGTATGGGTTTATTGGAGCGTTGAAGGAGCGAACATTATAACAATCCAATGTGAGCTTCCCACTGAGACAGACCATTATCTCCAATGATTCTCAACCTTTTCTGAGCTCTAGTCTGGACTGAACTATCGCTGCTTCATATACAGCATACGGTTAGTCTGTGTGTTTGTCTGTTTGTTTATTTATGTTACAAGCAGGTGTATCGCAGCCATCTCGATTTTGTTTAATTATTTTCACCGCCAGGCGACTATGATTTTGCCCGTCTGTCCGTTCATCTGTCCATCTCTACAGCGTCAACGTGAAACTGGACCTTATGGAGTCGATTTAGCAAACTAGAACACTCAGTAGAGCGCCAACTCACGCATACGTCATGGCCTACTTGTGTGCGGGCAGAGCAAGTGACCAACCAGAGAGCACCTCCAGTTAATTATGTCACCGTTATCACCCAAACCAGCTAATCGGAGAAACTAAATAAAATAAATTCAAAAGCAACAAAAAGAATGCCATGGGATTCAAACATTAAAAAAATGCAAATGGGAAAAATACAGGCAACATGGTTTGTTGCTGCTGCTGCTACTAGTAGGGGCCAAACTACTTGCGTCCACAGGATGCAGTACTGCATACTGTTCAATTCATCCAAAAACCTATAAATTGCATTTTTGGATAATCGATGCAGCCTGCAGTGTCCACATGCACTCCACTGGGCAGATGGTCGATCCTTTTGAAGCAGCACTTTCATGGCACTGCCCCACCAACAGTGGCGTTTCTAAGCAATTTGGACCCCTAGGCAAGATTTTCCCTGGAGCAAATCTCCTGTAAAATGACGCCCCCCAATTAAGGATAAAATTATGAACCATTTTTAAACTAAAGAACATATTATGTGTTTTAAATGTTCAATTCTAGTTATAGAGGATAAGTATAATTAATGTATTTATCCATATTAGGCTTATTAACCGGGTATCCTTTTAAAGCATGTCTGCTGGTCGCCCCCTCCCCTCATGGCGCCCTAGGCAACTGCCTAGTCTGCCTAATGGGAAAAACGCCCCTGCCCACCAGCACCAACCATCTCCTCAAAGCCCTGAAAGATATCAAAGGAGCCTGCAGCTGGAGTGCTGCATGCTTGCATTTTGCATTGCAGGAAAAATAAATAAATAATCGACTATGTCTGCTTAGCTCGTGCCCACACAGAGAGACAGACAGTTTGATTGCTGGAATTTGTAGATATAGATATAAACTACACCAGAAGAGAAGCTGTGCATGGGCTCCGTCTAGGGCATCCTGTTATATGACCTTGTGTAAACTGGGATGCACCAGCCCAATACGTGGCCCAATGCAGGCCCAGCGTCACACACAGCCCCGAGGCTGTCCATTTAAAGGACGTCTGACAGACAGACTGATGGAGAGAGAGAGAGAAGGAGGGAGAGAGAGAGAAGGAGGGAGAGAGAGTGGAGGACTCTACAATGTCTGGTGGATTTTGATATTGTCATTGTCACAACACCACCGATCAAACCCGCCTCCGCCTCCACTATACTCATCCAGCCAACACCACCCCACCATGCACCACCGCACCCTCCCTCCCACCCACGTCCGTCATCATCCATCGCTGTCTCGTCTGTACTCGTCATGATGGCCGTAGCGTGGAGGAGAAGCCGCCTGTCACTCTTACCCTCGTCCATGTTAAGGTCCTGAGAGCCCCGCCCTCCTCCCACACCTCCCCCTCCTCCCCCCTTCTTCTTCGCCACTTCCCCCAGTGCAGCGTCTCACATGCCAGGGCTGTCATGTCTGGCGCGTGACGGCGGGAGGGAAAGCGACAAGCAAAACGACAAACGTCCCCCCATGCAGCTTGGGTCCATCAGAAACCCCTCCCTCTTCTCTTCTCTCCCAACCAGGGGCAGATGTGTGGGGGGCAGGAGAAAATGGTATGGGTGCGGCTTCATGATGAACCCATACAATTTTCAGTTGCAGGACTTTTATTAATCAAGTAAGCATGAATAATAACATCAGTTGTTGTTGAAGTTGCAACAGACACGCAGCAGTTTTCGATGATGAAATGCTGTTGGTTTAGTGGTGCCACAGATGTAGTTAGTTAGTAGCAGTAGTAGTGTTTCAAATCATTTTAAATATAAGCACTTTAATTTGAAATATATTGGGCTGTTTTGCAGGCCATCGTGTTTGGTGGGGCAGACTGGGCATTGCCCCCCATGCCCATGCCTATCCGCCCCTGCTCCCAACACAACGCAACGCGTAACACACGCATGGACTCCACAACCATCTAAATGTACATGTCTGTCCATACGGTATGATGAGATCTACTACTGCATCTATACACACACACACACACACACACGCACCAGACAGCATTCAGAGAGAACTCTGCGTTTTCGATTGATTTTCCCCCATTTTTACAGCGGCGTGACAAGATGACAGGCGGAGAGAAGAGGGCGAGAGAGAGACGGGGGTGGTGGGGGTGAGGCAAGGAATAAAATGGAGAGAATCTAGAAGAATAATAGAGAGAGAGAGAGAGAGAGAGAGAGAGAGAGAGAGAGAGAGAGAGAGAGAGAGAGAGAGAGAGAGAGAGAGAGAGAGAGAGAGAGAGAGAGAGGTATTCCCCACCCATCTGACCATTATGAGCAGCATGTCAAACCAGGTTGAGAGACAACAGAGGCTCTGACATGGGCCAGCCCACAGACAGACAGACAGACAGACAGACAGACAGACAGACAGACAGACAGACAGACAGACAGACAGACAGACAGACAGACAGACAGACAGACAGACAGACAGACAGACAGACAGACAGACATACGAAAACACGTATAGACAAAGTGCAAGAGAAGAGAAAGGAATCTGCGCATGCAGGTCATTTGCGGTATATAGACGTCAGGGTCGGGTATGGGCATGGGCATGGGGGTCTGCCCCACCAAAACACGATGGCTTGCAAAACAACCCAAGATGTTTAAATTAAATTAAGTTCAAATTAAAGTGCTTATATATTTAAAATGAATTGAAACACTACTACTGTTACTAACTAACTACAGTTGTGTCATCACTAAACCAACAGTGTTTCGTCATTGAAAACAGAAAACTCTCTGAGTCAGACCTTTAGCTTTATGCATGCTGTGTGTCTGTTGCAACTTCAACAACAACTGATGTTATTATTGATGCTTATACTTGCCTAATAAAAGTCCTGTAACCAAAAATGGTATGGGTGCGGCTTCATCGCCCGTACCATTTTCTCCTGCCCCCCCCCCCCCCCCCCCCCCCCCCCCCCCCAATAGGGAAATGTTACATCCGCCCCTGGTAGACGTGGGGAGAGACCTCCTTTCACATGGCAACACCATCGATCGGGCGTGTGCCGTCGGACCGCCCCTGCCGCTCCGCCCTCTCCTCCCCCTCCTCGTTCCCTCGCTCCTCCGCCGACCCCACCACCACCACGCCCCCTCTCTCTCTCCCCCTTCTGCCCCCCTCAATGCCCCCACCCCGGCGGACGCCGCCCTGCATGGCCTCCTGCCTGCTCCCTCGGCGTGGCCCATAAGTGATAGACAGTGAGAATCTAGTGATAGCGTTTGATTGTCAGACGAAGAAGTGGCGGTTATAAATTTACTCTGGGATCCATTTACCGTGACGGGTACAGGGATTGAGTGAGAGTTGTGGTGAGGGTGGGGGTGAGTGGAGTTAAGGAGAAAAGAGAGGGGTAGAACACTTCTCTCCCTCTGATCCTATCATCCTTTAGTGGTCGCCGAGCTTTTATGGGTATTGCGCCCCGGCACTGACCAGTGGTGTAAAATAACTGAGTATATTACTACTGGAGAATGGACTTATACTTCTACTGCCCTATAGAGGCAACTATTAGTTGTTTATTTGGACGTTTTAGTAACTATTTGATTACAAATACCTACACCCAATTACCCAAATCAACCCTTCTGCCTTTTGGAAAATTTGTGAATGTACAAGCTCACTATTTGTATAGATTTCCCATCGTTCAAAAACATTCTTTGGGATATATACAGTACATAATGGAAATAATATCCCAAGTGGCACATTTTAAAATTTCAATGGAAATAAGCAAAAAGCATAACATCCCAATTAAATTCACTTCAATTCATTGAGGGCTTAGAGGGTAAATAGCCAATAAGGATTTTGGACTCTTTTTTTGGTGGGAAGTAATAAAGGTAAGAAAGACTTTTAGTATGAAATTCTCCTTTAAACATGGTAAATGGTAAACATTCTGCATGAGATGTTCTACCTTTCGTATACTGCAAATACATCCTCATATACCAATACTTTTACTCAAATAAAACATTTGAGCATTCTTCCCACAACTGCCACCATGTGTGTCTGTGTGTGTACGTGCAAGCGTGCGCACACAGACACAAACACACAGTGCCGTAGTACAGTGTGTTGCAGGGGCGGATGTAACATTTCCCAATTGGGGGGGGGGGGGGGCATCGCCCGTGTCGCATCGCGCCACGGGCAATAAAGCCACACCCATACCATTTTCGGTTACAGGACTTTTATTAGGCAAGTATAAGTATCAATAATAACATCAGTTGTTGTTGAAGTTGCAACAGACACGCAGCATGCATAAAGCTAAAGGTCTGACTCAGAGAGTTTTCTCTTTTCAATGATGAAATGTTGTTGGTTTACTGGTGACACAAACACTAGTCCGTAGCAGTAGTAGTGTTTCAAATCATTTTAAATATAGCACTTTCATTTGAAATATCTTGGATTATTTTGCATGCCATTGTGTTTGGTGGGACAGTCAGGGCATGTAGGGGGGCATTGCCCCCCCATGCCCATGCCTAGATCCGCCCCTGGCTTCCAGCAGGCTGAAGCGGGTGAAGGGTCTTTACACACAAATAAAATTGCCCCTTTTGGTGAGAGGTTACTGGAGCATCTGTCTTTGTTTACCATCTCCAGCCCCATATTTGGAGGCAGGGGCTTTTGGCGGAGCAGCAGCCCCTCACAGAGAGCACCCTGCCCCCCTACCACCTGGGGTGGATCTAGCTATGGACATGTGGGGGCAATGCCCCCCTAAATACCCAGTCTGCCCCCCCAAACACGATGCCATGCAAAACAACCCAAGATATTTCAAATTAAAGTGCTTATATTTAAAATGATTTGAAACACTACTACTGCTACTAACTACAATTGTGTCTCCACTAAACCAACAGCATTTCATCATTGAAAACAGAAAACTCTCTGAGTCAGACCTTTAGCTTTATGCATGCTGCGTGTCTGTTGTAACTTCAACAACAACTGATGTTATTATTGATGCTTTTCTTGCCTAATAAAAGTCCTGTAACCGAAAATGGTATGGGTGCGGCTTCATCGCCCGTGTCGCTGCGCGCCACGGGCGATGAAGCCGCACCGGCCCATACCATTTTCTCTTGCCCCTCCAACATGTTCTCTTGCCCCCCCAAATGGGACATGTTACATCCACCCCTGCATAACACCGTCACCCCCCCCACACACACACACACACACCCCACCCCACCCCCCACAAGACCACCTGGTGGATTATCCCTTCAATTTCTTAAAAGCTGAAGGCTCCGTGGGGCGGTCCAATCACGTGAGAGGAATGGGGATGCAGCAGAGCAGTTGGCATTTACAAATGCTGCGGGTGTAATGAAATATGGGGGCCATATTTCAACATCTGTAAGACCCCGCCGCCCGCCCGCCCATGTGCACGTGTACAGACATGGATACAGTATTCGCAACACGTACGCGCGCACAGGCGCACACAAATACACAGTATACTCATAACCTACTGCACGCACCCTGATCTTCTGTGTGCGTGTGTGTGTGTGTGCGCGCGTGTGTATGTGTGTGTGTGTGTGTGTGTGTGTGTGTGTGTGTGTGTGTGTGTGTGTGTGTGTGTGTGTGTGTGTGTGTGTGTGTGTGTGTGCACCTTTGACATCAACTTGACAGGTTCTTAATTACATCTAGGGTCCATGGTGACACTTGCAATTGGTGGTGTGAGTGCACACACACACACACTGTGACACTTGACAGCACATAGAATTTACTTACTGGATGCAATGACCCTTAATTCAGAGATGAATTAATTAATAATAACCATCAACAAGATACACATGGACATGGTTCATTGGGTCATCAAAAATGGGATTTCTCTTCATGTGGAGATATTTGGACCCAACAAGATGATCCAAAAAATAAATAAATGACTAAAACATTAATACACCATGCAGGGGCGAGGGCAACAGGTTGGTTTACATGAAGGAAAAGGCTGAATTTAAATTAAACTGGTGAACTGAACAAAAAGGGTTGTTATACTAGCAAAAGCAATTACAGGCGGATATGCATGGCTGTATAGGTACATGTGTATTTGTGTGTGAAATGTTACCGCGGTGTTTGTGTTGTGTTTACAATCCACTTCTCCCGATCACACTCCCATATTTCAGGGAAATCCTCTTTCTTATACCCCTGGTGAATAATGGATTCAACTGGCTGTGCTCTGGAGGAGGACCAACTACGCAGGAAAGCAGGGGCGGATCTAGGCATGGGCATGGGGGGAGCAATGGCCCCCTAAATGCCCAGTCTGGCCTACCAAACATGATGACATGCAAAACAACCCAAGATAATTCAAATTAAAGTGCTTATAATTAAAATGATTTGAAACACTACTATTGCTGCTAACTAACTAACCACTAAACTAACCACTAAACCAACAGCATTTCATCATTGAAAACAGAAAACTCTCTGAGTCAGACCTTTGGCTTTATGCATGCTGCGTGTCTGTTGCAATTTCAACAACAACTGATGTTATTATTGATGCTTTACTTGACTAATAAAAGTCTTGTAACCGAAAATGGTATGGGTGCGACTTCATGAAGCCGCCCCCATACCATTTTCTCCTGCCCCCCAATTGGGAAATGTTACATCCGCCCCTGCAGGAGAGGCTGCCAGGTGGATAACATTCAATCACTCTGATCATTTAGGTTCCAGCTTAAACAAGATGCTCATCTGACAGACGAAGTTGATTCCTGTAAATGTTTATTTTTCATTTCAGCTTGGATTTATGGGACAGAGCATGAGGCAAAAAAAGAAAACAAAAAAAGTCTATAACTAAATCTACTGGCTGGTCCCGGAATTCACTCCAAAGCACTTTAAAATTAAATGATTGTATCTGTTATTTTAAAGAGGTTATTGATGATATTGTGATGGACCACTCCGACTGCCTTTATCTGATCATTTGATTAGTCTGGCTAATATTTTACTGTATTGTTTAATGCGACCGCTGATACGAGGTGCATGGTCAATAAATATTTTAGTCTTTTACTTTTGCTCCTTTGTCTTGAATTCCTATATGCCATTAAATTGATTTCCATTCAAGGCTAAAGGAATCTATTCAGAAAAGATGAAAATAGCTTTCATTCATACATTTTCTCAGATGAGTAGTTTGTCTGCATTTGTTTCCCTTTTGTTTCCTCTGCGCAAAAAAATACATTGGCCCAACACAGGAGAAATCCACACCAAAACACAATGGGCATCCATCTACCTTGATCCCTGTGACTTCTTTGACTTTGATTTTTGTCATAGATGTGGAGAGAGGAGGGTCAGAAAGGAGGGGAGGAGAGGAAGAGGAAAAGATTACATTAAAGGCTGCCCTAGAGTGAAGTACAACGCATGCATGAGTATCAGTAATAAGTATACTATTAAAATGTGTTCAGAATAAAGTCAAGAATAAGACAACCTGTGGCAATGCAAACTGCGGGAGGGGATCAGGGCGACCTCAGGATCAAATTGTCTCCTTAATACATGAGGGGGGCGTGAAAATACATTTACAGGTTTAATTTATTTTTAAAATATTGTTTTGGAAAATGTAGCAGCCTCTGTATTTGGGTATGCCCACCCTGGTTGTGGCCAAACGAACAAAACACTATTTTAAAAATAAATATAAACAGTAAATGAAAAAGCATGGCTCCTTGTGTATTAGGAGGGCAATATCAGTCACCAGAAAAAAGATTGGGTGTTTTTTGTTTAAAATGGACATTTAAGTTATAATGTGTTTGTATAGGAAGGGGGCGGGGCAGCTAAAACGAACATCAAATATCTAAATACTGAATGGAGTAACTTATAAACTGCCTGGGGTGTACACATGAGCCCGAGTAGATCATAAAATGACCAAATGTTTTTCTGAAAGTGAAATATCCCTTTAATGAGGTGGTGTGTGGTGAGTTAATCTGAGCTTATTTATTTAGAAAAAGAAACCTATAACAACTTTTGGAGTGATAAACATACAATGATGGTAAATCAATCACTTCAAACGTCATGGTAAATCTGTCTTGGTGTTAAAATGGACCTTCATTAGGGACGATGATGAACTATGTCCAGAAGTGGCGTTTCTAAGAAATTTGGAGCCCTAGGCAAGATTTTCCCTGGAAGGCAAGATTTTCACTGGAGGGGGGCTCCAGGGAAAATCTCCTGTAAAATGGCGCCCCCCAAGTGATAACATTATGAACTATTTTCAAACTAAAGAACACGTGGTTTGCAAGAAGTGATGCATTTGTGTGGAGATGATGGGGATGGTAGCCTCAGTGTTGCCAACTTGGTGGATTTGTCACTATATTTAGCTCATTTCCAGACAGACTAAATTAGTGAAAAGATTCTAGCGACTAAGCATTTCATCATTGAAAACAGAAAACTCTCTGAATCAGACCTTTAGCTTTATGCATGCTGCGTGTCTGTTGTAATTTCAACAACAACTGATGTTATTATTGATGCTTGACTAATAAAAGTCTTGTAATGGAAAATGGTATGGGTGCGACTTCGCGAAGCATCACGGGCGATTTTCTCCTGCCCCCCAATTGGGAAATGTTACATCCGCCCCTGCAGGAGAGGCTGCCAGGTGGATAACATTCAATCACTCTGATCATTTAGGTTCCAGCTTAAACAAGATGCTCATCTGACAGACGAAGTTGATTCCTGTAAATGTTTATTTTTCATTTCAGCTTGGATTTATGGGACAGAGCATGAGGCAAAAAAAGAAAACAAAAAAAGTCTATAACTAAATCTACTGGCTGGTCCCGGAATTCACTCCAAAGCACTTTAAAATTAAATGATTGTATCTGTTATTTTAAAGAGGTTATTGATGATATTGTGATGGACCACTCCGACTGCCTTTATCTGATCATTTGATTAGTCTGGCTAATATTTTACTGTATTGTTTAATGCGACCGCTGATACGAGGTGCATGGTCAATAAATATTTTAGTCTTTTACTTTTGCTCCTTTGTCTTGAATTCCTATATGCCATTAAATTGATTTCCATTCAAGGCTAAAGGAATCTATTCAGAAAAGATGAAAATAGCTTTGAAAATAGCTTTCATTCATACATTTTTTCAGATGAGTAGTTTGTCTGCATTTGTTTCCCTTTTAAGCCTCCAGCCAGCCTCTGCGCAAAAAAATACATTGGCCCAACACAGGAGAAATCCACACCAAAACACAATGGGCATCCATCTACCTTGATCCCTGTGACTTCTTTGACTTTGATTTTTGTCATAGATGTGGAGAGAGGAGGGTCAGAAAGGAGGGGAGGAGAGGAAGAGGAAAAGATTACATTAAAGGCTGCCCTAGAGTGAAGTACAACGCATGCATGAGTATCAGTAATAAGTATACTATTAAAATGTGTTCAGAATAAAGTCAAGAATAAGACAACCTGTGGCAATGCAAACTGCGGGAGGGGATCAGGGCGACCTCAGGATCAAATTGTCTCCTTAATACATGAGGGGGGCGTGAAAATACATTTACAGGTTTAATTTATTTTTAAAATATTGTTTTGGAAAATGTAGCAGCCTCTGTATTTGGGTATGCCCACCCTGGTTGTGGCCAAACGAACAAAACACTATTTTAAAAATAAATATAAACAGTAAATGAAAAAGCATGGCTCCTTGTGTATTAGGAGGGCAATATCAGTCACCAGAAAAAAGATTGGGTGTTTTTTGTTTAAAATGGACATTTAAGTTATAATGTGTTTGTATAGGAAGGGGGCGGGGCAGCTAAAACGAACATCAAATATCTAAATACTGAATGGAGTAACTTATAAACTGCCTGGGGTGTACACATGAGCCTGAGTAGATCATAAAATGACCAAATGTTTTTCTGAAAGTGAAATATCCCTTTAATGAGGTGGTGTGTGGTGAGTTAATCTGAGCTTATTTATTTAGAAAAAGAAACCTATAACAACTTTTGGAGTGATAAACATACAATGATGGTAAATCAATCACTTCAAACGTCATGGTAAATCTGTCTTGGTGTTAAAATGGACCTTCATTAGGGACGATGATGAACTATGTCCAGCAGTGGCGTTTCTAAGCAATTTGGAGCCCTAGGCAAGATTTTCCCTGGAAGGCAAGATTTTCACTGGAGGGGGGCTCCAGGGAAAATCTCCTGTAAAATGGCGCCCCCCAAGTGAACTATTATGAACTATTTTTAAACTAAAGAACATATTACATGTGTTTTAAATGTTCAATTCTAGTTATAGAGGATAAGTATAATGTATGTATCCATAAGAGGCTTATTACCCTGGGATCCTTTTAAAGCATGTCTGGTGGTCGCCTCCTCCCCTCGCCCCCCTTCCCTCTTGGTGCCCTAGGCAACTGCCTAGTCTGCCTAATGGCAAAAACGCCCCTGATGTCCAGTGCACGCAGGCATGCTTGTTGCATTGCATCATCCTACGTCGCAGAAACTTGACAGCAGCCGCCTCAACAATAACGCCAACTTCAGCGAGTTCACTGGGCCTGCGCTCGCTCCTATTAAAGCCTCATTAAATTCTCGACATGAGAGACGCCTCACACCACATCTCTCCAGAGTGCTACTCTCGTTTGTTTCTTTTCTGCTAACACGTGGTTTGCAAGAAGTGATGCATTTGTGTGGAGATGATGGGGATGGTAGCCTCAGTGTTGCCAACTTGGTGGATTTGTCACTATATTTAGCTTATTTCCAGACAGACTAAATTAGTGAAAAGATTCTAGCGACTAATCTAGCTACTTTAATCTGATCTTTTAGGGACAAATTGTGTGACAGCTGCCAGATATAAAACCCTCATTTTGTCTCCATTTGTGTTACGTTCAAACCATCCAGTGTCAGTGTTGCGACATTGACAGGTCTGAAACTGAGCGCTTGGGTTGAATAGGGACAAACTGGAGTTGGAAATACGCTGTTTTCAATGAGAGCGACACACATAAGAGCTATTTTAACAACTGTTTTAAAGTATTGTACAACTAAAGTTTCTGTAAGGTTTAATCTAAATAAAGGAATTCAAAGGGAAATTTCTACCATTTTCAAAATTTTACTATCTTTAATGTCTTTAATATACCTTAGAGATGTTGTGTGGACATGATAAAAAAGTCCCCCCATTCTGTGTTACCTAGAAAGGAGGACTGAAAAAGTATTAAGAAAGAAAAAACATGGAAAAATCATGGTGAAACACCATTTTTCTTTTAGGACCTTTTCCGTTAGAGTGTAGAAATAGAACCAAACAGCCCTGTTGGGGTCCATTTGGTTCCAAAAATGATGAAAATGGGTGTAATTCCCCTTTAAGATCAGTAAAGCTGCGGCGGCGTGCGCGTATATCCCACCCCTAGCGACTTCAGGAGACTTTCCACCGAGCCACTAGCTATACATCCTTTTCCCAGGGAGTTGGCAACACTGTGCAGCCTATATGTCTGTAATATGGATGTTGCGGGTGGCTGGGTGTGGGCCTGCCCACCGGGGGCCTCCCAGGGCTCATCGTAATTTCATTAGCGGCGACGATGCGCCGAGTCACATCAACACTTCAAACCCCCCGGAGCCGCCGCTACTATTCACGACTCCACACGCGCTGCATGCAGCATGCTGCTCCCGCTTACACACATGCATACATAAGCATGGTGAAACTTAACTTGCTCACACTCCCAACTACAACTCCGCCTGCCCCGCAGAGGCGGATGTAACATTTCCCAATTGGGGGTGGAGGTGGGGGGCAGGAGAAAGTGGTATGGGTGCGGCTTCATCGCCCGTGTCGCTTCGCGCCACGGGCAATGAAGCCGCACCCATACCATTTTTGGTTACAGGACTTTTATTAGGCAAGTAAAGCATCAATACTAACATCAGTTGTTGTTGCAGTTGCAACAGACACACAGCATGCATAAAGCTAAAGGTCTGACTCAGAGAGTTTTCTGTTTTCAATGATGAAATGCTGTTGGTTTAGTGGTGACACCGCTGTAGTGTTTCAAATCATTTTAGATATAAGAACTTTAATTTGAAATATCTTTGGTTGTTTTGCAGACTGGGGCAGACTGGGCCTCTAGGGGGGGCATTGCCCCCCATGCCCATGCCTAGATCCGCCCCTGCTAGCCCCGGCCGCTCCACCCAAAACACCCACCCACACACACACACCCCTTTTTCTGCTCCTCTCTCCCCACCATGCAGCGCTGGTGGTGGTGGGCAAGTGGGAGCAGGATTCCTTCTGGGGGATTCTCCCGTTTTAGCTAGAGCCGGGATGGAGGCCACTAAAGGCATGGAGAGGAGGGAGTGGGAGACGATCGGACGGGGCTTTGATATATGGGAGCCGGCTTTGATGGTCTCTAACTCCTTCTTCTTCTTCTTCTTCCACCGCTATATCTTCCTCTATAAATAGCTAACTGCAGCTTTAGGGGAAGAAGACACCAGGGTGCCGCTGGGATGACAAGGAAGAAGGAAGGAGGAGGAGGAGGAGGAAGGTGAAGGGAAGGATAGGAGGGAGGGAAGGAGAGACCAACCTCTGGAGAACCTCTACGTTTGTTTCCCCCAGTGATGGTACAATTCGGGAGTATGCGGTAATATATACGGTAATATAACGGCTGTGATGGTACAATCGGGGAGCTTACAGGACTTTCCTGTAAGTTCCTGCGCTGTAAATATTGCTGCTGCAGCTTCAAAAGGAGAAGCGACAGCGAGTGGAAGGAGACACGCGAAACAGAGCGAGACAAAAAGTCACGCTTGTATCACGTATGACTATAGATAAAGGAAAGACAACAATCACATGAACCCTAGCGTCGGTAGTACTCCGGGGGGATATGAACCTCCCCGTTTTTTAATTAAAAAAGTGTCCTATATGACAAAATTCAGCAAGTTATCACAGTTTTAATTAGTGGAGACACCTCCTGTTAAAATAGGAAGACGTGTGTTAGGAGACACGGCTTGCCCATGGTGCGCATGTTGAAAGTCAATACTTTTGTGTTTTTACCCATAGATATTGAATTCCAGACTTTTCCTACAGTGTATCTCTATACCGGAATATTGCAGTATTAATAAGCCCACTTTTACTTATGTAGCAGCTGGCTACAGCCTCTGTCATGATGGCCTCCAGAGTCTAGTATCTGTCCCCGGACCAAGGGGATGTCCCTTTGGTCTAGTGGTTAAAATGTTGGACTTTCGCGTGGGAGACCCGAGTTCGAATCCCGGGCGTTACACTTATGTATACGAGTATAGGCCTAGCCCGGCTCCTGCCCTGAAATGCCACCTTGAGCAAATATCAGGCCGACCATATTAGGCCTAGCATCGCAGCTGATTGGCCATCAGCCCCATCACATATCATGGCAACAACAGCAACAAACATGGCAGCCCTCACTGCGGTGAATCGTGACCGCATCAATCTGGCCATTAAATCGACATATGATAAATAGTTTCTTTTTAAAAAGTCAGGTTTTATATAGATATCATCGCCTGACACATTTTACCGCTTTTGTTTGCATGCTAGTAGCACTCATCAGCTGTGTTTGTTCGGCTAACAACCGGGTTAGCCAGAGTTAATGACATTGTTGTCCTGACTGACACCAACACATCCTACTATTCTGTTTGGTTGGTATGTCAACCAATTGCCAAAAGACTGTCGCTTTGACAACGCCCATCCCATAAACTGCTGCCGTGGGGGAAGGCTTTCAGACTGAATAATGAAATGAAACAAAATAATAATTCAGACTGAGTGTCAGGCTAAGTATAGGTCTACTTTTGATACCACTGCGTGTCGTGCATGGCAAAACAAATGGCCTCCTTGTCACTTGTTGTGCCGGGTATATGCATGGCAGAACCAGGCCTGGAATCACGACTTGTGGATGATGGTAATGATGATAGCGACCCGGCAGGGACGGATGTAACATTTCCCAATTGGGTGGGCAGGGGGAAATAGCATAGGGGCGGCTTCATCGCCCGCGATGCTTCGCACCACAGGCGATGAAGCCGCTCTCATACCATTTTCGGTTACAGGACTTTTATTAGGCAATAAAAGCATCAATAATGACATCAGTTGCTGTTGAAGTTGCAACAGACACGCAGCATGCATAAAGCTAAAGGTCTGACTCAGACAGTTTTCTGTGTTCAATGATGAAATGCTGTTGGTGCCACAGCTGTAGTTAGTTAGTAGTAGCAGTACTGTTTCAAATCATTTTAAGTATAAGCACTTTAATTTGAAATATCTTGGGTTGTTTGCATGCCATCGTGTTTGGTGGGGCAGTCAGGGCATTTAGGGAGGCATTTGCCCCCCATGCCCATGCCTAGATCCGCCCCTGCGACCCGGTGCAGGAAGTTACCGCCGGGGGGAAAGATTGATACATTTGTCGCGTCTCAGAGGAAGATCCCGCCCATATCCCGCAATAAATGACAAATGAGTTTAACTGCCACCGTTAAAGGCATTTATAATATTGATCTGTGGGGAGTCAATAGTCAGGAGCTATGCTCAGGCACTCATAATATCACTTTGAGCAACGTGCACACGCACACACACACACACACACACACACACACACACACACACACACACACACACACACACACACACACACACACACACACACACACACACACACACACACACACACACACACACACACACACAGAAGGCATGTGTGTCTAAAAAGGAAAAAGAAAAATAGGATTGTGAATCAATGGACAGCCTGGCTGCAAAAAGGGGAAAGACTAATGCTCCTAACGAATGGAAATAAACACATTAGGAATGTACAGCGTGGACCAACCTCTGTGATGACCTCACTCCATCTTGACACAATTAATCCCTCATTAAGAGGGTAATTGTTTGTCGCTGCTCATATTTATTGTTGACGGCGGTTGGCCGCGAAGGTGCCCGCTGTATCGGGGGGTTGAAGAAGTGGGGAGGCACCTCGGTGTGGCACGTGTGAACGAGTGTGTTATAGTCAGGGGCGGATGTAACATTTTCCAATTGGGGGGGCAGGGGAAAATCGTATGGGGGTGGCTTCATCGCCATGAAGCTGCACCCATACCATTTTCAGTTACAGGACTTTTATTAGACAAGTAAAGCATCAATAATAACATCAGTTGTTGTTGAAGTTGCAACAGACACACAGCATGCATAAAGCTAAAGGTCTGACTCAGAGAGTTTTCTGTTTTCAATGATGAAATGCTGTTGGTTTAGTGGTGCCACAACTGTAGTTAGTTAGTAGCAGTAGTAGTGTTTCAAATCATCTTAAATATAAGCACTTTAACTTGAAATATCATGGGTTGTTTTGCATGCCATCGTGCTGGGGCAGTCTGGGCATTTAGGGGGGCATTGCCCCCCCATGCCCATGCCTTTATCCGCCCCTGGTTTGTTGGGGAGATAGTGGCAGCGGCGTGCAGGGAGGAGGCACTCGCCAGGCTCCCTGTGTGTGCAGGGGAGGCAGCTATAGCTAAGGGAGGCAGCGGGTGTGGAGGAGGAGGAGGTTCAGCAATCGATAGAGATAGGGGGCAAGGCGGGACGGGGGCTCTAATTGAAATGAATTTGGCGGTGGATAGATAAACGATTGGACATGTAAAGAGGTAGTGGAGGGAGGGGGGTGGTGTCGGTAGAGAGAGAGAGAGATTGAGAGATTTTTTTCACCTTTTCTCTCAAAGGGCGAATGTCTTGGGAGTCTTCAAATGGGAAATACGGTCACTCTATCATTGGCAGGAACCAATAAGAATTTTACACAGGGCTGAATCAATCATGCCAAGATTTAATATGGAGGAGGAGTGGGGGGGG
Organism: Benthosema pterotum; assembly: GCA_039105355.1. NCBI lineage: Eukaryota > Metazoa > Chordata > Actinopteri > Myctophiformes > Myctophidae > Benthosema > Benthosema pterotum. Next base: position 20,454,454 of record CM076986.1, read on the forward strand.
GGGGGGGGGGGGGGGGGGGGGGGGGGGGGGGGGGGGGGGGGGGGGGGTGCTGAGGGTGGGAGGGGGAGGGGCCGTGTGTGCACCATTTGCACGCTGTAATAATATGTTTCTACATCCTGTCCATTTGGCCACTTGGGTTGGATTAGCGGCTCCAATATTCAGAGCCCTAATCACGTAGCCGCGCCGCATCCCGATGGCATCGTTTTTGACATTTCAATCGGAGCCATCATATCAATAACACGATTCCTGCTTTCATTACGGACGCAGCCGCGCTGCCGTTCCCCGAGACGCTGCAGAAATAACAACAGAGAGAGACAGACAGAGACATATGGGCGTCGCAAAAAGCAGATTGCAGTGTAAACATGTAGCTGCGGCTCAGTTTGTTTTAATCGAATTTGATTGTGGATCAGTGTTGATTTCATCGTCGACTAGAAATCTGACGAAAACTGTTTGTCGACTACTGATATTCACTGACGAAAAATGAAATGAAAAACAAGCTATGTAGACTAAAATTAAGAATGAACTTTGTCAACAAATAGAAACTGGAAAGAGGGACGACTAGTATAGAGATCCAGTTTTGCATTTGCTTGTGCTCTGAAACTAGCTGATCTTAACAGCTTACAACGTGTTGACTGCGAGGCATTGTGAGCTAGTACACCAACTACTTTCAAATGGCAACAATGTATATACTGTAGGCTTGATCATGTGGTTAAAGGGAATCCGTCATGAATTTGACATTTTTCTTTTTATTAGGCCTGGGCATTGACTAATTTTATTCATCTCGATTAACGCACTGCTATCCTGGAGTTAATCCTGATAAATCACAATAAAAATGGCTCATTTGAACTCTGCCGAAGAAGTCCAAAATGTGTGTTTACTACCTAAATAATGGCAAGGAATGAGTCCTTGATAACGGGTTTCTCGGGCCAGGTGGACCATTAGACCAGGAGCCTTATGATAATTGGTATAATAATGTCCAATAAGAAGTATATGTGGTGACATATTGTTTATTCAATTAAATGGTGGACAACACTAACAAAGCTCCTTCCTGAACTACCTAAAAATAGCAACATTTCTATTCCTATTTCGATATTTATATTCTTTCCCTCAACATAAACCCCACTATGGTTTGCCATATGTTTCATTCAGTAGCACATATAAGACTATAGTGATAGCAACTATAGTCTAGATTAGAACTACTATTAAATGAACCATTTACTGGACGATATGACTGACAATAAACCTGGCATACCTCCTCATGCCGCCAGCTGTGCTGGACAACCACCAACAAAGGAGTTCTGATTTGATTGTGAAGGCATGAATTACAACCAACAACAAAAAAAATCTTTACTTCTAATCTATCTTCCTCCTAATGAAGCCAACTTCTGCAGTTTTGAATATAATTTGGAAATTATACCAGCACTATAGTTACATTAGTCTCTAAAACAATGGATACAATAAATATATCCAGAAATATTGTTTCTCGGTGTCACTGAGAAACTATCAAACATCACAGTAGACTATCAGAGTCGCCTTTCACTGGCTTCACACATGAATGAACTCATTCATGAATAAATAGTACTACTTTGTGCACCGCAGTGCCCAACCAACAAACCCACGTCACCAAAACATGAAATACTAAGCATGTCAACACACCAAATAACAACACAGTCCACACTCCAACACTTAACATGTGAACTGGAACGTTTATAAGACATGATGGCACAACTACAGACAGTAAGAGACCTATAACAGCAGTTGGATGATGATTCATAGCCTACTAACGTGAAACTTAATACAATGAATTAAACACTCACCTAATAAGTAGACACAGAGCGGAAGATCTACCATGTTTAACATAATCCCAAAAGTGTGTAGCCTACATTATTTACATATGTTTAACTATGGCATGTTATTCCATCCACCCAGCACCATGGCACATATTTGTTTACATGATCAGCAACCAAACAAACTTTTACTTCCTGGTTCACCATCACTGGCATTAGCAGGCAGGAGTTGTGACATTGGAGGGTCAGAAAGGAGGAAAATGAACGATCTGAGTGGCTGTTTAGGCTTCAGCGGGTATGAAAAGCTATTAAAGGGCAACATTTATGCAATACATAATGAAACCCCTTTAAAGTATTATCAAAATCTACAAACTAGTAACACAGTGATGTAAAAGTAGTGGAGTACAAGCAAAATAATTGGACATTGGAAATCCTTTAGTAAAGCACAAATAAAATTGAACCTACGTACAGAACCTGAGTAAACATACTCTGGTACTTCCCACCGCACAGCAGAAGGCTGTGTGTGTGTGTGTGTGTGTGTGTGTGTGTGTGTGTGTGTGTGTGTGTGTGTGTGTGTGTGTGCGTGCGTGCGTGTGTGTGTGTGTGTGTGTGTGTGTGTGTGTGTGTGGCAGGGTGAGCAGGTGTCCTGGACCACTTGCGGTATAGGAGAAAAGAGGGGTCAGCAACCTGGGGCGACACCAGCCGTCTGCACTGGCTGTTGTTTGTTTTGCTTAGTTAAAGAAGCACGTATTCATAGAGCCCTATACTATACCCTCCACTGACAGGGACTGGAGTCACGTTATACATAAATACAGCATGCAGCCAGGATGAATGCATTCTAAATGCAGCCAACAGAAAACGGTGACATTTGGCAAGACTTTCTGATCCAGAGCGACTCACAAAGTGCAAGTGAGATCACAGTAAAATGCACGGACCCTCGCCCTCGTACTCATGTAAAAAAGAGTGCAAAGAAAACACCTTGGTTGATGATTCAGAGCAGGATACACGGTCAACATGAAACCTATAGCAGCATTTTTAAACCAGTGTTCGTTAAAGGGGAACTCCACCCATTTTCAATATTTTACTTTTGATGTACCTTTGAGGTGTTGGGTAAATATGATTAAAAACAGTTCCCCCATTCTGTGTTCCCAAGAAATGGAGGTCTGAAGAAAACCACTGTCATGGTGAAACACCTTGATGACATCATCAACATGTATTTTCACCATTAATGGATTTCTTTAGACGCTTCTTTTTTTCTGAGAGCGTACAAATGGAACCAAATGAACTCGTTAGGGTTCATTTGGTTGCATTTGTACGCTCTCATATAAAAATGTTAAAAATGGGTGCACTTCCCCTTTAATGGATTTCCAGGGGGTCCTCAGCTACACAGTTTATCTCTCAGAGTTCAATGAACATTGACTTTACAATAGACATTGGGTTCGCAAAGATAGACATGAGGTTCTGTCTGTAGACTATTGCATGTCAAGATGGGATTCCTTGAAATCAGGACACAGTATGGAAACGTATTTGAATACTGTGACTTGGCCACCCCGATTTTCTGGAGTAGGAACTGGGTGTAAAATTGATCTATTCCAGACCTAAAGTATCTGCTGACAGGCAGCATTTTTTTGCCAACAGCTGATTTGGTCTGGCTTTAGCCATGCTAGAGTCTGAACAAGCTGCGTATTGTGGTGCTAAATACACTCAAAGTTCAATTAATTTCAAAGTGAGTGTCAAATAAAAGCAACAGAAGCAAATGTGTGTACACAATTATAAAAGGGTTACTAACACAAGGACCTGTATAAACAAAGCACTAGTGTAACATCTCAAATCTGCAGTGATGAATTTGCATGATGAAGTATAGATGAAGTATAGTAAATGCATAACTAAAATTAGCTCTCGCACAACCCATGCACGTGCGCGCACACACACACACACACCAATATCTTGTGCAGTAGCAGCACTAACATGCAACGACAAAGCACATGTGCATTCACACTCTCCACACCAACCTGCTCCGAACAGCACACACACGCACGCACACACATGCACACATACAGACCAGCCCTCTGCTAGTGCCAGGAAGAAACCCTGTATCTCAATGTTTCACCTGTTGTCCCATTTTTCATCATACTACAATGTCACATGAAAGAAGCAAAAAAGGATTCAATTAGATATTTGGATTTTTTTGTTCACCCTCCATTTTCATTTTCTGACAGCAACAATGAAATGTTTTTTTTTTTTTGCTTGATTACGTGACTATGATGTGTATGTGTACAGTACAGTATGTGTATGTGACTATGATGTGTATGTGTACAGTACAGTATGTGTCAGGGGCGGATGTAACATTTCCCAATTGGGGGGGGGGGGGGGCAGAAGAAAATGGTAAGGGGGTAGCTCCATCGCCAGTGTCGCTTCGCCACCGGGCGATGAAGCCGCCCCCCATACCATTTGTTTCAAATACTTTTAAATATAAGCACTGACATATCTTGGGTTGTTTTGCATGCTATGCCATCATGTTTGGTGGGGCAGACTGCCCCCCCCCATGCCTATGCCTAGATCCGCCCCTGGTATGTGTAGGATAGATAGTGTATCCTGAGAACAGAGGAACATGCCAGGTCAAAGATAGCATTAGGCCTGATAAGACTGCTGGAAAATCCATATTTTAGCATTGCATTGCATTGCATTTACCCTGTACTGCATACAGTGTGTGCACTATGAATGTAGAATGCACCTGCAACATGACAGATGACTGCACAGCTCCTTTGGTGATGTTTTCCCCTTCATCTTTCTTTACTATATGCCAGTGGCTCAGTTAATGGGCCTATTATTTTTATGTTTCCATTGCGACGACAATAGGAAAGAAAAGGACAGAAAATGTGTTGGTTTCTGTAACCAAAATAGGAGACGTTGCATGCCACAAATGCATGCGGAAAGATGTGTTTTCCATCAAATGGTACAGTGTTATCATCATAACAACATGGTGTCCATTCACATACCTGAGAAGGGAAGGGGGTAGGGAGCCAATTCCACCAGCAGCACCACACAGGATTATGCAAAAGAGAAGACAAGAGATAATTAGAATTGGTAACGATAACATGTCACCTTTTAGTCAGAAAAACAAACTTAACAGAATTAACAAAGCACTTCCCCATGGAATCTCTCTCTCTCTCTCTCTCTCTCTCTCTCTCTCTCTCTCTCTCTCTCTCTCTCTCTCTCTCTCTCTCTCTCTCTCTCTCTCTGAAATTTGGGGTTCAGTGTCTCAATTTGAAATTCAGTGTCTTGCCCATGGACACTTCGACATATAGAGAGCAGGAGCCGGGATTCAAACCACTGACCCAGGGATCATTGGACGACCTGCTCTCCTGGGCCACAATCGCCCTATTTTTATACATAGTATACCGTATATATGTATATTGAAAAACAATGGCCAAGCTGCCAATAATAAATAGCATACATTTCTTAAATAATTGACTTGCATCATCGCGTCTGATTGGAAGAGACGTTGTATTTGTTTTAGTCGCTGTGTCCGTTTTATGCTTAATTTATTAGCTAATCAAACAATTAATCGGACAAACACTCTATCAATCAACTGTCCACGGGCTAAATTGGCACGACAAGCTCATTTGATTGATCTTCAGAAGACCTAGACCAGCCACACACACACCACAGCGTTTGCCCTACAGCACCCTGCGACGCGCTACCAGAACGCACACTTTGAACTTCTCAAATGAAACACCCTGCAAAGTCCGGCGGAAAAACTAAGCAAATTAGCCGCTCCGAAAATGAATTATCACGAAGCTCCAATGAGAAGGATGATGGACGATGGCTTGCCGCCACTCCTGACAGATTTTACATTTGACTTTCTAATTAATGTGGGGATTTAATGTGTTTGTTAATTCTGTCAATAGCAATTATGTCTCTTTTGGCGGGCTGCGCTGCACGCATGTGCCTCTTTTTATGCTAATGTCCTCTTCCGTATGTGCCGGAGCCCCGTGGATGCCAAACGAGCCTGGCCAGCAAATGGGCTCCGGCTCCCCGCGGAGAGGAAGCCATGCTGAATATACATAGTGCGCCGCGCGAATTCAGAAGGCAGCACTGTGGCGTTGTGTGCTTAAGGAAATTGGCAAGCGACTTGGGGAGCCGAACCCGAAATGGTTTGTTGGTGATGAATGCCGGGGAGAAAAAAAAGGCACGATGTTTACAGAACAATGCAGACGCACTGATGTTAATGGAGAAAAGATTACAGACGGATCAGCGAGGCACTGGCACTCCGTCTCGTTGATACTTTAGATCATAAAACGCAACATACTGTAGATACAAATAAGCATACATCAGCATCAGAAATGTCGTTTGTTTCAGGCACTTGTACAAATAGAAGTCAACTGGTGCCAGCTAGAGCACCTGCCCGATTGCTTTCATAGGAGAAAGTGCCCTTTCACATGCCAACATAACGTCTCTCATTTGCCTATTTTTCTCTTGCTCATACCCAGGATTTCATTTCCTGGATTAAATCATTGGCCATGGTGGCCTAGAAGCAGGGCGGATGTAACATTTCCCAATTGGGGGGAGATAATGTTAAGGGGGCGGTTTCATCGCCCCTGTCGTTTCGCGCCACGGACGATGAAGTCGCAGCCATACCATTTTTGGTTACAGGACTTTTATCAGGCAAGTACAGTATAAGCATCAATAATAACATCAGTTGTTGTTGCAACAGACATGCAGTGTCTGTTGCAAACTACTTTCTGCTGATTTAATTATTACCTCCAGTGTTTATTTGCAACTAATGAGTGTTTGACTACTGTTGGTCTGGTTTCAAAACAACTTTATTCTTCAAAAGTGTTGCAACTTGTAACTGACTGCCTTGTGGGCACAAGGGTCTTTTACATTTGGACACCTTCCTTTCCAAAACGATGTGCGCATGCAGGCCTGTTTTCTTTGCATTTATTTTTCATTCAAATTTGAAAAGAGAGGGGAAAAATGATCAAGCAAAGTAACCTGGAGAGCTTGCAAAGGCTTTAGTTTAGCGTATATGGCTCGGTGGGTCTTTTCCATTTACGTTACTATTCAAACTCTAACAATGTACTCCAACAATGTGTGTGTGTGTGTGAGTGCCTGCTGGGAGTACACACTCACATACATCAAACAAAGAACAAGAAAGTTCCTTTTTTTGGACACCAAATCCTCGAGTAAACTTTTGCAACAAGGTTGCAGAGTCTCGGTCTCTCTCTCTTTGTTTCGGTGAAGACTAACGGCGCTGAGTCAGCGCACACCACCCAAGTACAGAGAGAAGCAGTGGCTGAAGAAGAGGAGGGAGGAAGATGGATTTAACTTTCACTGTGGGACGAGTCCCTGGCCACCTCCATCCTCCCATCCTCCTCTTTCACCTGGCCCTCCAGTCTCCTGCCATATCGAACCCTTGCCTGCGGCCTCTGACTCCAATCCACCTGTACCTTCCTTCCCGCTGACCCACCCCAACCCTTCTGTACATCAATCAACTGGATGACTTTCTAAAAAAAACGGAAAAATAGAGTCGGCAGAGTTGAAAGAGCCAAGGAGAAAAAGCACAATGGCACCTAGGGGTGGTTGTTGTTGTTTTTTGTGTCATACTGCGAGGAGAAAAAAGACAGGGAGGAAATAAGAGCAAGGCTGCTGCCGTCATTTCACTTTCCTTTGAAGCCGACGATATCGCTATAGCCTGGAATCCGGCCTCTGTTGCGGTTGCAACATTCAACTTCTGAATGTCACTGGCAACCAGGGCCGGATCTAGAGGGGGGTAGTCTAGGACCTGGCTAAGATTTGTATGCACTTCATTTAGGAGAGAATATCTCAACTGTTCTTGGCTAATATGGCCGCTGCGAACAACATGGGAACTGTGACTAAGCCTCTATCCGGGACGAAATACCCTGAAATGACCACACCCCTTTTAAAATGACCCCTAATTCAAACATGGCTCTAACTTACAAACCGTTGCAGCTACAGATTTTCTGAGGTGCTCAAAATGTTCAGAATACTCATGTTTGTGGTATCCGTGCCTGAGTCAGCAACACTCCATAGTCTTCATAGTGGCCAAATCAAATATGGCCACCAGCCCGCCACCTGAAAAAGTGTTTTACAACCAGTGTACAGATACTCTCCTGACTTTGCAGGTTGGGGGTGCAGTACAAGTCCTCAACAACACCACAATAACATAAATGACACAGACCCATTATCAATTAACATTTTGCCCAGACTGGCCCACCAGAGAGGTAGCCCACCGGGTATATGCCTAGTACTTCCTGTAGACAGTCCAGCCCTGTTATGCTTCGTCCTTTTGATTCCTAGGACCTGGCTAAGATTTGTATGCACTTCATTTTAGGAGAGAATATCTCAACTGTTTTTGGCTAATACGACTGCTGCGAACCACACACACACACACACACACACACACACACACACACACACACACACACACACACACACACACACACACACACACACACACACACACACACACAGTGTAATGTAAGTGTAATGCTCTATGGCACTGTCCAACAGTTTTGGTATAGTTGTACTTGAAATGTACCAATTCCAAAGTTAAGTAAAGTTTTTCTCTAGAGATGTGCGTACATTACCTTATGTTCCAGAGATCGGATATTAGACATAATAATGTTGTGCACCACTAATAATAAGACAAACACACTTGGCCAAAGGATATCTGAGTTGATCTTTTCAGGCTTTACATGGCAGCTACTGCCTGCCTGTTGTTGTTTAGCGTACTGCCACACCCTCCTCCTGCTCCTCCTCCTGCTCCTCCTCCTGCTCCTCCTGCTCCTCCTCCTGCTCCTCCTGCTCCTCCTGCTCCTCCTCCTGCTCCTCCTGCTACCCCTGCTCCTCCTGCTCCTCCTCCTGCTCCTCCTGCTCCTCCTCCTGCTCCTCCTGCTCCTCCTCCTGCTCCTCCTGCTCCTCCTCCTGCTCCTCCTGCTCCTCCTCCTGCTCCTCCTGCTACTCCTGCTCCTCCTGCTCCTCCTCCTGCTCCTCCTGCTCCTCCTCCTGCTCCTCCTCCTGCTCCTCCTGCTCCTCCTGCTCATCCTCCTGCTCCTCCTGCTCCTCCTCCTGCTCCTCCTCCTGCTCCTCCTGCTCGTCCTCCTGCTCCTCCTGCTCCTCCTCCTGCTCCTCCTGCTCCTCCTCCTGCTCCTCCTGCTCCTCCTCCTGCTCCTCCTGCTCCTCCTGCTCCTCCTCCTGCTCCTCCTCCTGCTCCTCCTGCTCATCCTCCTGCTCCTCCTGCTCGTCCTGCTCGTCCTGCTCCTCCTGCTCCTCCTGCTCGTCCTCCTGCTCATCCTGCTCATCCTGCTCATCCTGCTCCTCCTGCTCATCCTCCTGCTCCTCCTGCTCCTGCTCCTCCTCCTGCTCCTCCTTCTCATCCTCCTGCTCCTCCTCCTGCTCCTCCTCCTGCTCCTCCTGCTCCTCCTCCTGCTCCTCCTCCTGCTCCTCCTGCTCATCCTCCTGCTCGTCCTGCTCGTCCTGCTCGTCCTGCTCCTCCTGCTCCTCCTGCTCCTCCTCCTGCTCGTCCTCCTGCTCATCCTGCTCGTCCTGCTCCTCCTGCTCATCCTCCTGCTCCTCCTCCTCCTGCTCCTCCTCCTCCTCCTCCTGCTCCTCCTCCTGCTCCTCCTCCTGCTCGTCCTCCTGCTCATCCTGCTCATCCTGCTCCTCCTCCTGCTCCTCCTTCTCATCCTCCTGCTCCTCCTCCTGCTCCTCCTCCTGCTCGTCCTCCTGCTCATCCTGCTCCTCCTGCTCATCCTGCTCCTCCTCCTGCTCCTCCTCCTGCTCCTCCTGCTCCTCCTCCTGCTCATCCTGCTCCTCCTCCTGCTCCTCCTGCTCCTCCTGCTCATCCTGCTCCTCCTCCTGCTCCTCCTGCTCCTCCTGCTCATCCTGCTCCTCCTCCTGCTCCTCCTGCTCCTCCTCCTGCTCATCCTGCTCCTGCTCGTCCTCCTGCTCATCCTGCTCCTCCTCCTGCTCCTCCTCCTGCTCATCCTGCTCTCCCTCCTGCTCATCCTGCTCCTCCTCCTGCTCCTCCTCCTGCTCCTCCTGCTCCTCCTCCTGCTCATCCTGCTCCTCCTCCTGCTCCTCCTGCTCCTCCTGCTCCTCCTGCTCCTCCTCCTGCTCGTCCTCCTGCTCGTCCTCCTGCTCATCCTGCTCCTCCTGCTCCTCCTCCTGCTCCTCCTCCTGCTCCTCCTGCTCATCCTCCTGCTCCTCCTGCTCCTGCTCATCCTGCTCATCCTGCTCATCCTCCTGCTCATCCTGCTCCTCCTCCTGCTCCTCCTGCTCCTCCTCCTGCTCGTCCTCCTGCTCATCCTGCTCATCCTGCTCCTCCTGCTCATCCTGCTCATCCTCCTGCTCCTCCTCCTGCTCCTCCTGCTCCTCCTGCTCCTCCTCCTGCTCATCCTCCTGCTCCTCCTGCTCATCCTCCTGCTCATCCTGCTCCTCCTGCTCTTCCTGCTACTCCTCCTGCTCGTCCTCCTGCTCATCCTGCTCCTCCTCCTGCTCCTCCTCCTGCTCCCCCTGCTCCTCCTCCTGCTCCTCCTGCTCCTCCTGCTCCTCCTCCTGCTCCTCCTGCTCCTCCTCCTGCTCCTCCTGCTCCTCCTCCTGCTCCTGCTCCTCCTGCTCATCCTCCTGCTCCTCCTGCTCATCCTGCTCCTCCTCCTGCTCCTCCTGCTCCTCCTGCTCATCCTGCTCCTCCTGCTCCTCCTCCTGCTCCTCCTCCTGCTCCTCCTGCTCCTCCTCCTGCTCCTCCTGCTCCTCCTGCTCATCCTGCTCCTCCTGCTCCTCCTCCTGCTCCTCCTGCTCATCCTCCTGCTCCTCCTGCTCCTCCTCCTGCTCGTCCTCCTGCTCATCCTGCTCCTCCTGCTCATCCTGCTCCTCCTCCTGCTCCTCCTCCTGCTCGTCCTCCTGCTCATCCTGCTCCTCCTCCTGCTCCTCCTCCTGCTCCTCCTGCTCCTCCTCCTGCTCCTCCTCCTGCTCCTCCTCCTGCTCATCCTGCTCCTCCTCCTGCTCCTCCTGCTCCTCCTCCTGCTCCTCTGCTCTCCTCCTGCTCCTCCTGCTCCTGCTCCTCCTCCTCCTCCTGCTCCTCCTGCTCCTGCTCCTCCTGCTCCTCCTGCTCCTGCTCCTCCTCCTGCTCCTCCTCCTCCTGCTCCTCCTCCTGCTCCTTTTATCTTTAACTGATTAATTGAAATGAATTAATTACAGAAAAAAATGATGCAATTAAAATAATTAATTCATTTAATCATGCATAGATTTTACAGCACAGAACCTTTTTTACTGGACAAATTTCAACCTGCCAATCCTATCTCTAACCCTCAACATGTCACAGTGTGGACACAGTGCTTAAAAAAAGTGGCAACCGTTATGCTGCTGGTGGAATTCCAGTGCATGTTCAGAGTAATGACACATATAGCCTTGTATAGGATCTCTGGGACTTCAGACAGTCCCCACCAGTCAGACGATTAGTTATTGTATTTAAGAAAACTCACTCATTGATATGCTATATACCAGTCTGTTTTAATTGACCAAAAATACTTCTCAGGTCAAATATTGGTAAGCGATTGGTTGAGATTATTTAATTACAAAACTGAAAACTATCAATATATCCTGAATTATCTGGTGATCAGTGTTCACAAACGTACCTTGTTATCAAAGCCCAACTTGGCAGGTGTAAAACACTCCCAGAGCCCTTGTTAAGATGTCTGGAATTTAAAGATCTCCTTGAGCCCGGAAGTGTTTTATTCTATTTGTGCAACATGGTCATTATTTTTAATAAACGTATAATCGATATATATCGATAAATCCATACATATCGTATGGTGGTCTCTGTATCATATCTATACATACTGTATCTATCGTGAGATTGCAAGCAATATCCGCCACTAGCCACGACTTTTATTTATCTGCCGCAACTTCCCAGATAGCAAAATCCATTGATTCAACGTTGAATTCTGGTTATCTAGCCAAAATTCAACATTGAATCAATGCATTTTGCTATCTGGGTTTTAACTATCTTCCATGATTTTTTACTTCTTTACTGCGACGTTTAATCATTTGCCCGACCTCCACCTCTTTCCACATTTGCTGCGGCCTTTTTATTTATTTTGGTTATCTCCCTCACCTTTTATGCCAGTTACGTTTAGTCATTGTTCTACTGAGGTTAGGTTTAGTGTTAGATTTAGTAGTTTTTCTGAGGTTAGGTTTAGGGCTAAGGTTAGATTTAGCATAGGCTTAGGCTGGTCACTTACTCAATGAGATCCTTCCGGGATCTTTAGATGCCAGTAAAGTTTGCAACATCAAACTTCACTGAGACTGCAAAATCATAATGCTGCATAATTGTTTTTTTGCTTGACTCTGATATGCAGTACCTTTTTTAGATATCCAGTGCCTTTAGGCAGGTCTAGGCAGGTGTCCAGGGCTTCTTTGGTCTAATGTTGTCCAATGTAGAAGCTTATTTGGTGCCTCTTATAAAGGATAAGTAATATTTATCTAGAATCGCCATTTAGTGACGAACAATGGTAATGCACAGGTCCGTTTGAAAATAAACCTTTAAAGGAGTAGCCTTTAAAGGTTTGGGGGTTGGGGGTTGTGGCCTGGCAAAAGGCAAAGTCCAGATGGCCTGGCCAAGCCCACTCCGCCCCTGTTTTCATCAGTGGTCCGGGGACCACCAGTGGTCCTTGAGAGTTCCAGGTGGTCCCCAGCTAAATGGTGGAAATTTGGTTAACCAAATGTAACCCTTTGAGAGCGTAAAAATGAAACCAAATGGACCCTTGCGGGTCCATTTGGTTTCATTTTTACGCTCTCAAGAGTTAAATATTCATCATGTAAATTAGGAAGGAAATTAGGAAGGTCTACACAATTAGAGAATGTAGAAGATCAATGTCACTTTGATCTGTATGTTTGACTGTTTTCCCCCCAGATCCAGCCTGGAATTGAGGATAAAACCAAAGTAAATCTTTAGTTTTGGAGTCTGTGGGGCTAAAATGTCATCAAATGGGGGTGTGTGGCATAAATGCTGAATAAATAGTGGGCCCTGGTGTTAAAAAGGTTGAAAACCACTGCTTCATATAAAAACTTTGGAGTTGCCCAACCTGCCATTCTTCCACCCGCCCTAGTAGAGCTGCCTAAATCCATCCCTGCTGGAAACGGAGTATGACTAGTGCCTGCTTGACTCGATTTTCCCTGACTCCCTGTCACCGTAGTGCCGTTGTTTTGTTCAAACCAACACCAAACAAACCAGAAACCAATCAGAAGCCTCACCGGACTTCATAAACCACACCCACTCGTGGAGATATAGGCTCCTTGCCAGGTGGTGTTGCGAAGTTGAACTTCAACATAGCACCGTTGGCTGAATTACAGACCACGACATCGCACCACTGAATTATCGCTCTTAACAGGAGCGTATACAACCTTTTGGTAGGGATGCACAGAATATCCGGCTGCAGATAATATAAAAATGCAAAAAAAATATATATATACATTTTCTGCCTAATGTTTCAGTCTAAATCGGAAGAAAAAATATATCACTGAATATTGTAGGAAATGTTTGCATTAAAAAATGCTGAATACATTTATGGACACATGGGCTATTTTTCCATAATAAGGTAGCTTTTAAGGTACGGCTATGAGAGCAATGGTAGGAAAAAAGTATAATATTCATCATATTCAGGAATTGGTATTCGGCTTTCGGCCAAGAATTGGCCTTTCGGTGATCCTGGGTATTCGTGATTATTAAATCTGATGCATTTGAAAATATTATCTATTCCACAATTTTGTAGTGACATAATGCATATACAGTACATACAGTACATCATACATGGGTATAACGTATACTGTACGTACATATAATTACCAGTGTGTGCCTTTTAGGTTAGTCAGTGCATACTAGTAAAAACATTATCTTTAAAATATTGTGGTGGGGTTCTCACCTACAAATGTAGATCCACTGTATTAAAACTGAAGGTATTCCATAGGCCCAAGGCCGCATGCACATACTTACTGAATTATGGTACAAAATACATGCTGTGCATTATGAAATCTGCTGTAAGTTATATAGAACAGCATGCAAAATGAGAATAGAAATTGTGGTACGTTTTGTGTGATTTGGGGGTGCTTAAGACTTCAATAACAATTACGGACAGGCCAATATATCTGAATAACCAGAAAAAAAAACTATATTGATTTCGAGCGATGCAGATGTAAAGGACCCACATGACAAGAACGGCTGGTATGGTGCCGCCGGGCTCGTTTTTAAGCGGCAAAAACGGCATATTTTGCTTTATATTTCATGATTTGTCAGTTGGTACTGGTTTGTTGACAGCATGTTGAAATGTTGGAACGGTGGAGCCAAAGCAGGATGGATTCCCAGCCCTCCAGCTCCATTCTGCAAAGCATGCTGGGAAATGCACTGCTTGCTGCGTGGCGTCGTGCAGGGGCGGATGTAACATTCCCCAATTGGGGGCGGGGGGGCGCACGAGAAAATGGTATGGGGGCGATGAAGCCGGCCCCATACCATTTTTGCGTACACGACTTAAGTATTAGGCAAGTAAAGCATCAATAATGACACGCAGCATGCATAAAGCTAAAGGTCTGACTCAGAGTTTTCAATGATGAAATGCTGTTGGTTGACAATTGTAGTTAGTAGCATAGTGTTAATTTTAATTATAAGCACTTTGATTTCAAATATCTTTGAAATGTGTTTTGCATGCGATCATGCGATCATGTTTGGTGGGGCAGTCAGGGCATTTAGGGAGCATTGCCCCCCCTTGCCCGTGCCTAGATCCGCCCCTGGCGTCGTAACAGAAACACGAGCCATCGCACATATAGCCCCAACATTCTCACAACTCAAAAAAGGGCTGTTACCCCACTGCACCCTCCTTTATTTTGGCCATCATTTCAGAATGTTCTCTGCACACATTTGCATATTAATTAAGTCACAATTTTGGCTAAATTGGTTCTCATAGGGATTAAAAAAAAAGTGCTGCGGTTGTAAAAATGTCATACTTATAATAAAACCGTTTTATTTTTTTCCCAGTCTGGTTTTAATGGGAGCCGCGACATTTGTATTCAGGACGGCATGGATCACGTGTGTATGTACATTCCCCTCATTCACACGGGTTCAACCAACAAACTCTCCCATAACTCTGAGGGAATGATTTGTTGTAAATAGAAGAGGATGTGGGGGGAGGGAAACGTGAGTGAGAGAAAGTGAGATATGCCGTGGAGGAGGGAGCCTGCCAGGGGCGGATCTAGGCATGGGCATGGGGGGGCAATGCCCCACTAAAATGCCCTGACTGCTCCACCATGACATGATGGCATGCAAAACAACCCAAATTCCAAAGATATTTCAAAGGAAAGTGCTTATAATGAAAAATGATTTGAAACACTATGCTACTAACTAATTACAATTGTCAAACCAACAGCATTTCATCATTGAAAACAGAAAACTCTCTGAGTCAGACCTTTAGCTTTATTCATGCTGCGTGTCTGTTGCAACTTCAACAACTGATGTTGTTGTTGATATTATTGATGCTTATACTGTACTTGCCTAATATAAGTCCTGTAACCGAAAATGGTATGGGTTCGCGATATGGGCGATGTACCATTTTCCTCCCCCCCCCCCCCCCCCCCCCCCCCCCCCCCCCAATTGGGAAATGTTAGATCCGCCCCTGGAGCCTGCATGGCATGTTGGGTATAGCCACTTATTGCAGAAGGAAACGCAGGTCTGCAGGGTTTGTGGTAGAGTTCTCAAACTCTGCCCGAACCCGACCAGGACCGAACCCGAACAGGCCCGACCCGACATTTAGGGCCGGGTAGGGCCGAAAATCTATCCTAATCGGTAGGGCCGGGTAGGGCCTCGGGCCCTATGAAAAAATAATATATATTGAATTATTTTAATATAGTAAGAATAATAGTTATTTTCTGTATTTACCTATTATGAAGATGGTGCTGATTGCCATTTCAATTTTAATCTGTGGCGAATTCTCAAATTTTGCCCAAACCCGACAGTTTAGGGCCGGGTAGGGCCTAAAATCTATTCCATTTAGTAGGGCCGGGTAGGGCCTAGGGCCTGAACTGTTAGGGCCGGGTAGGGCCGGGCCTTAATTTTCAGGCCTGTTGAGATCTTTAGTTTGGGGTGGCAGAAGAGACAACATGCAGGGCGGAACCACTTCTGGCGTTTAAAGCATTTTGTTATACTGTACAGATTTACAGGCTTTTCAAAGGCCCAATTTTACAGTAGACTGGCAGCAGCAAGAATCAGATCCAATCCGATGTGTTTAAATGAGTCATGTGACCTGTTAGACCAATCACATTTCAACCTCGATGTGGCATAGATTTGATTCGAGATGGATTTGGCTGCCAGTGTGAATCAGGCCTATAGCACCAGAATGAGCTTGTTTGGTGGGGCAGTCAGGGCATTTAGGGGGGCATTGCCCCCCGTGCCCATGCCTAGATCCGCCCCTGCCTCAGTTGGTGGTGGTGGTGGGTGGTTACTGGTGACAGTGGTGCGGTGGGCAAACAGTGCCTCGCAGACACAGTACATTACTTTTTCATCAGCGTATGCACTCCCCCTAAGCCTTGGGTCCATGGGGGTGTGCGTATTGAATCACAAGCGTGGCCGGGTGGGGAGGCTCTCTGTTTCCCTGCTGCACTCTCGTATATTGTCTCTACGAGGCCAGGTGGAAGGAAAGGCTCCGTAAACTCATATAACCTACAAAAGCTGCCGCACAAACACTAAGCACGCACGCACACGGTCCGGAGACCGCCGGCAAATACAAATAAACCGAGAAATGTCGCATAAAAAAACAAACAGATCCACATAAACACGGAGCGGCATCGCAAAGCATTGTGGGGACTGAAAAGACACACACACACACACACACACACACACACATACGCGACACAGGACACAGGGGTCAGAATCAAATGCTCCATTGTAAAAGATCTTCATCACATGATGGGTACAAATTATGGGACTAATAAGACTTAATGAGCTGGCGATGACAGTGCCAAACCAAGCAGGGCGCGGCAGCGGTTGGCGGCGGTGGGGAGTTTACAAGCTCCCCGCGTGGAAGAAGAGGCGCGTGCAGGGCGGGCGGCGGGGGGTTGGGGGGGGTTTGGGGGAAGACGACGACAACGCAGCACATGACTTCCATGTCACATTTACAACTCCTCATCCGCAGCCGATGAGGGGGATGCATGGTGGTGGGGAGTGTGTGTGTGTGGTGGGAGGTGTGGTGGGGACCTCTGTGTGTCCTTGCCTTAGTCCCCGTCGTTGTAATTACCACCTTCTCCCGCTTTATTACACATCTGGCTTACACCGATAAAGCCTCGGAGGCTGCACCGCACGGCCCCGGATATATACACCGACGCCCTCCAACATGGGGAATAACAAGCCAAACGCTGTGTTGTGCACAACCAGCTCAGTGGCCTTGTCATTAGAGTGTGTCAGCTCTATACCCCCCTGACTACTGGAAGGTCGGGGGTTTAATTCCAATCCAGGGGTTAGAATTACAGTTAGTAGTCATCTGGTTGGTACGCAGTGGTAAATGGTGCATTTATTTAGCACCTTTATCCAAGGCGCTACCCCTTCACTCATACATACATACATACTTGTACATACATACACAGATTGCGGCAGAGCCTGTGCAAGGCGTCAAACTTCAGTTTGACCGTTCAGTGTCTTTCCTTAGGACACTTCTACATAACAGTATATTGTTTCATATGTTTGCTTTAAAATATTATGCTTAGACTGTATGTCACAGAGTGGCTAGGCTAGGAAAACCAGTCAGATTGAGAAAGGTGTGCTTGGTTTAACCGTGCAATGCACGCCACCTGTAGGTGACTGGAGCAGAGCCGCTGAGCGAGCTAAAGCCAGCGAGTTGCCTTATGCTGAGCTTTGTGAAGCTACATTCAGCTGATGCAGTGCCGTCCAAGTTATATGTACCTCCTAGACGTGGAGGCCCAGCTGAACAAGAAGAAAACAAGCGCTCCCTTTTTTCAGTCCAGCTAGTCGGAGTGGCCAAAGGCCTGCGGTGTGTAATGTTATAGGTTTTGTCATAATAATCAAACTCTGTGACGCGTTGCCAGCTTGTAGGTCAGTTACTTTCAGGGCGCAACCAAGACAGGGATTTCTAAAAAAAATTAGTTCAATGCAAAAGGCTACAAGTTTCAAGTTTCTAGAAAGCAATTCTCCTGAATGGCACCTTCTGTTATGAGTAGCCTTTTGCACTTCTTTCACCTCATAGTAAATGCTGCATTCGTGGTCTGGAGAGGGCAGTCGTTTTGCAGACTGGTAAAAGGGCCAGGGGGCTGGAGCCCCCTTTCATGTCTATGTGTGCACATCCCTGGAGTAAGTAATGGTATTGGAAAATGAAAAATACTCATATCAAGTCCACTACGATAATGTACAGTATACTAGCGTAAATGTACTTAGTTTGTTTACAGCAGTGGTCATCAGTGTTAGGCCGTCAGGTGGTGGCTCTAGCGAGGTTCCCATGGGTCACCCCCACACATGCACATGCCTGTTCAGGGACGCTGCTCCAGGCAGCTGCATGCTCCACCTGCAGGCTCCAGACACCCATGCTGGTCAGCACTATACCTGACACAGAGCACAGGAATAAATAACCTGTGGTGGACACTGTTGCCAACTGACAAAATCCAAAATGCACTATAGTGGCATTTCCAAAATGCACTACAGAATGCGCTAGAGCAGTGGGTTTTCAACCATTTTCATACCAGGGCTGCATGCACTATTTATTATGTATTTTAGCTACGGAGGCCCACCATTTGATGTTGAAGTTTAGTCTCTCGGACTAATTTAGGACAGTTAAGTGGCAAAATGCTGCTCAAAATTAGCCTGCAAGTGAAACGAAATGACAATTCAGACTGAGGTCAGGCTAGCTCTCAATTTTTCTACATTTTCTAAATGTGTGGATTCTTTAAAATTTAATTAATTAATTAATTATAATTTAACTCTTGAGAGTGTAAAATGAGACAAAAGGGACCCTTATGGGTCCATTTGGTTTCATCTTACGCTCTCAAGAGTTACAGATCTATAAGGGTCCATTTGGTTCTTTCGAGGTATAGGAAGGAGGAAATGGTGAAAAACGATGGTTTTATCTCTGGGGCCTGTCAACCAATTTTGCCCCAACTCACCAGCAGAAAAGCACTAGATTTTTCACTGATTTTATCGGCACTAGGGGGGTCTGAAAAAAGCTAAATATAGTGACAAATGCGTCACGTTGGCAACACTGGACAGAGAGCAGAGGAATAGCTATAACCTGTGGCGGAGTCTGAGGAGTCTGAGAAGGAGGGGGCGGGGTCAATCAAGATGGGGAAGGATGTTCATTCTTGCTCTTCTTATACTTTAGTGGGTCATAAAAGCTAACAGGCCTGGGATGGCACTGGCCCCGGATCGCCCCATCCCGCAGCCCGCCTAGCCCCCCACCCCTGCCCCATCTCCATCCCAGATCCCCTCCGACAAATTGGCAGCGTGCACGGAGGTGAGGGCTCATAAATAAGGAAAGCAGCGGCCTCTCCGATGTGCACACACACGTGCACACTCACCCAACTGACGCACACACAGCTTTAGGCCAGGAGTCACTTTGTCTCCTTTTCCTGCGTGTGTGTGTTTGCGCGTGCTGTCCACGCACGTACACACACAATGTACATGATAGTAGCAGCCGGGCACTGCACGCAGTTGCAACTAAGGACCTCCGCAGGAATGGTCATCGTTCATTTTTTTGTCACCGTGTTACCTCGGGTGGAGAGAAGAGAGAGAGAGAGAGAGAGAGAGAGAGAGAGAGAGAGAGAGAGAGAGAGAGAGAGAGAGAGAGAGAGAGAGAGAGAGAGAGGTGGGGTGACCAGATGTCCCTCTTTGTGTGGGACAGTTCCCTCATTTGTGTCCCACAAATTGAGCCCCTGTCTGTCTGTCCCACATTGTGACTGACAGAGTTCAGTGGTCAAATGCCCTGAAGTTTGTCTTTTCTGTTGTCCCTTTTAAAATAAGCAAAGTATTTCCCTGGCGCCACTATATTTCCACACTCACTCCAGAGGGCCCACATTGCATGTACTGCCGTACAGGGACGGATATTCAAATGCTAATCAGGTGGCTTTTGTTTATCTACAAGCTACAGTGTATGCGCTACGTGTTGTTCCTACACGTTCACAATGAAGCCTCCTCCGGCCAAGCCAATGCAACAGTAGGTTATACCAATACAATCAAGACTACAGTACTTTTGTTATGTATTACATAATTAATATGCAAAGAAGTGAGTTGTTTGTAGTGTGTGTGTGTGTGTGTGTGTGTGTGTGTGTGTGTGTGTGCGTGCGTGCGTGCGTGCGTGTGTGTGCGTGCGTGCAGCCCCCATGAGGATTATAAAAAGATTCTGCCTCTGCTGTCTATCAATAACAGCTGAATTACAAGCTCAAAACATATCGCACCGTGACGCGTTTTCAGCTTGTAGATCAGCTATTTTCGCTATATAGATCAGCTACATTTCAACTGAAATCCTGAATTATTTTTTTGGGAATATCACATCAAGATCTTAATAATTTGCTAACAGTGTTGCCAACTCGTTACCCCATGCACTTGTCCCACACATGCAACACTTCAGTCCCTCAAATGAACAGATCTGGTCACCCTAGTGGGGGGTGGGTGGGAGGGGCAAAAAATAGAAATACAGTCAGTCCTATGGAGGAGTATGGTGCCGCTGCAGAGGTTAAACAATCCGAGAGCTGCAGGCAATCATTCAATTTAAAACGCACCAGGAGCCCTTGGGGCCGCGCGGGGAGCAGGGGCGCATAAAGAAATTTAACAACTCAATGTTTTACAGCCCACGAAAATGAGATCTGAGTAGAGGACTGTGGGCTGGCTGGGGTGCATGGTGGTGGGTGTGGAGAGCATGCAGGGTAGGTAGGGGGTCTGGGTGAGAGCTCACTGTGTGTGCAGTCAAAGCATGTGCGTGTCAAAGCATGCACACGCGTGCAATGCATACACATAGGTCAGTTGTGACTGTGAGTTGAGCTGGTGACTTCAGAGCTGCCGCTGAGTGCGTGAAACAGACAAATAATGGCAAATGGTGTATTCATATACCGCCTTTATCCAAGGCGCTTTCCATTTAGATAGTAGATCCCATTCACACACCAATGGCAGGAGAAATCATGCAAGGTCCTGGCATGACTTCTCCTGCCATTGGTGTGTGTGTACTGGCCGGCACATCTGGAGCAACTAGGGGTTAAGTGTCTTGCTCAGGAACACATCAACACTAACTCTGTGGGAACCCGGGTTCGAACTGGCAACCTTGCGGTTACCATCCGGTGACTCTACCTCTGAGCCACTGCCACCCCAAAAGGCAAATGAGGTCTGACTGCATATCCTTCTCATGACATGACATGACACCTATAGCTGCTTTCTCCCTCTCAACAGCGAGGCCAGTCATATTCATATACTGCATGTCGCTGTCTGATTGCATCATTGATGACGTTGCACTAATGGTGCACTAAACGGTGGTGATTTTATTATGGATCTCATTATTTGGCACAGAGTGATTGTGAACCAATCAAAGCATGCATCCCTTCAAACGATGGGATCTATGATCAGCTCTGCGCTGAGTTACACTACACGCGACACATGACTGTTTGTTTAGAATAGTTGCTCAGCTCTGCTCTGCTGCTTTACTGCTGTCTTGTGCTATTTGGATTTCTATATAGGGTTTCAGATACATATTCTAATGTGATGATTGAGTTTAAACCAATTGAGTTTACACCAAGTAATACACTGTAGTACAAAATGATAGTTTAGCAGATACCGTATAGCTATGTGCTGTCAACTAGCCAATGTGGGTGTGATTACTATGCATTTTGGTGAATATAGTTCAGACTTCAATGCAATGCAAGAAACAATGGGTTTAATTACTTTCATTAAAGGACAGTTGGATTATTCATTGCTTGCACTTGGAAGGATTATTCAGCTGCTGAGGAAAATGCTTTGTGGATTTATTTCATACAGATTGCTTGTTTTTTTTCCTGAGCTCTACTTCTGAGCTACCAAGTTTCCCTTATGAAGACTGACAGTGGGAACTATTGAACTGAATTTACAGGCCGCAAGGAAATAAATGAATCCCAGCCGTATTTAACTGAACGGTGAAGTTGACTGTTGCACTATGGAAAACATCCATCTTCATTGAACTGACCAATGTACTGAAATGCTTTGAACTTTTTCAATAATTGCCCAGGCATGCAGTCTGTCCGTCATGCGCCTCCCTCTGCTGTACCATGGTTTAGACATGGGGTAAAAGCAAAGGAACTAAAGGATCCAACAGTTCCGACCCTGGCACTGCTGGGACAGAAGAGAATAGGAAAAGAAATGCTTTGATATTTCAGTGATTCCCACCGATCTACCCGTAAGCAAGGCACTTTAGCTCTTCTCCTCAACTGGTATCCAATTGCCTGTAGGCTATACACTGAGGCATAGTCCTGTATGGGGATGTGTGCCATGTAACAACAGTACGTGAGTGCTGTCAGAAAATTCCTCTATTGTTTTCAGTGCCGTCAACAACACGCCAAAGTGGGGGCAACACAAATATCGTACGCGTAGGAGAACCAAATAGTCAGCTACATGACTGACTGTTTTCCCAACAAACAAACAGGCTTCAGAGTAGACAATTAAAACATGCATAGGTAATACAACATAGAAAATTCCAGCCCGGGTGCTAGAGTCGCAACACTGGTAACAGAAAGCTCCTCTGGTTTATTGAATATTCAATGTTTCAATCACTAGGATCTTCATCAGGAATCCTTTTTCTCCCCAGAAGATCAATAAACCAGAGGAGCCGAGTTTCTGTTATCAGTGTTGTGGACTCTATTTCCTCCTTATGAACAATTGAAACATGCCACAAAAGATAACTAATTTGCTATTGTGACAAGAACACAGGCAGACAGATGGACGGAGGCAGATGGACAGTGAAAGACATACATTTAGACAGAGGGATTCGGGGATGCAGAAGGAACATGTGCATCATGCATATCGAGACAGTCAGGCAGACACAGAGGATGGATGGCCCTAAATAGGACGAGCAAGAGTGTGTCACATGCGATGAGGCCAGGCAACAAAGACGGACTGTATTTTTAAAGACCTCGGAAATGACAATGGGAACTGAGAGGTTGAGGGATGGGTTTAGGAGAGAGAGGTAGGGGCCCAGGGGGGTAGGAAAGGAGACAAGTGGAAGACTGTATGATGGTGAGTTCATTGCCTGTTTTCCAATATTTATGTGGATTTCAAAAATGGAGGAATTTTCAGACTCTTGAAAAAAAAAACTGTCTGATTTACTAAGGTAATTTACACCCAGGAGGTGTGAATAAAATGACTAATGGAGGGTGTATTTATGTGTGAAAACCAACTTGCAATGCATATTCAATTTAGCAACTTTTTTAAAAGGCTAACTGGTAATGGTAATGCATTTCACATGGCGTTTCACATTGTGTGCTTCAAAAGGAACATACAGTATCTGCAACCTAACATGTCAGGGGTGCTAGTTTGTACGTGAACAATTGTAAACTAAATATACCTGCATGCAGCGATAAAGGGCACTTTGAAAAGGCATAAACCATGCCTTGTTTGGCCAAAAGCCATGGAACTTGTGTACATATGTGCCTTGACTACTGCGGAACACATCTGTCATATGAAGACAGTTGTAAAAAAAAAAAAAAAAAAAAAACAATAACAGCAACAACAATAACAATAATAAAACAGCAAGTTTTTTGAGCAGCCTAAAGGGCCATTCACACTATAGCGATCCAGCATGTTGTTGAGCAGCCTGCTCAGTTCACACTGGTGTGATGTTTCTTATTGCTTGGCCCCATCTATCAGTGCTTGCAGTTATTTTTCATTATTTTGTTTCCACTAAGAATTAGCATTTATGTTTACATGTCGGGAGGAACGCGGTACCAACGTAACACATTAGATCCAAACTTTGGATGGCAGAAGATGCACCAAGGACAGCTCTCTAATTTGTGGATATTTGAAAATCCTGCATGTAATCCAGATAAATGCTGGTCAGACTTCAACACATTACTTGCCAAGGATACCGGTATTTTACCAGTACTATTGAATGATTGCTAAAAAAAAACAAAACAAAAAACAGATATTTTTCATCATATACAATACATGTATACAACAACAGGCCCTCCATGGGGAACAGAAATAGCAGAGCCCACCTGGAAGCCCCCCCCCAAACACACACACACACACTTTGCAGTCAAGTGTCCTCTGCCTGCCTCCCTTGTGAACAGGAGGGGCAGCATGCTCAATTGTGTTTGCGGCGACCGGCCCGCACCCCTCAATGCGGAAGCGTCCTGAATGCAGGCTTGTTAACTAATCAATAGAGCAGACGTGTGTAAGACCTTGTCCTTGAGAGGGGCTCTGCTTTTGTAGCGTGCATCATGACAAACGCGAAAAGCAGGCAAAAAAAAAACACCACAACGGCTTTTATTTTTGTCCCCCTCCCTGCCCCAGGTCGTCTGCTTTTTTTTAATATACTTATACTATCTAAAGTCACTGTTCTCAAAGCAATTTGGCGAAAGCTATGAGACTATTTTGGAAGTATCAAATGGCATTTGTTTACTTCTGGGGGGGATTCTTGCAAAGAATGGTTCTGGCTCTGAGACAATCAGAGGACACAGGAGGCACAGAGGCGACACGCTGTCTCTCATGCGTGACTCAGGCCATTATGGTTCATTTTGGTGTCGAACCATTCTGAGTGCCAAGGGAGCTGGATTGAAGTGGTTGGCGAGTTATAGTTGTGTATATGGCATTGTGGGAAGGAAACAAAGTGACTTGATTTAGCAAGAAGTCAAATAGACTGTGATTCAACATATCATGCAACTAAGCATTAAACAGGTCACAGTAGCTACAGAACATCCTGTTTGTTTGTCGTGGTGTTGAATATCAATAGATAGCCTCGATATTTCATGGTACAGTATAGGCTGCAGTTAATATTGTTTATTTTAATAGCCTGTTGAATGTGAGCCAACATTCCTTTATATTGCATCCTTGAAACACATAATATTATTGCGCAAAAACTACAAATTGCTACAAAAACAAAAAAATAGTTTTGATTTAATTCTGAAAGAGTACAACTGACTCAGGCAGGACTGTACTGTGTACACAGCAGAATGTAGGCACCATGTGCTGCGCTGACTCCCTGTATGAAATCAATCTGATTGGTTTGGAGTGGACTAAGAGCAATTTCAAATCAATTTCTAATCACCTCCATCCCACAATGTTTTTTTTTTCTCCCCCTTGAGCGGTGCCTTCCAAACGCGACAACAGACAGCTCTCTCTCTAGACAGACCTCCATCAGCTAGACAGATTAGAGTTAGAATGAGCCGACACGTCATATTTACCAATGGCAGAGCATGAAAATCGCACAATGAAAATAACATGACGGGGAATAGCATATAATAACCAGATATAATCACGGGGGAGATTGAGAATCGCATCTCTTAGAAGGTGTTTTTCTCTAGCCATCACACAGCTGCCTCATGAATGAAACATGTAGCCGCGTACCTTCCATTTAAAGTAGTATATACGGTAGAACGCTGGTTCCCAACCTGTGGGCCGGGGGCCTGCGGGGGCAGCATGCATATTGCAGGTGAGTCGCCTAACAATTGGCAAAATAGGTTCCTCTTAAAATAGTCGTGTTTATGTTATTCTCCATGGAGACACTACTTCATGAACCACAGGGTGACTATTATATACTTTATATTAAAGGTATCTGATATTTTGTTGATAATATATTAAAATGTATGAAATGTTCTGATTCTTTAAAACATGAAAAAATAAATTCCCAAGAATTTCTTGTCATTTCAAGAACCCCCAGTTTTACGTGCATAAGGCCACGCACGTAGCCCAGATTTGAAAAGCCTGGATCTGGCCCAAAACAAATGAAGATGCTTATGTTCCGTAACAAATATATAGCCCTAAGTAAAAGTAATTAAGCCAAGCACCCACTCTTATTTTCTCAGGGCCCCCCCAATGTCTGGCTTTTAGAAATCACGGCGTGTGGCAGCCACGTTTATGGAGTTTTAATGTTTGTCTTTAAAGAGGACCTCATCGTGAAGTCATGTGTTTGTTTAACTCTCTGGGACTCCAAGCTCTGATGGTATACTATTACAATTTGAAACCAAATGGACCTGTAAGGCCTCAGTCACACATGAAAGACAGCGTGTCTGCTCAATGTCTCCTGTGCCCTCTGGCTGTGGCTCCCATGGCTCTTGAGACAATCAGAGGACAAAGAGAAGACACCACAGTCTTTCATGTGTGACCAAAGACCATTATAGGGTTCATCTTGGTGTCCATCAATCATCTCAACACCAAGAACAAAATGCATGTAAACTGGATACAAGATGTAATGGATATTTGAATGGCAAAGAAACAAGGCAAGGTGACTGGATTATGTCCGGTTAAATGCATTGCACATTCAGATTACAGATAACACAATACGAGTTTGAGACACTGAAACTTTGAGACTAAAGTTCAGAAGAGGAGAGGGGGAAAAAACAGACAGATCAAGACTTAAGCAAACTCTCCTGCCGTCTTAAAAGTGACCTGGGTGCTCAACTCTGAACCACATCTTATCTTTATCGGAGGAAGAGAACAAGGGCCTTTACTGCCCGTTCCTCTCCTGAGGATCCCACCTTTCCTTTCCCACAGTGTGAGGAGAGGAAGGATCCATCCCTGGGCTTCTGGGTGTTTGTCACAAAATGTGCGTGGGCTTCAGCCCAGAGGTGGAAAGCAACTAGAAGTACATTTACTTCCACTCCACTTTATCTTTAATCTAAATATTGTACTTTTGTAAACTTTGTTTGAAAACTTCAGTTAATAGTTATTTAAAAGCCTGTTGTCGCTACTAAACCTAACCCTAACCCCTAACTCTAAAATTAACCACAGTAAAGCCTATGCCTCAAACTAACCTTAAGTCCCGAACGATACCTGCCACAACGGATAGGATAGATGGACATTTTTTCCATTTGAAAATAGCACAAGAAGTAACATAAAAAGTTCAAAATGTATCTACAAAACAGCTTGTACTGTAGGGGCTCCATTTTCGTTACCGCTAAACCCCTTATCCCTTAACTTCTTTGGATTTTAAACTATTGAAATATTCCAAAAAGGTTTTAAAAATAAAAATCAAAGTAAAAAAGTAAAAACTACATAAGGGATTTGGGATAAGGGGTTTAGCATGTAATGAAAATGGAGCCCTAGATGTGCCTTTTTAAAGACGTCTGCCAAATGAGTATCCTTTGAGTACATTTTGAGACTAATACTTTGTATTTTCAATCATTCAAGTACAATATTGAATTCCGGACTTTTACAGCTGTTGTTTCTATAGTTCCGTATCGAAACTTTTCCTTCAGTAAAACATGTGAGAACTATTTCCACCACTGCCTCAGCCTGAGCCCAGAAAGCCATGCTTGTTTTGTTTTTTTTTTTACTCCGTCAAGCAGCCCAACATTTTTCATTCCGCTGCGGTTGCGTCTCGGGTCTCACCTAAGGCCATTAAACTCACAAAAGAATAAATTACATTAATTGCCAGTCTCGACGAGAACAGCTGGGCTGAGGTGCAGAACAACAACGATAAAACGAATTACAAGGGAATAAACCCCGGGAAAGAGAGTGCGAAACTGACAGAGAGAGAGAGAGGGAGAGAAAGAGAGAGAGAAAAAGAGAGAGAGAGACTTTCTCTGGGGTGTCCAAAAAAACAAAATGTCTTCAAACTTCCAGAACTAGTCACAAGGAGTGCACTATAAGGTTAGGTCTCAGCATGATGGGAGGGGGGTAGGGGTCATACCTCAGGTACATTACGGACATCCATTTTCCTTTGTAAATACTTTCCCAGCTTGGGCCACGTGTGTCGTTTTGCCCCAGTTCCTCTCGACACCGTTCACCATTACTTTGGGCCCAGGTGCATAGTTAATGAGGGGCTGGTGATCCACACACCTGTGTGCTGTAGGGGGGCGGGTGGGCGGACGGGCGAGGGCACTATACCACCTTGACTGATGCTCCCACACCCCCCTGCTCACCCCCTCCTCCTCCTCCTGGCTGCCTCCATCTGTCTCCAGCCGCTCAGTTAGTTCTGTTGGTTCTGCCTGACCAGGCAGAACCAACCAGATCTATCAGACCACTTCAGGTTGGACCTCTCATTTTCTAACAGTGACCTCCATCCTTCGTCAGCCCTGGTTTATGTTTTTTTTCCCCTTCTCTCCTGCATGGGCCTTCTCCCCCTCCCCCTCTCTCTCTCTCTCTCTCTGTGTGCTTGGCAGGGCTCCACGGACACTAGGCGTGGCGGACAGACACACCTCCGAGAGGAGCTCGTTAGAAGGTGTGAGCTTAACCCCTGATTGATTTCTGAGTGAGACACAGTGAGAAAAGAGATAGAGTGAGTGAGAGAGAGAGATATAGTGAAAGACAGTGAGAGAGAGAGACAGAGGAGGAGTCAGTTGACACAGAAGCAGATTGCTCTCTGAGTGACTGAGTGACTGAGTCAGTGGGTGGGTGGTATAGTATACTTGGTCTTGGTATACAGTATTTGTTGTCGCTACTCTCTATGGTAATAATAGAGCACTGAAGTCTATCATCAACGGCTTATAGATCGGCAACGTCACATGTTCGCTACTATTGGCAGAGCTAGGGCAGAAGTCGACAGGTTCATGTATTTGAGTACTTGGATTGCAATCACCTTTGGGGAATTTTTAGATCGCCTCATGATATAAGAGCTGTGTTTGAAATATACAAACAAATCATCCTGGACCAATACCATCGAATCTGACTGAGAGAAAACTAGAAGCATAGTTTATATTAGTAACTGAGGGTGTGCTGAAATATCGTTATCGCGATAATATCACATACTTCCTCCCGCAATATATATCACATATTCCTCAGCAGATATCGTGATATCAATATCATTTTGCAGAACATCCAAAACAGGGGTAATTCCGTGACGGAAAAACTGGTCGCAGAACTAAAATGTCAAATGACTTCTATACTATAGCTGCTTCATTCCCAAAAAACAAACACAAGATGTTGTTGAAAAGCTAAGATTATTAACTGAGGATATACATTAGTAAGTTCTGATTTTTGCCTTGTAGTTTTTATTCATTCATTCATGTTTTTTGTTGTTGTTTTTGTTTATCAGCTGCAGTTACAATATCATGATATACCGTTGATGAATTCCATGCAATATATTGATATATGGCAAATACCGCAATATATCAAATATCGTGATATATTCATTATCGAAGGCCTAATATCGTCACCTATATCGTATCGTGAGGTACCAACATCGTCCCAGCCCTAGTTTATATATATGCTCATATTAGTAACTGACAGTCGTAAACAATGTGGAGACAACCCGCTGACAATTAGGCTGAGACAGTTTGTTTATTTTTCCTCCGCAATTCTTATACAAGACAATTTTAAGAGGACCCCATGTTATTCTCCATAGACAGCGCCGATTCTTCCTATACGCAGACTACGCACCCTGCGTTGGGCCCCCGATTCCCCAAAGGCCCCCCCGCCAGCTCTGAGTAAATAACTAATTGAAAGAACTGTTATTTACGCAAATAACGTAGAGTGGGCGCATGTACGTTTATTGAATCGCGCTGCCTTACGCAAATAACGTACAGCGGGCGAACGTAACCACTCTAGTGCATGCTAGTTCTGTACGTAGAAGGGAAATCTTCTTCCGTAAACAGCGTTACTTGAATCATGCCCGCTGTCGCGGTTTTTTCCACCACGCAGAAACGCCCCCCTTTTTGCTTAGCATGTTTGGTCAACAACATCATTACTTCAGGATATGAAAAAAGGAGCAGCAGCAGTCAGGTAGGCTGGCAGGCTAACGCTATGAATGACTGCAGTTTTCGGTTGTGCTGTTAAATGTTGGGTTGTTGGTAGTGTGTTGTTGTTGGTGTTGTTGTTGTTGTGTTGTACAAAATGTTTTGTTTGGTGGCAGAGATACAAGCTTGTTGTATTTTGTCAATAATAATATCTCCTATCATGCGGCATGCCCAAAGCTTAGAGTATTATGGATATAGACAGTTATGTCAACTCTGTTCACTTCATGAAGCCAGTCCCATCACAGAGTCTCTGTGACTGATGTTTATGTGGCACTATTATGCTACTACACAGAATGTGTTACTGTAGCCTACAATACTTTGACGGTGAACAAATATTTTCAACTCTTATTTGTCCCTATTCTAGACCTGCTACATCTCTACATAAGAGACAGTTTCATAGTTTTGTTGTTGGTCAGGATTGAAATAGCAATAAATACATTCATTTGAAAAGGAAACATTGGAGAGAGAGAGAGAGAGAGAGAGAGAGAGAGAGAGAGAGAGAGAGAGAGAGAGAGAGAGAGAGAGAGAGAGGGAGAGAGGGAGAGAGAGAGACCATAGGTTTATAACAATTAAGTTATCTATAATTTATTTCTCCGCAAAACATGGCCAAAATAACAAAAAATGCCAAAATCAGCGCCTGAGAAGCAGGGCCCCTAGTAAAAAACCTGCTTAGGGCCCCTTGGAGGCCAGAATCGGCACTGTCCATAGAGAAACTATACTTCATGAGCCACAGGATGACGGGGTGGCGCCAGGACTTTGGCGCTGTATTTGCTGGCATTCCTACAGTTATGTGTTCGCTGTGCAGTAGACTGTGGAGTGGATTACTCAGGACGGAACACATTTCTTCTGTTTGGCTTGTTGCTTCTACCGAGTGTGAGACACGGGTTCCACAGGGAGCAGCTATACATAGCTGAATCCTCAGTGTAAAATTTGGTGCGCAGATGGATGGACTAATTCTGGGAGTCTAAAAATGGCTCCAAAATAAGACTGGACTTGGTGACATTTGTTTTGTTTTTGTTTTTGTATGAGGCTGTACTATGATGAGTAAGGCCTTAATATACCGTGCACCGAACACAAGGAATACGAGCAGGATGGTAACTGTCCTCCATACCCAGCACAAAGCTATGCGCGGTAATACGTTACATTCTTGAATTTATCTTTTGATCGGATCGTATAACCAATAGCTGTTTTGTCGCATTTCATTCAGGACAAAATGGGGGCATGGCCATTTAACTCAGTCCTCGCCAGCATGCTTTTGACTGATAATTTGCAGAGTGGATGCTCATCATAGTATGCCTTTAAAGTCTTTTTAGAGCACCTTTAATGATATACATACTGCATATCGTTGAGTCACTGCACCTTTAATGTTTACATCGATCCACAGTGCAGCGTTTGTCTTGGCTTTCCCTTCAGCCACGACGCGTTGAAGAAAAGGAAAGCTGTTGTTGAAGCATTTCTAGTCTGTTTTGGGGCTAATCCAGTTCAGATGGCATTAGATGAACCCTAGATGACCGTGTTTAGTGTCTGACTATGACTGTCTGGGTAAAATATAAATGTTTCTAAACACTGATGAAGAGGATGATCTGATCTGTGCGGTCAGCAGCAGGACTGCTGTTTTGGGGGATCGGAGACGGCGGTCTTTTGCCGAGAGCAGGCACTGTGAGACTCACAAAATGGATGTTTTAGGTTTAGAATGACAACCGATCAAGACACGACACACACGATTACATCATAGCATCAGATTTTGGATAACTGGTGCTTCAAAATAAGGGCATTGACGGAGAAACCTTGGCATACAACTACATTTAGCAAGGTGCGCTGTGAGTTAATTCACAAAGACATGTGGAGTGTACATACACCTGGCTTCATATTCAACTCTGAGGAGTGTACACACATGGGACCAAACCAACCACTTTGATGTCATGTGCATTCTTCAGAGAGATCCAGTTGATTTAACACTTATGACATTACCGTCTAGACTATACCAACAAGCGCCACACTATGAATAATAATCAGGCACTGTGCAATGTATTATTAGCCTAATGGCTGTATCATAGTCCGTAATGATCGGCGCTATATTTTCATCACGACGACACCTATTGCGTGGGGAAATAAGTGTTTTACATGCATGCTCCTGTATACAGTCCCGTGTGTGCGTGTATACGTGCATCATGGTGTCGTTTTCCGATCCCCTTTGAAGGCGCGCGGCTCGCACTCACTACCCCCCCACCCACTCCCCACCCCTCTTTATTGTAACATGTAAACAAGTCCTTGTATATCAATTCCCTGCAGTGATGCTTAGTGTGCCCGCATATGATTATTGATTCTATAAAGAGGGGTGCCTTCAATAGCGCCGCAGAGGCATTTGGATTTGCATTTATATTCTCATTGCACGCAGGGCAGGCCGCTCTACACTCCCTGGTAAAGGAAACCAGGGCTCTCACATGGCCAGGGAGAGAGAGAGAGAGAGAGTTGATAAGGCCGCCGCCGTCATTCATTTCACTTTCCTTATCGAGCCCTAAGTAGCTGCTATGAATTGGCCCTTTAAAGTACACAAATTAGAGCCATCAGTTATGCTACTGTGTGAAACAAGGAAAGAGGGTGGGGGGTGGCGGGGGGGGCATGAGCAAGAAGAGCATGACAGAGATAGTCTAGGAAGGCGAGAGAGAGAGAGACAGAGAGAGAGAGAGAGAGAGAGAGAGAGAGAGAGAGAGAGAGAGAGAGAGAGAGAGAGAGAGAGAGAGAGAGAGAGAGAGAGCAGAACAACCAGAGAGAGAGAGAGAGAGAGAGAGAGAGAGAGAGAGAGAGAGAGAGAGAGAGAGAGAGAGAGAGAGAGAGAGAGAGAGAGAGAGAGAGAGAGAGAGAGAGAGCAGAACAACCAGAGAGAGAGAGAGAGACAGAGAGACCATAACATAAATGAGAGACAAACCAATATCTTTGTAGAACCAAGAAATTACTTATCTCACTCATGTACAAAAATCTTGAAGCATTATTAAAAACATGGAAAAATAAGCATTATTATTTTTAACATCAACAAACCAACTAAATTGATTTGTCTGAGTAAGCATTCAAACTTTATTGTACAATGGCCACTTGCGGTTATTTTGAGAAAGGGCTGATCTACAAGCTCACAAAATTGACAAATTGTCTTCTATCTACTATTTAAACAGACAAAAACAATAGTAGAACTAGATCAGCACTTGGCAGAGTGCAAACTTGCATGTTGCGCACAAGTAGTCCATGGCCTACTCAAGAGAGAAATATGCCAACCAAACAGGAGAAAATACCAAGATATATGTACCAGATATTCAACTGCAGTGATTTCTACGATTGCTACTTTAATAAAGCAGTAGAAGAAAAAGAAAAGAAAGACGTATAGAGGGTGTGAAAAAAAAGAAACAAATACAAATCTCATGCATTTAAATTTGCCTCTTAGCTGCTCGTGTTATTCCATTGCAACTCTAAGAATGCAGAGTTGCAGTATCGTTATTATTATTATTATTATTTTCCCTTCTCTCCACCAACAAGTACTGTTTGTTTGCTTTACATATGAATGCTCCGATTTATTTCTGGAAGTACACCAATCACTTGTGGTCCATTAAATTCTAATTAGCCGAGAAAGACCCTAAAGCTTCACAAAGAGAGAAGAAAGAGAGAGGGGGGGGCACTGAGCAAGAGGCCAAAGAAAATATAAATGAGAGACAGATTTAAAGGGGAACTCCACCCATTTTCAACATTCTAATATGACATTAGCATACCCTAGAGGTGTTGGGTGGACATGATTAAAAAAAAAAGTTCCCCCATTCTGTGTTTCCCAAGAAATGGAGGTCTGAAGAAAACCACTAACATGGTGAAACATCTTGATGACATCATCAAGATGTATTTTCACCATGTTAATGGATTTCTTTAGACGCTTCTTTTTTTTCTGAGAGAGTACAAATGGAACCAAATGAACCCGTTAGGGTTCATTTGGTTGCATTTGTACGCTGTTTTGGCATAGTCAGGGGCGGATCTATGGGCATGAAATGCCCAGTCTGCCCCACCAAACATGATGGCATGCAAAACAACTCAAGATATTTCAGTGCTTATATTGAAGAACACTGCTACTGCTACTAACTACAGTTGTGTCACCACTAAACCAACAGCATTTCATCATTGAAAACACAAAACTCTCTGGGTGAGACTTTTAGCTTTATGCATGCTGCGTGTCTGTTGCAACTTCAACAACAACTGATGTTATTATTGATGCTTTACTTTACCTTATAAAAGTCCTGTAACCGAAAATGGTATGGGTGCGGCTTCATCGCCCGTGTCGCAAAGCGACACGGGCGATGAAGCCGCCCCCATACCATTTTCTCTTGACCCCCCCAATTGGGAAATGTTACATCCGCCTCTGCTTGGCATAGTTGTAACAGAGTCATTCTAAATTTTGAGTCATTGACACTTGGAAATGTCGACTACTTTATCACACAGAGTGGAAGAGAGGAAGAACAGAAAGAGCGACACAATAAGAAACGAGTGGAGAAACAACAACAGCTTAAAGAATCCCCTCCTTCACTTTGTCGTCCTGACCCATTTTCCCAATATATATATCAATACAGATCGCAGGCACAGCTAGGGCCGGTCTGTGGAACTGAGGTGGAGAAAGAAAAAAAAAACAACAACAACAAAGTTACACCACCACAAGTAGCCTAAACAGTGTCAATGTGTGAGTAATCGTGCATTGATCCGACACAGCCCATAAAGCAGTCTCAGTCTGCTCCAGCTAGAGCCAGGAGCCAGGGGGGTTTCGAAGGGGGGGGGAGAGGGGGGGGGGGGTGGCTGGTACAGTTATGCGCCAAATAGCAGGCCTGATTAATGCACCGATAATCTGCTCCATAAATAGACGCGCCGCACTCTCCGTTTCGTGTTTTATGTATCCATCTTTACAGCAGCAATAACCATCACAGGAGGAGGGGTGGGGGGGTGGGGGTGTGTTTTGGTGGCTGTATTTCACGGGTGGTTCACAGCCAAACTTCTCTCACAAAAACTCCTCGCCTCTCTCTTTCTTCCTGTGTTTCTTTCTGGCTTAATCTCTCTCTCTCTCTCTCTCTCTCTCTCTCTCTCTCTCTCCCTCTCTCTCGGCCCACTCCACTTTGATGAGGAGTGACAGAGCATGTTTTTGTTTTGTAAAAAATAAATAAATAAAAAACTTTTGGTAAGTGGTGAAAAAGAAAAGGGGGGGATAAGGGAAAGAGACTAAAAGATTTCAAAATACATTTAGCTCTCCCTTCTCCAATGCCCCTTTTCGAAAAATATACTTGGAGAAGGCTTTTAAAGGTGTTTTTGTTACATATGGTAGCATAGGCAACGTATAGTTGGTAGCAGCATGCAGCGGCGTTTCTAAGCCATTTGGAGCCCTAGGCAAGAACCAGGGGCGGATGTTACATGGATTCACCCCGAGTGTCTCCCTAAGGAAGTCCTCGCTGCTCGTCCCACCGGGAAAACTCCCTGTACTCCAGATGGCCAATCCGCCCCCGTACATTGGAATGAATGAGCCTGTCTGGAATGTGGGCTGGACACTGGGGAGAGGGCAGGGCTTACTGCAAGGTCTATCCTTTTAAAAAGTGCTTGATATTCATTCATTTCTGAAAATGCGTGCTACAAAAAAAAAAAAGTCTGAAATAATAATGATAGTATTGCAGGGAACGGAAGGAAATGAAAAGGAGGATATTTACTCGCAACAACCCATAAAAACAGGAAGGCACTGCCCTAAACCACTCGGCAGAGCAGAGAAGTCTCGCCAGCCAATAACACGGGTCACTGGTCCCCAGGCCAAAATGGACGCCGTGATAGAGTGCTGGGATGCTCCCTCCGCCGCGGCTCAAACCGAAGGGAGCCAAGGTGACAAAGAAGGAAAAGCTTTTACCACAACCGGCGGCAGAAAACATTCGTGTTATTCACCACAAAGTGGACATGGCAGTGTGCTCGCGATGCTCCAATCCCCAGCTGACCAAAGGGGACATGGCCCCGGGCACGTCATGTTCCATCACAATCACCCACAGCCACATCCGTCTCCTCCCCACACCAGACCCAACATTTGCATCCTCATGTGAATAAATCACGGGGAAGGTAATAATAGCGACGCTGAGCCGACGGGGGCCGACCCCCGAGTCACCAGGAGCAGGGCCGGATGTAACATTTCCTAATTGGGGGGGAGCAGGAGAAAATGGTAACTGAAAATGGCAACTTCATACCCATAACATTATCGGTTACAGGATTTTTATTGGGTAATTAAGCATCAATAATAACATCAGTTGTTGTTGACGTTGCAACAGACACGCAGCATGCATAAAGCTAAAGGTCTGACTCAGAGAGTTTTCTGTTTTCAATAATGAAATGCTGTTGGTTTAGTGGTGACACAATGATAGTTAGTTAGTAGCAGTAGTAGTGTTTCAAATCATTTTTAAATATAAGCACTTTGAAGTATTTTGAGTTGTTTTGCATGCCATCATGTTTGGTGGGGCAGCCTGGGCATATAGAGGGGCATCCCCCCCCCCATGCCCATGCCTAGATCCGCCCCTGACCAGGAGCCTAGTCGACAGATAACAGGGTCATTACTGAATGCATGGAGGAGAGAGAGATGGATATAGGACTGTGGCTATAGTACATTACAGCTGTTTAATTTAGCTCATCCTCCACAATGACAAATTAATTCATCGTACATGTTTTTTTTCCTTCTGTTGAAATCTCTTGCCCTTGTTTGTTCATTTGCTTTTGTTTTGTAGCTTTGTACCAAAACAATGCATCATCAAACCATGCCCTTTGTCCTCAAATTAGTGAGCACAATAACATGCAATCCTCGCTATTTGCATACTTTATGAATATGCAAATTCAAAGGAGGGGATGGGGGGGGGGACTGCAACTGAAATGCATCTAAGTAAGGTAATACTAGCAACCCCTGAATGATCTCTCCCAACTGGACCGTTCTTTTAATTAAAGGTATAGTCAAGTGATTTCACTTTATTCA
This sequence comes from Benthosema pterotum, assembly GCA_039105355.1. Classification (NCBI taxonomy): domain Eukaryota; kingdom Metazoa; phylum Chordata; class Actinopteri; order Myctophiformes; family Myctophidae; genus Benthosema; species Benthosema pterotum. The sequence goes on from CM076986.1 coordinate 20,491,168, forward strand.
AATATAACTTATTTTTCCTTTTGTCATGATAATCCTCCCGAGCATAGTGCACTGACCATATAAGGAGTTCCTCCCAGTGATCCGCAGGAGTATAAAACAAACAAACAAAAAAAACAAAAAACACTAGTTTCATCCATCAGGAACGAGGAGCGCTTCTCCCAACTTCCAATCAGGATCTGGCCTGTTGTGGGTTCCCCTCACTGTAGACCGTGTGCATGTGCATAACTTGTTACCAGGGAGGACCTTTTTTTCCCCCCCAAAGAAATCACTGTATGCTCCTTTAATTAACCAACACCACTGCCTTGTATACCTTGTAGCCAATGTGTGTTTTTGTCGGCTAGCCCACTAATCACGTTGCTGCTGTTGCCTGCATGTTGCGAAGGGTTTTGATATCGACGTCTGAGGCAATGGTTATTTATTGTGTCCTGTGGTTGTTGTCCTAATTTATTGATACCGGTTGGTTTCCGATTTGAGGAGCAGCTAGCGCTCCAGAGAGCGTCTCTCCTGCTGAAAGAAGGAGGACAGAGGAGCGCCGGCGCCGTGCGAGGAGAGAGAAGGGAAAAAAAATTCAATTATGTTCCTGGATAAAGGCAGCGACAGGGGCCTTTCAGTGCACAATGCTGCCCTGTGACTTGATGAATGGCCAGCCTTTAATGTTATGGGGGATTAAAGATAACTTTTGAACGATCGGCGTGGTCAACGTATAGGTAGCTCCTCTTTCACCAGCATAATAAGTTCCCAGCTGCCACCGCTTTAATTACCTCCCTTTTAAAACTCAATCCACATTGGACCCACGTCTTTAAAAAATAAGATGGCTAGAGGGATTACGCCGAGGGGGGGGGGGTGGGGGTGTGGTGGGGGGTAGGACATGCAGCAGTATATGTGGGTCTGGTATTCCATTGATTAGGAGGTACCATTACAGATCAAGGGGAGGAGGCACTTAGAGACATCCATCTCGCGGTAAGATTGAAGCCGGCCTGTAATGATCTTCCTGTACGCCATAAATAACTCCACCCGACGACGGCGTGCTCCCGTCCACGTCAACATGCCACATACTGTAGCCCTAGGATTGTTGTGGATCCGCTATTCTTCCACAGACGCATAGAGCCATAGGCGATTCTAGGCTGTCCCACCAGGGGGGGGGGGGGGGGGCACATTTTTTCTAGATCAATGCAATATAAAATGCAAAAAAAAATGCAATATAAATAGAGGGCCAAACCACTGCTTTAGAATATATGCAACTAAATATGCAAGATAATGCTTTTGTAGACACTATGTGATTTACCTACATGTTTTGGAACAAGCCAATCAGTAGGTCTGTGTGGTCATTTTTTCCTTTTTTTTCCCCTTATTTTCACCAACACATAGAGCCCATGGCGCCTCCTCTTCACGGCTCTATCTTGGCCGGCTGGTTGCGATGGAATCCATCAGGAGTGCGTGGCGATGAGGAGATCATGTTATAGGTACCCCCAGCGGAGGGAGGGGAGGGAGGGGAGGGTCACCCCGTGTTATGCCTCACTGCTGTCACAGGGAGAAAAAAAGAAACACACAGCAGAGGTGAGGCGTGTCGCGACTGCCAGATGAGAGGGATGGGGGGGGTGCGCACGCCACACGTGCGCTGGACGATTATAGATGTTTGCCCGTCATCGCTGGCTGGCCCAGCCCAGCCGGCAGGCCGTTCGCTGTTGTTTTATGCAACTCTCAAAGGACACGCCATGCAAAGTGACCGCAGCGCCGGTCACCATGGATGCCTGTTTTATATAGCCACCCCGATGGGACGCTGCATGAGAGAGCTGTCCACAAACACACCTACGACGACAGATGAAACGTTGTAGGGATGCAAACTAACAACGACAGAAATATATGAGACATGTACCGAGTGTTAGAGAAGGATATCAAATGAAACACAACACACCCTAAAGAATAATCATTGTGTGATGTACTTGTACATCGATATCTTGGGATATAGAGATTGATTTATTGAAGATTGAGACTTTCAAACATGGATAATTTTTTATCGTATTGTTGTACTGTATTGTTTCATTTGCTTTGGCAATGTGAATGTAGTGTTCTCAGGCCAATAGAGCTCTTTGAATTGAGCTCTTTGAATTGTTAGAGGGGCAGGGGCAGAACTCACATAAACGTTTTACATCTTTTGGATTAAAAATAGCGAAAACAGGACAGCTATAAGAGAGGGTTAATGAGCAATTATGGGAACTGGATTTGCTCATGAACCTCAAGGTGTGATGATACAATTCAGGATTCTACAATTCTGTAGTTTTACTTTCCTGTAATATACACAGCCGTATTTCATGTTTTTTGCACAGTGCTAGAAGCTCATGGGCTCCATTTTTGTTACATGCCAAACCCCTTATCCCAAATCCCTTATTTCGTTTTTACTATTTTGAAAAACCTTTTGGAATATTTCAACATGTCAATCTATTAACACGTTGTGAGTTTGCAGACTGGCCATTTGAACTACTGAAATTTGTTTTTTTTATAATAGATTAAAAAGGCAAAAAAAAATAAGGGATAAACAAGTTTGTCCAACGTAAAATGCTGTGGTTACATAATATTAAGCAGCCTGAATGCAGACTTTGGGTATGGCATGGAAAGTTAAGCACTGGCATTTCTTTTCACCATAGTAAATCCTGAAGTTCATGGTGTGGCAAAGGCCAGTTGTTTTTACCGGTAAAAAGGGCTATGTGTACTGTCCCTGGAAATATGACAACAAATTCTAGGAAAACAAAAACACGCTCCTATACCACTGCCGCTTCCAGTTGCATGATGCAACAGGAAAGCCCGAAGTGACGATAATTATAATCTCCTTTGTTTCGGCGGCCTCTCTTTGGGAAGGCGTATTGGTTGTGAATATGTATTTGTGTTTGTGGTGGGGTGGAGGGAGGGAGGTGCACGGGGGGGTGGCGGCGCATACAGTAGATGCATTAAAAAGCCAGCATGAGAAACAGATGCTTGGGTTCTGTCCCTGTGGTCTCTTCAACAAGTCCACTATGTCCGTGTCGCGCTGCCAAGTCCTACACAGTACACACACACACACACACACACACACACACACACACACACACACACACACACACACACACACACACACACACACACACACACACACACACACACACACACACACACACACACACACACACACACACACACACACGCTTCTCTCCTATTTGTTTCCCCTCTGCACGCGGCGCCTCAAATGGGTGCCTGTGTACATGCATGGCCGCTGGATTAAAAAGGGAAAAAAATGCTGTTTTTCATTGGCTGGTGATGAAGGATGTGCTCCTTGGAACATGGGAGACCGTTGACACCCCCTTTTTTAGGGGGGGGGGGGGGGTGTAAGTGGGGCAGCTGTATCTGTAGGCACAGGGGTTAATGGAGAGCACGGTTACAGACTCCTTCTCCCTGTGCATTATACGGCCAAGCTGGAATTAAGCCAATGGAACATCCTTGCTCTCCCTCTCTCTATCTGCATATACTGTATATACACAGTACATTCCTAGAATACTTAATTTTAACTTTTTTCTTCTTAAACTACCACTAATAAATACGCATGTATAATTTACCCCATGTAAACTATTTAATAAAAAATATGATAAATATAAAAAAGATGATAGGGTACCTGCGACACCTGGTAGAATACCTGTCACAACCGATACCTGCCGCGTCCGAAAACGATCACTGCGGTTTGCCATACGATGACCAACACACGCAACTGTTACTATCGGTCGGGAGTCATTTACTTTCAGCTGTGACTCTTTTACTATGAGCAGCGGCTGTGCATTGCGGACGCAAGTTTATTTCGCCCTTTCCGGCACAAAACGGGTTCCAACCGAACACTGTCTGTGGTCTACAGGCCACTGTACCAGAGGTATAGCTAGGCATTAACAATGCACCGGTCGCTCCACAACTCCCAACGCGCCACCATGCCTCTTCCATCCTCGGAAAAGTCCTATAGGCACCTCATTGATGAACAGTGGTACATCGCCCAAGGTGATCACGTTGTTTTGTTTGTGTGTGTGTCAGGGGCCGATCTAGGCAAGGGCATGGGGGGGGGGGGCAATGCCCCCCTAAATGCCCTGACTGCCCCACCAAACATGATGGCATGCAAACAACCCAAATTTCAAAGATATTTCAAATTAAAGTGCTTATCATTAGAATTATAAACAATTAGAATTATGAAACACTATACTACTAACTAACTACAATTGTGGCACCACTAAACCAACAGCATTTCATCATTGAAACCAGAAAACTCTCTGAGTCAGACCTTTAGCTTTATGCATGCTGTGTGTCCGTTGCAACTTCAACAACAACTGATGTTATTATTGATGCTTTACTTGATGCTTAAAGTCCCGTAAACGAAAATGGTATGGGTGCGAAGCCGCACCCATACCATTTTCTCTTGCCCCCCCCCCCCCCCCCCCAATTGACAAATGTTACATCCGCCCCTGGTGTGTGTTTGTGTGTGTGTTTGTGTTTGTGTGTGTGTTTCTGCAGTCCAACAATGCCGACAGGGGTGCAGAGCGACAGCAGGAAGGTGAATTGGGGGCCAGTGTTCTCGCAGCTTCGCAGTCACAGAGAGGTAAGGCTGCGCTGAGAGAAAGAAAACAAATAAGTCCCTGTGGGACGCACGCTGCATGAACCCCAACATCCATAATGTTCTGGGGGGAAAGACGTTAACCAAAAATATAGCTAAACTTCAAGCTACAAAGAGTGGGTGAGGGCGGGGTTGTGAGCTTGTAGAGAGGCTGGTTTGGGTAAGAGGGAGTGGTCCTAGTAGAACAACCCAGGGTGGGCATAGTCTAGGATTATTATTTTTATTTCATTATACAGCTGCAGCAATTATACATACTGTAACTATAGCAGAGGCAAGAAGACAACCAGGTGCTCGACAAAGACGTCTAGGTAAATAGATAGGGTACAAATAAATAGATGGGGTACAAATAGTAAAATAGGTGCTCCTGGATATATCTGGATAAGAAATGGAAAGTGGAGATCCGGGACAAAAATAGTTAAATAAAAGTATTAAAGTATAATAGAAAAACCTTAATATAATTGTTCCTCTCTAATGTCCACACCTGAAGAAGGCCGGCACGGCCAAAACTGTTGTGTGCCTCTACTGCAAAGTACAAAGAAATGTAAGCGGAAATTAATAAACTACAACACTCCTGCAACCTGTCGTGCGACCCACCTCCTTTTTGATATGATAAAATGCCACAATTTGTGGCAGGCTTTCTATTCCTAAAAAGTTGCACTATACTAATGGAAGTCAGCGTTTTTGTGATAATAAAAATGTAAAATGTAGAAAAAAATGTGTTTTTGTATCGTGAACATTAGTGGAGATCAATTATATGAAAATTAGTTGAAAAGTGGTGAACAGTGCTGGGTTACTAGTAGTTACTAGTTACTAGTAATATATATATTACTACTTTTCCCAGTAACAAGTAACGTTTTTACTCTGCCAAAACCACTGAACATTCTGTACTCTAGTAATTAGACACAATAACAACAACAATACTTCAGGATAGGACAAAAAAAAGCCAAACCAAAATCTAAACTGTTCTAAAAAAAAAAAAAAAAAAAAAAAAAAAGAAGAAGTGAATATATCTTAATGGCCCATCAGCAGATTGTGTCCGTCATGCCCATCAATCTATAACAACCAGCGTTGGCCCATAATGGATCAAGTGCTTATCCTCACATTAATGGCACGCTGTTTATGCACCTATCGCCGCTACAGTACAGTAAGTAAGGGCCGGGACCGCTGCCAATGCAGGCTTATGTTCCGCTCCAGGCCCTATACCAGGGTTGGCTGGAGAATTTACAGTGGCCCACAGACCAGCAGCCAGCCAGCCAGCCAGCCAGCCAGCCAGCCAGCCAGCCAGCCAGCCAGCCAGCCAGGTGCACAGTCCAGCCAGCCAGCCAGCCGCCAGCCAGCCAGCGGCCCACAGCCAGCAGCCAGCCAGCCAGCCAGCGGCCCACAGACCAGCAGCCAGCCAGCAGCCAGCCAGCCAGTGGCCCACAGACCAGCAGCCACCCAGGTGCAGCCAGCCAGCCAGCCAGTGGCCCACAGACCAGCAGCCACCCAGCCTGCCAGCCAGCGGCCACAGACAGCAGCCAGCCAGCGCAGCCAGCCAGCGGCCCACAGACCAGCAGCCAGCCAGCCGCCAGCCAGCCAGTGGCCCACAGACCAGCAGCCACCCAGCCTGCCAGCCAGCGGCCCACAGACCAGCAGCCAGCCAGCCGCCAGCCAGCCAGCGGCCCACAGACCAGCAGCCAGCCAGCCAGCCAGCCAGTGGCCCACAGACCAGCAGCCAGCCAGCAGCCAGCCAGCCAGTGGCCCACAGACCAGCAGCCAGCCAGCCAGCCAGCCAGCCAGCGGCCCACAGACCAGCAGCCAGCCAGCAGCCAGCCAGCCAGTGGCCCACAGACCAGCAGCCAGCCAGCCAGCCAGCCAGCCAGCGGCCCACAGACCAGCAGCCAGCCAGCAGCCAGCCAGCCAGCAGCCAGCCAGCCAGCAGCCAGCCAGCCAGCCAGCCAGCAGCCAGCAGCCAGCCAGCCACAGCCAGCCAGCCAGCCAGCCAGCAGCCAGCCAGCCAGCCAGCCAGCCAGCCAGCCAGCAGCCAGCCACCAGCCGCTGGCGTGGGTCGCTTCTAACCCTGAGAAGGAAAGCAATCTGTTGGATGTTTTGGGTCTGCTGCAAAAGGAGGTCACACAGACATCAGAGAGCGCAGCCAGTGGACTGCATGCTCGCCACGGCTTAATATCCACAGGAACCCTCAGCCAACACACACACACACACCACACGCACACGCACACGCACACACACACACACACACACACACACACACACACACCGAGAGAGCGACAGGGGAGACGGGTTGGCTGGAGGGAGGGAGAGAGAGACAGATACATGCAGTGCATAGTGGACAGAGAGAGAGAGAGAGATTGAGAGATGGAGGGGATGAGTCGGACAGATTTTTACCTGTGTGTGTGTGTGTGTGTGTGTGTGTGTGTGTGTGTGTGTGTGTGTGTGTGTGTGTGTGTGTGTGTGTTGTGTGTGCGCGCGCGCGCATGCATGCTGCCGGGTGTTGGGAAGTAACGCATTACATGGTGACCCAACAGTCGCGGCGGATGGACAAACGGTCACATTTAATTTATGTTCTTTTTCAACTTCCGTGAAATCATTTCGCCAGCCACAAATAATTTATAATGGTCGCGGCACCCCTCGCAACCGTTGGCTACCTGCTGCGACTGTCGCGACGTAGGGCGTGCTTACAAATTGATTTTGCTGTCTCTCCTACATTCCTGCCTGGTTATCAATGGAAAAATGTATTTTATCTATAATTAAATAGAGTTTTGCTTAAAGGTAACCCAAAAGTACAGTAACTGGGAGTAATCTGTAACTTGTAACTGTAGGGGATTACCTTCCAAACCCTGCGCAGGCACGGGGGTGTGCGTGAATGTGCGAGTGTGAGACAGAGAAGCAGGGGCGGTTGTAACATTTCCCAATTGAGGGGGGGCAGAAGAAAATGGTAAGGAGGCAGCTTCATCGCCAGTGTCGCTTCGCGCCACGGGCGATGAAGCCGCCCCCATACCATTTTCAGTAGTGTTTCAAATACTTTTAAATAGAAGCACTGAAATATCTTGGGTTGTTTTGCATGTCATCATGTTTGGTGGGGCAGACTGGGCATTTAGGGGGGCATTGCCACCCCCCATGCCTATGCCTAGATCCGCCCCTGCAGAGAGGGAGAGAGAGAAACAGAAGAGAGAGAATGACAGCAGGATAGAGGAAAAGCAAAAAAAAATGCTTAAAGGGATGGTGGGGGGTGCGAGGGGGTGGGGTGGGGGTGGGGGGGATATCCAGTGGGATAGATAATGCAAAAACAAAGTCAGTAGTATAGAGGACAGCGAAGATACCGCTAGGAGAGAACGGATACCGAGGAGAAAACACAATTAACTGAGCAGCAAGGGTCACTATTTCTACCTGTTTTCCTCCCCCCTCCTTTTTATCAGCGGGTGAACAAGCAACACGCATAGGCATATAACCTGCCTCATTCCTGACAGTCTATTTCAGGCCTTCCTGCGGGCGTTATAGGCTGGGGGTCTCTCTTTGCTTGTTGTTTTTATGCAGTTTCTGTTTTTAACCCATTACAGGAACGCAATTCTTTGAATATTCTGTCACAAGGAATGTTTTTAACTCAAATATTTTGCTTCTTGAAACCCTGGATCCCTGGAACTACGGGGGGGGGGGGGGGGGGGGGGGGGGGGGGGGGGGGGGGGGGGGGGGGGGTCGGCAGGCATATGATGATGACTTTGGGGGTCCTTGACATGAAATATTGAGGAACACTGGCAGAAAACAGGAGCTTTTTCAGAAAACCAAAAGTGAAAAGAAAGAAAAGTGCAGGGATGCACCAATTATGGAAATTCTTTACCAATGCCAATACGGATGTTTAAAATAATGATTTACCCCATAGCTGGTATCGATGCCGATATGTTTATTTGATTTTTTTCTTCTTTTTTTTTCTTTTTTTTGTGCTATGGAAACTATATCTTCAACACAAGAAATAAAGGTCCAGAATCTACAGCTTGGTAGACTGCAGATGACCAACACACCAACATGGTCAATGCAAACTGTTTATGCTCATCAACAACACACAAACATCAGATCAGCAAACATCGGCCCAACCGATATGTGGGCTGATACATCGGTGCATCACTACAGCATTTAGAAGACATTTGTGGAATCAGTTCTCTGGTCAAAATGGGTTAAAACTGTTATTACTATTTAATATAATATTGTTCATGTCCCTCAAATGGTTTGAGCCTAAATCACCACCCTGATACAACCAGTCCTTGTCATTTCTTTCTGGCTTCTACAGCAGTTTTAGCAATGTACCACCATTACCTGATGTGGTGTGGTAGTGGAGGCGCTGATATGCAAATTATTTAATCTTTAAGTCATTATTATAATACTGATTCTAGATAAGGCACAGGCCTGTTTCCATTCCATGCCAGCTTGGAAAAATCAACAATGGTTTACATTGTAAACAAAGTGGAAATGCAAATTTGGAACTGAAGACTGAAGAGGTGGAGAAATTATATCTTCTGCTCAAGCTCAAAACATATCACACTGCTTGTAGATCAACTATGTATGATATCCTGAATTATTTTTTTATTTCCCCACTCATGACTTCTGTTCCTCAAATGAACAGTTTGGATCTGGTCACCCGAAATTTCCATAAAAGATTGATTGTTCGGAAAAGTTGAAGTTCATGCAGGGTTTGCCATCCGACACACCATGACTCGGACCAAGTGATAAGAAAAGAAAAGAGGCTCTAGTCTGAATTAACACCTGAACCGTTCAGAGACGGTAACTATCCTCTGCAGCTGCTCTATAGGAGGAGGGCAGGAAACTGAAATTGCCATTACTGGGAGAAAAACAAAGGAGACACTAAGGGCAGAGTGTAGAAAGAGCTGACACTGTTGGCAGAGGAGTGTGTGGATCTGTGGAGAGTCTGGAAGAAAGTCAACCAGAGAGAGAGAGACAGAGAGCACACTTTACAGTGGTGGAAAGAGCACTTAAATGTTTTACTTACAGTAAGTAAAAGTGTCAAGTGTCAATACGGTACTTCAATGTGGAAATGATACATTCCAGAGTTCAAAATATAATTGGGTAAAAGTACACCAGCAAAGCTGTCAAAATGTCCCACTTCACACATTTTCAAATAAATACATTGTATAAAAATCTGTGTTACATTGTGTTCTTGCAGATCGACTGTTTCCAGACGGCCAAACACATATAGGGCTAAAGTTATTAGTTACTCTATGTTTGGTAGTAATTATCAAAATGTACAAAGGACCTAAAGTTTTCCAATGACTGTAACAGACAGAGTAAAATATATTTGCCTCAGAAATGTAGTGGAGTAGAGTTAAATGTACTGAAAATCTGACATACTCAAGCAAAGTACTAATACCTCAAATTAACTGTAAGTAAATGTATGCCTACTCTGGAGATACAAACGTATAGGGAGAGAGGGTGTGTGATAAAGGGTGAAGCAGGGGCATAAAAAACGACAACATAAGCTCCGGCTCGCCTCGGGGGAGAATGCGCAATCGCGTAATAATTGGGTGGACGCAATGAATGGCCTCTTTTTTTCTTTTCTTTTTTGTGCTGTATCAAGCCCATTCGCTTCATCTCTGGCAACCTTCGTCAAATCAGCACTCCTCTACCGCGGTTACTGCTTTAATTGCTGGGCGGACTCTGGAGGAGCGAGTCCATCCGTGGTGGGCAGCTTGAGATGATGGAGACATACGACGTGCCTCTTCTGTTAATTCTGTCTGAAATGCACCACATCGTACAGAAGGGGCGCACAACATGTGTGCACCTCGCAATTACACGCACACACAGAGAAAGAGAGATGGACGGACGCAGGCACACATGTGTGCACCGTAACTGCACACGTTTCCATTCAATGTTTTTTTTTTTTTTGCCGTTCGACTCCTCTGCAGGAGCGAGTGGGTCTCAGGCGGATATGCAGGATGTAAGGTTGAACAGTCAGAGACATCCTAAGCAACGGCTAACATGGTTAACATCTTCACCGACACACAGAGAGAGAGGAGGAGAGAGAGAGAGGGAGAGAGGGAGAGGTAGACACAGGCAGCACACGCCTGCCACAGACTGTCCCCCAAATCAGATAGTGCTGGCTGGGGCCAAATCCAATCAGGGAATGAGGACGGAGCTCAGAGGAAGGTTGGGAGACACGAGGAAGACACGGAGAGGAGAGGAGGGGGTTGGGATAAAAACTCCTCTGTGGGGAGGGGGGGCTGGGGTAGCAAGATGGAATGATTTAACTGTGTGTGTGTGTGTGTGTGTGTGTGTGTGTGTGTGTGTGTGTGTGTGTGTGTGTGTGTGTGTGTGTGTGTGTGTGTGTGTGTGTGTGTGTGTGTGTGTGTGTGTGTGTGTGTGTGCGCGCGTGCGTGCGGCGTGTGCGTGTATCTGTGTACAGTGAGAGACAGAGAGAGAGAGACTGTTAAACAGCTCGTAAAAAAGGGAGAGTGCAAGACGAAGGCAGGCATGTCATGCGAGCAACCCGCTCCAATGCACTCGCCAGCCAGTTTGCATCCACATGTACACAGGAGGAGAGCCCCCTAACCCCCCCCCCCCCCCCCCCCCCCCCACACACACACACACACACACACAATCCCAGGACATTCCCAGCTCAGTTGCATGGCATTTTCTTGCCACTCACATACTTGTATAGCCAGCTGATGAACCTGGGGATAACGTGTCCTTTTTAGTTCACTGAAAACGGAACACATGGCGAGTCCTTAAAGGGGAACTCCACCCATTTTCAGCATTCTAATATGTCATTAGTATACCTTAGAGGTGCTGGCTGGACAAAAAAAACTTCCCCCATTCTGTGTTCCCAAGAAAAGGAGGTCTGAGGAAAACCACTAACATGGTGAAACATCTTGATGACATCGTCAAGATGTATTTTCACCATGTTAATGGATTTCTTTAGGTGCTTCTTTTTTCTGAGAGCGTATAAATGGAACCAAATTCTTTCTTTCTTTCTTTCTTTCTTTCTTTCTTTCTTTCTTTCTTTCTTTCTTTCTTTCTTTCTTTCTTTCTTTCTTTCTTTCTTTCTTTCTTTCTACCCTCCTTCCCTCCTTTCCTCCCTTCCTTTCCTTCCTTCCTTATTCACTAACTCTCACAAAACGCACAACATTTTCTCTCCACCGGCCATTTCCAATTGAAACAGGACAGGACTGTTTTCAGGTCCCCACGAGAGCAATAGTGGAAAGTGGTTTTACTCAGGTACTATAAATTCTGCATATTATACTTTCAGTACACTTTAATTTAACGAGGCCTGGCGTATCGGCCCACCTATCGGTTTGGCCGATATTTGCTATTGTCGGCCAATATCTATATCGGCAAATCAAACTGACATCAACCCATGGCGGTATAGCTGATATAGGCATACATTTTGCATCGACGATGTCGGTCATCTGTGGTCTACCTAGCCTAACCTTGCCCTAAACTGAGATCATTTTGGCCTAGAGGTGGTAGAAACTGGCTCAGCCAGGCCCGTAGATCTGATTGGATCTCACCAACATGTCGTTAGCCCTGGCCCCTCCCCGAACCCTTTCAGTGCTGCGATACGTCACATCATTTGGAGCCACGCCCACCTGGAAAGGTTGACACCCACTTCTACGCTAATGACTTAGTCCAGACTTACCCTTTTCGCACAATGTGGACGAAAACGAAAGCCTGTGTGTGGAGGCTGCTATAGTTTCCCTGGCACAAAAGGAGGAAATATCGGTTAAGTTTTTATTTTAAACATTGGCACTGGCCAAGAAATTCCATATCGGTGCATCGGTATTATAACTACATTTTGAAACGAATACTTTTCTACTTTAACTCAACTACATTTGTATTTCTGAACTTTATTGCAGTACTTCTACTTGAGCAAAACCAATGGAGTGCTTTCTCTCATGGTAGATTGGATGCAGAGATTAGATTTAAAAAAGAATGACTTTTGGCTGCACCATCGGCTGCTTTCCTCAAGTTCAGCCACATGCTGCGTGAGAAGATTAAGCTGATGCCAACATTTTATTTTCAACACTCCATGTTATTAGCGTTTGCAATAAAAGGAAAAAAACACATATAAACAAAACAATATGTAAATGTCTAGGATTTGTGGTACCCGAGATGTAAATTAAGATATGAGGAGGATGGCGTGTTGACATTCCTGGCGTTGCGTGGATAGAACTGTGCCGTTTGAGATTACCACGATAAAAGACTTGAATTAATAATTGAATATGCGCGATAAGGAAGAGGTTAAAGTGTCACGATAAACAAGGGAATGATTTGTGTAAAAGCATGGACTTCTCTTCTTAAAAAGAAAAACATGACATCTGTAACCCAACAACTGAGAAATGAAAGCAATTATGGGGGATTCTTTGTTGTTGTTGTTGTTGTTGCTTTGTTTCATTATTTAATTGTGGATTTGATTTAATCCCAGCGGACTGCATGGATAGAGGGGAACGGCTGCCAAGATACTGTAGATATCAAATAAATAACATACACCACCATTACACAGATATGCAAGCATGAATCAGCCGGCGATGTCAGGTCATAATTAACCTGAAAACCCTCTCCTCCACTTACACTGGATCTTTTTGACAACAGACAGTGCCTATCGTTGCCACACACACACACACGCACACGCACACGCACCCACACACACACACACACACACACACACACACACACACACACACACACACACACACACACACACACACACACACACACACACAGCTGCCCGATCCTTACATCCAAGACCCATATGCTTTTCATCCCAGAGAATCATAACGTCAAATCAGCCACCGAGATATTTTTGAAGTCTGACGGATGTAATTTACTAAAGAGGATTAGAATGCACATAAGCATCCTCTCCAACACCTCCCAAGTGCCTGAGTGATTACATTTTGATTCCACTCCACTCTCTTGTTCCGTTCCCGTCACCATCTGCATTCTTCATCCCGCTACTGCCGACGCTTTTTTAATATGCTGATGCTAATAAAATAAATAAAAAAAGGGGGTAGGATTTGTGTTGTTTTCCTTCCTGCTTTTAATTCCTTATCTGCGAGTGGCTATCAGCTTCAGCTGGAGGGTCAACTCTATCGCTGGCAGACACGGGGGCTTAGCGCATTCCTTTAATTCATCAAGGTTTGATTACTTCTGTGGAGATTTCTCCTGGCTGAGATAACCCCACGCTCCCCAATTAATGCCTTTTCACAGTCCTGCCGACGCCGACACGATCAGAGCGGCACGTCGGGGGCCTCCCGCTAAACAGCTCTGTTTTTGGCCTTCCTTTGGCCTCTTCCTTTTCTTTTATTTATTTCTTTTCTAGAGGAGGCTAATTTATACCACATAGATATACCATACATCAGGGGTGCCAACACTTATTTCACTTGTGGGCGTCTTTCAAAATGACCAGCTCAACAAGATCTACTGCTGTAGTCCGGGAAATGCCTGTGCATGGCAAATTAACTCTCCAGGGGTCATTGAGAACTGCCATATTGTCATCTCCAACCCCACACTGGGTCGATTAGAGGGACATAGTGTTGAAAAATGTACCTTGACTGGGCTACAATGCTAGAAATAGCACAAAAGAAAGCAGCAGGTGCTTTTAAGAGTTCTGAGCCTTTATTGTTAAATGTGCCCATTTATATGACTCACTCCACTGCAATGGATCCAACAATGGATACATAATTACAAGAAATAGGTAGATAAATACTGCATATGAAGCATATAATCTTAGGGGCCTGTCATGCGGTGTACCTGCACAGCCTTTGTGATCTACTGGTAGATGGCGAACTACCTCTTGGGCACCATTGCCATACATGGTAAGGGATAACGCAAGGACAAGTCATTCATGAGGGAAAAAAACAACTATACAAGACAGTGAGGTTATATTTCTCCAAACCGACTTCCTCACAGCACATTATCTGTGCTTATCTTTTAAGACTCTTCAAAAGCTTTAAAAAATAAATAAATAAAAAAAATACCTCACGCATATGCTATATACCTATAGCCTGCATGAAAAAGCCAAATCAGTTGTTGGCAAAAGAAATTGCCTGTCATCTGCTGACAGGCAATGTTTCCCCTACAGCGGATTTGGTCTGAATTTATCCAGGCTAGTATACCTACAGTAGCACAGATGGTCATTACACGGCCGCACAATCTACAGGCTACCTCAGAGTATGTGTATCTTGCTTTGGTCAAACAAAAACAGAATTAGATTCTTCAAATATTGTACTTGAACTGAAAGTTGCTCTAGTTTCCAAAGTCGTACAGAGGTATTCTTATTATTCTCATCTGGGTTAGGTGCAGGCTGCACCGTTTCCTGTCAGCCTACTGTCTGTCCCTCTATAATCTATAAATTAAAGCAAAAGTCACAAAAAATAAATGTATTATTCTCAGTCACACACTACTGTACATGTACTGTACTGTCGTGTTTCTTTTCAATATTTTCGAATTGATATCTTAAATTATTTTATGAAAATAATATCAGATGTTAATAATTGGCTAAACGTTTCCCCACTTGTCCTACACATGCAGCCAGCAGGGGCGAAATCCAAAAGCGACCTCGCCCGCGGGCGCCCGTTTTCAAAAGCGGGCGCCCGCTTTCACAAAAACGGGCGCCCGGTTTCACAAAAAAGGGCGCCCGTTTTCAAAAGCGGGCGCCCGTTTCACAAACGGGCGCCCTTTTCAAAAGGTTATGGTTAGGGTTAGGTTAGGTTTAGGCATAGGTTTACTGAGGTTAAGTTTAGGGTTAGAGTTAGGTTTAGGCATAGCCTAGTTTGTGAAAACGGGCGCCCGCTTTTGAAAACGGGCGCCCGTTTTTGTGAAACCGGGCGCCCGTTTTTGTGAAAACGGGCGCCCGGTTTTGAAAACGGGCGCCCGCGGGCGAGGGCTCAAATGGATTTCGCTGGCTCTCCATGCAGCACTTCTGTCCCACAAAACAAACACACACACTTTACTTGACTAATAAAAGTCCTGTAACAGAAAATGGTATGGCCCGTGTCGCTTCGCGCCACGGGCAATGAAGCCGCACCCATACCATTTTCTCTTGCCCCTCCAGCATGTTCTCTTGCCCCCCAAATGCGGTATGTTAGATCCGCCCCTGACAAACACACACACACACACACACACACACACACACACACACACACACACACACACACACACACACACACACACACACACACACGTGATAGCCTATTAGAAAAGATATACCCCTCACCCTGCCAGCGCTGCTTTACCAGGAATAGGGCTGTATCTTCTGTCTAAGAACCTATAAAATAAAAATCATCCAAACGTAAAAGAAAGGCTCAAAACAAACAGTGAATGGCTTCACCCGGTTAGGTCTCATTAATTGTCAGTGGAAGAGCTCTAGGCTATGTCTCTTGATGAGAGCAACCAACTACAACACAAAGGGCTAATAGCTTTTTAGCCTGTTCTAGATGGTACAGTATTCCCCCAGGAAATATTGCTGAGCATGTGTGCTTTTTATAAAGTCACACGTTTTACATAATGTAACACAAAATCAGATGTGGTACCTATATCCAGTACACGTTTTATTTTATTGTAGTGTTTTATTGCTGAGAAACGCTTTTTGAGGGAGGGTAGTGCTTGTAGTCCAAACTACAAGGCACTCGAGAGACATCCAGGTTCAGGCATCTGCTTAGGATGCCTCTTGAGCGTCTGGCACAGATGGAGGGTTTACATCGACTCTCTGGATTTGGACCATTTCTGGATCCTCCAGGGGGAATTCGCTGATGTGGCGTGGGACAGGGAAAACTTTAGGAAAGCTGTCTGGTGGAGTTATTGCCCCCGCGACCCAACAACGGATAAGCAGTCAAAGATGAATGGATGTTCGGGGCACTACAAAACTCGGATTACCAAATGCTGGGGAGGACTGAAGACTGCAATAGGTAGAACAAATGCCAAGAACAGAATGTGCACATTGGTGCTTTAAAAAAGTTTAACATCTGTTTGGAGCTATTTTGGATTCAGATAAAGTATTATGCGTCTGGTACACACACTGTGCAAATTAACACAACTAACCTTTTCAACCATCTGTAAAGTCATCATGCAATTAAATTAATGCATACACAGCAAAATACCTTTTGGGAGGATTTATTATTTGTTTCATTTTGAGATCATCAAAACCTAGGAGCATCTCCGTTACTAGGTAAGGTGTGCACGCACATGCACAATTCATGTGGTTAACAGTTCAACCATGTGAATCTGTATCCTACATGAGGACTCTGACTTTAGCTATCAAAATTGTGCTATTGTTTTTGTTCAGGGGGGAAATGCGTGCATGTGCTTGTGCCTGTGTGTGCTTGTGCCGTGTGTGTGTGTGTGTGTGTGTGTGTGTGTGTGTGTGTGTGTGTGTGTGTGTGTGTGTGTGTGTGTGTGTGTGTGTGTGTGTGCGCGCGCACGTGTGGCATGGCACTTCATTTTGAAGCTGATTGCTGTGCATTGCCTGGTGGCGGCAATGCCCGGTGGCAGACGTCTCAATGAAAAACCTCCACTCGCTTCCCCTTCTTCTCCTTATTCTAGCCGCAAATAAATTGGCAGCAAAATCTGATTACCATCACGAGAGATTTATGAGAAAGATATACTAAGTACATAGAGCTGAGGGAATTGTGAGCTGAAACCCCCACCCCACCACCACCACCACTACCACCGAAGGCACAGAGAGAGAGACTCTTGCATTCCGTTTCGTTTATTTATTTCCTAGCAGGGAGTAGTAGTAAAACAGCCTGAGTACATTTGTCTCTCACTAACACAGGAGGAAGGGAGAACGGAGGTATACAAATAAACAATAACAGCAGAGAACTAGAGGCACAGGTTACCGAAATGATTTTCTGCAGTAACTGAGATTTGTTTCCTCGCCTATTTGTTCAGGCTCTGAGATTATTCAGCAAGACTCTCAGACGACAGAGCAGGGCCTAGAACAGCGGTTCATTTGTAATGGCACACAAAGCACTTTACTGTATGTGCCATTACTGTAGCCATATACTGAAATATGCCATATATAGATATAGCTGCCATAATTTAAAATAAATAATAATTTAAAAAAAGAA
This sequence comes from Benthosema pterotum, assembly GCA_039105355.1. Lineage (NCBI taxonomy): Eukaryota > Metazoa > Chordata > Actinopteri > Myctophiformes > Myctophidae > Benthosema > Benthosema pterotum. The sequence continues at coordinate 20,508,859 of CM076986.1, forward strand.
TGGATTAAAATGGAAACTGAGAGTTTTTATAGTACACACCTAGTCAGCCATAAACTTTCCTTAACAAGATAAGTGCCAGGGACGTAAAGAGGAGCCCAATGACGTTAATCAGTGGTTGACAGAGACGTAAAGACGCACTTTGTTTATTCCATTGATTAATCACTGCTAACCGAATTAGCACTTTTGGATAATTCGTTGGGATCCTTTTCTCCCACGGTACGGTGGTGCGACGATAAGCAAGTAGCCGCGACCAGGTTGCACTCTCACGTATACAACGCCACGACTGCGACCAAAAAAAATGTTGTTAGTAAGAGAGTATAGTCGCTAGTGGAGTATAATCGCTAGTCTGTCTGTCTCTCTATTCTGTATGTGGACATCTGCATAGCACTCCCAAATGCCTGTGTTGATGAAGGCAAAGACACATCTCTAGCCTATAAGACATGATTCAAAACGTTGCCATTTTTACGTAGTCTGTCTTCCTGCATACCACAACACAGCAACAGGGTTCAGGGTAAACTAAATCAGCGATGTTGCCCTTTAACTGTTGTACTGAAGATCAATATCATGTAAAAAGATATATTGATATAGATTGAATTATATTCCACATACCTTAGCCTCTAGCAAGGTGCATATAATACACAGCGGCACAGAATGAAAATCCACTTACAGAACGACTTTGATGGGGGCCATAAACGGCTCCGAACGGCGTCGCGTGCGCCGTCAAAACGAACGCCCGCTCATCCCGCGGTAGGACATAACAAATATTAATTTACACAGGTAGTCGTCCGCGCCTCACGTGTGGCTCCTTGGGGCTCCTATCTGGAGGTCTCAAGGGCTCTTGAGTAATGCATTTCTATTATTGTAGCGTGCGCGGCGTCACACCGCTGGCTTTATCAGGAAGTTGTTGTAGGTTGAGGCCGGAGTGGGACAGGAGTGTTATTCTGCGGCCTGGTGCTGGCATTAATCTCTGTCACTTGTCCTCTCTGATTTATACTCCGTTCCCAATGAGGCGGTCCGTGGCCTCCGCTTCAATTCCTACTTTGTGATAGCGGCTGTGGTGTGTGTACGGCCTTCGTCCGCCGCCGCCTCGCCTGACATTGAAGACTTGCTCTCCAAATCGGCGGCGAGGTAGAAACATGGCAAAGAATTAAGTTTGCCCGCGGCGGAAACACAAAGCGACAAGATAACGGGTCGCCCGGAGCCATACATGCTGCCGTGACGTTGCTTATACTTCTCCTGCTGGCCTATGCCTGCACCGACCTTGTTGCCAGGTTCTGTGAGAGAAATATGCAACCAGGGTTATGGAAGTTAGACCAAAAAAGTGTGATTTCTATTACACTTTAGATTATTATTTATTATTTGAAAACAGACAATCTAAATGGCAATGGCGGCGGCCTTAAGTTCGACCTCTTGTTTGTTCGACCGTTCGAAAGCATACATTACAGTAAGGTTGGCGAACATGCACTGCTCCCATGCTTACTTGTGCTTTGTTTATCTAAGGGTTAGAGGTAGGGTTAGCAATGGTTGAAGTAACAGGAGTCGGCCATGATACCCATGCATGCAAACAATGCATAGCGGTAGGAACTGTAGATTTTCTTTTTAAATCTTGGGGGAAAAAAGTTTTTCTTTTTTATCTTTGATACATTTTAAAGGTTCAATGGAAGTTCAAACTCGAGGGAATTTTACTTTGACGGTTTAGCCTGAATTTCCCTAAACAATGAATGGAACATTCTGAACCAATCACAGCGTTGCGCCCAGGGGCGGATCTAGGCATGGGCATGGGGGGGGCAATGCCCCCATAAATGACCAGACTGCCCCACCAAACATGATGCCATGCAAGCGACCCACATTTCAAATGTATTTCAAATTAAAGTGCTAATAATTACCACTAAACCAACAGCATTTCATCATTGAAAACAGAAAACTCTCTGAGTCAGACCTTTAGCTTTATGCATGCTGCGTGTCTGTTGCAACTTCAACAACAACTGATGTTATAATTGATGCTTTACTTGACTAATAAAAGTCCTGGAACTGAAAATGGTATGGGTGTGGCTTCATCGCCCGTGGCGCGAAGCGACACGGGCGATGAAGCCCCACCCATACCATTTTCTCCTGCCCCTCCAACATGTTCTCTTGCCCCCCCCCCCAAACGGGACATGTTACATCCGCCCCTGGTTACGCCCAGGCCATGGAGCAAGCCCAGGGGATTATGGCTATCCTACACAGAATCTAAATACTTATTTTAGTGTGATGGTTAGGTTTAAACTGGGCAATACACTGTCTGGATGTCATATTGAAGGGGGTTTAAAAACGGGTCGACTCTTTAATCAATTTCGGAGGACAATGCAATGATGGGAATCAAACAGTGAGCTTAATGTCTATTGGCTTTTATTTATGTGATAGTCGAAACATCATCACACAGAGTGTTTTTGTTTTCAGTAAGTCTTTAAATTAGATTTTTATAGCACGGAGCACAATTTTTTTTCAGATGGGGGTTTGAACTCTGCAGACAAACACATATTAAACCAGGAGTTTTTTACTACTTTGAATATTTCAAATAGCCAATCTACATGCTCGCTCAATGCTGGCGACGAAGATCGCCTAGTTAAACCATTACAGATAGATTTCTTTTTTTCTTTTTCAAAAAGGCAAAGAAGTTTAGGGATGTAACAAGCTGGTGAAAATTGGGCCATTGGTGTTAAAGGGGAAATCCACTCATTTTCAACATTTTCCTGAGAGTGTACGAATGTAAACCAAATGGACCCTAGCCGTGCATTTGGTTCCTTTTGTACACTCTCAGGAAAAAATGTTCTAAAAGAAAAATATTTAACATGATGAAACACAACTTGATGACGTCAAGTTGTTTCACAATGTTGATGATTTTCCTCAATTTCCAGGAAACACAGGATGTGTGGAACTTTTTAACGTCCACAAGACATCTCTAAGGTATATAGTGAAACGTTTAAAATGGGTGGAATTCCCCTTTATTACAAAGTAAAGAGCCCTGGGGGACACCAGTGTGTGCAGAAGGTTTAAGTGTTTAAACGACGACATGCCCGGCGAAATGAGTCGCATGCAGGACTACCAACTGGCCTCCCGACGAGGCAAGCACACTGCCGCCCCCCCCCAGCCCCCAGCCCTCATACACACCCTTCGCTGTGGTCCATATATTTCCAAAGTGTTTAATTACTGATGATTTATCACCAAACTGTCATGTGCTAACTGGGCCCTTCCGTTCTCCTTCGCACCACGCCAGTCCCCCGCCGCGCCGAGGGAACCTTCAACGTCGTTATAGGAGAGCTCATTTATATTAAAATGAGTATTAGCGCTTAATTCGCTCCCATACATTTTCGGGGGAAACGCAGCGTGTGTGTGCCTGCCGTGTCGTTGCAGCGAGGATCCTCCGCGGTCGCACCTGGCTTGCAGCGACGGTTGGCGTCTCGGCATACATCAAGTGCTTTATTGCGGGCCGGCCGAGTTAATGCGCGTTTGATCTCCATGTGATTCTCCATGAAGATTAAAGAAGAGCACGGACCCGGAACGCCATATCCGTTTAATATATATATATCACCTTTCCATATTGCCCTTGCAAACACTGTTAGGTTCCACGAGCACTATTAAACATTACACTCCCAAGTCAGTCTGAATAAAACATTGCACGCTAAAAGGGCCATTAAATACCGAAATGTCATTTACCCGGTTAACCTCTGGCCGTTGCCTGTCAATCATCTGCACCAGTCAAGGGCAATGATGATGTTTTGCTTAAAGCAAGAAATACAACCTGCGATAAATACATATCAGTATCACAGTGTGTCACAAATACCCACAGAATGTGAACTGAAATGGCAATAAGTGGACTTCATGCCCTGTTGAACTGCCTTTATCACGCCTTTGTTTAGAGAAAGCGAGGCCCAAAGACCATCAATGCTACGGATGCACCAACCATCATACAATGTGGTGCTATTCACCACAAACACACACCTCAGTGAAAAGCAGGTATTGTACACATAGGGGCCAGCCATGTTTTCAAAACATCCAACACAACTCAACGTGTGGAAGAGCTTTCCAAAGCTGTACAAAGTGCAATTTCGATATTTGTTGTTGCTCCAATATTCATCTCCAAAACCCCCATTTAGTAACACACACTATGTGCAATATAAGCTGGAAACAGAAGCTCATTCTAGAATATATTGTATTTTGGGAGCATAATATACCTGTTTTGAAAACACAAAACCTATAATTACCTCGCAGCATATTCCACTAGTTGGTGACTGCTGGACAGAAGAAAACCTTGATCTCACAAAACACCATTATATTCCTGACAAATTTTGCTGATGGTGTGCAACAAGAATGTGTAGCTACAATTGCGATTTGACCTTTATTCCTTTATACCTCTTTTATTAGATATTCATTTCATGCCTTCCACTCTTTATTTTTTGTCAAATGCCCTTGTTTAATCTGCAAAGCAGTTTGAATTCAGGGGCGGATCTAGGCATGGGCATGGGGGGGGGGGGGGGGGGGGCAATGCCCCCCTAAATGCCCAGTCTGCCCCACCAAACATGATGGCATGCAAAACAACCCAAGATATTTCAGTGCTTATATTTAAAAGTATTTGAAACACTACTGAAAATGGTATGGGGGCAGCGACACAGGCGATGCGACACGGGCGATGAAACTGCCCACTTACCATTTTCTTCTGCCCCCCCAATTGGGAAATGTTACATCCGCCCCTGTTTGAATTCCCTTTGTATACAAACTGTGCTATGCAAAATAATACCAAAACAGCGATTCTGTTTGAAACAGAGCGGTGACCCCGATTGGAGTCCCTATAACAAAAATTCCAATTGGGCGGCTCTGTGACGACGATGCAAGCACGCCAATGATAAATAATTGTAAACAGACCAGAAGAAGGAGATCATGTGGGGATATGTGGGGGGGGGGGGGGGGGGGGGGGGGGGGGCTCCACTGGATCACCAACATGGAAGAGGTTCCTCCCCGTTCAGTCAAGGGAAATAATAATGAGGGTATTAAATACAGCCAGCAGATGAAAAATAATAACATATCGATTGTGCCACGTAGCGCTTTCACAAGAGTGTAATGGCCTGATTCCTAGTATTGATCTGCAGGAGGGTTTGCTCGCCGCCCCTGTGAGACCCCCAGTGAGAAAGAGATTGGCCAAATCCATTGAGCTTGGGTTTCTACGCTACACGTGTTGTGTCGTACGGGGCTTCATTTGAACAGTTCTTCGGGAAATTCCGGCCAAAGCCCCATCATGAGAAGAGGCTTTTAACCACTTGAACCCTAGTAGTGTACGCGATGAAATAACATTTGGTGGAAAGATCTGATATCGGAGCTCACAACCATTTGGGGCTATTTTGCACAGCAAAACAGTTATGGAACCTGTTGTGTTTAAACTAAGACTGTTTAAAGTTAATGGCATTAATTAATGCTGTTAATCTGATTACATTTTAACACAATTAATGCATGTGCACACTGATAATATTAAAAGAAAAACATTAAAGGTTACATGCAGTATATGCACAACATTAAAGGTTACATGCACTCTATGCACTAGTTTCTTTGCTAGTCTCATTGTCATGGCTGCTAATTTCTCTGACTCACCCTTGGCATTCCATCAAACAGATCCTTGTTGCCAACATGTGAACTCTTGCTGATGATAAATGACCTAACATAACATGAATTCCAATTTCTTCTGTGTTTTTGGGGCTCCCATTATGTGTTTTCCATCGCCACAAATAACCACTTTTAAACAATCAGGCCTTCATATCATAAGGGTGCTTTCAGGAGCAGCTCAACTGATTTTGTCCTCACCCTGATGTCATCAATGCACCATACTTATGTATAATTTCTCCTCTCCTTCAGTCTTCAGTTCCAAATTTGCATTTCCACTTTGTTTACAATGTCCACGATTGTTGATTTCCCAAGCTGGCGTGGGATGGAAACAAGTTTTTTTTTTTTAATCTAGCATCAGTATTATAATCATGCGAGATACAATATTTAGTAATCTGCATATCAGGGGCCTCAGGACATTCTGGTATGGCAACTAAATGTGCTTTAGAAAGGCCAGAAAGAAATGAAAAGGATGCACTGGTTATACCATAGTGGTGATTGGGGCTCAAATCATCATAAATAACTTTGAGGGACAAAGAGATTATGATAATCAAACGTGTTTTAAAGTACATGTTAAGTACTGCACGCAGCATTCACGCCTCTAGAGAATTCTGCAAGATTGGCTTCAAGGTCCAGCATTCACTGTTGTATGAGAACAGACTCTACCCTTCCATAAAAAAGCTGAGTTTGGCTTGGCGGATTGGTGCTATACGGCAGGGGTTTTCAACAGGTGGTCCGGGGACCACCAGTGGTCCTTGAGAGGGTTCCAGGTGGTCCCCAGGCTAAATGATGGAAAATTGCTTAACCAGATGTAACTCTTGAGAACGTAAAAATGAAACCAAATGGACCCTTGCGGGTCCATTTGGTTTCACTTTTACACTCTCAAGAGTTAAAATATTCACCATCTGAATTAGTCTCAAGTCCACACAACTAGAAGATTATTGGTCATTTTGGTCTGTGGGTATGTTTGACTAGATGTTTCCCAAATCAGCCTGGAATTGTGGGACAAAACGAAAATAAATCTTTAATTAGTTTTGGGGTCTGTGGGGCTAAAAATGTTCTCAAATAGTGGTCCGTGGCTCAAATGCTGAATAAATGGTGGTCCCTGGTATTAAAAAGGTTGAAAACCACTGCTATACGGTATATACTGTACGCTGGCCATAGTGTTCAGGGCACTCCATCTAAAAGCCTTCCACACTTTAAGATCTTGCTCTGTTGAGTTGACCCATAAGCCCGCAGGTACTTGAAGTCCTTCAGAGCAGTGCCTGCTGTTACAAACAGAAGTGGATGCTTCCATACGATTGAGCCACAAGATGTAGCCTCTCAGATGCCAACCTAAAGAATATTTTGTTGTTGTCGGAAGAACTGATCCACAATTCCATGCATTAGGAGAGACAACAGGCTAAAAAAAAATCTACATTCTGTGTAGACTTTTAGTAAGTTAACACAAGACCCGCCTTTGACAGCTATATTTGGAAATTAATTGATATGAAATAACAGTTACACATCCTGTTATTGCAGACAATTGTCTGCAAACATACCATAATGGTTCTACTGTCTTTGTCTTCCTAGCATCATTAGCTTCGCCTTCCTATAGCTGTCGTCAGTAACACGGGATAGTGCATCATGCCCATAGACATCCATTCTAACAATCGGATGTATATCCAAATCCTTACACCAGATGGCATTTTTGTTCAAACCAGCGTATATTCCATGGCCTAGATCAGACACCAGTCCCTATATAGAGGCAGACATGTCACTCAGAGGTAAACAGAGAAGGGATCGACCACTTCCTGTGTGCTGATATAATATGACCCCTCCCAGTTGGAAACTTGGCTCTTTAAAATATGAGTTTCACATTGATAAACACTGTTCCAAAAAAAACAACAACTGCTGGTGGCAAACTTAAAGGGGAAGTGTCGTGATTTTTGTATTTTTTCCAATTTTGTACATGTTTAACAGGTGACAGTATGTAAACAGACCCCTTGGTGTGTTTTTATGTGTAATGATGTCTTCATTTTGTACTTAGGGTTTCTTCCTGGGGGCTGAACCTTTCCAGTCAAACGTGCCAATGAAAAAAACTTTATAGTGACATCATGTGCTCAGCCTCTCCCCTAACTCCTCCCCTTCATCATGCAACTAAAGCTGTGGGCGTGGCTTCAGTTCAGGTGGATCTCCACCCATCACCACCCACCAGGCAAACCAGGCATACTTAATGAACTGGTAGGGTGGAATTATAAAAATGACAGTTTAACAAACACTGTACACTTTTTGAGAAAAAAAATCTTACTTTTCATATAACATTAATACCTGATGATCATGTTTTAGGGTAGAAAGAAATCATGGCACTCCATCTTTAAAGGGGAATTCACGAATTTTCAACTTTTTCCTGAGAGGATACAAATGTAAACCAAATGGACCCCAGTGGGTCCATTTGGTTCTATGTGTACCCTCTCAGGAAAAAGGGATCTGAAATAAAAATCATTAACATGGTGAAATACATCTTGATGATGTCATCAGATGTATTTCACCATGGTAATGATTTTTTCAGACCTCCATTTTTAGGAAATACAGAATTGGGGGAACTTTCTTTATCATGTCCATCTCTAAGGTGTATTAATGACATATTAAAATGGGTTGAGTTCCCCTTTAAGAAATGCAACTGTTTAACAATTAAGTGAATCTTGAGTGTAAAATGAAACCAAACCAATAAAACCATTTGCTGCCAAGACATTTACATGTGATGAGGTGACCCTTTTTGACAAGTAAGCTGAGATATTTACTTGCTACAGAGCAAAACAGTCAGAATCATTGGTTCTTTTGTCCTCGGTTTAAAAAAAGCAAGCAGATTCAAACGCCCCAGTTGTATCACCAGCCACGCTCGCATGCCTCTCCATGCCTGGATTATTTATGCAGTGTCTTTTTTACTGTACAGACAGTTGTATGCATTTCGCCGTGCAAAGCGGCAGACAGAATGTGCCCTCCCACCGAGAGGAGCTTGCTCCATGACCCAACTCTTTCACAGGCTTCGTCTTCAAGTGATCTCGTTCCTAGCTCAAAGAGACAGAAAAATCTATATCTCAATTTGGAACACTTCATCTCTGCTCCAAAAGTGCCCCCGCGAGAAAACTGTATTAATATAAATAGAGACAAGCTGATTCAACACCCTGAAAGATGAATTTAACTACTTTGTTCTGAAATATGTATTGCCGCGCGAGATATCAGCCTTCTCAGAAGAAAAAAAGAAGAGAAAAGAAAAAACGTGATACGACTTTACAGCAGCCCTCTGTTGTCTGCAGAAAGGCACACACGTGCCCACCAACCCCCCCCACACCCCCGCAAGAATAACACATGCATTTTCGGGAATACATTAATCATAAAACTGGGTGACGGCTATACCCTGACAGACAGGTACAGGCACGGGAACAGATTTGACAGCGCTTTCTATTCCTCAGCATGTTTTCTTCTGCTTTTTTGTATTTATTTATTTATTTTCTCAAGGAAGGGAGGAGAAAAAAAAGTGGTGCAGCAATTAAAGGAGCGTCTATAGGCGTGTCAGCTGGATTAGGAGGCTGGGCGTGTGAAATTGTCACACTGGGTGTCAGAGGTGCTCCGTTAACAACTCGGCCCGGGTTTTGCCACAACAGCATGACTGAAAGAGAAGGATGGGTGCGTGTGTGTGTGTGTGTGTGTGTGTGTGTGTGTGTGTGTGTGTGTGTGTGTGTGTGTGTGTGTGTGTGTGTGTGTGTGTGTGTGTGTGTGTGTGTGTGTGTAAGAGGGAGGGATCACGCCGGAACGTGACACTGGAAGAAATACCGTCGAGACTCTGCAAGGCCGGATTAGATTAGCACACTGGAACAGGTGGTCTTTTATTGGCTGCGTGATACTGTCAAGGCTCCGCTGAAACGGGATATGGCATGTGCACGCACGTGCGCTAACACACATGTGTGCATGCACAGGATTCTGGAGGGGTGAGAGAGAGGGGAGGGGGATCGGCGGCAGCACAGAGCTTTTTTTGTGCGTCTGGGATATAGTGAAAGGGAACTTCGCTGCTTCCTTGCGCGATTGTCACACGAGAATGTGATGCATGTCGTTTGATGCATCCGGCTGCCGCCTCTTGGAGGAGCAGAGAAGAAAGGAGGGGAGGGGAAAAAGACAGACAGAAAGAGAGAGAGAGAGTCAAGACCTGCCAGGGTTAAGATGCTGTGGTGTATACAATGGTAAGGCATGTGTTGAATGACACAATGTCCAGACACTGTCCAGCCGTCCAGGCCAGTAGCCACAACAAAGGGCGGATGTAACATTTCCCAATTGGGGGGCAGGAGAAAATGGCATGAGTGCGGCTTCTTCGCCCGTGACGTGAAGAAGATGCACCCATACCATTTTCGGTTACAGGGCCTATATTAGGCAGTAAGCATCAATAACAACATCAGTTGTTGTTGAAGTTGCAACAGGCACGCAGCATGCATAAAGCTAAAGGTCTGACTCAGATTTTTTTGTTTTCATTGATGAAATGCTGTTTGTTTAGTTAGTGGTGCCACAACTGTAGTTAGTTACACTGTAGTTAGTAGTAGTAGTGTTTCAAATCATTTTTAATTTGAAATATCTTGGGTTGTTTTGCATGCCATCATGTTTGGTGGGGCAAACTGGGCATTTAGGGGGGCATTCCCCACCCCCCCATGCCCATGCCTAGATGCACCCCTGAGCCACAATAGAAACCATTCCAACTACACAATGATAGCGATGCATAGGGGCCAGGGAGGGGGAGGGGAATGGAGTTTGCCAAAACCTAGTTTCACACCCACCAGTGTATTTACTGTCATTTACGAGGGACACATTAGCCATTAATAATGCATGCGGTGATGCATGATACCAGAACGCGGAGGATAAATTATATAGTGTGGCTGTAGCAGACAGCGCTTCATATTCCCATATGGACGGTGTGGGGGCCATAAAAATGCATGAAGATCTCTCTTCTCTGCCAGACTGAAATCATGTAATATACTGTCGGGTTTCTGAAATCTGGGCTCAAATGAATTTTCTGAACGGCAGAAGAAAAAAAAAACGCAGGCCTCCAAATGCCACCTTGGCAATCCAGACAATGGAGATGACATATGGGGAGGATTTTTAACTAAGTGAGGCGCAGACAGTTTTCCAAGTCGTGATTGGAAATGTGTGCAGGCTCATGTTAGGAATGATCAAGTTCGTGAACATTGTCGCCGTCAGGCGGAAACCTGGTATGTACAAAAACAAAACAATCCTTTATTATATAAAAAAGACAAACAGTTAAAGGTATAGTAAGTGATTTCACTTAATTTAAATATTGTTATTTTTTTGCTAATCTTCTCTACTATAGTGTGTGGTGACCATATAAGGAGTTCCTCCCTATCCCAAGTGAGCGCCTGGGGTCAAAAAAAAAAAGTTTCAGATTGGGCTTTGTCCAATCAGAATGAGAGGGCCTTTGCTCCAATCGGGTTCGAGTGTGGGTGATGATGTTGGCCTGTTGCATTTCCCCTCACTGTAAAGTATGTGCATGTGCACATCTTGCTACAGGGAGACCAGAGAGTTTTCCAAATCAGCCAAATCATTTACTATACCTTTAAAGGTTTGTGACATTCATTTATTCATTTATTTCTTATAGGTTTTATGATGTTCATTACTCCCAGGAAACCTAAACTTTGCAACATTCAGGGGATTTCCTGTGGTCTGGAGTTTTCTGTGGGGTTTGGAAGGCTTTTGAGCTGCAATTAAAAAAAGGCAAATGCTGGAAACAGTGACATCTGCTGGCAAATCCCATTGGCATAATATGGGATTTACAGAATGTCACATCACATTCAGCAGGGAAATCAGAGGACTTCTTCTATGAGCCAGAAAAACCCAGACCAAAGAAAATGTATTGGATGTGAAAAGCTCAGGTTTTTGTTGACCTCAGAACACCTATAAACACCTTTAAAACACCTATAAAAATAAGAAAAAGAAATACAAAAACGTTTTAATTTAACGCCACAACCACTTTCAAGTAGCGATGGCAGCCAGCTCACAACACACCGTAGCGTGAGTTGACGCGCAATCCGCTATTTTCGATGATTTAAAACATGCACCGCCTGGTATGATGAACTACTAGGCCCTTATAATTTACGAAAAAGATGAAATACCAGTATGGAAATGCGAGGTTTTCTGCCTCACGGCAATGATATAGCACAGTCACTGGGAACTTTGTTTGGCTGAAAATAAAAATGTTGGATGTGTGTGTGTGTGTGTGTGTGTGTGTGTGTGTGTGTGTGTGTGTGTGTGTGTGTGTGTGTGTGTGTGTGTGTGTGTGTGTGTGTGTGTGTGTGTGTGTGCGCGCGTGGCCGCGTGTGTGTTGTTTAGAACAACAGAAGGAGCAGGGCAATAAAACAAGGTCTGCTAAACTTAAGATGAGGGATGCCAAGCATATTTCTAGAACCAACGAAAGGCATTATTTCAAGGAGCATACGCCGTGGTATATACCACTAAACAGGGACGGTTTCTTAGATTTCTTTAACAAAAATATTTGTTGCTGGCTTCAGAGCTATGCTGTTGTTTCTCTAGGTCAGTGGTTTCCAACCAGTGGTCCTTGAGAGGGTTCCAGGCGGTCCCCAGCAAAGTTGGTAAAAAAGTTGCTTAACCAGATGTAACTCTTGAGAGCGTAAAAATGAAACCAAATGGACCCTTGCGGGCCCATTTGGTTTCATGTTTACACTCTCAAGAGTTAAAATATTCACCATCTGAATTACCCCAAGATTACACAAGTAGAGTATTATTGGTCGTTTTGATCTGCTTGCCTGTTTTGCTTCCCAAATCCGGCCTGGAATTGTGGATAAAAGCAAAAGAAATCTTTAGTTTTGGGGGCTAAAATGTCCTCAAATGGTGGTCCGTGGCTCAAATGCTGAATAAATAGTGGGCCCTGGGATCAAAAAGGTTGAAAACCACTGTTCTAGGTGACAGGTACTGTATTTACGTATGTGTATGTTCGGGTTTCTGGGTATAGAAAATAAATATATGGCACTAACTCGTTATATATTATCTCATATCCATATAGATGTTGTATTAAGGGTGTTCTGTCGTTGCTAACAACGATGATGAGCCGAGAGAGTTCTGTGTTCAGAATACTGGTTGTTCTCGTGTCAAAATGAGGTGTGTGTGTGTGTGTGTGTGGGGTGGTTTTGTAATTGCTACATGGTGGGGACGTCCGTCTGACAGCACACTCACCAACTGGGGACCCAAAATCCATCTGGGGTCCTCACCCGAGGTCCCCACACCGTTTATCATTTAATTCAATCCAGAACATTGCAATTTATGTGCCCAGTGAAGTTCTGTGAAATGTCCCACTTGGTCTTTAAAATCTGAAAAGTGTGTTAAAGTGTGCTAGAAGTGCTCCTCCAGTGGCTTACAACAGGTACTGCACAGGAGTGTGAAAAGTTTACACACTTCCTGCTGTCTAGCCAATGGGAAGAGAACAACCCCCCCCCCCTCTCCCCAGTTAATTAACGACCCGCAATCATAATGCTTCAGGAGAGTAGGAGGGGGGGGCCCTCTCCCCCAGTTAATTAACGACCCGCAATCCTGTGCCTGGGCAATTTGAATTCTCTGTCTGTTTGTACAGAGTGGCACTGAGTGTCAGAACAGTTTGGAGTTTGGAAGCATACAGTTTTCTTACAATATCGTTGTTGACATTATTGCCTTTGTAAACCTTTTAGTGTGAAGTATATGTTCTTTAGCATTGCCGAATACTATCAGCAAGGGTAGAGTAATACAATGAATAATTTTCAGGATTCAAAATCAAAAAAGGCAAAAAGCAGCAAGCTCAAAAAAGTTTATCAAAATAGGAACCTGATTCTTAAAAGGTACCGTAAGTCATTTGGGTGATTTGAAAAATCCCACTGGCCTGGCCTCCCGGTAACAAGATCTGCACACTAAATTTTGGGGTTCAACCACCCATTACTCTACTAGCTTCCAAGCTGTTATGTAGAAATATTCCTATTATTAATGCTGTTTTACACAGTGGTTCTCAAATTGGATTCCAGGGAATCTTGACTGTATACATCCCTAATTAATTATGAACATCATTGTCTCAGGTTAGATGATATGTCCATTTGGTTCCATTTATAGACCATATATTTTTCTGTTCCATTTATAGAACAGAAACATATTATATAGTATACAGTATACACTGAAGCTGTGTGTAAAGTTGGTCTGACCTCTTCAACAGCTTATGCTCTGAGTTGAACTGTCAGCTAGACTCTGCGCCCATCCCCCACTCCACTCAACTGTAGCACTCTGTAGCATCTTTCATTCAGTGTGGACTGAGGGGGGGGGGGGGGGGGGGGGGGGGGGGGGGTGCGCAGGTGCATTGATTACAAGAAATTATACTCCACTACATCTCAGAGCCAAACATTGTTAAAACATTAGGCCCCACTGACCCACTACAATCATTTAAAAGATATAGTAAGTGATTTGTGTGATTTGGGAAATCCTCCAGTCCTACTGGTTACAAGATGTGCACATGCACATACTCTACAGTGGGGAGAAGTGCACACCTTACCTTACCATAATGAAGCATTTTAACAGAAAAAAATCAGCATGGAACACGCAGTAGGACAGGGGTCTCAAACTCAATTTGTATGATTCTTATGGGTATCCAAATAACATAATAAAATGGATTATTATATAATAAAGCTGGTGCATTCCGTATTTCAATAAAGGGAACTTCTTATTTAAGTAGATCCAGTTTGATCAGTTCAGTGAGTAGAGAGTAGAGTTGCTGCAGGAGAGAGGCACCCCCCCCCCCCCCCTCTCCCCCAGTTAGAGTGGGAGAATACCCCCCCCCCACCCTTGCACTGCATTGATTGGGTCGTTAATTAGCAAAAACAGCAGAAGCCTGTCTGGGGTGTTCACATGAGACTGAGGCGACCTGTGCTCTCTCCAATGTGGAAAATGTTGAGTCAAGTATTTTTTTACACTTTGCAACACTGCATCTTTCGTCGAAGGCAACTTAATTTTTGGACATAAGAGGAATTGTAATAGTAGTGAGTACCATGAAATTATTCCTTAAGATTAGCTGATCTGCAAGCCTACAATGTGTCGCTTCTGCAACACGTGCGCTTGTAGATCTGTTGTTCTCACCATATTTGAAAACACAACGTAATATCTCAACTGAATTCCTTCAATTCCAAGTCATGTCAGGGTGGGGGTATTTAGTAGACAAGAATGTTGGCAGAGCTTGAGGGCATTGTCATAGCTGATTTTACTGTTGTTTCCATGTTCAACATAGCCAATGTACAAGCTCACTATGTGTTGAGCTTATATTTTCAGTATGCAGTCAAGCATACAATGGCATGTCTTTTATTTCTTCTGGATCTCTTCTCCATTAGTCCCTTCCCCCCTAAACATTTTTGTCACATAGCTTTCTGTTATTTTAGAATCAGCACTCATTTTTCAGGTTCATTTACTGTCTAAATCAGACATGGGCAAACTGCGGCCCGGGGCCCACATGCAGCCTGTTAAGCCTTTTAATCCGGCCTGCCAAACTTGTCCAAATTATATTGTCCTGCATGATATATCATGCAGGACAGTGACACGCTGTGTGGAACTGATTGATGAAGATATAGTCGGCAAGTTAAACCAAAACAAACACTTCTACCATACTTACCCATTTGTCCTAATATTATCCTACGCAATAAAATACATAAATACAACCCATTACACCCAATAGTAGGCTACTAATGAAATAATTAAATCAACACACCTGCAAGTAACCCAAGTGAGCTTTTGAATGTCATTTATTCTGCTTTCTGAGCTGACTATGGCTTCTGGTTGGCCCTGCTGGTTTAGGACAGATTTTATTTGTGCTGGTTTGTAAGGCTGTATACCGAAGCTCGGGATTCGAACCACTCGCTCGCTAAGGTCGCCACGCGAACGAATATTAATGTTCCCGAACCATTCGCATTTATTTATTTATTTAACTTTTCCCCCCATCTAGTAGATGTGCGACATCGAGGGGTCAGAAACTCGCTGTGAAACGCGCTGTTACTGCAGTTGGAAATGCATTGTTTTCAATGCTTCGAAGCTCGGCCTGAATTTGCTGTTCGATGTTCGAAGGGCAAATTAAGCCCTAGTATACACCACTACTGGTTTGCCTGGATCTGACCTGCCCTGAACGTTTGCCATAGCAGGACATAGCATACATGCAAACACATTTGTCCAGTAGTTTCTTTCTAGTGTCTCAATCAATCTGAAACAGGTTGCACATGACCGCAGCTGCGACATGCAGTGAGGCTTTCCAACTGACTGGCTGTAGGCCTGTTGTTCTGTGCAAAATATATAAATGATAGTTTGGAAACAAATGCACCCTTATCGGTCTGTAACTACTGTAGTGTACAAATGGAACACATAGACCCATTAGTTTGTACTCGCAATCTGAAAGCTCACAACACGACTTCCAGGGGGTCCCCAGCTAAATGACAATTTTAATCCAAATTTACCCTTACCCTAACAACCACACTTTTTCATTGCATAATAATAATGATAATACTCTTATTAGAGTGTCAAAACACTGCCATTTACTACTTTTATATAGAAATTAAATTAATATTATGCAGAATTTAGTACAGCCTTTAAGCCCGGCCCTCCACAATATTTTCTGTATCTCTTTTGGCCCCTTGGGAAAAAATAATTGTCCACCCTGATTTAGCTGCTTATGAGCTTATTATCTATTATTATTATTAGCCTATTATTATTATGCTAATCCATTCGTATATTGGCCCAACCAGCCAAGCTTGAATCACAGACCACATGGACTTGCCACTAAAGCTGCAGGTCCACTCCACAAACATGCTGGCCTCACAATTATTTAATTCCTTTCGGCCAGTGGTTTTAGACCTTTTATTATTTATTCATAATTTGAGCCCGGGCCACCATTTGATACATTTTAGCCCCACAGACTCCAAAACTACACCTATATTTGTTTTGCTTTTGTCCACAATTCCAGGCTGGATTTTGGAGAAAACAAAATAATCAAACGTACAGATCAAAATGACCATTAATCTTTTACATTTTGTCGTTGTGTTGACTTGGGCTAATGCACATGATGAATATTTTATTTTTTGAGAGTGTAAACATGAAACCAAATGGACCTGCAACTGCAAAGGTACATTTAGTTTCATTTTTATGCTCTCATAGAGTTACATCTAGTTAACCAACTTTCCATCATTTAGCCTGCGGAACACCTGGAATCCTCTCATGGACCACTGGAAAAGCCCTGCTTTAGGCTACTAAACTAAAGTTGTATTTGCCTGGGACTGCCGCTGCCCTCGTCTCTTCATTCCTACACAACAACCGTCATTGGTTATTATTATTGTCGACCTAATCAATCTATCAACTTGATGACAGACTGCTCCATACAGGCAACATCAGTGCGGGGACCACCGACCACTGCTTAAACGTGTATGCATGTACTTGATATTGGCCACGCAAGCACACAGTAAGCGTGCACGCAAATTGCTGCATGGATACATGCAGTCACGTTTTCAAAACCACACGTCTGCATTACGATGGGAGATTTTGTGTCCTGTGTGTGCTCAAATCTCCTACACAAAAACACACACTTTCACCGCTCGACAATAAATCCTGGCGCGGTCATGCGTCTGACGGTGCATAGGTCTCGCTGTAAGCACAGGACTATCCCGCACCATCGTAGAAAAATAAAACTCAGGTCCGCGAGCCCGTGACGATCGAAAGTGATGGTCGCTTTCTAGTCCAACTCCACGGAAAACAAAATTGGTCAGCTTGCGGCTACAATGAATTAAGGCTGAACGATTAATCGTTTTTAAACCGAAATCGCGATTTGAAAAAATGCGATTTGTGAATCGCAAGGGCCGCGATTTTTCGATTTTTAATGTTTCTATTAGAGATCAGCGGATGAGCTTTTTTCCCACCCGAAATCCGCACACGCACATTGTTGATCCGTCCGCATCCTTCTGCATTATTTAATCGCCTTGCGACGCTGCAACGCGCCGTGAACGCCGCTATTTATTTACGAGTACGTTCATCACTCACCCCTATCCAGTGACAGCGTCCACGTGCAGCCTTGGTTGTATGTGTATATTCCGTTGCCATAGAAACCCGTACCGTTTACTCGTCCTCGTCCATTGAATCACATTCTCGCATCGCAACGAGCGAACGTCTTTTCTTGCAATGCATCCAGCGCTCACTGATTACCATGCAGTTGCATACCGAGTCCCATGACACACGTTTATTCATCTCCTCTGTTTTAGCTGGTTTTAAACCTAACAGTGATGATTTAAACTTTACTAGCGCTAAAGGCTGCGGGAGCGACATTATGAACCCCACCGCAGTTCCAGGAATGCTCCCCACGCTGTGATTGCCAGTAATGGCTAACAACTGCGGTGGGATTCATAACACCACGCTGCGGGGATGATGTGGGGTCCTTTCCACTATAGGCGCCCGTTTATGGTGCCTGTCCATAAATGGGCGAATCCAGAGCATCTAGAAATAGCCTACTTTTATTATACGGATGTTGATGTTGGCAAGCTAAATAGTTTTTCAGAAAACAGTTTAAAGACACTTAAAGAATCGGCCTCAGGTCTTATTGAGTTTAGAAGATCTGCAGTATCTACCTGGCTATTCTGATATTTCTTGATAAATTTCAAAATATTTTGTTCAGTAAGAAAAGAAGTTGTACTTCCACAGGTTGTTCAGAAACAGAACATGCACCTGTTGATTTCCAATTCCAGACAGTGAGTTGTGAAGAATGTACTTGGAAAATAAATATAATGCCTGTTGGAAGCAATTCATATCTTTTATCCTTATTCAGAGAAGTAAATGACTGTCTTTTGGTATTGGTAATATTAAAATACGTTTTTAATGGACATGGTAAAGATTTAAACCGAAACTGGACTCTTTTTAAAAAATAATCGCAAATTAATCGCAATCGCAATATTGCTCAAAATAATCGCAATTAGATTTTTTCCCAAAATCGTTCAGCCCTACAATGAATGAAGGAAGGGGAGGGGACGATGTTACGGCCAGTAGTAGAGGAGTTGCGACATTGAGGGGGCAGAAAACAGCAAGTGGCCTACTTAAAGTAAAGCGTGATTTACAACGGCCATGCTCGTGTAACATGGATACTATTAGGCATACTACAAAACTATTTAAAGTAAAGCGGCCGTGCCCGTGCAACATGGCCGTGCCCGTGCAACATGGACTAAGTGGTTTCAGAGGATTAAAGCTGGGCTGTCGCCTGAGGACTTGTCACAGATAGCTGTCCAATGCTGAATAAAAGTATGTAGAGCAGCTGCCATTACACCTTTCCATGGAAGTGAACGGAGATGTCGCAACTCTGGGTTATTTGCCTTTCTGTATGGTGCAACTCTGCCTTTCTCTATGGCTCTGGTAGAGTTGCACCCAGTTGTGCTAGGTCTGGACCGTAGCTTTTTGACATCACGATAGTCAGAGTAATTAATTTACTTAGGTATATTAGCCGCTGTGGACGCAGTAGGAGCGCAATTAGTGGCTAAGAACATTGCGGTAGTAGTAAGCAACTATCTTGTGAAGTTTGGTGCAATATGAGCTTGCGGATCTTCTGTGATGGTGTCAAAACTGTGTTGCCTGTGTTACTCCAATTGAGTAGCTGTGATTGAGTAGCTGTGATGTGATGTGATGTGATGTGATGTGATATTTTTAAGCAAAAATTTAACCAATATGACTATAGTAACTACTATTTTCTTTGGAGGCCTACTGTGGCCCCTAGATTTTTTTTAGAGATGATCAAATACAGGAAGACTAAATGAAAAACATAAAAACAATGAAAAAAAAAAAAGATTGTCATTATAATTTTGACCACAAATTTGCTTATTTTGACCATAAACTCGCTTATAGGAACTTTAAGTCCTCATTTGCTTGGTGTGCTCTGCTGCTGTTGCAGTTGAGACCTAACAAAAAAAGTTCTGAAAAGTTTTGTATTTTGAAAAAATAAATTTCAGTACAACCTGAAAGGGTGTAGATGTGTTCCATAAAGAAAGACCTGAAATTGTGGTATGGTCACAAACTGTACTGTCTGATGTGTGCGCAGAAATGCTCTGTCTATACAGATGCCCACAAAGAGTAATATCTGAAACTGTTGTGTAGTGTTGTCCCAGAAAGTATGCACTATCTGACCGAGTGTTATCAGATGGAGTCCCCAGGAGGATGCAATATCTGACCGAGTGTTATCAGATGGAGTCCCCAGGAGGATGCAATATCTGACCGAGTGTTATCAGATAGAGTCCCCAGGAGGTATGCCATCTGAGGTGTGCTATGGTGTCCCCAGGAAGGCGGAATATCTGTTGGTCCCCAGATGGATGCGTGGAGTCAGGTCTGGGAGAAAAAGTATTGAATTTTGCTAATTTAAAGTGATATTCTGGTTCCTGAGGTTTTTCTGAGCATACATGATTTTTTTCAGAGGCGTACCATGTCTAGAAAGGGGTGTCCCCACACCGTTGGTGTCCACTCATGGGTCCCCATCATGTAGCATTTACAAGCCTGGGTGTGTGTGTGTGTGTGTGTGTGTGTGTGTGTGTGTGTGTGTGTGTGTGTGTGTGTGTGTGTGTGTGTGTGTGTGTGTGTGTGTGTGTGTGTGTGTGCGCGCGCACGGTCACACTGCACACACACACACTCTGGACACACCGCTGCTGGCGCCGTCCGAGTGGATCAAGCGCAGCAGCCATGCCCACAGAATGTGCCCACAGATCGGCAGGATAATGATTACACACCGTATACTAATCTGACGGCTTGTACGTTGTACATTGCACGGGTAAATATGCCATGAATGTGTGGAATCTGCATTCTTTTTAACAGCTTCAGCTTTTATTTTTAATTCCAGGATTCGCGTGGTTTCTGTGGCGTTGATCCTTCCTGTGACGCTGAGGGAAGCGACTAGAGCTCGGGCAGAATTTGCCTTTAATAACGCTGTGGCCCTCAGCTTGGCACCCTAGATATAATTTGGCCCTCAGGGAAAACTAATTGGTGGAACCCAGCAGAACAGTGTCTATTGAGATCTATTGAGGTATGTAAATGCACACCTTTGGAAAGGAGCTGAGTCAAGTCAGCCTAGTAGAGTTCAAGGGAAAAAGCTAGCTCTCCAAATCCCAGCAGCACCCAATCAACCAGCGTGAAAAAAATGAAGATTTGGCACTATTCTAACACGGGATGGGGTTTAGAGAAGCATTCTAATATTCTAATTGAAGGTGTCCTAGAACACGCAGTTTCTTCCACCCTCCTCTCGCCAACAGCAATGGACTTATTCCTTTACTTATTCCTGCAGGCTCCGTGCGTTTGGAGCCCAGCCAACGGTCTCTGTTTTGTGCATCGCGTTCTTCACCTTTTACCCGAACGTCCAGTCCAGTCCAGTCCAGTCCTCTTTGCCTCCATCACCTTCGTCCACCTGATCTCCACGTCTGTTTTCAACCTCGCTGCTTCCTTTCATCTCCCCTGTGAGTAGATCCTCCTATATGCTTTCCTGACTATTCCCCTGCAAGACACATAAAGCACTCCGTCTCTGAATTCTCCCTGTATGGGGAATGGATGCTCCCGTTTGTTTATTCGCAGAGCTTCTGTCTTCTTCGCGTTCTGCGAATGGGCTGATGACCGTCAAGAAAACTGAGACCAAACGGAAAATGCATGATATTTTGTGCCGCATGAGTTGCTCAAGGTAAATGTTCATAAGAGGTATGTATAGCTCTCGTATATAGGCTCGCCCATAGCAACTTTACTGTATCTATAAGAACAACTGTCCTGCTGCTATACTTTCTTTAGCCTCGCCGCAGGCATGGTACGTACACACCTGCATGACGCTAATGTTCCTAGAAAGGACATGCACACTCATACCTACGTACTTGTACTCTATCTGTATACGTTTGTAGTTCTTTTTATTTACTTCTTCTTCTTTACTCTCTGTCTTCTCACAAACACAAAAACAGAGTGCTCTCAACAGAAAATAAAGTATAGTTTTAAGCACTATAGACACAGGAGAATCTGTGACCGGTTGTGGGTAAAGTATCCATGTAGAAATAGATAAGTACTTAAAGTAACTCAAATAACTCTAAGTAATCTAATAACTAAGTAAAGTAACACTATTTGAGTCCAAGATGTAGGCCTAGTGGGAGTAGATGGTGGAAATCAGAAAGATTCAAGTAAAACACAAACACCTCCAAATTGTATTAGTAATTAACAGTATACTTAGTAATTATTTTCCATCCCTGTGATGTTGAAAAAAAAGATGACTCTGCCGTAGTTTTTCCAACCAAATTACTCTAAGTTGAAAAGAACTAACAGATGATGAGAGAGAACAGCACAGTGCATATATAAGAGTGTACAGTATATGAAACACTGAGCGCAGCTGAAAATGCAACATAAACAACTTATGCAGATCTAAAAACTTGCGGGTGGGATAAATGCTCACTCACGGTCCCTGCATGGCCGAATTCACTCCAGGATGAATCGCTTCCCCTCCATCACCAAAAAAAAAGGTTTCAGATGCTCCCTCAGCGCTGAAGCCTTTGTAATTGGGAGTTATTCTCATTAAAGTTCCAAAGGAAAAAAAGTGTAGATTCCTATAGTGCTGCCGACCACAATGCAGGTGCCTGTTTGAATTGATGATTAATAGTAGCAATTTACGGCAAATGGGCTCCAGCACAATATGTTTAGGGGGGAGGGGCTAGATAAAATGGGTCCCTCGCCGCTGATCAGGAGACAGATTAGGTTTTTAGCCGGCTATGATTAAGGCATGAATAGGGAATGTGGAGATCAGAGCCTCGGACCTGCAGTGTTTAATGCTGCCCACCTGTTATAAATGAGCAGTTAAACGAGTCAAGCATTGGCGGTCCCTGGCCGATTCAAGGGCATGGCTAAGGCTAGAAGACGAACACACACACACGCACGCACACACACACACACACACACACACACACACACACACACACATGCGCACACGCACACGCACACACATACACACACACACACACACAGGCCTTGAACTATCTCACCATCTGCATCTGCCTCTTTAGCCTTGCCACACATTTTTTTAGACACACCCCATACCCCATAAACTCTGCCTTTGCCAGCATCTAATATGAGCAACCACAGTCCCAACACTTGGTCTAGCACCTCAGTGTGTGTGTGTGTGTGTGTGTGTGTGTGTGTGTGTGTGTGTGTGTGTGTGTGTGTGTGTGTGTGTGTGTGTGTGTGTGTGTGTGTGTGTGTGTGTGTGTGTGTGTGTGTGTGTGTGTGCTTGGCAGGTCGCTGGGCGCGGCATGTGGTCTGTGAAAGGTAGGCCTCTGTGTGTCAGTAGTATCACTTACAGTGAGACTAAAAAGTGCATTCATCACAGCCAGGAGATGAGGTCTATTACTGTTACACCCACAGCAGGACCAATCATCATGCTACATGCTGTAGTAACAAGTGGTAATAAATGACTATGTAAAAAATACCAGATTGCATATAGCAGTTCCCAGGAACCAAGGCCGCAATGTAGCCTGACTATGTGTTGTGGGTTGTTGCTCTCCCTCCCTCTCCCCTACTGTATTGTCAATAAAGGTATAGAAACAGCAGGAAAGGCTGCTGTTTCTATACCTAAAATCTAAAACCTGGTTGCTTACTAGTTGCCACCAGGTTGCGACCTACCATCTGGTCATGACTAGTTGCTAGTCACAACTTGCAAGAGTAGAATAAGGGTTTGAACAGGGTTATGGTTAGGTTAAGGGTAAGGGTTTGTGTTAATGATAAGGGTTTGGTTAGCGTTAGGGTAAGGGTATGGGTTAGACTGGGTTTGGTTGGGGGTTATGGTAATGGTATGTTAGGGTTAGGGTATTTTGCTCTATAAACTAGTCACAACCAGGTTGCAACTAGTTGCTTACTAATCACGATCATAAGCAACTAGTTATGACCAGAATATAGTTGCGACTAGTAAGAAACTTTTCGCAACTAATAAGAAACTAGCCGTGACCAGGCTGCAACCTGGTCGCTGGTGTCTCCCAAATCTTGCTGTCTCCCAAAAACAGTGTTGTCACTACATATACGCGTACCACGCACTGCATGTAGAGAAACATGCCAAGGTAGGTGCAAACATGTGCGTGCGTGTGTGCGTGTCTGTGTCCTCAAAGGCAGTGACAATAACGATCTGCACGAGGAAACACATTACTCTTCGTAGGTAAGGGGGAAAACACTCAGCTACATCCCTGGATGAAAAGACCAAAAAAATAAATCTTAAGAAAAGAGCTACTTTTCCAATGATGACTTCCACGCATGCCGTTATACCATACATCTATAGGCCTTCACGGCGTCGTTCTCCCCCACTTCACACGTCTTGCCAATCAGCAACTCGGCACAGTATACGATCCCAGCGTTTTAAATGGAGCATTCCTTATACGCCGCATGTGCTACAGCCCAGTATATGTGCCTTGATGTAAATGTGGGCATCAAACTGGGTCAACGCGCTGGAACTTCTTCTCCCTCTCCGTCTCTCCTCCTCCTCCTCGGTATACTTTATACCTGTAGGCTGTCGAGCTCTTTTAACACCTCGTGTGAAGTTTGACTTTCACACGCTCTGTGTAATCAGCGGAACCGTTTCCTTGATTCCATGGAGCAGCACGCGTGGGCATTTGCCTCCCAGATATATACGGTGTGTTTGTCCTCGTTTTAATTTTAAAGAGGCCTGTATTGCGTAACAGCGGCAGCGGCGCCGGGGCCGGGGCTGGATGGCCCTGGCTGTACTTTAAGTGGTACAACACGTGAGAGAGGTGTAGAACAAGAGGGCCGAGGAGGGCCAGCCCCAGGCAAAAGGGGAGTGGGGGTGGAGAGGGGGGCCCCGTGGCAACCAACGCGGGGCTAAAAGGTCAAAGCTGCGGGGGGAATTAATATGTCTTAATGACATTATAATGAATGGGAAAATATGGGACATCATTTATTAAAGAGAGTCAAGTGTGTCAGGGAAGTGCGAGGACTCACAAACGCATTAATTATCTGGTCGTCGCTCTTCTTCGCGGATGGGATGGGCTGTATAGGCCGGGGTGTGGTGGTGGTGGGAGAGCGTCTTTGGCAAGGTAATGACAGTTCCGGAATGGACGTCATAAATTACCACCGGGAGGGGGTTTGGGCTGGGCGGGGGGCTGGTGGACGACAGGGTCTCGTCTCGCCCGTTGCACTCACGCAGCGAGGTGTCTTTTCATGTGTCCAAACCATCACTGGGAATTTGGACGGGGAATCAGAGTCGCCTTTACCAACCCTCAGTCATTCCACCGACAAGAGAAGAGGGAAGTGCCCTTTTATCTCTCCAAAGACTTGATATCACACTGGCAAGATGTGACTTGTTATTTATCATACCTGTCACACAGGGGGGAAAAAAAAGAAAACGAAATGAGACAGATACAAGCTGAGGCCCTATTTCTACACGTTACTGTCTTGGGACTGGAGGGTGTTCTATAGAGAGAGAGAGAGAGATGGGCGGAGTATATGGGCAGACCCTGCCTAAGAAGGACTTGTTCTGGTTAACATGTTTTGAGTTAAAGGTATAGTAAGTGGTTTCACTTTCAATTCAAATATATATATATATATATTTTTTTTTTTTTTCTGGCTAATCCTTGCTATTATAGAGCTGAGCAGTCCCACCACTTCTGGGCCTGTGGTCCAGAAATGAATTTCCCATTATAAGAAGACAATTACACCACAGACAAAGACAACTTCATTCATGACAAATCATGACACATGTTTTAAATTAAAAATCTTTTTTTAAAAAAATGTCAAATTCACGGTGGCTTCTGTACTCCCTTGTATCTTAGGTGTCTTACTCGTATTTATATTTTGATTTTGTGCCGTGACATCAAGCTCATTTGAGCATGGTGTGTTGGGATGTTGTTGTTTAAGTCATTTCGTCCGTTGACACCCAAGCCTTACAATATATAGTTGTTATAGTCTACAACACACAGATGCAGTTCCCTCCCGTCCAACAACAAACTAGCTGCTGGAAAGATGCACAGATCTGCGTCAAAGACATCAAAGGTATAATAGAGATCTATGGAAGATTGTGTACACAGTGTTACTTGCTCGACAGAGATGGAAGACAGATGAAAGAATATACACAGTCCGAGTATAGCTGCTTGATCTAGCGGTACATGACGCAAACAGAAGCATATAGGACTACGGCTTGACGCTTGCAAACAACATGATGCTGAAACAACGTACGTCACCATAGGGGCGATTTTAGGCTATCCCAGCAGGGGGGGCACTGTTTTTGTTTGTTGTTGGGGGAGGATGCCTACTATACTAGAACATACAACTAGGTCTCCACCGTCTTGGGTCTGGGTTAATATGTGCACATTCCACCCAAAATGTGCATATTCAGATGTGACGTGACTGTCACCCTGTGGGTGACGAAACAGCACGGACAGATGTTTCGTGCACGGACAGACGTGCACGTGTATGGACAGACGGACAGGGGGCGAAACATAGACACCACCTTACGGTGGAGACAACAATCAGTAGGCCTACAGTATGTGTTTCATGTCAATATCAATCAGGTGATGTTGCAAGTATTCATTACAAAGCATGAGTGTAATGTATACATACATATATAAATTTGTATAAATGAGTATGACGCTCCAATTGAATGAAGTTACAACTGACAAAAACATTCTCTCTATATCCAACTTTTTTGACACCAATGTACGTCACTACTGTACATCTAGTCAATCTGCTCTATATAGGCACAATCATCCACCTCCAGCCAGCATTCTTTTTTGAAGATTTTTTCTAACTGTTATTCCATCTCCACTTATCTGGCTTTTACTTTTATTCTCCCCTTTAAGTTTACCTGGAACCAGTGACAAAGTACATCTTGGATTTCAAAGGCAGTGTCGTTCACAAACACACATACAAAGAAATCTACAGAGCAACTCCAACAGTTACAAAAAAAAGATAAAAAGGCGGGAGGAAAAAGAAGGAAAGAAAGAAGTACCCAGGCACTTCTGGAGTCTCAGAAGACATCTGCACACCCACTGCCTCAGCTAGCGAGATTAACCATGCGAGGAGAGCCAGGATTTTCAAAGAGAGCCACCTCTTCATCTAAAAAAACGTGAAACACTGCACACCTCCGAGGCATCTTTGTCGCTGAAGATATGAAAACCAGGTAGCTAGGTAGTCAAACACATCCTGTGATCTGTAAAATCTCTAAAAAAAGGTTTGCCGAGAGCAGCGGGAGCTCCTGCAGAAAGGAATTAGCCCTCTATTAGCAATCCCCAATAGTTTTAACACTTGAAATATTGTTTTAAAGCGCAGCCCTTGGCTTAAATTCATAATCATCACATCCTGGCTTTTACTAGATTTGTGAATAATTGTGATAAGGCAGTGGTTCCCAGGCTCTTTCCACGCCAAGGACCTCTAAAGAACCATAGCCTATGGGCTGGAAAACAAATGTAGATCACAGATCTACAAGCTCACCAAGAGCTGAATTCAGGCTCCATCTTTCCTCACCACCAAGCCACAACCACCACTGCACCTGTTCAGACAATTCAGAGAGAGGAAAAAAGCTTGTGTTTTGCATGCCAAAGTGACTGCCAAAGAGCGGACTGATTTCCAGTGCCGCAAAGATGTTAATTCCTGATACGGAGACATGCCAATCTCGCATTAGAGGGAATTACAACCGACAAAACGCACGGCTCGAGCTCAGCGAATCTACAGCTTGGGCAGCCATATGTTGTTGTGGACACCCCCAGCAGTTCCCCGCAAAACAAAGTCTGCAGCCGCTGGGATTCTATAGCAGGGGCGGATGTAACATGTCCCATTTGGGAGGGGAGGGGGGGGGCAAGAGAACATGTTGGAGGGGCAAGAGAAAATGGTATGGGTGCGGCTTCATCGCACCAGATGAAGCCGCACCCATATCATTTTCGGTTATAGGACTTTTATTAGTCAAGTAAAGCATCAATAATAACATCAGTTGTTGTTGAAGTTGCAACAGACACACAGCATGCATAAAGCTAAAGGTCTGACTCAGAGAGAGTTTTTTGTTTTCAATGATGAAATGCGGTTTAGTGGTGACATAGCTGTAGTTAGTTAGTAGCAGTTGTAGTGTTTCAAATCATTTTAAATATAAGCACTTTAATTTGAAATATCTTGGGTTGTTTTGCATGGCATCGTGTTTGGTGGGGCAGACTGGGTATTTAGGGGGGCACTGCCCCCCCGTGCCCATGCCTAGATCCGCCCCTGTTCTATAGCCCTCCTCCTCCGTCTCCCCGTCTATATAATCTCCGGCCGTGTTGCTCATCTGTCAGCATTTCAGTATGTGACTCCTGGGGGTCAGCGCATGCAGGAGTCAGGGGTCAAATCCACCCAGGCACAACAAAGGGTCCACTTCCTTGAGGACGTCAATGAGACTCCGGTGGGCTGTGCTCTCAGATATCATACAGAACGTTCCACATACACAGAGGCCTGTGTAAAGGTTACGCCACTGTAGTGTGAGAACAGCTGCGGCATGCTATACCAGGCCCGTACCGCTGACATTTGAAGGGTTTCACTCACAAACACGCTAGGGAATCTGTTTTGGGAAAAGGATTATTCCCTTTTTTGTTGTTGGGGTGGGAGTTTCACAATGTACGCGATGCGTTTCATGGGTATCTCTCCTGTTGAGTTTAAGGCTTCAGTTTCGATATTGACATTTCGTACACGTGCTCTATTATTTGAACAAATGCAAGCAACTGCAGTTGTTCCCTCACGGGGACCACAGGTTTTTAAAAAATAAAATCCCTAAAAGTCTAACGTCGACCATTTTTTCATCATGCATGTCTTGGCGAATCATTCGCACCATCAATACTGGTGCTTGAAACATGAATCATGAGAGAAACTCATCAAAAGTGATTTGTTCTCTTGATGTGTGTTTCAAAGTTGAACAATGAACAGGTGCAATCCACTGAAATCACAACTTCAGAAGGAACGCAGAAAGGGGAGGGGAGGGGAGGAGGAGGAGGAGGGGGTGAATGAGTGGAACAAGAGAACGTCTCAGAATGCCTGTGTCACTCCTATATCATGCGATGGAAATGTGGGAAATAAGTGGCACACAAAAAAAAAAAAAATGTGGCAATTATTGCCGACTTTTAACACACTCCCTGCCTACCTGTAGGCCTAGCTGCCGAACATGAACAGGGAGGCAGATCACAGCAATTAATTGATTCCATTCTTTAATCCACCTTTTGATCTGAGTGCATTGTCTGACGATCGTTGTGTTGTTGCCTTTCATTTGGGACAGAATCTGTGTGCCCCCCGCGCCCATTCTATCCCATGCATTCAAATGGCATTATCTCAGATTCTGCCCCTGAATGTCGCTTATATGGGTGAAAAGAACAGGGACTGAACGTCACTTCCGGGACTCGTGACTTGGAGATCATTGCATAGAATGGTCAAGACACCACAAACACCATGACGTCATCACCGTCATCCGGTTTCGGAGATCTGGCGCTTTGAAATAAGGGTTTTGACTGAAAGCCGTGGCCAGAGCTGTGGCATATAAAGCATAGAGCAGAGCACATGACGCCACCGTTGTCGTGTTCGGTGCGGGATGGGTTAAGGCCCGCCTGTGGGCCTGGGGGGAGAGCTAGAGGGGGAAAATACAGACTCCGTTCTTCAAAGGCAATTAGTCTTCATATTGTAGTGTGTCCATTCAGCCGGCGTTCTACCCACTCGCGGGACCGCACATGTGGACATGGCTAATAGGCTCTGTTAATGAGCCAATCGTTCATTATCAATCTTCTGGGAGGCTCGGCGTGTGAGCGGCATCCTGTTGACACGTTTTAGGAGGAAATGGCCACGCCAATGCATCTCGACGTATGTACGTAAGTAAATGCAAAGCGCTGTGCCGAACGTTGTCACTGCGGGAAAAAACGGCAGCTTGAGTCCTCCCACATGTCCTTGTGGAGACAGCTAATTTAGACATACCCCCCCCCCCCCCCCCCCCCCCCCCCCCCCCCCCACCAGAGGCGTTTCTAAGCAATTTGGAGCCAGGGAAAATCTCCTGTGACGTCATACCTATGACAGGCACAGTAAAATGGCGCCCCAAGGGATAAAACTATGAACTATTTATAAACTAAAGACCATATACATGTTTTAAATGTTCAATTCTAGTTATAGAGGACAAGTATAATAATGTATTTATCATATGAGGCTTATTAGCCTGTGATCCTTTTAAAGCATGTGTGGTGGTTGCCCCAGTGCCCCCCCCCCCCCCCCCCCCCCCCCCCCCCCCCCCCCCACCCCCCCCCCCCCCCCCCCCCTTCCCTTCCCGCATGGCACCCAGGCAACTGCCTAGTCTGCCTAATGGCAAACACACACACACACACACACACACACACACACACACACACACACACACACCACACACACACACACCACACACACACACACACACACACACACACACACTCACACGCGTTTTTGACAGTTCCCTTTTAGTCTCTGGCCAACTGGTCAAAACACTAACAGCTGACTTGTTGCAGAGGGGGGCAACGGTCATAAATCACCGCAGGGCCCCCTCGCTCACACACATGCAGGTAAACACGCACGCATGCACGCGCACCGTGCAGCACACCGTTCTTTACCTCGACGCACTCCACCGCTGAGCACACAATCTCTTATGCTGTCTGTTGTTGGAGCTCGGCGCTGCTCATAGTCCTCTATCAGAGGCTCCTGGAAGATAGGGGCCTCTCACAACAACACACACAACAATCCATGACCTTTATACACTTCATGCTGCCGCTCCTGTTCTCTCTCTCTCTCTCTGGTATATAAAAACAACAAGGAGGAGTACGAGCCAATCTTGACCATCAGACACGTTGCAGGTGCTTTTGCAGAAAACAAATCGTTGCGGCGCGGTGCGGCGCGCCCCTGTGCTTGTTGTCGGCCATTTCGTGGTGTTTGTCTAACTATAGGTCACATGTAACGTTGAACATTGCACCACGGACAACACATACATTTTGTGTTCCGTTTCATTCATGCTGTTTTGTGTATGCTATTAAGTTTTTCTTGCCCACTGTCCCATACACGAAAGTCGTCATTATACCAAGTGGTGAACGACCTCTACACGCGTAAAAGAACAAACCATGTGACTTCCATTTGAAAAGCATCGAAACACACAGGGCAGAGCACAGGATATTTGTTCTTGATGCGTGCACAAACTAAAGCCAACGAAAAAAAGCACTGGATTTCGTCCACCCATTCATTCACTCTCTCTCACTCAACACAGCAGGCATATTGGTTCTCATATTGAGAACCAATACGAGGTCCTTAAAACCCAATAGGGATTAAATGAACACTCAGGATATTACAGAGCGGTTGTCCTCCCTTACAGCAGTTATAGTAGCAGAGTTCTCTGCTGACCTTACAGCGCGTCATTAAGGGCATTGGGCCTCTGGTGCAATCCACCCTCCCTCCATGTTTTAATTAAATTGTGAAGAAAGTCCTCTGTATTGTGACCATTGGGGAGGTCCAGGGGCACATGAGCCACTGTGCCAAAACTCTGCCCCTCCGCCCCCACGACTACTACCCCAAACCCCCCACCACACACACCCTGCCTCGTGCCTGTACCCATGTACCAGGGGTGGATGTAACATTTACCATTTGGGCGGGCAGGAGAAAATGGTTTTCTCCATTTTCCATTGCAGGACTTTAATGGGGCATGAGCGTCAATGATGACATCAGTTGTTGTTGAAGTTGCAACAGACACGCAGCATGCATAAAGCTAAAGGTCTGACTCAGAGAGTTTTCTGTTTCCAATGATGAAATGCTGTTGGTTTAGTGGTGACACAACTGGAGTTAGTTAGTAGCAGTAGTAGTGTTTCAAATCATTTTAAATATAAGCACTTTAATTTGAAATATCTTGGGTTGTTTTGCGTGCCATCATGTTTGGTGTGGCAGTCCGTGCATTTAGGGGGGCATTGCCCCCCCCCCCCCCCCCCATGCCGATGTCTAGATCCGCCCCTTGCCATGTACTCTACCCCTTCAGAGAGATTTTTTTCTTCTCCTATACGTCTGAAAACTTTAGTCCACACAACCTTGCCCCCGAAAAGCCCTCCAGTCTCTCATATTTCTTGTGCAAACTCAAAACGATCAGATAACACGAGACTCTCTCCCTCTCTCTCTCTCTCGTTTCCTTTTTTTTCTGCGCCCTCCTCCTCCTCCTCTCCGCTTACTGACAGAGAAATGTCTGCCTGTCGCCGATATGAAACGGAGAGCTTGATGACCGACCGGGGGTCCCCGGCAGAAGTCGTCCTGTCAGAGCCTATTTAGAATGCATCCTCGGAGGAGCCGTGTGGAGAGGAACACAGGGGTGCACTTAGTGTCATAGCCAGCGGGTGGGAGGGAGGTGGGGGAGGCGCAGGGAGAGGGGGGGGGGGGGGGGGGGGGGGGGGGCGTCTCTGCGAGCGCAAGGTGGCGGTGCCTGTGTGTGTGTGTGGGGGGGGGGCTTCATATGCCTATGGCAATTACCACTGACGTGACACATTCAAAAAGGTCCCCTGGGATTGACGGAGCCGACAAATTGACTTATTATTTGTGCAGCGAGATGCAGGAGGAGAGGAGAGGAGAAGAGAGGAGGGAAGGGAGGCGAAGGGAAGGGAAGGGAAGGGGGGAGGAAAAAAGAAGGGGAAAAAGACGACACATGATTTCATCTTGTCATAATGAATCAGGTATTGCGGGTTGTGTGTGCGCATTACTGGTCCGATGATTGTGGCTTATTTCCTGCGTGTGTGTGTTTACAGAAACTCTGTGTGTGTGTAGCTTTTGATGCAAGGGACGTGGAGCGGGAGGTTTAAGGGACAGAGTGCGTGCATGTGTGTGTGCGTGTGTGTGTGTCCGTGTGCAAGCGTGCACGTGGGAGGAGGGGAGTAAATGAGACACCAAAGTAATGACTATATCGTGCAGATCTTGTAACTTACATGACAAACGTAACCGTTGCTTTGCAGCTTCGCTATAAATGTCTACTTATGCCCCGCAGCGCAGGGGGAAGACAGATGTTTCATTTCATGCCGTGCTTTCTACCTCTTGCGCACGCACGTATGCACGCACGCACACACACGTGTACGTACACTAAACGCGCGCACAGTGTAGTCGACGTACAGCCACCACTGCTACTCAGACCTGAATGATAAAGACATCCCAAATCACTTGCGAGTCACCAGAATGGCTCCCAGCTCAGGGAGCAGGAACTCAGCACCCATAAAGGTTCAGCCAATCATTTGAGCTTTTTAAAGAGCTCTGAAAGTGACAGGAGTCATTGGCCGGCCAATTTGTTCTTGTGTGTGTGTGTGTGTGTGTGTGTGTGTGTGTGTGTGTGTGTGTGTGTGTGTGTGTGTGTGTGTGTGTGTGTGTGTGTGTGTGTGTGTGTGCGTGTGTGCGTGTGCGCGTGCACTTGGGGGGTTTTCAGTTGCAGCTTGGGGCAAGCTGTGAGAGCGCCTGACCTCTGACCCCCATCGGGCAAGTCACGTCAGTGTGATATAGAGCAGTGTTTTTCAACCCTTTTTGATACCAGGGACCACCATGTATTCAGCATTTGATTTGAAACACTACTACAGCAGCTACTAACAACAGTAACTACAGCTGTGTCACCACTAAACCAACAGCATTTCATCATTGAAAACAGTAAACTCTGAGTCAGACCTTCAGCTTTATGCATGCTGCGTGTCTGTTGCAACTTCAACAACAACTGATGGTATTCGCGACACGGGCGATAAAGCCGCACCCATGCCATTTTCTCCTGCCCCCAATTGGGAAATGTTACATCCGCCCACGACTCAAGAGCAATGATATAAACAGCGCCCGTGCCGGAGTTCACCGCTACGCAAACAGGTCGCAGAGAGAAGTCACGCAAGCGAGCCAAATGGGAGGCGCTACAGCGACTATACAGTGGACGGTGCAGAACCTACGGGCACTGGGGATTAACGCCTGGTGATCTATGACTCCGCCTGGGGGCACTTTATTGTGGAGAGAAATTACTATTAGAAAATGCATGTAGGCCTATATGACCTTTATTGTGCACTGAGCATTGTTATTCCCAAGCAGACAAACGCAGTTGGTGCAGTTCTCAATAATATCCAATAAACATGTCCAATAATTCCAATAATGAATAATAATCCATGAATAGGCCTACACCAGTGGTTTTCAATCAGTGGTCCAGGGACCACCAGTGGTCCTTGAGAGTTCCAGGTGGTCCCCAGATAAATGATGGAAAGTTGCTTAACCAGATGTAACTCTTTGAGAGCGTAAACATGAAACCAAATGGACCCTTGCGGGTCCATTTGGTTTCATGTTTACGCTCTCAGGAGTTGAAATACTCATCATCTGAAGTAGCACCACTTAATTCAGAAGTGTGTGAAATCCAGCCTGGAATTGTGGACAAAACCAAATAAGTCTTTAGTTTTGGGTATTTGGGGCTAAAATGCCAATGGTGGTCTGTGGATCAAATGCTGAATAAATAGAATAGGATCTTCGGTAGATCATAGCTGTGCACTGAATGTAAATGATTTCATTCAGACTTCGGAGATCAGTGTAGAAACATTTTGAATGTCAAACAGTCCTTTTCCCTATAACATCCCATTAGCATTAACATACTAAGTATCATTAACTACTGCGGGTGAATAAGGTCATCCTTCTGTGTGTACACAATCAGGTAGAGCATATTGACATCTCTTTGACACGTTGGCGCCTGCAGAATCTCCTCCGCACGCACGGCTCTGCTGCGATGTGGGAGGAGGAGGGGGGAGAGGGGCTGCGTCCTCTACCCATTGGTATGCACGCCGGTGACTCCCCACTCGAACCACAAGTGGAGACCCCTGACCTCAATCACAAAAACATGATGTTGGGAGTCTGTCTGTGGACAGTGTGCGAGCCAATTGTCTATTAGCATGGCGTTATAGGTTGAAGCGCTGGCCTATGACCCCTGAGGGAGGTATCGAACTTATGGGAGATGCACGTGCTGGTGGTGAGTGTCAAAATCGTAATTGCCAATGCCCTATATAATAGAGCTCTGCAGTCCTGTCCGCGGAACAGAAGTAAATTTCCCCTTCAGTTCCTCTTAATTCAAATATTGTTATTTTCTTCTTTTTTGGCTAATCCTATAGAATGTGGTGGCCATATAAGGAGTTCCTCCATGTTCGTAAACGTAGTTTCAGTTTGGACTTCGGGAGTAAAGCCTTCTTCCAATCAGGTTCAAGTGGGGGCTGAGTCCTCCTTTAAAGTAAGTCTTTACAATTATAGAATGTATGTAATGATTATTATTATATGTATTATTATATTATTTGATCAACGCTTTAGTGTTATCTCTCCTAATGTACTGCATCAATCGAAGTCCCACACCTTCCATGACGTTGCCCATGGCCCAGAAGTATTTCATTCATTTTCCTCATAGACTTAGGATAAATCATGACAACAAACACCCTGTTTTGGCCGCTCTAGTTATTTGAACGGTCCAAAATATTGTGTTTGTTGTCATGATTTGTCACAATCCCACTTGGCTTTGTACACAGCGTAAACGCCTTTGATATGAATCATTTTGGAAAAGTAGTTGGAGGAGAATGAGTGGGTTACTTCTGGGCCACAGTCGACATCACGGAAGGGGCGCTCTATAATACACCAACGTGGCTATAGTGGCGTTCTCCATATCAGAGGCAAAGTTTGCCTACAGTAGTAGCAAGAGAAACAGGCTTGGTGAATGGAACGTCTGAGCCTTCCTTTAACAAACCGGGACAATTACCTAAAGTGGTTTTGGAGGGGAGGGCCAAACAGAGTGCACTGGTAGACAGATTTTCTTCTTCTTCTTCGATCTCCGAAGCACAAATAAGAATATCTACCTTGCCTTGATATGTTGAATCTCATAAATAAATCATTTTCTTTTTTCGTCCTTCTTCCACGATGGAGCATGTTGAATTTTGATGGCTTTATAAATCACAGTATGCTTTTTTTTTCTCCTCGCTCCGATCCTCTCCCTACTTCTTTAGAAATTGTTTTGTGTGTGTGTGTGTGTGTGTGTGTGTGTGTGTGTGTGTGTGTGTGTGTGTGTGTGTGTGTGTGTGTGTGTGTGTGTGTGTGTGTCTCTCTCTTCTGCTTTTTCTTCTTTCAGTTTTTTAGATAGAAGCCTGCCAAATTAATTCAACACAGCTTAACTAGATTCAGCGGTTGGTGTGCAGGCATAAGAAGCACTCGGCAGCTAAATCAACATCAGACGGCGTCCGGGGGCCTCTGGGGCCTCGCCGTGGCGCGCTCCGACGTTCCTCAAAGCACAGAGACAGCGCCGTCCTCGGCCCCCCAGTGGAACGCCTCTTAATGTAACCGTGGCGTCTTCATTTTAGCACCGCTCTGATGCTGTGTGGAAAATCAAATCCTCAATTTTAACATCTAACATCTGAGGGAGGGCCGGGTGTCTTTTTTTAAGGAGAGAGAGAGAGAGAGAGAGAGAGAGAGAGAGAGAGAGAGAGAGAGAGAGAGAGAGAGAGAGAGAGAGAGAGAGAACATTCTGACAGAGGGAACAATTGTAAGCTTAAACATGGAGTGCATATTTTTTCCCACCCTAAAAGATGATCATCAGGTATTGTTACTGGTATACTGTATGAGGAGGAAGAATTATTATTTTTTCCCTGGTGGGTGGTTGATGGGTGGAGATCCACCTGAACTGAAGCCACAACCACAGCTTTAGTTGTATGTTAAAGGGGGAGGAGTTAGGGGAGGGGCTTGTAATGTGATGTCACTGCATTACTGTTTTTTTTTTCATTGGCATATTTGATTGGAAAGGTTCAACCCCCAGAAAGAAACCCAAAAAACCTCAAAACGTTGTACATTAAGACAACAAACAAGCAGGGGGATAAAAAATAGCTACTAAAGTTTGACAGTAAAGTTAATGAAGTTAAACACAGTGCCTACTTTCATTTGGAACGTGATTGACTTCAGTATTCATGTCGCCCTACTAATCAAAGTAGTGGTAATGGTAGTAGTGAAGTGAAGAAGAGTAGAAGTGAATGCAGAAGTGAATGCATGAAAGTTTGCACAATGTGGTGCTCAAGATTTTTGGGGCAACTCAAGTGAAATATTACTTTGGTCGAAAATCGTGATGTGATGACGACGGCTAAAGCACATTGGACTTATGCAACACTCAGTGACGGCTGTAACGTACACGACGGAAACACTAGAGATAAGCAGACTCGCCCTACTAGTGTTTAAAAGCAAACACTATCACACCTGCGGTGGATGAGAGACAGTAGCGGGTAAGCCTTGGACTCGCAGCATCAAACTGTACTCATTACACATGTATGGAGTGGATAAGCAGGAAAGGCTGTATATACTGTATATATACATCAGGGCGGATGTAACATTTCCCAATTGGGGGGGCAGGAGAAAATGGTACGGGGATGGCTTTGTGGCCGCAGGAAGCCGCACCCATATAATTTTCAGTTACAGGATTTTTATTAGTCAAGTAAAGCATCAATAACAACATCAGTTGTTGTTGAAGTTGCAACAGACATGCAGCATGCATAAAGCTAAAGGTCTGACTCAGAGAGTTTTCTGTTTTGAATGATGAAATGCTGTTGGTTTAGTGGTGCCATAACTGTAGTTAGTTAGTAGCAGTATTAGTGTTTCAAATCATTTTGAATATAGGCGCTTTAATTTGAAATACCCTGGGTTGTTTTGCATGCCATCGTGTTTGGAGGGGCAGGCTGGGCATTTAGGAGGGCATTGCCCCTCCATGCCCATGCCTAGATCCACCCCTGATATACACATACATACATACACGCACAGTATGCAGTATACTGTATATACATAGCGGGCCGAGAGTGCGCCTGCCCGCCTTCCTTCCCTGGCTACTCTCTACCT
This sequence comes from Benthosema pterotum, assembly GCA_039105355.1. Lineage (NCBI taxonomy): Eukaryota > Metazoa > Chordata > Actinopteri > Myctophiformes > Myctophidae > Benthosema > Benthosema pterotum. The sequence continues at coordinate 20,546,404 of CM076986.1, forward strand.
TTTGAGTTCAAACGCACGCATTCACAAAGAGAGAGAGATGGATGGAGTCACGTGGGATCCCCCTTACACAGCAGGAGCCCAGGAAAAAAAATCAATCTCTACCGTCAAGCAGCAACGCTCAGCAGCTTTCAAAAAATAATGTAAATAGGAGGTGCAGGTGTTTTTTTTTTTCTCTCCAGTATAGTGAGTGAGTCACAGCCAACACAACCCTCACTGGATTGACATGCATTGTTGTTTTGTTTGGTGTGGCGGGGGCCGTGGGGGGCGGGGGGGGGGGGGGGGTGTTGGGGGTCTTTGAAGTGAAGTGAAGTATAGGAATTTCAACTTTGGTAGAACTTTGAGTGCATCATATATATATATACTCCAAGTCAAAAAATACTGTGGATCTTTATTTTTTAATCATTGCCGCCTGTGATTGATGGTGGAACTAGAATTAGTGATTCCAGTCATTTTCATTGCAATGTAAATTTGTCTCAAAATGACACCTTGTGCCCAAAAATTGAGCCCAAGCCGTGAACCAAGTCGATTCTGTTGCTTAAAAAAAAGAAAAGAAAAAAAGCGTAATTTATTTCTGCCTATTTTGCCAGCTGGCAGCACTATTGATTTTTATTGTGCCAGTGAACTTCGAAGAAAGGTAATATAACATGAATGCAGCCATTTCACTTTCCCCACCGAATTAAATCCGAGGACTATAGCTTTTCAATGGTAGAATCGGCTTTCTCCACTTTGTTGTAAAAATTCATTTTCCGAAAATGCCGCTCAAAGTGGCCTCCATCGATTGCACGTCTATGCCTTGATTTTTTTTCCTTTTCTTTTTTTTTTGTTGTTGAATATTACATGAAACCTCTTCAGTTGTTGCGACTACTAGTCTGCAAAAATCAATTCTTAGGGGTAATTCAAATCAATTTAATTCCCTAACGTGTATAATTTATTATGGTTGTGACGCATGCTGAAAGTATTGTTTTGCATTCCATTGTGTTTCGTGGCCCCCCCATGCCTATGCCTAGATCCGCCCCTGGTCAATGACTTTTACTACTGTAGTTGTCTGTATTGTACTCTGTGTGCTTTGTTTCTGTCATAGGCTACAGAGGAAAGGCACATTGTCTAGGTCTCTATGATGAGTAGAAATGACCCTTTGACCGAAATCTCATGACATCTAGGGAACAGCACTCAAAATAGAACTGTTGAACTCAATGCCAGCTATAGTGCCAAACCTCATGTACTATTATTCCACCTTGCTAGGGGAGGAATAAGATGTCTACCAGGTCATGGCACCATTGGTGATTTTAGGGGGGGAAAAAAAAAAATAAAAATACCAGACTGGTATTGACTAAAAAGTGCAAATAAATCACATAGTGTCTAGAAAAGCATGTACTCATCTTGCATATTAAGTTTTTTTTAGTCTTATATTCTATGCAGTGGTTTTCAACCATTTTCATACCAGGGCCCACTATTTATTCTGCATTTTAGCCACAGAGGACTACCATTTGATGTTGAGTTTAGTCTTTTGCACCCAAAACTAAGGATTTTCATGTTTTTGTCAAAATAACAATTCTTCTACATTTTCTGATCTCTTGAAAACGACGTCATTTGGATGTTTAAATATGTGAAACCAAATGGAACCGTTTGGTTCCATTGTACACTCTCAAGAGTTACGGATCTAAACCCCCCACCCCTGCTGGAAGAGCCTAAGATGGCACAAATATGGGCCTATTAATCGCACAAATAATTATGGGCAAAGCACTGGCCTTAAAAAGATTAATATCAAAGAACAGATATTAATTGTTAATAGAAGATTGATATGGGAGGATTTAAATTAAGCACAAAGAACCACTATGTTGAGGTACAATATGAATCACGCTAGTGCCCCAGGGATGCGCAGAGAGAAAGTTTTGGCTGATATCAATTTACGATATAATGAATCAGTGTTATGACCGATAACTGATATTACCCATGTCTATATGATCTTATTCTGTACTAAAACATATACATATCATTTAGAATGGATAGAATGGATAAATAGAATGAACACAAAAGAGCGATTTAACTCGTTTGCTAATAGATCTGTACAAGCAGTTACTTACTTTGGGCTTACTTATATGTAGACAGACCGATTGATTAATCGGGCTGATTGACTGATTAACAAACAACTCATAAATTGGCCGATACTGATGTGTTTAATGACAATCCATAAACCACACTATGGACCTTGCAAGTGTAGTTAGGGAAAATTAGATAAATGTGTGGCAAATCCGCAGAAAACAACAAAATAAATGAAATAAAATGCTTACCGCTATAGCTTTCTTCACAGATGTGTTCCTAAAGGTGTTTACTATCGCAGAAAAAAAAAGTTCCAAGCCAACTAACTCCCTGGGGAAACTTTGTGGAAGCCAATCAAAGTTAGGTTACCTGGAGGCTAAAAGCAGGACTTTTTAAAACCGACAAATATGAGCATGTGTGGTGTGTAAATAGAGGTTCAGGGGTGCTGAATCTGTTACAACCTTTCATTTCGTTTAAAAACACCATAAATATATACCTAGAATGGATGGAAGCTTGGTGGGGATACATTAGATAGATGTACTTTGGGGCACAGTGGCACACAGCTAGAAGGTCCTGTGTCCGATTCCCGCTATAGGGACGCTGTGGGTACTGGCAGCATGTCTCATACCCCACAAAAACATGCACAAAAACATCCAGAAACTTTTTGGAATAACGTGTTTCTTCCAACCAGAGAAACTCCTGAAGAAGGCAGCCTGGGAGTCCTCATGCGTTTAAGGAAGCATGAGGCAAGTCCGCTGCCTCCCCAGGTTGGTAGAGGATGTGTAGAGCCCAGGATCACATTAGGGATCGGCACTGGGTGACAAAAAAGTGTTACAAAGTTTAAAAAAAAGGAAAGAAAAAAGAAAAGAAAACAAACAAAAAAAAAAACGAATGGAACGGATGCATTACCCTCTATTACCCCATTTATTCAGAATTGATGACCATTTGATCACCATCTGATGACAATTTAGCCCCATATAGACTCGGAGAAAACAAAACAGGCAAACATAAAGATCAAAATGACCATTAATCTTCTAGATTCTCTAGTTGTGTAGACTTGGGCTAATTCACATGAATGTTTTAACTCTCAACAAGTTACATCTGGTTAACCAACTTTCCATCATTTAGCCTGGGGACCACCTGGAACCCTCTCAAGGACCACTGGTGGTCCCTGGACCACCTGTTGAAAAGCAATGGCCTAGGCCCTCTGGGTACTTTGATTATCTCCCACAAAGTGTTGCAAGGGAGTTGTAACATTATTTTATGTGAATAAAGCTTGTGGTACTAGTGGTGTAAAAATACTCTGTATAAACATAATCACTAGATGACATTTGTGTGCAAATGGCTCCCCAGTCAAACTAGGATAGATTTTATTTGCATAAAGTTCTCTTAGAACTCGGCGGTTGTGAGATTGAGATCAATGCCAGAGCCGGGGCTATCATTAGCTTTGATCACAGTTTATATATGTAATGTCTGCCAGTGGGCCAATTAGGACCCATAAAGAGACTGCACTGCGAGAGGCCATGAACTGGAACGCCTGATTAATACTAAAGAACTCACAATGTTTGGAGATCTACGATATTCAGTGCAGGACGCCAGCACAAAACACAGTTGGCTCACATTCCCTGGAAGAAATACCTAAATTACCCAATTAACTAAATCAAATGAATACTCAGGTGTATTACTATTATTTCCCAAAATAAATAATGCAGCTAGAACAGTGGCTTTCAACCTTTTTCATACTAGGGCCCACAATTTATTCAGAATTTGAGCCACGGAACACCATTTTGCTTTTGTTCACAGCACCAGGCTGGATCTAGTTGTGTAAACTTGGGCTAATTCAGATGAATATTGTAACTCTTGTGTGTGTAATTTGGTTTCATTCGACACTCTCAAAGAGATCTGATTAATCTGGCTAACCAACTTTCCATTATTTAGCTGGGGATCACCTGGAACCCTCTCAAGGACCACTGGTTGAAAACCACTGAGCTAAAATAATAATATAGCACACTCAGGACAGGCGTCATGCTTGCAGTTACAGGTTTAGGGTTTGGTTAGGGAGTTATGGTGAGGGTTTGGTTAATGTTAGGGTTAGGGTAAGGGTTTGGGTTGCCACATAAATGGTAAAGGGTTTACATAGATTGCGGATGCCATTCACTCATTCACACACACAATTGGCAGCAGTAACTATGCAAGGTACTGACCAGCATATCAGGATCAATTAGGGGTTAAGTACCTTGCTCAACGACACACAACACTAACTCTGGGTGAGCCAGGGTTTGACCCAGCAACCTTGTGATTACCATCCAGTGACTCTCCCCCCTGAGCCACTCTCAGGGGGGAGAGTCTCTCCATCTCTCTGACTGCAACAAGCCTCTCGTTTGGAATATTAATGCTTCTAGAGAAATTTTGACGTCACAGTGAAATATAAAGACAGAATATTATGCAACCTGTTTTTTTGTTTGTTTTTTTAGGTGTGGAAGGGAGGCAGGCTTTCAGAGTAAGATCTGCCATAACTGGCGGCCAATTCATTCAAATTGCTACGACAGTAATATGTAATGTGGCCTTCTGGAGTGAGTGTGGAAATACTGTGGCCCTCTCCATCGTCCAAGCCGCCCACCCCTGTCCTATAGGCTACAGAGCAAACAAAGCTGTTTTGCACTGCTGCTTGTTGTTAAAGCACTGTCTCTGTATTTGTTCTCATGGGCCTGGCTGGCACCCGTTGCTATTCTGACAGCGGACAGGTAGACATATCACTTGGCTGTCTTCACGGGAGGGCCGGCCGCCACGTAGCTTCAGCTGTCTGAGGATTCTATCGGTGAAGTACTGACTTCTTGTATGCAAGGTATATACATACTGTATACTGTATGTCCACAGAAATTGGAAATGCATTAACTGCACCTACTGTATGTAGTACTACATCTCTCTCTCTCGCACGCGCGCACGCGCGCGCGCACACACACACGCACACGCACACGCACACACACACGCACACACACACGCGCGCACACACGCACAGCTCCATTCTAATAGCCTGTAATTCCTGTATAAAACATCAAGTCTGTAGTCACGACTACTTTTCATAGAAGCACAATGATAAATTACATTTGACAGTCTTGTTTCATACACCACAGTCAGCAACACAAAAACATTGTGTACATTAAAATTGTAGCACCCTAGCAACTAAATTAGGGATGCACCGATATCTGTAATCAACCCAGATATACAGTATGCTTATTGGGTTTGTTGGTTTTATTTCCTCCTTTTGTGCCAGGGAAACTATACATTTTCAATAAGAAACAAATAGATGTCCAGAATCTACAGCTTGGTAGATTACAGATGGCCAACATACCAACATGGCCAAAGCGAAATGCATGCTTATCAACAACAGATAAACATCAGCTACTGCCATCGGTTAATGTCAGTTTTATTTGCCGATACCGATATTGACCGATAACGGCAACCATCGGCCAAACCAATATGTGCATCCCTATGCTAAATATAGAACGAGGTACAGTAATTCAGTTCATTTTTAGACAGTGTTGACTATCTAGTAACTAAGCCACCCTTCTCACAAGTAGATGTTAAAAGCAGAAAAAAAAACCTTTGAACTAATAACGTGTGTTATTCTTCTTCATGAGCTCACACTCGCCGGCCAAGCGGCGATAACGCATGAATATTCATGGGTCGCCCGACAACAACAACTGTGTGAATGCGGGCTTTTGTTAGTGAAACCCAAACCCTGAGATGATGTTGGAGGGAACAGAGCACACTCTCGGGAGGGGATTTGGACCCTATAACCTGCCAAGATGGCTGCCACCAACCAATGGCAGTGTGAATGATGCTAAAAAGCCTGGCGGCAAGAAAACAATATGGCTGGGGTTTTGTTGTTTACCTCCCTGGCAAACACACAGCGGAGTCCCTCCACTAAGGCGTCAACACTGGGTCATGGCGGGAAAACACACCAGTCGCAGATACACGTTAATTAAGGCTTTTGAACGAGTAGATTCACCATCCGAAAGTGAGAGAGAGGAAAAACAACGACAATAACAACGGCGGATGCTTTAAATCATTTGGTGTAACTAAGTCACAGTTTACAGACTACAGATAAAGACAGGAGAGGGAATGACAAAGGGAGAGGCAAAGCAGATTAATGGGGGCGAAATTGATTTGTTAAGCTTCTCTCTTTTCATGGGAGCAGCAGTCGAACAGGATTTATGTCTGGGCCCCCGAGATGCACATCTGCTAAGAGGCTGTCCTCATCGGCAGAGAGAGAGAGAGAGAGAGAGAGAGAGAGGAGCCCTGGAACCCACGGCAAGGCAGCGTGCCGCGTAGCGCCGCACCGCTGGGCCCCTTCCCAGCCAATACTGCCCACCAACTGGACTGGTTCACGCTGTGGTGACCAGGGGCGTGTGTGTGTGTGTGTGTGTGTGTGTGTGTGTGTGTGTGTGTGTGTGTGTGTGTGTGTGTGTGTGTGTGTGTGTGTGTGTGTGTGTGTGTGTGTGTGTGTGTGTGTGTGTGTGCATGCGTGCATATGAGCATGTGTTTGCAAGCAAGTGTGTGCATATTCACGCAGGCTACACAAGTGAATGCAAATGTGTTCATGTGTGCAATGTTGGTGCATGCATGTAAACTAAATGAATACATATTTACCGTGTGTGTGCGTGTGTGTGCGCATGCTTGTGCGTGTGTGTGTGTGACTCAGTGTGTGATGTCTGTGCCAGCTGTCCACTGCTGCCCTCAAGAAGAATGTGTAATAGGGCTGAGCTACTTGTCCTGGCTTCTGCTGGCTTTACTGCAGATCTCTTCTGGTGTTGCGCGCGCATGCTTGTGTATGCGTCTGTGTGTTTGTGCGTGTGTGTGTGTGTTGCGGGGCATAGGCCTACTTACCAAAACAAAGCGCAACGCGGTGAAGCTGAAACCCTTGCTAGCTTCCCTACCAAGCCAAAAACAACATCTCCATCTGAGGAAACCAACAGAACTATAAGCCCGCGGTGACAGAATTATGTCACACTGAGCCATTTCATGTACTGTAGAAAACACAATTGTCAAAATCTCCCCCGCTGTTCAATCACTGCTCTTACAAAGAGGGGCTGAGCATCGTCGCCATGTTTCTGTAGCGTACGGCGCAAAAACAATATATTTGTCTTGAAGTTGTCCACATCTGACAGCCTTTTTTCATTGCATTAGACGACAACAACAACAACAAAAAGCTAGTTCCTAAGAGAGACAGAGACAGAGAGAGAGAGAGATACAGTACTGCTACAGTATAGTGAGTCCTATTAAATGTCTCGATTCCCCTCCGTTATTGAGAATTAAACTTTACTTTCCCTATGAAGCCTTGGGGGGTTCAGTTTCACCGCTTGGCCCGAGTTAAAGGCAGGAAAGAGGATTATGGTAAATGATAGTATAGAGCTGATGCAGCATGGTACAGATAGAGGTTGGCCAGGATAGAGAGGGAGAGGGAGAGGGGAGAGGTGGGGGGTGGTAGGGGCTAGGTGGTGAAGGTGGGGGAGGTTTTGGTGGGAGAGAGAGAGAGAGAGAGAGATGATGTTCCTACTAAAGCGGGCCGACCTTGGATCACCCCCTAGTAAACCCTCAGCCGTGCACGGGCACGTGCACACACACCTCCACCGCGACCTCCCTTTACGCACACACCACAGCCCCGAAGCTCTCCTTTACCAGCTATGAGCCAATGAGAGAGAGAGAGAGAGAGAGAGAGAGAGAGAGAGAGAGAGAGAGAGAGAGAGAGGGATGACACCAGGGGCGGATGTAACATGTCCCATTTGGGGGGGCAAGAGAATATGTTGGAGGGGCAAGAGAAAATGGTACAGGCGCGGCTTCATGAATGCTTCATGAAGTCGCACCCGTACCATTTTCAGTTACAGGACTTTTATTAGTCAAGTTAAGCATCAATAATAACATCAGTTGTTGTTGAAGTTGCAACAGACACGCAGCATGCATAAAGCTAAAGGTCTGACTCAGAGAGTTTTCTGTTTTCAATGATGAAATGCTGTTGGTTTAGTGGTGACACAGCTGTAGTTAGTAGCAGTAGTAGTGTTTCAAATCATTTTAAATATAAGCACTTTAATTTGAAATACCTTGGGTTGTTTTGCATGCCATCGTGTTTGGTGGGGCAGACTGGGCATTTAGGGGGGCATTGCCCCCCCATGCCCATGCCTAGATCTGCCCCTGGATGACACTGGCACACATGCACACGGGAGGCTGTTTACTTGCATTGTTAATTTCATTAGCCCCCCAGCAATCAATTCAATATTTAACATTCTCGATTTAGCGCTCTCTCCTATTTCTCTCCCCCCTCCCCTCCACCCCCTTCCTCGCCTTTTCTTTTAACAGGTTTGCCACCCAAGTCTGACAATTAAACAGAGTGGCCAAAGGTAATCTATCAGTGCTCCGGTTCCTACCGCTTAATACAGTGGCACTCGATTTGCACTCAACTGAAGGCCAAACCTTGTAAAAGCCACCACAATCCTTTTAAAACGGGCGATCAATTTGGCAATGTGACTTTGCGAGCCCCGCTGCCCGGTGGTCTCTCTCGTCTCGTCTCGGCCTCGCCCGGATAAAGAAGGCTCTGGTAATAGTCGGGTGAGCTTTGCAGTCCTGCAGCGGTAAAACAGGACATTGATATTTGAACACAAACCTTCACCACCTATATATGAGCAATACTAGTGATGTGCTGAATGTTTGTCTGCAGGAAACATTTGGAATGCAATTAATAGTGCATTATTATTTAAGTTGATTGTTTAATTTTATTATCATGTATTTTGCCATAAAAGGTGAAATCAGATATACAGTATAATATTTAGGGATGCACTGAAAGAGAAATTTATAGCTGATTATGACTAATTATTATCATTTTTTCCTACCATTGCCACATTGTGGCACCATAAAATTTTGATTATGGCAAAACTTAACTTATAATAATCACTATTATGGGTGCATAAAACATTTATTCAGCACCTTGCATGCATTAAAGGGGACATTTCACCATTTTCACAAAAAATATGTTGATGACATTTAGAAGATTTAGAACACGTTCCTGGTGGCCGTTATGTGTGTAATGTGTGGTTTTAGATATTTTAGATGTTAGCGGTGAGCCCAGTGTCTCTGATGTCATCAACACTACTTCCTGGACTACAACTCCCACAGTTCTTTGGTGCACTGCACCTCCTTGTGGATAGAGGGAGGGCTGTCTTACTGAGACAACATGTAGTCCAGGAAGTGTTGATGACAGAGACTCACTGCTATCATCTAAAAGATATAAAACCACACATTACACACATAAAGATCACCAGGAAAGTGTTCTAAAAACGGTAGAAAGTCCCTTAAATTGCATATGCTCTTTTTGCCAATCTGGATCAAAACCCGAATAGGCCAAAAATGCATTGTTAGCCGTTTCCTGCTGAACCATTTCTGCAGCCGAATATTTTGTGCGTCACTATTATTATTATTATTATTATTAGCCATCTGGTATCCGGCCAACTATTTCCTATATTCAGTTTAGTCCAAATATTTCCCATTTCGGAGCATAGAACAAACACATCTTCCCACCGGTTGTGTTTTGCTGTTTGTGAACACATCAGTGCAGACCAGGCTGCTCTATTAGCAAACCCTGCGCCCGCCGTCCGCCTGTATATACGCTGTGCATTTGCAGTCCAGCGGTATATAAAGCTGCATATAGACAAGAGCATATGCAACGCTCTGTGAACATGGTGACAGGCCGCTAACGGCTCTGTCACCGAGAGGAGGCCAGAGTTTAGACAGGAGCATAATCAACCATCTCAATAAGCGTGTTGCCTCCACTCCCCCCAGCCCCCCAGTCCCCCCCAGCCCCGGCAGCAACGCCCGCTCAACCGCGTCCTGCACGCGCCGACATCATATACATACGCTCCCATGAAATCTAGCCGCGGCTCAAAAGATATAGCTTTGCATAATGCCCTGCATTTGCAGTTGGGTGAGTGCAATAGCGTGACTGCACGCTTCCATCCTGCGGTGTGTGTGTGTGTGTGTGTGTGTGTGTGTGTGTGTGTGTGTGTGTGTGTGTGTGTGTGTGTGTGTGTGTGTGTGTGTGTGTGTGTGTGTGTGTGTGTGCCGTCATCGAGTTGTAACGTATGACCGAGGGTGAATAATATCCTGGCAACCTCCTAATCCCCCCCGCTATCCTGAGAAGAACGGGATCCTCTCTCTGTCCCTAACTAGGTAACCTGTTTTATTTATAAACTGTCCATTCAGCAGGGGCGGATCTAGGCATGGGCATGGGGGGGCAATGCCCCCCGAAATGCCCTGACTGCCCCACCAAATACAATGGCATGCAAAACAACCTAAGAGATTTCAAATGACTGTAAAGCGCTCATATTTAAAATGATTTGAAACACTACCACTGCTACTAACTAACTACAATTGTGGCACCAGCAAACCAACAGCATTTCATTAGCTCAGCTTTATGCATGCTGCAACTTCAACAACAACAACTGATGTTATTATTGATGCTTTACTTGCCTAATATAAGTTCTGTAACCAAAAATGGTATGGATTTCATCGCCCGTGTCGCAGATGAAGTCCCCCCCCCCACCCCCACCCATTACATCTGCCCCTGCCATTCAGGGTAAAATTGAACCCCCCCATTCAGGGTAAAATTGAACCCCCCCATTCACATGCATGCAGGCACGCACCCACACAATTTTTGTTTGCGGGTTTATGTGTGATTTATTAAACAATTTGCATTTAAAAAAAAAGTTGAAATACTTGACATCGGGTGAGCGAGCTAAAGTCGAGGCAGCGCACTAAAAAAAAATATCACCACAATAATACTGGAGAGACCTTTTCATTTACCATTCAGAACAAATCGGACTGCAGCAAGCAGAAAATAAATTCAGACTTGTAAGTAAATATGTGTAATTGAAGCAGTGGACTGTTGAAAATGCATCAAGAGCAGCCCCCCTTTTTCTATTATGGGGATATTTATCTTCCCTCCCTAACAAAAAGGCAGGGGGGGGGAGGGGGAGGCAGACAGGGTTGAGGGTTTATTTATGCCTCTTCTACTGGTGTGTGGGGTGTGTGGTCTAACAGTGTATTCAAGTGCAATTGTGATGTGTGTGTGTGTGTGTGTGTGTGTGTGTGTGTGTGTGTGTGTGTGTGTGTGTGTGTGTGTGTGTGTGTGTGTGTGTGTGTGTGTGTGTGTGTGTGCATCCATGCATGTGTACTATAGTGTCATGGGTTCTCAAATGTTACAATGCCATGCGAGCAACTAACTCCAAAAAGCCATATAGACTATATCAACTTAAAAGTATACATATAGCCTGAAACTGTTTGCGGCCGTCGACCATCCCATGAAGTCTCTGATTGGCTGGTTTAGGTGATGACGTAATGGTGGCGTAAGTAAGAAAGTAATTACGTCACCATTGTCATGAGTATTATCATGAGTATTAGTAGTAGTAGTAGGCCAGTAGTAGTAGGCCATGGCCTCCTTGTGCGCAATTTACTGAGTGCAGCATCTACCTTAAAAAAAGTTTTAGTTTTACCATAGCGGGTCCATTGGGTTCCATTTTGTATACAGGAAAAAGGACCTAAAAGAAAAAAACACTAACATGGTGAAACACAACTTGATGACATCATCAGGTTGTGTTTGTCCATCTTAATTTTTTTTTTCCAGACATCCATTTCTAGGAAATACAGAATGGGGGGAACTTTTTATCATCAACACTAAGGTTCATTAATGGCATAGTAAAATGTTGCAAATGGGTGAAATTCCCCTTTAAAGCACACAAAATGTGTACTGTACTGTGTTGTTTTTTATATTTTGATTTAGTCTTAGTCTTTTCAATAAGACTTTTCAATAAGATTTTTTTTAGTCTACTCTTAGTTGACGAAATGTCAAAAATGATTTACTTAGTCTTGGTAATTTGGTATTTTATACAGATTTATAGTTTTTAGTATGTACTGTATGTGTACTGCAGATATGTTCACATACTTGAAAAGAAATAAAAACAGAAGATAAAAATGTTTCTTATTTCCATTAGGTTATGATTTAGTCTTCGTCTTAGTCTTTTGAAAATCATTTTTGTTAGTCTAGTCTTAGTCGACTAAATATCAAAAACCTTAGTCGACTTTAGTCTTAGTCTTAGTCAGTGTTGTAGTGGTACTTTTAGAAGTGGGGGGACGCCTCTAAAAGGGGAATTCCCCCATTTGATTTTATTTTCTGAGAGTGTACAAATGTGAACCAAATGGACCCTAGCGGGTCCATTTGGTTCCATTTGTACACTCTCAGAAAAAAGGAAACTCATTAACATGGTGAAACACATCTTGATGATGTCATCAAGATGTATTTCACCATGCTAATGAATTTTTTCAGACCCAAAAATATTTTAGATGTGAGAAGTGTCCCCCCTCCACTACACCCCTGGTCTCAGTCGACAAAACAACGCTGGTACTGTAATAATAATTGCCTGGTGTTATTATTAAGCAAGCTGCAGCCAGCGGAGGGTACAGGACACATCCCCATGAAGGGCATACCTGGGGATGATATGCGTGACATTGGACGTCTGTGGGATAAGTAATGATCAGAGTGCTGTGTGACAGCCTGGCTGGCTCTATACGCTGATGACAGCACGTTGTTCTGTCTCACTCGCTGTAGCCTCCCTACCCTGCCGCTCTCTCTTCATCAGCGAAGCAAGGGCGGATCTAGGCATGGGCATGGTGGGGCAATGCCCCCCGAAATGCCCAGACTGCCCCACCAAACATGATAGCATGCAAAACAACCCAAGATATTTCAAATTAAAGTGCTTATATTCAGGGCGTCCCCCCACTTCTCACATCTAAAATATTTTTGTGTCTGAAAAAAATCATCATCTTGATGACATCATCAAGATGTGTTTCACCATGTTAATGAGTTTCCTTTTTTCTGAGAGCATACACTCTCAGAAAAATAAAATAAAATGGGGGGAATTCCCCTTTCAGAGGCGTCCCCCTACTTCTGAAAGTACCACTACAACAATGCTTATATTAAAAAAAAATGAAGCACTACTACTGCTACAAACTAACTACAATTGTGGCACCACTAAACCAACAGCATTTCATCATTGAAAACAGAAAACTCTGAGTCAGACCTTTAGCTTTATGCATGCTGCGTGTCTGTTGCAACTGATATTATTGATGCTTAATTGACTAATAAAAGTCCTGTAACCCAAAATGTTATGGGTGCGGCTTCACCACCAGTGCATGGTGCAAAGCGTCACAGGCGATGAAGCCGCCCCCATACCATTCTCTCCTGCCCCCTCAATAGGGAAATGTTACACCTGGCCCTGGTTGCCTGGTTGCCTACCCTGCCGCTCTCTCTCTCTCTTCATCAGTGAAGAAGCCTCCGGTCTCACCGGTACAGTCATCTGCCGGTGGCACTGCCACTGGTTCCGAGGCTTGCTAACTGAGCCATCACTTTTAAAGGGGACCCCAAAAATGAATTTGACATTTCTAGGTTCCCCGGTCTATTTTTACACTCCCTTTTTTAAAAAACAGTCAGAAAGTCTTCGAGAAATCTGTGATTTTCTGTGTGTGTTGTGTTTTTGGATTGGGTGACGCAAGTCCAAAACAACTCAATTTGAAGAGTCCCACTGAGACTGAGTTGGGAGGGAATCAGTGCTGAAGAGACCAGTCCCCCCCCCCATTTAATACCCCTTTATAACCAATGAAGCCTAAACAACCACTCAGTAATTTCTCAGCTCTCTCAGGATGCTATTCCAAGCCATTTCAGCTGCAGTAACAACAATGTCCACACCTGAGGGGTACCCTCGCTCCCTGTATTCCTCACCGGTTTTCACACATTACATCAAACCACACACTACAAGACAATCGGGCCACTACATGAAAAAAAAAAAAACTCAGGTGTGACCTGTGCAACAGGAGTTTCAACCTGAGTGATTGGAGAGGAGAGTGCGGATGGTGGCCTACGGACATCTAGTGGTGATAGACATGTAGTGCACCATATATAGGAAGGCCAATGTGAGAATACAAACGCTATTTGAATGGGAATAAATTGATAAATAAAAAATGCGAAAACAACTGGTAGGGAACTACTGTATACATGTCATGTACGTCATTGGGTGTTAAGGAGTTAAGACGGCAAACAGTAAGAGATTGTCTTCCTTTTTCACACTCCTTAAATCCTCCATCCCATCTATCTCTCCACTGGGTCACATGCCCCTGATTCTCTGGCACTTCGGGCAGGTTCAAACTGGGGCCACATGACCTCCAGTATAGAGCCATAATAACCTTTAATTGAGAAATAATCCTCGCGAATTGGATCTGAACACTGGCGGCAGACAATGACCAATTGTCCGTTGATGCCGTATAAGCAGCACGAGACAATTTACTCAGAGCCATAATGCCCAAAATGGCCGGATGTGGTGCCGCATGGAAAAGCATTTAAGACTTAAAGAGGATGGTGGTGAAATACATCAAGCATTGCTGATTCATATTCCGAGAGAGCAAGGTGCTATCACACTTCACTATATACAAGCAGCACCACGCTAAGAATTGCATTTGTAGCGGGTGGGTTGGGGAGCAGGGGTGGATTTAGGCATGGGGATTGGGGGGGGGGGGGGGGGGGTGCCCCCCCCGCCCCCCTAAATGCCCAGACTGCCCCACCAAACATGATGGCATGGCAAAACAACCCAAGATATTGGGTTGTGAAAGATATTGGGTTGTGAGTATATTTAAAATGATTTGAAACACTACTAATGTACTAACATCATTTCATTATTGAAAACAGAAAACTCGGAGTCAGAGCTTTAGCTTTATGCAAGCGTCGTGTCTGTTCCAACTTCAACAATATTATTATTGATGCTTTACTTGCCTATAATGAAAGTCCTGTAACTAAAAATGAGAAAATGGTATGGATGTGGCTTCATCGCCCGTGTCGCTTCGTGTCGCTTCGCACCACGGACGATGAAGCCGCCCCCATACCATTTTCTCCTGCTCCCCCAATTGGGAAATGTTACATCCGCCCCTGTTGGGGAAGGGGGGGGTGTTTAGTTTATGGCATTGCTGCAACAAAGACCACGCGTGGCTTTTTTTCCCCTCTCACCCAGTGTTTCTTTGTAAACACGCAAGGCTTGCTGCAGGTATAGCGGCGCCTGTAAATGTCACTCAAGAGGCATGGCGTAATTTCATTTTGTTTGGCATAAAGCCGTCATCCCTCAAACTGATTACCGCTCCCACTTGGACTCTCTCCTTCCTTTTCTGCCCGACTCCAGCGTTGATGAAATGGTGCCCACCCCACCCCACCCCCGCGATAATGGCCGCCGTTGATTCATATCCGGTACGGAAGACCTCGCCGAAAAAAGGAAGAGACGGGCCAAGGCTCAATGGCTGTTGGAACGAGGCGAGTCACTCACCTCCATCAAACACGGCCCAAGGAAAATGGACAACGGCAACCTTTGTTTTCTCTGTCAAGAATAAGTTATATCGACCGCCTCTTATACTCTCCCCAATATATGAGGGAATATGAAAAGCAAATTATTTATTTAATTATATTTTGTGTGTGTATGTGTGTGTGTGTGTGTGTGTGGGGGGGGGGGGGTCAAACAGCAGTAAAATCCATGATTATGGCCATTTTCTTGTAATTCTTATTTGGCAAGGAAGAGTAACAGACAATGGACAATATTCTTTCAATTTATAAGCGTCCGGAGAACTCTGGGCGTAAGCTGATAAGGGAGTGAGCGGTGCCGGTTTGCTAAAGACAGATTTTTAACAGTAAGGCGATGCATTTATATAGACTTTATATAGGCTCTAACACTGCCATTTCCTCTGTTATTAGGAATGTTAAAGACAAGCAACAAAAGGAGCCTTTGGATCATAAATGTAGAAAGTAGAAAGCTATATAGTGGCGGTAGCAAATCATTCTCGGTCGCTGACATAAAAAATATATAAATACTGTATATTATGTGTATTTCATTGTTCTAATATTTCACATGCATGATGCTGACGCCGTTCACTTCCTTGTTCACAGGCAGAAACAAAGCGTCACAGGGGTTGACACTAACACCTGTCCAATAAATACAAGGTGGAACAGGTCTACTACCTGGTTGCCCGACTGGGCAGGTGCACATTTTTATTGTGGATCCACAAACAGCTTACACACTGAGTGTGAAGTGGCTACGGCGTGCACTCTGTCAAAAACACATAATGTTTTGAGGGTCTTAATATTATGTTTATCTTTTCAAAATGTTGGGGTCCTTGCCATGAAAAAGTTTCCCTTTCTGTCATTCGGTTGTAAGTCTACTTTGATGTTATAGCGCAGGGGTTTTCAACCGGTGGTCCGAGGACCACCAGTGGTCCTTGAAAGGGTTCCAGATGGTCCCCAGGCTAAATGATGGAATGTTGGTTAACTCTTTGAGAGCGTAAAAATTACACCCTCAAGAGTTAAAATATTCATAATCTGAAATATCCCAAGTCTACACAACTAGAGAATGTAGAAGATTAATGGTCATTTTGATCTGTATGTTTGCATTTACAGACATGTTAGACATACTGTACATAGAATAAGAGCCATAGCTGCGCCGGCACAACTTTCTTCCATTTTTTAAATGACTAAAGGGATCAAATGTGTTAATATGTGTTGGTCAAGGGTACCACACCACCAACCCTCTGTGTTATGGTCAAACGTGCCATATGATATCACCTACCCTCTATTGTCATGCTGTCCAAATAACATGAGAAATGAAATGAGCAAAGCCCTGACCTCAACATGACTCCACGTGGAAATGCATCAGTGTTCAGGGAGCTCTAGGAAGCTGAGGGCCTCTGTAGGTTGTACTGTACACTATACTAGCCTCTCAAATCGATCCAACATGCAGAAATCAGTGGGCGTCGGGAGCACTCCGCCCCCCCCTTTGATCAAACAGTGGTCATTACTTCTTTAACGCAAAGCCATCTCCCATCTGAAGTCTGGGAACGTGAGGGTAGAGAGCGTCGATCATGGATTAATTCTGGGTATATCTATTATATATAACGATGTATGAATACCAACTTGAAGTGTCCCATCGGTGAATTCCACACGTCTCAAAATAGAACGCAACTATAGTATGTCTATGTTTAGAAGCACGTGAAACATGAAAGTTAAGGATACAGTTGATATCTGTACTACTGATACAGCAATGCTACAACCCAATTCCTCTAAAACTAATACTTGCAAATGTATTTAAGTATTAAATTTAATCATAGTTAAGACCTAAACTTATTCCAGGAATGTCTGATCTCTACAAGCCATAGGAGACAAATCAATGATTAAAAGAATATAAGATGTAAATAAAAAATAAGGTGGAGAAACTAATTCCCAAAGTTAGGTTTCCAAAGTTATGTGGGCCAGGTTTACATGCTAGTACTGGCCCATACCCAAATCCCTATACCGTAGGCACTGCCTTCCTATCGGCCCTTTAAAAAACGGAAAACACCTATCCAGTTCTCTCTCTCTCTCTCTCTCTCTCTCTCTCTCTCTCTCTCTCTCTCTCTCTCTCTCTCTCTCTCTCTCTCTCTCTTAATAGCTGAAACATCATCACTGCTGCACTCTTGGAGCTGATCCAAGAACAGATTGAAAAATGAAATGGAATAAATATGACTTCTCTGTCTCTCTCTCTCTCTCCCTCTCTCTCTCTTTTAGTAAACACACTAATCCGCACACTTTGCTGCCTCGTTACTTGGGCTCTTAATTAAAATGCGAGCGCCTCGATCTCCTTCAGGCGGTTACCAATACTTGATGTGCTGGATTACCGGCGGCGGCGTCGGACATAATTTGTTTTTAATAAAACATCGGAGGGATTAAGTCAGAGTTTGCCAAGATTTGGCTCCGAGGAGCAAACGCGTCCTGTAAAACGCACAGCGCAAACAAGGCAACAAAATGCGTTGGCATCTTTAATAGGCATTTAATTGCTCTTAATATAGAACAAATGATAGTAATGACAGGGATCCCTCGCACAAATGCAAATGCCCGTAAATAGAGAGAAGGTGCATACTAATTGTAGACTTATACCTAGCCCCCATTCCCGGCCATTTGCATTTGTTTGCTCTAATTTGGGGTGAAATTGCTGGGTATAACGTTGAGAAGAGGTAGTATTAATTAGTAGCCTTAATGAGGAGTTTTATGGGTTGCCACAGTGGAGAGCACATAAAAACGACGGCGTCATCACTAATTCAACATGGCAGGCTTGCGAGAACACCATCTGCTGCCCAAGAAACTATTAATAAAGTCACAATTATCTTTTTGTAAGCACTTTATTGAGAATAAAAACGCGCTAAATAATTAGCCCCAGAGTCAATTCCGCGGGGGTAGAAGGGTGGAGGAGGGGCGCCAAATGAGGGGTGGCGGCGGGGGCAGTGGTGGTGGTTGGGGGGTCTAGAGGCTCCCCGAATCACCAAAAGGCGAATCCATTTAATTGTGCAACATTTTTTTTTGCAACCAAACAAATCCACACACGCTGCACGCTGATGATGATAATTTGGGATTTCATTGCAGATGATTTGAATCAAAGGCTTGTTTAATTGCTGCCTCACATCCTCCACGAGTTTCATAATGAGGCGGCTGCACATTTACCATTTACTGTAAGGGCAGGCGCCTGCCGCCAAAATAAAGACGGAAATAAATACAATAAGCTACTACACAACCAACCAGCAATTGTGCAGTGTTGTTAACAGTGTTAGCACTACAGTGTGTTGTTTCCAGGTGGTCCACGGGCTAAATGATGGACAGTTGGTAACCAAATGCACCCTTATAGATCTGGAACTGTAGAGAGCGTAAAAAGAAACCATTGCATTTCACACTCTCTCAAGAGTTAAATTATTATTTAAATACCTGAATTAGTCAATTTTCAAGAATCTACACAGAAATGTAGATTCTTGAAAATTAGAAAATGTAGAAGAATTGTTATTTTGACCAACATTTTGCCACGTTCTCTCTCCTAAATTGTGGACACAAACTTGAAAATCCTTGATTTAGGGTCACAGAGACTAAACTCAACATCAAAGGTGGTCCGTGGCTCAAATGCTGAATAAATGGTGGGCCCTGGTATGAAAAAGGTTGAAAACCACTGGGCTATACAAGCCCCAGTGTGTGTGTGTGTGTGTGTGTGTGTGGGGGGGGGGGGGTTAAAGGGGAATTTATTTTTAAAATTTATTTTTAAAATCATTAACATGGTGAAATACATCTTGATGTCATCAGATGTATTTCACCATGTTAATGATTTTTTTCAGACCTCCATTTTTAGGAAATACAGAATTGGGGGAACTTTTTTTTTATCATGTCCACACAACATCTCTAAGGTATATTAATGACATATTAAAATGTCGAAAATGGGTGGAGTTCCCCTTTAATACAATCCACTGTATAGCAGAGAGAGAGAGAGAGAGAGAGAGAGAGAGAGAGAGAGAGAGAGAGAGAGAGAGAGAGAGAGAGAGAGAGAGAGAGAGAGAGCGCAACAGGCCTACTATTCACATGATCAATACTGCTGGGCCAAGAAAGCACTTATCTACTGTGTTTACATTGTTGTTAGTTTCTCATCAAGGAACGCTTCCCTCATTATCGCATCCCCCGCCCCCCTTCCCCCCCCCCCCCCCACCCCTCCTCTCCATCCTCCCCTCCACTCCTCTCCTCTCCGACACTGCGCTCTCTCTTTCCCGCCGCAGACCCCCTTTGTCAACGTTAACACCGACCATGAATGGCCAGAGCGGAGGCCAGATAATTTTGTTAATCCCCTTTTGCCTAAGACCTTCAAGAGTTTAATTCATGTTGATTGTTTTGACTCTCCCTCCCCCACCCTTTCTCCTCCTCCACTGGCAATCAATACAGCTCGTTTCAGCACTTTTTCTTTTTCGCTCTGCTAAAAAAAAAAACAACACTGATAAAAAAAACACCGTTCCTCTTTTAGATGCATGCATTGTATCCTTCAAAGTCATCGTCACGCATGCACACAGGCACGCACTGCAGCCACACCCACGCACACACACTCAAACACCTGTGAGTAGGGGTGTAGCAATATAATATGAATCTAAATACCGATTTTAATTAAAAGCTTACCGAAGTATATTGTTATCTAAAAATATATTGTATGGCATTGCACTTTGTATAGTATCATTTTGCAATGGAATGAATCGGTACAGATTTGGTATGGAATCATTACCAATAGTAAAAACTTGCACTGAATTGTTATTTTTTTGCAATTTTAAGAAGAAAAACACATCATGTGTTCAAATACAATGTCCATCTATATACCAGATCATAGTTATTACTTATTTATATCCGTTTGAATACATTTTTCCAATGGAAAAACCTGCACTCTCCACAAGTTTCACACATAATTAATAATTAAGCTAAATATCGACTGTATCAACTTGAAACGGTATCGCCTGTGTGTCGTTATGTATTGCGATACGCATCCTATCTGCCTGTTAAAAGGTATTGTTACACCCCTGATTTTGAGGATATATGCATTTTAGACGGCAATGTTGACATAGTGTGAGCTAGCAGATCTGCTATTTTCTGTGTGACGGATTAACTATAATAACTATAATTCAGGCCTATATGTAACCATCAGCCACCGTAACAACCTCTGCATACAAGCCTAATCCTATAACCACCTGATCTTTTTTTTTTAATCACCGTAAGTCTAATCAATTCTCATGTGAGGACCAGAAAATTGTCATCACCACGATGTCCATTTCTCCCTGCGGTAATACAACCGCTGGCGCGTACACACACACACACACACACACACACACACACACACACACACACACACACACACACACACACACACACACACACACACACACACACACAACACACACACACACACACACACACAGTAGTCATCAAAAACTCAAAGGCAACGGCATCCAGTTTATTTGCAGCTATAGGTCATGATGTTCCCCAGGCTTGTGGTATATACATGTCTCCAGGGCATTTTCTTTTCTGCAGGGAGCGACTGTACTGTACTGTACTGAACTGCACTGGGGATATAGTGAACGGTGGCGGTGGAGGTGGAGGTGGTGGTGTGGGCAGCTGATATTTCTCTTATCAGTGACCCCCAGCAGCTGTTACGCTACGTCCTCTCTCTACCCCGTTATTCCACACACATGACCTCTCCATTCCCAGCCGACGGTCAGAGACGATATGAGCAAATATCTCCGGGAGGAATATAGAGAGAGAGAGGAAAAAAAAACAACGGTTTGAGTCCCATCGGTCTAGCAACCAACCAGCCCACCGGCCCGACCCTCGGGGGGGGGGGGGGGGGCTGGTTGGGGACTGTTATTAGGCAAGTAAGCATCAATAATAACATCAGTTGTTGTTGAAGTTGCAACAGACACGCAGCATGCAGGTCTGACTCAGAGAGTTTTCTGTTTCAATGATGAAATGCTGTTCGTTTAGTGGTATGCACAATTCTACTTAGCAGTACAGTATATAGCAGTATAGTAACATATAGCAGTATAGTATTCTTTTTTAATAGATAGTATTTAATAGATAGTATAGTATTCTTTTTAAATAGAAGCACTTTAAATTGAAATATCTTGGGTTGTTTTGCATGCATTCGTGGTTGATGGGGGAGACTGGGCATTAAGGGGGGCATTGCCCCCCCCCCCCCATACCCATGCCTAGATCCGCCCCTGCCGACCCTGTCCCCCACACTTTTGAACAGGACATAAAAAGAGAGGAGGGGGATTAATTCCGTGGCTGACCATGTTTTTAACCCTATAGCGGGTCAGAGGTTTTTAAATGGAAAAGCGATGACACCGAGGGTTGCCAGATTAGCCACCGACTGCGCCTCCGCCGCCGTTTATTTCCCTTTTTTTATTATTAAAAGGGCTTCAAGAAGAAGAGGAGGCCCTGGAGAGGAGAGAGACCAACAGCACTTAAACAAGAAAGAGCGGGAAGTGGATGTGTGAGGTAATTGTTCTCATTAGCATGATTTATGAACCATAAATTCTCCCGCTTTCCCCAGCATTCCCTTTGAACGGGAGAGAAGGGGTGGGGGCAGGGGGGGTTGCATACAGAAATCTGCCCTTTTTTAATGTTTAATTACCTGGTCCTAGCCGTACTGATGTTAGCACACCGGGGCAATCACTCCCAAGTCCCAGGCTCTTTTAATGAAATGTGCACGGCCCGCCTGTGCATAACCAGATTTGCGGTAAACAAGTGCACAAATTATGTGTTGCCAGTCGCTCAGACAGAGGGGCCTCCTAAGTGGCATTTGGAAAATTACCTCATACATTTTATTTCGCGGGCGCCTCGCTTTTGTTCACCGAGTGGTAATTGACAGCGGTGTAATGAAATAGTAGGTAAAAAACGCTGAATGTGTTTTTTAAAGTCAATAACATGAAATGTAATGCCCCACTGAGCGGGAGTTTGGGAATGCAATTATGATCAATTTGATGGTTCCGGGCAGCCATTTTGAATCAGCCTCACACAGAGACAATGGGCGTCTCGTACAAGGTGAGCTCATAAAACAACTTCATTGGTATTTGGGCACGCAAGGAGATTGAATGTAGACCAAACAAATGCACCGCTGTGTAATAGGCTCATCTCTCAGCATTTTTAAAGCTACCGAAGGCGCAGGAATCCCACAAAAAATGCCTCAGCTTTCTTTTCATAGCGGTAGCGAGCAAAGCAATAGCAAAGAAGGCACACAAAGTGTAGTTTGTGTTTGTCGTGTAGAGAACAGCACAGTATGGTCTAGACATGCCGTGAAGTGACCATAAAACACAATTCCATCACCAACTCAGGTCAGACAGTTTTCAAAATGTAATGCTCCCCATCCTGTCTCGGTCTTCGATTCGGTGGCAATTTTACTTGTTGTAGACCAGGGGTACCCAAAAGGTAGATCGCGATCTACCCGTAAATCACAAAGGCTGTGCAGGTAGCAGGGGCGGATCTAGGCATGGGAACCATGATGGCATGCAAACAATCTCAAATGTCAAAGATATTTCACATTAAAGTGCTCATAATTAAAATGATTTGAAACACTACTACTGATACTAACTAACTACAGCTGCGGCATTTCATCATTGAAAACAGAAAACTCTGGGTCAGACTATTAGTCTTGTCTAATATAAGTCCTGAAAGCGAAAATGGTATGGGGGTGACGTCCATACCATGATGTTACAGGCAAAAAGCAAAAAAGTAGATTTCCATCCAAGATCAAAGTATGTTAATAGCTAGATAAACGCAAAGATGAAACTGCATGCATTAACACTGGCAACGCATTATTAAAGCACAGCTTCTTGTTTTATGATCTGCTTTAATAGAAAAAAAAGGATACAGTAAATCAATTGAGTTCTGAAAGTAAAACAATGAGTTGAACTCATTTCTCCTCATACTGCATGAAATATACCAGAGGGCCAGTTCTAATGCTAATTCAGTATCATCCCACGGGCCGAAGATAATTCATTCACATGCAGGCCTGATTTGGCCCCCGGGTCTTGAGTTTGACATACTGTATGTGATCTACAATCTATAGAGGAGTTCAATTTCTCTTGTTCGTTCGCCAGGTGTGTCTGTTCACATCAGCAATCCCTTTTCCTTTAACAAGGTACTGGCCTGCATGGGCATCCAATTCTTCCAATGTGTGTCACTCGCTACACATCACATCAGCACCGAGCAACGGGCACCGCCTCCTGACCGACCGACCGACCGCACTGTGGGTCCAACGCTATACTCTTCCATCCCTCCGGCAAAAAAAATAAAAAATAAATAAATAAGCAGCCTTTAAGTGACCACTCGCCAAGAAGGGTAAGGCTATAGCCTGATTTATCGACTTGGAAGAGAGAAAACGAGTTGTGCCCGGCCTTGATCTGTGTCAGGGGTATGATTATACTTGGAAGCTGGAGGAAGAAAGGGGATTGATGGGGATTATGAGGCTCCAAAGCCTCTGTTGGTCTACTGGATGTGTGAGCGTATCTCTGGGAGCAGGGAAGTACAACGCTGACCTTTTGTCGGATTCCCTCATAAAAATATAGATTTTTATATACTATATATAAATATATATTTTAAGAGTACTTTGTGATACGTTCCGTATAGGTTCCCTTCGTGAATATTGCACGGTTATATTTCACATCGTTGATACCGATCTACAATAGTATCACATTCAGAATCCTATTCCTCATTACAGGGGGAAAAAAGAGAAAAAGACAGGAGCCCTAAATCCCCGGCGTCTATCTCAGAAGCTCATATAGAGACTTATCTGATGATGGCTTCGCTCTGATTCAAAGCATGGTGGGTGGGGCGGGGGGGTACGGGGGGTTCCATTGCTATCAGGCAGGTTTAGACCACATCATCAGATTGCGCTGGTGGCGCTGGTTCTGGTGCCATGGTGGCTCCAGAGGCTGGTTGGATGGAGGCGCCATGCACACTGTTCTGCTCATTATGCTATCGTTTGGCATCGGCTGACTCACAGACAGACAGACAGACAGACAGGGCAGGATCCAGGCAAGGACCGCTCAAACCTTTTACAGGCAGACAGTGGTTGGAATGTAACTGTAAGTCTATTTGCTTGAAGGGGAATTCCACCCATTTTCAACGTTCTAATATGTCATTAATATACCTTAGAGGTGCTGGGTGGACATGATAAAAACGTTTCCCCGTTCTGTGTTTCCTAGAAATGGAGGTCTGAAGAAAATCATTAACATGGTGAAACACATCTTGATGACATCATCAAGATGTATTTCACCATGTTAATGGAGTTCTTTAGACGCTTCTTTTTTCTGAGGATGTACAAATGGTTGCATTTGTACACTCTCAGAAAAAATGTTGAAAATGGGTGGAATTCCCTTTTAAGTACTCTACACTTAACATAAAGGGGCATTCCATGAATTTTCAACATTTTACTATGAATATACCTTATCGAGATGTATACCCCCATTCTATGTTTCTAGAAATGGAGGTCTGAAAAAAATGGTCAACATCAAATCAACATTGTGAGACATGTACAGTACTACACCGTGCTAATGGATTTGGCTTTCCCCAAATAAACCCAATAGGGTTCATTTGGTTCCTTTTGTACACTCTCAGAAAAAAAATCTAAAAAATGGGCCACCTAAAACCCCAAATAAAACTAGGGTGTTTTGACTCCAGTTCACTGAGGACAGGGAGGAACTCACAATATGAGTACTTTTCCCACAACTGTTTACAGGTGGTTCATGAGACTTCAATCCCCACGTCTCCCTGGGGTGAACCCTGTGCCCCAGGGCCGGATCTAGGCCTGGGAATGGGGGGGCAATGCCGCCCTAAATGCCCTGATTGTCCCACCAAACATGATGGCATGCAAAACAACCTACATTTTCAAAGACATTTCAAATTAGTGCTTATATTTAAAATGATTTGAAACATTAGTACGGCTGCTATGACGCACTCACCGTAGCTGTCAAAATCATTAAGCTCATAGCCATCCGCAACGGTGACCGCAAACAGGCATTGTGCACACCATGTTAAAGTGTAGGTTCTGCCGTAGTAGGAACGGCTGCTACGGCAAGCAGGTTTATCCTTCAAGCACAGATCGAGTTCCTGTTGCCGTACTAGAGGCTCTTCGTCGTACAGCTTAAAGTCCCTAATGAGCCAATAGGAGGTCAGGTGGAGTTACAAACACAGCGTCTGTACACACTAAAGTTGCCTCTATTGCCTTTAAATACATATAACTTCATACTTTTATCCTCATTCATGTGTTAAAGTCATCCATGCTTTGTAATGAACAGGGTTGCAATATTACAGGACTGACATTGCCCGCCCCAACTGCTGGGAGAGCCAAAAATCGCCGATGCTTACTTTATAATGCACCAGCAGTGACAGAGAGCCACTACGGGTTCATGTTTTGGAGAGAGAAGTAAGATTGGATTGACATTAGCAGATATTGCTGCAGTGGCCATGTCAATAACCCTTCAACCTGGGAGAGGGAGGCACAGGAACCTTGGGCTCCCCTGATCCAATTAGCTGCCGACTAAGCTAACTCAACCCAACACATTGCATATGTTAAGCACTCAAAGCCAGGCCTGACACATGTGCTACATAAGCGTGGGAAGTAAGGGACGCAGTAAGTCGTATACATGGTGAAGGCCCAGTACCGTGTACAGCGCCAGGGGCAGATCTAGGCATGGGCATGGCAATGCCCCCCCTAAATGCCCAGTCTGCCCCACCAAACATGATGGCATGCAAAACAACCAAGTTATTTCAAATTAAAGTGCTTATATTTAAAATGATTTGAAACACTACTACTGCTGCTGACTAACTACAACTACAACAACTGTTGCAACTTCAACAACAACTGAGGTTATTATTGATGCTTTACTTGCCTAATAAAGTCCTGTAACTGAAGCAACACGGGCAATGAGGCCACCCCCATACCATTTTCTCCTACCACTCCTACCACCCCCCACAATTGGGAAACATTACATCTGCCCCTGCACAGCGCTAGACAAAGAACCAAAACAATAATCAACAAGCTAAACAAACAAAACCAGATCATAACCTCTTTGGGTTCAGCATGAGCATCTTTGACGCTTGATGTTCTTATACTCAGATTTCTTTGTTTGATACTCTGACTAACTCAAGTCATCCATCCTAGTTGATTTTTTTCAATTCTTTCTTTATTAATTTATTTTTTCTCCCTTCATCAAATTCGATTCAGACCTCGTTATAGGCTTCGCTAATGTCTCACGGTCCTTTTGGTGTCAGCAGTTTAATTAGCAGTTAACACACAGTCTCTGCCCAGAGACAGATGAACGGACATCAAAGGGGCAGCCCAAGGAGATCAGGGCTAATTTGGTCTCCATGTGCTCATTCTCTCCCACCCTCTCTCTCCCTCTCCCACCCCTGATATTGTACAGGGGGCAGGGGGCTGCCATTGACCCCTGGCATGGGCCCTGTCATAGGCTCCTGCAGCATTGCTAAAGACCTGCTGCCCTCCTGAGGGGTGTGCAGGCAGCTCTCTAAAGGCTTGATTTATCATCCAAAAGCACACTGTACTGTACTGTATGCCCCAACTATCTCCATGTCTCTACTCCACTGTGCTAAAACCAACACTAATCTCACCCCTAAAGACGTATAAATAACACACAGACACTTTCTGTGTAGTCTACTTGCCAGCCCATAGAGGAGCCCATTGTGGACCCAGTAGGGATGTCCCGATCCACTTTTTTCAATTCCGATCCGATATCACAATTTCTGTGTTAGCCGATACCGATACCAAATTCCCATACCAGAAAATAGTGTATATAATAATGCAAAAAAAATGGTCTTATATGAAGTCCACCAAATAGCAGAATAATATAGCAGACTAGAATAGCAGACTCCTCACTCAAATGTGCAACTTCAAAACAAATTCCACAACATTTTATTTACCTGCCATAGTGTCACCCCCTAACCCCTGTATCGGATCACTGGTTAGACTGGCATATTTCCCAATACTGAAGGTCTGATAATGACAAATGAGGGCCAATACTGATACAGTATTGCCGATACTGATATGAACCGATATGACAAAAAAGGGCCGATCCAATACTTTTTCCAACACTGATACAGTATCGGGACATCCCTAGGACCCAGGCATATTGAGTACACCAAAAAACAGTCAGTGGGATTAAAGCAGCAATACCAGTCATTAACAATATGCCCGGTCAGCAGATTGGACAAGCATTAAGGACCTTTTCAGAGTTTCTTTCTTTCTTTCTTTCTTTCTTTCTTTCTTTCTTCTTTCTTTCTTTCTTTCTTTCTTTCTTTCTTTCTTTCTTTTTCCCTAAGGGGAAGTCCACCCATTTTCAACATTCTAATATGTCATTAGTATACCCTAGAGGTGTTGGGTGGACATGAAAAAAAGTTCCCCCATTCTGTGTTCCCAAGAAATGGAGGTCTGAAGAAAACCACTAACATGGTGAAACATCTTGATGACATCATCAAGATGTATTTTCACCATGTTAATGGATTTCTTTAGACGCTTCTTTTTTCTGAGAGCGTACAAATGGAACCAACTGAAACCGCTAGGGTTGAAAATGGGTGGAATTCCCCTTTAAACATATCACATGCTACATAAAGCATGATGGCATTTTCACTTGTTTACCTTACCTCTAGGTTGTTAATGGTATGGTCATATATTATACCAATTATGAAAATTGCTCAACATATTTAAGTTGGTATCCGGCAGTGTCTATGTGCTGGGGACACATACTCAGCATTTGTAACATAAAACCTTGGCGTACTCAACATGCCTGGGGTTCACACTCTGGCAAATGGGCTATGAATGTTGGTTCTAAAGTAAATATTAGCAATATTAGTAAGTAGATATTAGAAAACCCAAACGCATCCAGCTCGAAACTTCAGGATTTGGGACGTTTATAAAGGCGACACCTCCGTCACACAAAAGCAATACATGAACGGACTTAGGGTATAAATTTCAATGGAGGGGATGTGAAGGGACTTGGGGTACCTCTTACTCCTACTCTATGAACAGAACGGCTGTGTGTCAGTCGCTGCTATTTATGACTTGGGGTTAGATTGGGCTGAGTAAAACACACATTCATAACTTGTCTGGGAACAAAAAAAAAACAAGAACAAACAGATAAAGCGACAAAGTCAGTCGACGAGCAGCAGCCGGACTAGTGCTTTCGGTGAGCGACTTCCCGGAGAATTGATGCACGTGTCCCGACGTCAAAGTGCAGGTTAAGTGCGATAAGTGGAATGAACATATTGCTGGGGGAGGAGGGGTAATGACTAAAAATGACTTTCCATCTCCCTTACACAAAGAGAGGGAGACACGAGGGCACGGACGCCAACGGAAGATTAATGGGCGCTGCCAGATGTAGGAGCTCCGGAGAGAGGGTGACCACGGCCACGCGATGCTCTTCAGCGTGGTGAAGAGGACAAAGCGGCCATCAGCGCAGCGCGTGGGACAGACACCACTGTATAAAGGGGTTTCCATCCATCACCGCACGCAGAGTACGTCGCGCAGAGGCGTCGAGCAAAGAGTTGTCACAGCCGTACAAGAGCAATATGACAGGATTCACAATGTTTGCTGCGTGCTAGACTGATGTCCTCCTCTCCGACCAAACCCTATAACTTAGTTCAGTGGTTTTCAATCCTTTTTTCATACCAGGTGCCCAATATTTATTCTGCATTTTCGTCACAGACCACCATTTGATGTTCTGTCTAGTCTCTCGGACCAAAAACTAAAGATTTTCAAGTTTGTGTCCACAATATAGGAGAGAGAACTGGCAAAACGTTGGTGAGAATAACAACTCTTGTACATTTCTTAATTGTATAGATTCTTAAAAATTATGTAATTCATATGTTTAAATATCATTTAACTCTTGAGAGCGCCAAATGAAACCAAGTAAGGGTCCATTTGGTTTAATTCCATTTTAAATTTACCAACTGTCCATCATTTAGCTGGGGAATCCACCTGGAACCAGTGGTCCCCGGACCACTGGTTGAAAACCACTGACTTAGTGGACCGGAGCCCCCCAGGGCTATATTCTAGGCCCCAATCAAAGCCCCATTAAAGATCGTCCCACAAAGTATTCAGATAGGCTGACTTTAGAATTTCTGGTCGCTCGCTCTGTTCGCGCACAAGTAAGCCAAGGTCTACTTGTGTGCAATGCGCAAGTTGGCGTTCAATTGAGTGCAGTTCTACTTCAAAAAATGTCATTCTTTTATTTTTCTTTGGCTACTCTTTTTATAGACTGTATACAATCCTCCCTTTTCTAGGCCTGGCCAGACCAATCAGCTTGCGTTTCAGCAGATAGGTCTGGAAAAGCTCAATTGTACGCTCATTTTTTACTCCTGGCCATTCAGGAAAAGTATTAAAATATTTTTGCATTGTTTGCCCTGATTGGCTACCCCAAATATGCGTACAATTGAGCTATTCCAGACTCATCTGCTGCGTTTTTTTTGCCAACAGCTGATTGGTCTGGCTTTAGCCAGGCTACCCTTTTATAGAGTGTGGAGACCATATAAGGAATTCCTCCAGGTCCCCAGTTAAGTTTCAGTTTGGGCTTTGTGAGAAAAGCCTTTCGTCTAAATCAGGATGAGAGGGGCCTTCCTCCAATCAGGATCAAGTGGGGGTGGGACTTGGTGTATGTGCTGTTGGCCTGTGTAAGTTTGAGCTCACAGCTGATCTATATTTTCACCAAGAAGTTTGCCCCCGGGATAGGGATGCTAGGTTAGGTTTCAAGTGGAAATGATTGTAAAAAAAAAAAAAAATACATTTTACAGTGCAGTCCTGTAATGACTCGTCACGCTGGGCCTCACAGATGTCTCAGCACATATGGGAGAAAGTGTAGGGGGAAAAAGAGCACTGAGAAAATAAAATAAAATCATCTTGTATTCAAGGCACCTTGCCAGTAAAGCAATAGCTTTCCTTTTTTAACGGCATGGCCCTGCAGGAGAGTCTAGCCATCTATAAGTGTGCCTGTGTGTGTGTGTGTGCGTGTGTGTGTGTGTGTGTGTGTGTGTGTGTGTGTGTGTGTGTGTGTGTGTGTGTGTGTGTGTGTGTGTGTGTGTGTGTGTGTGTGTGTGTGTTTGAGTGTGCGTGCACGTGCGTGGGAGCTAATTTTGTCAACTGCTGGCACGATCAGTGCCAAATGTCTTGTGCAGGCTGCCAGCAGGCCATCATTTTTTTATATATTTAACTAGAATTGAAGTCAATGGGGCTCCGATCAGACTCAAACCTTGCCTACATTTATAGTCATACTTTATAGGCATTTTAGAACCTCCTGGCCCAAAATAGTTAAAGCATGTGCCGCCGACGGGGTCCACCACCCCTTCCACTGGCGTCTCTGTGTTTCCATGGTGACGCTCCCCTGCAGCATATCTCTCATTGACATTTTTAAGAAGACACTGGACAGGCTCCGACGGCCGCGAGGCTTATATATCGAGCACCAAGTAAGAAAGAGGTAAGGGTCGAAAGAGTCGTGCAGCAAAGGACATCATGAACGCGACGCGCTGCTGTACACGCAGCGCGGTGTTTCTTTTTTAAAAGCTGGTCAAACTCAACACCTGCCTTCACTAAATCTTTGTGACATACGATCTGAAGACCTGCTCCAACAACAAACAATACTATATAGGACAGCTTCAACCAGTGGTCCGGGGACCACCAGTGGTCCTTGAGAGGGTTCCAGGTGGTCCCCAGGTAAATGATGGAAAGTTGGTTAACCAGATGTAACTCTTTGAGAGCGTAAAAATGAAACCAAATGGACCCTTGCAGGTCCATTTGGTTGTGTTTCCGAAATCCAGCCTGGAATTGTCGATAAAAACAGAAGAAATCTTTGGGTTTTGGGTCTGTGGGGATAAAATGTCATCAAATGGTGGTCCATGCCGTGGCTCAAAAGCTGAATGAATAGTGGGCCCTGGTATGAAAAAGGTTGAAAACCTCTGATATAGGAGAGAATGGCAGGAAGACGACAACGGCCGCCGGAAAATGAACAAATGCAGGAACAGAGAGAGAGAGAGAGAGAGAGAGAGAGAGAGAGAGAGAGAGAGAGAGAGAGAGAGAGAGAGAGAGAGAGAGAGAGAGAGAGAGATGCACATGGATGCAGTCATTTGGCAAAGTACTGTAGTGTCGCCTCTCCCTCTCCTCCCAGAATGCCCTCTGACTCACCTCTCGGTCACCTGAGCGAACAGCATGCCATCACAGCGCAGTGTCAATACCGCAATTTGTTTTTCCATTGCCTTCCCTTATCAAGGTTAAACGGAATAAATCAATCATCTTAGCTTGGGCAAAAAAGGAGGGGGAAAAAAGTCCCCTTCCTGTCAGAAACTAAGGGTTATAAATAATACGCCAGCAGAAACCAAACACTCGCCATGCGAATTTCTCAACAAAAAAAGGGGGGAAAAAAAGCCAATTAACTCCGGGGAGGGGAGGGGACAGGAGGGGAAACCTGAAACAAATGCCTTTTGAAAGCCCTTCTGCCAAATCTCAGATGCGGGAACGCCGGCTGCCTTGTTCTCAGTACCGAGAGCGCTTCAATTACATGCCGTTTGCCCTTGGTCGGGGCCATTTCAATATTTTATGTTGATACATTACCACTGCAACACGCGCTTCCATTCATTCTCATTCACAGGACAGCAGCGATTCAACCCCAAAAACCTGGGGTTTCATCAGTGGAGCTGTGGTATTACATTATTGGATATCTTAGAAAAGAAAATGCACTGGAGAGGGGAGGGGGAAACCACACAGAAATAAGAAATACAACATTACTTAGTTTGTGTCTTGCAGGCCAGGGGGATGTGGCGAGTGCCAGTGATATGGAGCTCTGCGGTGACGTCAGAGCGCCTGTTCCAGGAGAGATTTCCCTGCTCATCTTCCTCATATCGTTTATGCAACAGACAAAGCCAACTAGGGTCGACTCATGACAATCATGACGACAATAAACACAAACACACATTTTGAGCCCAACAAATCATTAGAAAGATAAAATAGCGGCAGGTTGCAACACTTGTTGTTTTTCTTCCACTCATAATTTGTTCAAAATATTGTGTTTATTGTTCTGATTTGTCACAACCCGAGTTGGCTTTGTCCATGATGTACTCAACATTATATAAACACTTTTTGAAAAGTCTATGAGTTAAATGAAAGGGGAAATCCCTTCTGGAACAGGCGAGGGGTGCGGAGCTACGGCGCTCTATAGCCTCGGCAGTTTCTTTGACGTGACTTGCTGTGAATGCTGTGGCTTCGTCATCAACACACAGGGGCGGATTGGCCATCTGGAGTACAGGGAGTTTTCCCGGTGGCCTGCGCCGCCTAGTGGCCTGGACAAGATCCAAAATGCACTAGTGGCACTTCCAAAATGCACTAGAATGTGCTAGATGCTCGCCTGGAACATACAGATCAAAATGACCATTAATCTTCTACATTCTCTAGTTGTGTAGACTAAGTTGGGCTAATTCACATGATGAATATTTTAACTCTTGAGGGTGTAAAAATGAAACCAAATGGACCCGCAAGCGTCCATTTGGTTTCATTTTTACGCTCTCAAAGAGTTACATCTGGTTAACCAGCTGCCCCCACCAGGGTGGCCTGGCAAAGGCAAAATTGTCCCGGTGGGAAAATATGTGCCAATCCGCCCCTATCAACACATACAGAAAGAGTACAGCATGTGACACAGTGTCGCTGACCCACCAACACATAGGCCTGATCTCAGCACGCCCCGAGCACTGAACCCTCACACACTGACTGTAATTAAAGTCACATGCATGTTCAGCGCAAATCTATGTCCGCAAGAGTCAAAGAGCTCTAAATGCAGGGGGGCACAGTGGTAAGTGCTGTCGCATCACAGCTAGGAGGACCTAGGTTTGATTCCTGCTAGGGACTCTGTGGGTGCCATACCCAAGGCAGGGTTGACAAAAAGGACCCTTGGGTAGGTACTCTCACAAAACAAAAAAAACAAAACGTGCAGTAATCCTGGTCTCTAGACTGCCTCCCCCTGGCCAACTGGTTGGAATAACTTCCACGTTCCACGTCCAACCAGGCAAACTCCCCCCTTGTCAGGTGAAAATAAGGCAGCTTGGATTCCTCATGCACGCATCACGTGTTTCTCTGGATGTGATCTGGAGCAGATTTGGAGCTGATCCACCTTTACAGACCTCTAAGGGTTCGTGTGGAGATCCTGGTGTGTCCCAGACTAGACTCTTGAATATAATGTCACAAGATGCCATTCACTTCCTGGTGTTGTTCGATTTAGAGCTCATTCGCTCTATTGCACTCATAGATTTGCAAAGAACATGCTTTAATCAGTGAAGTACAGTTTGATTGATAAAGTGAGGGTCATATTCCAAGTGAATTAAAATTGCTGTTTGTGGTTTTTGCCTGCAATTCTTAGCAAATGAGTGATGCTGTGCTATCAAATCACAATGTAAACACAGTATATGGAAATCGCCATCATTGTCATCATAGGTTCTACTACACAGTGATGGCTAGGAATCACTAGGGCTGGACTGGGACAAAAATTCAGCCCGGTCTTTTTCGTGCAAATTTGGCCCAGCCAGTGTGAAGGTAGCAGAAACTCTACCCCCTGCTCCGTCAGCGCACACACAAACCAACAGACACCTACACAAGCCTTTGTTGCTCTCACAAGAATGATGCTGGCAAAGGGATCAAAGATAAAAGAGAACTGTTAGAGGTTCAATTCTTTTTAGCGCCCGCTATGGTCGCGGCCCATCGGGAAAGCTCCCGGTACGCCCTATGGCCAGTCCAACCCTGGGAATCACCCATGAGTACTTTGAATACATTTTTTTCCCATGTTTTTCTCACATTGCATTACGTTCTTTTTTGCTGCCAGACTTCACCTTGGACTTGGACGCTCTTGTGGTCCAAGCAAAGACAGCAGCAATAACTTAACAGTAGGCCTATTGTGCTTCAAGGACTTTCTGCGAGGCTGCCATCGCGTGCGCTTGAGACCTCACAGACATATCGGAAACAGCCATCAGAGCTGGTGAATGAGAACATTCATTGACATTGAAGCATGCACCGTAAGACAACAGGAAAGGGATTATTTTTTTTTAGCTACCAGGTCTACGGCTGGTCTATGGTTAGAATAATAATAAATAAGCATGGCAACTGTTGTAGTGATCCCGGTCAGCGCCCACCTACGTCACAGATGACTTCCTCGGACAACGTGACATTTTCATGCAAAGCCCCGTGTGACGGGCGCTGACAGATATGTGAAGGCGGGGCCTACCCTGACCTTTACAGACACACTCCACCAGACTGGCTCCAAAGAATTCCAAAACTCACGGAGGCAGCCTTGAGTTTGACTGCCAGTATAAAGGCTGCAGGTTGCAGGTTAATTTGTTCCATCTCTTTTTGCATGCGGGTTATATTGTCCCGGACCCTCTGTTCCTCGCCTATGGTTTTAACTATGTTGCTTGAAGGGGCGGGCGGTGTGGGGCAGGCGGGCGGGGCGGGGGGTGTCACAGATTGATTGGCTGTTGGTATTTATTGGGCACGGATGGCCCAGGTGCTTCTGGAACACAAGCGGCTGCGCTTTGTTTTTACACGTAGTTTATTGCACAGCTGTTTGGGGCCGGGGCTCACACTGCTGCCATAATGACTGGCTGAGCACAGGCAGGGGGAGAGAGAAGACGCTCACAGCATCATCATCATCATCGTCTGCGAAGGCTCCCAGATGAAATAAACAACAAAATGTGAGGGGTGTGTGTGTGTGTGTGTGGGGGGGGGGGGGGGGGGGGGGGGTATACATACACCACACATACACATCTGGGTGGTTTTCTTTAGCACTGACACGTGAACACACAAGGTGTCTAAGTTCAAGAGGATGCTGAAGTTTAGCCCGTGTTGGGCAGGAACGCCTTTTGGTGTTCTAAGCGCTTATTAGCATTACTTTGCATTATTAGCATTACTTGGATAACAACATCGTTACTAACAAGATGCTAGCACTATTAGCATTAATTGGCGTTATTGACATTACTTTAGCTATTGAAAAATATCAGACCTACAAGCTCATAGCGTGCCACTGTGTGGCGAGCTATGAGCTTGTAGGTCTGATATTTTTGTTGGAATATTGTGAAAATGTGCCACAAATCTTTAAATAACTTTTCAGGACAAAATGAGTTAAGAAGTTTTTTTTTTATGTTTTTTTTTAGTAGAGCTCAAACTTGCGGCGTCGCCCCACCCCCTCCATAGCCTGGCTGGGATGCCTTAGCGTCCTCTAGAAGCATTAGAGAGGAAAGAGGCGCGTGGCGGCGGGTCGGGCGGGAAGTGCTTCTCTAATCATTGTAATGCATCTCTGTTCTTTTAATTAAGGGATAATGTCCAATTTCATGACGTTTATGAGGTTATAACATCCATTAGCCCACAACAGATGCTGCGGCGGGCGGAATAGCTAACTAGCTCCCGCCAAGCTCCAGCCACATGGGCAGCCGTCCTCCAGGCTGGCCAGAGACACTGTCCGGCCCCTTAATGGGCTAAAGAAAGGGGTTCCTATAAGCCTCTCTCTCTCTCTGTCTAATTCTCTCGTTCACTCTCTAATTCTCCTCACTCGCACTAATACTTTCTCTCACTCCTTCTCTCTCACCCAACCTCCCTTACCGTTGTCTCTCTCCACCACATTGTGTTTTTTTATTATTATTTTATACCCAACCCACTCCGCATGGGGCCCCACATCTCCCATCACTGCCTCCGAGCAAGAAATTGGGAGGAAAAAAAGAGATTTAAAGAGTATAGCTATTGAACTTTAAACAGCTTATAACCATGGAACATAAAAACTGGCATTAAAATTTGTGATTGCAATTAAACACGAGTTATTTCGCCGCACGAGAATGTCAAAAGCAGTCCTAATCATTTTTATTGTGCCGGCGCTTTAATTATTGCATTGCACTTTTTGCTCACCCGCCGCCAAATGCTTTTCTGGGCGCATAATTTCAACCTTTAGCTCTCTCTCTCTCTCTCGCTCTCTCTCGCTCTCTCTCTCTTTCCTATTATGCTGTTATGCCAACAGCAAGATTAGCGCTCTCCCTCTCTCTCTCTCTCTTAATCTCTCTCACTCTATTTTATTCATTTATTAATGCAAGTTATATTGTCCAGACATGCTACACGCTATTCCTTCTCTTCATCATGTTTTGCTCTTTTCCAACATGACACAAAAAGTCACAGCACAGCTGAAACACGGATACTGTACAATTTCTGGGTCTGCATCCAGCCAGACCCTCTCCCCCCTCTCTCTCTCTCTCTCCCTCTCTCTCAGTGACAAACTCAATTTAGGCCAGAATTTCTGCTTGGGTGCAACATACAGCCTTCAGAGGCTGTTACTGTCAGCAAAGCCTTGTAGACTCTTAGTCTTGATGAAATACATCAGCCGTTCTTGTGGCCAGCAGCAGCAGAGAGTTTCACCTGTTGCTTCAAAACCTGTAGATGGGAGGAAAACAATTTCCTCCATAAATTAACTGCGCGGAGCGGCGTTGTCCTTGAAGAGAGACCAC
The DNA here is from genome assembly GCA_039105355.1 of Benthosema pterotum. Classification (NCBI taxonomy): domain Eukaryota; kingdom Metazoa; phylum Chordata; class Actinopteri; order Myctophiformes; family Myctophidae; genus Benthosema; species Benthosema pterotum. The sequence goes on from CM076986.1 coordinate 20,583,422, forward strand.
GGCTGCCATTGGTTCAGCCAAAAACTGTCAAGCCCCATTATATATTTCCCACGGGAGTAGTTGGGGTGTCAGTGTTTTGCGACACCTTGTATTCACGGAGCCCCAAGTTGATGTTTGTGGGTGCAAAACCCCTGGAGGTTGCCCCCTCCCATCAGCCTTGTCAGGGGCGGATGTAACATTTCCCAATTGGGCAGCAGAAAATGGTATGGGGGAGGCTTCATCACCCGTGTCGCTTCGCGCCACGGGCGATGAAGCCTCACCCATACCATTTTCGGTTACAGGACTTTTATTGGGCAAGTATAAGCATCAATAACAACATCAGTTATTGATGACACGCATCATGCACAAAGCTAAAGGTCTGACTCATAGTTTTATGTTTTCAACGATGAAATGATGTTGGTTTAGTGTTGAGATGATTGTAGAAGCAGTAGTAGTGTTCCAAATACTTTTGAGTTTCAAATACTTTTAAATATAAGCACTGAATTATTTTGTGTTCTGCATGCCATAATGTTTGGTGGGGCAGCCTGGGTATTTAGGGGGGCACCCCCCCCCCATGCCCATACCTAGATCCGCCCCTGAACTTTGTTGGTTTGATGGGAGGCAGGCTGGGGCTGGGTGGTAGACATGCAGAGGATGAAGCATGAAGGTTTTGGATATGTAGGAGGCCTGGAGGACACCGGAGTGAGATTGCCCCGACTGTCCCCAGGGCAGGGTGAAGGATCTGGTGGGCAGCTGTCCGGTAATTAGTCCCCCTCCCTGGTGCTTCGCCCCCTGGCATCTGTTGCAGCAGCAGCTAACAGTGGCACACAGTGGCCCTCGTCCAGCACTCAAATATACACACTTCCACTTCGGCAAAGAAATCGCTGGGCGTTATTTAATCACGTCCGCCAGCGGTTCGGGTTGATAAACACCAACATGTGCAGTACAGCAGACCGGCCTGCAGAAGAACCACTATACATTTCATAAAATGCAAGTGCAAAAGTTGTAACTGCACTTAGTATATGAAATGCACCCATCAAAATCTCTGATGCCATTTCTCTTCCAGTGTGGAGGATTTTTTTTTGTATTGCAGGGGCACCAGGGATCACTATTTATTCAGCATTTGAGCCATGGACCACCATTTGGTGACATTTTCACCCCAAAGACCCCAAAGACCGTTTTGTCCACAATTCCAGGCAGGATTTGGAAAACAAAACAGGCAAATTAACCTACAGATCAAAATGACTATTAATCTTCTACATTTCTAGTTCTGTAGACTTGGGCTAATTCACATGGTATAATGTATAAATGTCTACGAGAGGGGAACCTCACCAGAACCTCATTAGTCAACGCACAAAAGAAGTTTGAATAAACTGCACCCAGCGCTCCTACCCAAAAACAACAGGTTTGGAGATCTGTTGTGAATTGATTACCTGAAACAGTCACCCGTCACACACGTGTGCCCAGTCCCAACGTTCATAATAAACAAATAATTGTCTGTGCAGTAACTCCCGTCTAGTAAAACTGGGTGATGCCCCGCCGAAAAGAACTGAAACGGTTGTGTACTAAACCTAAAGCAACAGCCGTGAAGAAGGCCTATACGACAGCCAGGGGTCCCCTTGCTTGAGTGCTGGTTTTCCAGATTAAAAATCACAACACCTCTGTTGTTACTCTGCCAAGCATCACAAATCCCACAAGGAACTGCACACTTACAAGAAAACCGCCTGAGGTGAGCGCTGCCTTTCATCCCAGTGGTGACTGTCTGATGACGACAACATTACGGCAATATAAAGTCTGCCTCTGTGCATTTTCTACTACGACATATGGAAATGGCAAACTTTATACTAGCACTTTATAATGCCACTTCATAAAATCTCAAACCAGTGTCTATGTGGTATGAATTGCACCCCCACACACTATACATGTACTGCATGTTGCATTAAAACGTCCTGTGTGTGTATATACCATCGCACTATACAGGACTGCCCCCCAAAGTACAACTTTGATGGCTTTCCCCCTTTCCAGCCACAACATTAAATGTGGAAAGGAAAAGATTGAAGCTTTCCCCTGGTGTACATAATATCTGTCTGGAGCTGTAAGAAATGAAAAGGATGATACGCACCATCAACACCTCCGTTTGGGTATGCAGTAAAGCATGCAATAAGACAGTCTACAAAGAAGAAAAAAAAGCTTTCTTTATGGCACTTTTCTGCAGCCCAGCCTCTGTTTTTCACCAAGCAGTTAGTATTTGCCACACTTGGCTGAGTAATAACCCTGTTGTGGGGCAAACTAAACAGAACCCCGGAGATATAACTCTCAAAACTTTTTTACGCCGGTCAATTCTCCACCGCAGTGCCTCTCTATATACTCTCTCTCGCTCTCTCTCAATCCTGTTTCAGTTCATTCTCATTCCAATAGTAGGCTTCAGTGTATTACCGCCTCAACTCACTCCAGTCGTGTCTATTCATCCATCATCCCCCCCTTTTATACCCCATCTCTATCAATCTAGCCAGCTATCCTTTCTTCGCTTCTCCCCATAACAATTCTTATCCTTCTTGCTCAGGCTGCCTTCCCTTTCAGTGAGTCTCCGGGCGGACGTCCAGGCACAAGACTTAAGGGCCGTCCGCACCCGGCACTATAAACTATAAATTATTGTTTTAAAAATCGTTTCTAACTCAAGTGGATTGCGGCTAGGGTCCACACACAACACAACAGAAACAATGACTTGTACTAGTGAACAATACAGTGATTGTTACAGTTATAGTGCTGGTAGTGGACGGCGGACCTTTAGTTCTGCGGTAAAGGGCAGAAACTTGCTGTTTAAGACTTGCAGGAAAACCCCATAACGGAACAAGGAAACTATCCTAAACACCATAAAATCTGACACATTAATCAACCTGTTCCATTTCCTCCCTTGCAGTCTACGAGGAGTTGCTTTTGGACAAGCTTCAAATGTCTCTCTCTCTCCCTCTCCCCCCCTCTCTCTGAGGTGTCAGTATCAGTCTTCACTCTTTTCCACACAGCGCTCAAGCATTGAAGAACCACAGTCAGTCGCACATGGCGAGAGAGCCTAAGTGTCCTTGGGTGAAGGGGGGTTCCCAAGGAGTTAATGGTGAGCACTGTATGACTAATGGGTAAAAGGCATGACAAAATAAGACAAATGGTCTTGGACCAACTTCATTACCTAGGTGACAGCTTGACGGCGATGCTGTATATATTAATCTGGTATTGCTCATCTGTGACTCATTCAGGGTGGCAAAAGTGACAAAACTTTTCATGAGGTGAAAGTGCATTGACCCCCCCCCTCCCCATGATGTGAAAAGTGGGTGTGTGTGTGTGTGTGTGTGTGTGTGTGTGTGTGTGTGTGTGTGTGTGTGTGTGTGTGTGTGTGTGTGTGTGTGTGTGTGTGTGTGTGTGTGTGTGTGTGTGTGTGTGTGTGTATATAGTTTTCGAGGGTGAGATAGTTAAGTAAAACAATGTAGGCAATGATGTGATGTGAGGGTTTCTCGTGACACGCGAATCCCCTCACCCACCAGACATACTTAATGAACTGATGAGGTTACCCACATACAAATGACATTTTAAATGCTATTGTACACATTTTCGGAAAATAATCTTCCTCTTCACATAACAATAATACCCGACGATCATGCTTTATGGTGGGGGAAAAAAAATCAGGGAACGAGGCTAACAAATATTTACAGTAGAGGTAGAAGTTGCTGTTGATGTGTTTATACCCTTTTTTTTTTGTTTTGTTTTTCCTCACCAAACAAAAATCTTTGTGTGCCAGCCAATGCCATTATGAATAAGCCATGAATCAAAACCCATCTGCTCAATATCAGACGAGTAAATTATTTATGAAAGGTAAGGTCATAATGGTCAGTGGTAACCTCGAGTCTCGGCGCCTACTACCCGCAACAATGGGCATGCTCACTGCCAGTCTCCTGCTCTAGCATACATTATTTATCAGTGCTGGGGAGTTCCTTCAGTGGAATGCTGTGGACTGCCCCAACATATGTCTTTGAATTACACAAAATCCACTACAATATTACCAATGTAGCTTTCAATAATTCACTACTTTCTTCCCTTTGTCTGGCAACAAAAACGCCAAAGGAATATACATACATACATAGATACCCAAGAAGTTATCATGGCCATGCTGACAGGCAAAAATAACGTCAGGAAAAAAAAAACAGACGTCAAAATGAGGGAGCAGCAAGTTGGGCCTGAGCACTTGGCCTAATTTTGTCTCCTGGTATGATGAGGTTGACTGAATATTGTGATGTTCTCGTTTCTGATGTGTTGGACTTTAAGATAAATATTTTAAGGTGAGCACTTCGTGAGGGATTTGTCAGCGGAGTGAAGTTATTACATCTCTAGTTCAATTTCAGCCAGTCAGAGTCAGAACAGCGAGGATTCTAGCCAAGGTCAGTGACACTTCCTCCTACAGAAGATGTTATATTCATGACTCAAGCCTTGCTATTTTTGCCAAAAGTAGGAGATTTAATACATAAACTAGTTCAGACTAGAGGTGATAGTCAAGCCTCTAGTGTACAAATTTGTGGGGTACAATTGAATTGCAGTCGTTGCAGAACAGCTCGAAAAAGACATCAGACCTGTGATTTTGGTAAAAGAGTGAAACTAGTGAACTAGTGCTTCATTTACAAATGTGCCGCACGCACGCACACGCACACACACACACACACACACACACACACACACACACACACACACACACACACACACACACACACACACACACACACACACACACACAGTAGTTGGATTTTATTTTAGCTTGAGCAGCCCATTTCACATGCAACACTGCGAGTCGCTAGGCCACCCACTTCCATTGCAATCAATGCAATGAAAGGGACAAAATCACATTAAATCAACTTTGAATGCTCTCAGTAGCGGTCTACTGACCTACCAACACCTCACTACTGTAGCCTGTGTACTCCATTTCATCACATTTGAACCTAACTTCATATACAGTAATTGGCTCTCACTCATGAGCACAACATCACCAGGTGGCAAAAGCCATAGGTTTTCGCAAGCCAGGGATCAAAATCCCTGTGTGCCTGAAATTTAACCTGTGCCTCTTAAAAATATGCCGTTTTGGATGTCCACGAGTTATGTGGTGAATGTCAAACTGGGGGTCCTTGAAATTATCTTATCTTTTCAAAATGTTGGCATCCTTGCCAGAATTGGATTTTGCATCAAGATTTGGTAAGACAGAAGAGGCAGCTACGGTCTGAATCAGGTCTGGAGTCAGCTGCTACATACAGGGATTAAAGCAAAAAAAAATCCTGAGCCTGAACTTTCCAAACATGCTGGAGCAGTCTGGGCATTTAGGGTGGCGTTGCCCCCCCATGCCTAGATCCGTCCTGCACAAACTGCGATTGAGATACATGTAAAATGACTGATTTCTCTAATACAGTAAATAATCAATCATTTCAGTATCACGCTTCTAAATCAGTTCAACCAGACATAGAGGTGACTACGCACTGGACAAATGTGCAAGACCTGTCAACTTTACAACGACTGTCCGTTCGACAGAGTTTTGCGATACTTTCTAAGAACACTGATTACTGTAGTATTGCCATTACCTGGGGTATTATCGATTAATTGGATATTCATTTGTTATCGGTAATTAATTGATCAGCAGAGTTTTTGTTTTCTCTCATATACATAGTATAAAAAAAATAACATTTTTTGTATAGTGTGGTATTAATACATGACCTTATATGCTTTGGCCCTGCCTTGTGGGTCACAACACACAAGCATTAATACATCACCGTATCACCAAGGCTGAAGCATAAATGCCATAAATTAAGCACATAACATGAAACATTTATATTTTCTCTCTGACACTAGATAGGATAGCAATTTTACAAATATTCAGGTAGTCCATTCATTGTAGCCTAATTATATTTGAACTATAGCAACAGACTATAGCAACAGAATGGTTCCACAGATAAATATTGTGGAAATGGCAGATCTACAAGCTCATTGTGAAATTGTAGACCAGCTATTTTCACAATTCTTGCCTCTTATATAAAACAATCCTGCTAATATTTGTTGATTAGTTTTCATACAGCATTAGAACCACTGATATGAATACTACTATGCCTACTGCTTTGCATGGGGACATAAGAAAACAAAACATTATTGGAGGGGCACTAAGATGAAGCAATAACTCAATAATGATAGTGAAAAGAGCTGTCTGTGGACACTGGACTGAAGAGCATTCCAGAGGGCTAGCAGGAGGGTTCTATATGGGGCCATACTAGCTCTGGTTCATAGCTCTAACAGTGGAGCTATGGACCAGTGCTAGGGCTAGACAGACTGCTGGAGATTAGCATTAGCTTTCAACTCTAATGTAAACACTTTTGGCTAACCAGCTAGCAAAGCTAACGTTAGTCACTCATTCCCATATGGAACTGCTGCGTTGTCGTTGCAGCCAGTGCTGCTACCACAGATACACACACTTTATCTACGGACGGTCACACATGCACCTCCGTGCGTTCACCCTGTAAATCTCCCACCAACGGGTCAAAGCAATGCGCTCTAGTCTCGTTCTACATGGCATTAATTTGCGTGCGTGTTTCAACACCGCTACTGCGTCTTGTATGTGCGCGCCTCGCTCCACTCCGCGATGGCACACAGCGGTGTGTCCAACGCGCGTCAGACAGGCAGTGAGAGAACATGGAGAGAGACTGGCTGACGCGCCGGACCACGGCTAAAACAAGAGAGGAGACGTACTGCCTGGTGTTGATGCAGGGAGTAAGAAAAAAGAAAAACGGAATCAACAGATCGTTTTTTTTCTCTTGAAAGAAGAGAGAGAGAGAGAGAGAGAGAGAGAGAGAGAGAGAGAGAGAGAGAGAGAGAGAGAGAGAGAGAGAGAGAGAGACTTTTTAGACGGGCTACTTTACCACCACCGCGATTCTGTGTGAATGTGACCAAATGGGTGAGGTCTGAGGAGGTTGTAACTTTATAAACTTTATGCGAAAATATGTGGGGATTGTGAAATCAAGCGAGGCATGCATAATTTGCATATTTATGCAATTATTCCGGGAATTACGCGGTGCCTTTTTTCTTTCCTTCTCTTTCGACAATTTTTAAGGGTCCAGAGATGTGCGGCGGTCCGGTCGTGGACCGCGGCGCCAGCACAGCGTGCAGAAGAGCAAGCACGAGGCAGGTGCCTCGATCCCTTACCTTCCTGCACCAACTGCTAAATGCCTTCCCATCTCGCCCAGTCTCATCTAGCCATGCCCAGTGCCATTTATTTATGATGCCTTTATCTATGGCTTCATGAACTGCAGCGTCCCGACTCCAGTCCTCACACCATGAAATGTCGCGGTTCGCTGATCATCACTCTCTATCTCCACGTGTCTCTGTCAGTGTTGCCAACTTGGCGAACTTGTCACTATGTTTAGCTTTTTTCCCAGACCCCCCTAGCGTTAAAAAACTCCAGGTAAAAAATCTAGTGCTTTTTTGCTGGTGAGTTGGGTTGAAAACCACTGCCCAGGCTCCTCCTTCTAGTGCATTTTCGAAGTGCCACTGCATTTTGGATTTTGGCAGTTGGCAACATTGGTCTTGTGTTTTTTTTATTATTATTTTTTCCGCAAGCCGGACTTCCGGCACTGTGCCGGAAGTCTTTAATCCCTGCTACATAGAGAGGGGCCTGAAGTCACCGCATGAGGGAATGTCTGTTGACAGTTCAGAGTGTTAACTCCACGTTCAAAGTGATCCGCCTGGCCTGGCGGGCAGAGTTAACGATGCCTCCTGTACAAATGAGGGCTGAGGAGACGTGGAGTGGAGCCGACCGCTGTGTGGGAAGTGTGAAACGAATTATTCTGAGGTCGTCGTACAGTCTCCGATGGACAAGAAACGGCTTTCTTTGTCTCTCTCTCCCTCTCTCCCCTTTTAGATACTCCTTAGGACTCATACAAACATAAAGAGCACATGTTCTGTGCTCTCCCTGCGTTTCATGGTCGCCTCAATACCTCAATGTCATGTTGGTTTGACCAAACACTAACCCGGTTTGATTCCCCCCCCAACCCAATGAAACACGAGTGTTTGGCCAAACCACGACTTCCATTGGAAACACATCAGAACACTGTCCACAATGCCAATACACATAGTTTAGCAACTGCTGCTATGCAGGTCAAGCTTTCCTGGTCAAGTGTTCCTCTGCTAACGTGCCTATTGGACAAGGACGGATCGGGGGGAATTAGCGAAGGGCTAATTCCCATATCAAGCGATAATTCCCAGTGTGTTGCTTATCATGCCAAACTTGTCACATCTTGCACATGCTGTTGCGAATCGACTGAGTTGATAAGCGTCTTCAGCCCCGCCCCCGACTGCACTGCAAGTACACTCAACAAAAATATAAACGCAACACTTTTGTTTTTGCTCCCATTTTTCAGGGGATGGACTTAAAGCCCTAAAATTCATTCCAGATATACAATATAACCATTTCTCTCAAACACTGTTCACAAATTTGCCTAAATGTGTGATATTGAGCACTTCTGCTTTGTTAAGATAATCCATCCCACCTCACAGGTGTGCCACATTAAGATGCAGGTGTGACATCATGATTAGTGCACAGGTGTACCCCAGACTCTCCACAACAAAAAGACACCCTGAAATGTGCAATTTTCTTTTGCCTTATTGGGTGTATGGGCCTCCGAACCAGTCAGTATCTGGTGTGACCACCATTTGCCTCATGCAGTGCAACACATCTTCTTCGCATAGAGTTTATCAGATTGTCAATTGTGGCCTGTGGAATGTTGGTCCACTCCTCTTCAATGGCTATGTGAAGTTGCTGGATATTAGTGGGAACTGTTACACACTGTAAAAATGGTAATAACACAATATTACCACATTATTACCATTTCGACAGCGCATACCAGTTCCCACTAATATCCAGCAACTTCATATAGCCATTGAAGAGGAGTGGACCAACATTCCACAGGCCACAATTGACAATCTGATAAACTCTATGCGAAGAAGATGTGTTGCACTGCATGAGGCAAATGGTGGTCACACCAGATACTGACTGGTTCGGAGGCCCATACACCCAATAAGGCAAAAGAAAATTGCACATTTAAGGGTGTCTTTTTATTGTGGAGAGTCTGGGGTACACCTGTGCACTAATCATGATGTCACACCTGCATCTTAATGTGGCACACCTGTGAGGTGGGATGGATTATCTTAACAAAGCAGAAGTGCTCAATATCACACATTTAGGCAGATTTGTGAACAGTGTTTGAGAGAAATGGTTATATTGTATATCTGGAAATAATTTTAGGGCTTTAAGTCCATCCCCTGAAAAATGGGAGCAAAAACAAAAGTGTTGCGTTTATATTTTTGTTGAGTGTATTATTTCGCGGTTCGATCCATTTGAACCCGACTTTAATCTGATTGTTCAGGTCGAAAACAAGAAACCACCTCCAACCCTCACCCTCAACATAACCGCGAGCATGTCGCAGTGTGGACACAGGGCTTAAAGGGTAATTCCACCCATTTTCAAAAATTTCCTGAGAGGATACAAATGTGAACCAAATGGACCCGCTAGGGTCCATTTGGTTCAACATCTCTAAGGTATATTAATGACATAATAAAATGTTGAAAATTGGTGGAGTTCCCCTTTAAAACAAGGCGGTCAACCTGCATGCTAAAATTCTGGGTTTTCATCTTATCAACGCCAATCGTTGATAACAGTCGAAGCGGGCGATGAGGCCTTATACAACTTAGCACTGCGCTTCAGTGTTGTAGTGGGACTTTTAGAAGTGGGGGGACGCGTCTGAAAGGGGAATTCCCCCCATTTTATTTTTTAGTTCTGAGTGTACAAATGTGAACCAAATGGACCCTAGCGGGCCCAAATTGACCCGCTAGGGCCAAATGGACCCTAGCGGGTCCATTTGGCTCCATTTGTACACTCTCAGAAAAAAGGAAACTCATCAACATGGTGAAACACATCTTGATGATGTCATCAAGATGTATTTCACCATGCTAATGATTTTTTTCAGACCCAAAAATATTTTAGATGTGAGAAGTGGGGGGACGCCGTCCCCCCGCGTCCCCCCTCCACTACACCCCTGCTGCGCTTCCTCCCCTTCATTTGCCATGCAGCCCACACTCCAGGCTCATCATCCGAGGACCAGAGAGGGGTCACTCGCTGCCCACACCTGCCTGTCAGCCTGCCTTCGACAGCCAACGCCCAGTATAGTGCAACCTGAGAAAGGAAGCCTTGTGAGAGTAAAGAGTGTGTGCAGACAGTCTGGCAGGCAGCGTGTAAAACCCTCTTTTCAGAGAGCCTTTCCTTCCGCAGATGATGAAGGCGCTCACCTGGGACCAACCCAGGGATGCAGAAGAGAACAAGAGCGAAGGGGGGGGTGTGGGGGGTTCCTGCTATAGGTTCAAGGGATAGGCTGGCGATACTATTATCACGTTTGAGAAATGGGTCAGCAGAAAATAAAAGTCAACATCTACAGTTAAGTATGCCCCCAGCACACACACACACACACACACACACACACGCAGGCAGACGCACACACAGAGAGAGAGAACAAGCGATGCACATTTGTTCCAAGGTCTCCCGGTTTTCCAAACAAAGCAAAAAAATAAAAAAGAACATTTAAAAGGGAGGGTATGGGGTAAGAATGAGAGACGGTAGTGGCGATAAAACGGATGTTTCATCTCCACACATCCCTATAGGGAAATCAGGGTTGTTGGTGCTGGTGGGGTGGTGGGGGGTGGGGGGGGGGGTGGGGTGGAGCAGGGCGCTTTGCAGAAGGAAGCATGCACCGCATCGACGTGTTTCCAAGCTATTCTGAAACTAATGCATTTATGACTGCCATTTTTTGAGGGGCGGGGAAGCAGCACATTTCACAGCCAGAGAATTAGGGGTGTGACCTCAGCAGCCTCTACGATGATAAATAATAAATATTACCAAGTCACTCTAGGTTGCATAACACGTCGGTATATGCCTTGTTGTGTGTGTGTGTGTGTGTGTGTGTGTGTGTGTGTGTGTGTGTGTGTGTGTGTGTGTGTGTGTGTGTGTGTGTGTGCGCGTGCCTTTTATTAGCTCAATCGGAGGCACACACTCTGCATTGATTCACACATTTATGTCTTGTGTTCTGCATGACAAACTTTAACCACAATCACTCCCCTGACCCTATCCCCACATCGGGTAATTGTCATGGATAGAGCTAATTCCCCCCATTCTGAACACTGTCGCAGAGGATTCTCTCGCGCATGGATGGGCAGACCTATATATTTTCTGCATAATTGGTATGGCTAACTCTAGTTTGGAACTGGGGGGAAATATGAATTGATGATCATATAGTCGCTCGCATTATAGTGTGGGGGAAAACCGATAAAGATACTGTATCTGTGCAGTGCAATGCTTGTTATGTGTGGGCCTGGCATGTTTACTGCACTGACTATGACTCACTGTGCTATATTTTAAACCATTTTGCAAAGCATCAGAATTTGGTACAGTGTAGGAGAGAATCGGGGTAATGACTCCGCTGCTTCGCCTGTAAAGGAGCCAGCTTAGGTGGTTCAGGCATCTGGTTAGGATGCCTCTCGAGCATCTCTCCAGGGAGGTCCTCGATGCACGTCCCACCGGGAAGGGATTCTCTGGACTCTCTGGCCTTGAACTGTCTGGGAATCCCCCAGGAGAAAGTCACTAATTTTGCTCCGGAGAGGGACATCCGGAGCTCTTACCCCCGTGATTTGACTATGGACAAGCGGTTGAACATGGTTGGATGGATGGTTGGATGGATGGATGGATGGATGGATGGATGGATGGATGAAAATGTATTTGCAGAGACTTGAAACTTGCTTGAGAAACGCAAACAACCACGTAATACACGTATTGGTGCAGTTATTAATTGTTATGTCAAGTCATGTTACAGTTGCATTTTCTCTATATTAAATCACTGGTACATTTAAAAGTTTGGAAGAAACTGTCCAAGGAGAAAAGATTCATTCACAAATGTAATTCAAACTATTTTTTTAGGCCTGTTGCACTTCCCCCTACTGTAGAATCTGTGCATGCGCACAGCTTGTTATGCAGGAGACCGAAAAAGGATTACCTTTTCTTGGCCTGCACCTGCATTGCATTGTATATCCTGTACATTGTTGATTATTATTGTTAGCCTGCAGAGCATGTCACACCAACATCGCTTGCACTTCTAAGTGACAAATAAACCCCTTTGAATAGCTGAATCTTTGACACCTGTCTGATCCTTTAAAAGTATAGTCAAGGTCTCAAGTCTTTTCAACATTCTTCAAGCTTGGAATAAAACACATTTTTTCATTGATTCACCTTAGTGAATAAAATGTTTTCGATCGGGCGTGGTTAAGTCAGGGACATGGTGGAAAATAGAGGGAAAAAAAGTATAACAGTGATACGATGAAGAGGCCGCGTATACAGTTGATATTTGCAGTCTGTTGTCTGCGTTTCAAAGCCTCATCTGAATTGTGTGCACGTGACTTTGTGTGTGAGCCCGTATGTGCTTTCAGAAACACACTAGTGTCTCTCTCTGTTTAGGAGTCGAGAGCCACTTCCTCTACCCACTCCTACGGCTCCTCGGCGTCGGCAGAGACTGACAGGTTGAGACCAGAAGAGTCTGGAGAAAAGAACTCTCTACTCATCACTAATAACCTTCTGTACCCTATACTACATCCCTGATGCCGCGCCACGCATGTATGCACGCATGTATGCACGCACATACACGCACACGGACATGCGCACACACACACGCAAGTAAAACACTGTTGTTTAGCAAAGTCCACTACAGCGATTGTCCTTTTCAAAATAGGAAGTGAAAATAAGCACTGTCATTCTTCTCACACGCACGCACGCGCGCACACGCACACACACACGCGCGCGCGCACGCACACACACGCTCACTACTGTACAATCGCATACACAGTGAGCAGGAAAAAATGCAATAAAAAACGCAGCACTTTTCATACCAGGGGAATACAAATTAACCTGAGATGCCATTGGCAATTAAGACTAATTTCACTAACGTTCAACATTTCATATTCGTGTGTGCGTTCCCATTAGCGTAATCAAGCGACAGCAAATGTTTCACTGCATGATAATGGCGAGCGGCGCTCCTCTGAGTGGGGTAAATTAAGGGAAACACACAAGTCTTGATTAAATTTCGGTCCATCGGTACACACGCTAAATCCTGAATGTTAATTTAACCAAATGGATCCTTTACCTAAGGAGGTCCAGTTGTTGTACACGCTAAGATCTAATTTAAAGAGTCAAACTAACACGCAGGATTGCGTTTTGCGATAAGAGGAATGAAGCTGCGGTGACGGCGGCTATACCCACCCTTTCTGCATGGTGGAACCCACACACACACACACACACACACACACACACACACACACACACACACACACACACACACACACACACACACACACACACACACACACACACACACACACACACACACACACACACACACTTGAATCCACAAATTACATTAATTTACAGGGAAACAAATATAACGGGGCTGACAGTTCATGTTCACTTAAGGATACACATAGCGCCTCCAACAGAAACATTGAGCTTGTAACATTGAGGATCTGCGATTATTTTATTTACATGTGAAAACAAAGTGCAAATCTTTAAATAGTACTAGGACCTTACCCGTTGTGAATATATGAACACCAAATGATCTACAGTGTGGTTAATGTGATTTAGCCTAATATCAATACCAATAATGTAAGTATTTTGATGAAGTACTGCTGTAGTTGTGGATACTTGATCATGGGAAAAGGGGAAGCAGTCATAGCAAAGCAAGGTACACTTTAATGCAACATATTTTTGTAGCATTAAAGTAGGTGTTTGTGTGAACATCATGAAACCACTGGTTTAGAAAGTGGAGGGTGGTGAGTCTTAGTCACACACACACACACACACACACACACACACACACACACACACACACACACACACACACACACACACACACACACACACACACACACACACACACACACACACACACACACACACACACACACACACACACACACACACTCTCTCTCAGTGTCGCACGCTGTGTGCTTGTGTTTCCAGGGACCACCAAATGGAACAGTCCATAAGGGGTCCTGGTGCTTCCTGTGTACAGTAGCCTTGAATCAGCATCTTAAGAATACTACCTTATTTTTTTTCTTTGTGATTCAAGTGAAACGGAAAGCCATTCCGTTTCACTTCATTATTCAGACTGAGGCCAGGCTACAGTAGCCTACTTTTATATCAATTATTTCCCACCGCGGTCCGCGCGTAGCGAGGGCAGAAAACTCTGTGAGCCGTAGTGAGTAGCAGGCTGTAGCTTATAGGAGCGGCGGTGGGACATTGTCTTTGTTTCCTTGTCACACGTGCGGGTAAAAAGTGACGGCGAAAGCAAACTACTATCTTCCAGTTCTAACACATGTTCAGTTCAACAGTTCCCAAGAAGACTATAGCCTGGATCACTATATAAAGTGGGTGTCTGTCGCTCCTTTCACATAGCGTAAAATCCAGTGGTCGGAACTGTGGCTCCATCCTGCTGCTCCAACATCGCGTCGAGTAAAGTGGATCAGAAGTATATTCAGTGTCGATAAAATCGGTGAATTAACGTTCCAGCAGCCTGAGCCAACATAATATGGACAGTAGGCTGTGTTAGATCGAAACTATAAATACATACAGAGATGCAACGATACGTCCCAAAGTTTAGCGGCTGTTGCAGCTTGGGATAACATTGAGGAAATGAGGGAGGCCCGTGTGCACTGCGCATGCCACAGTATAGCCAGCGAAATTGTATGGGTCACCATTTGTTCCGGTGCTGGTGTAGCAGTGGAAATCTGGCAGTGGGGTAACACGATAACGGTGGCCGTGAATTGTGTAACATTAGGGGGCCCCGTTGGTCTTTCCCATATAAACTTAATGGAGAGATTTTCGTGCACAAATAAATTCATTATAAATCAACAATGTGTTAATTTGGCCAAAGGGCTTCGTTAATCTCTTCCTAATGTTATGTTCAATGAGCATGTGAAAACTCAGAATGATTGCTGTAGTCAGTGACGACTTATGCCTGTTTCAGACATTCAGACAGACAGACATTTTGCTTAATTTTAAATAGTATGTTCTTTCAAAGTGAACATTAACAGAACACAACTCATGTTAACTCATTACCTCAAGTCCTTGCTTATGAGTGGTCCCTGGGACTCCATTTTTTTCAGACAGTGGTCCAAAGCCAACCACAGATAATTTTGGGGGTCTTTGCATGAAAAGCATCATTGCATCATTGACACAGAAACAGATTTTTCTAAAAAAAAAAAAAAAAAAAAAAGAAAAAGGAAAAAAAACTGTTTAGAGATTTAGAAGACACTTCGTAGGATCTAGTAGTGACAGGTCGATAATTGAAGATTAGTTATCCTAAAAAATGTGCCGGTTCAGCATGCACCCTTGATGAACCTGTGGCCCAAATCCCAAGATGCATCGCTGCGCTCTCCGACGCATGACTGTGTTAATGACGTTACTGCGATGATGAAAGTGACGTTTGGGTTAAGAGGCGTCCAGCATTAATATTCAGTAGTAGCATTGGGCGCACTGGAGTGATGCTGGTATAATTGGACTTGATGGGCTCCGTAAGCATTAATATCATGATGCTACATCGCTGTGTCTTGCCTCTCTGCCGGGGCGCTCATGTCCCCCTGGGTAAAACGCTCATTTTTCCAATGTGTGTTTTCAGCTTAATTAACTCAATTCAAGCTCAGAAGCAAAATATATTAAAGAAATAACTTCCTCAAGTGCTAAGTCATCCCAAAGAGGCACGCGGTGCTACTATACTGTACAGTAGGGATGGGATATCGGATTGGATATATCGGCATTTGATGCCGATACTAAGAAAATAAGGTTACTGGTATATTCACGTCTCCGATACACCTCTGATACCTTACCTGGGCTATTTAATGTTTACAGTGACCCCATGGTTGGACACTAGGGTGGAGAGAGGAGCGGGGCTTATGGAATGGTCTATTGGCGCTACAGAAGCTACCGCGTGTAAGTCCAATCCGGGGGAATGATGTCAATTTACGGAGGCGGCCATTAGCTTACTGACTGTCGGGGTAGGGGAGTCGATCTCGGTCATGCCAGGGCAGTTCGATTTCACATGGCGGGGGATGACCTCGGGAACTAGCTGGGTTCAGCTCACGCTGCGGCTAATGGCCCCGCGTAATGCACCGCCACAATAAATACGGGGCCTTTATTATGAACTGAGCGGAACCTCTCTTGATGGCCGGCGCGTGTTCTCAAATGACACACACACACACACTTGACATTACTGCTCTCTCGGTTCCATGGGAGTGCATGGCATAGTGTGATTACATTAGCGACATGTTCCAGTATGGCCCAACGAGGTGACGGCTTGGTAATTACCCTCCGCCTCTTGTTTTGTGGCTAGTAGCGGTTTACGGTCGGGGGCAAAACAGCTGGCATGGAGGTCATCTCTTTAGCAACGTGCATTCATCATAGGCATAGTGTTAGTACAGTGGTTTTCAACCAGTGATCTGGGGACCACCAGTGGTCCTTGAGAGTTTCAGGTGGTCCCCAGGCTAAATGATGGAAAGTTGGTTATCCAGATGTACAATAACTCTTTGAGAGCGTAAAAATGAAACCAAATGGACCCTTGCGGTTCTATTTAGTTTCATTTTACACCTTCAACAGTTTGTTTTATTTTACGCACTCAGAGGTCATCTGAATTAGCTACACATTCTCTACACAACTAGAGAATGGAGAAGATTAATGGTCAATTTGATCTGTACGTTCTACTGTTTTGCTTCTCAAATCCAGCTTGGATTTGTGGACAAAAGCAAAATAAATCTTAGTTTTGGCTCTCTAGGGTTAAAATCAAATGGTGGTCCGTGGCTCAAATTCTGAATAAATAGTGGGCCCTAGTATGCATAAGGTTACAAAACCACTGCATTAGTGCACCTTAAACTAGTCCATCATCCCTAATGTCAATCTCTTATAGTGCCTTCTCCCCACGGATGGGGACCATACAGTACTTCCAGAATTGTTCTTCTAACGTACAAATATACAGTATGTATATATATATATATATATATATATATATATATATATATATATATATATATATATATATATATATATATATATATATATATATATAGCGGTGCAGAGGCACAATCTGCTTTTGGCCAGACTGCAGAGATAAAACCCCGGCTCTGACCTATCTCTGGCGGCATGATATATTGACCTGACCAAGAAGTACGTTTCCAGTCAGGCGTGCGACTGAGCCCAGCGATACTGTTTCTGCTATTCATATGGCAGACATAAAATATTTTTTTGACAAAACCTTGTCTCCGCCAAGTCTGCACTTCCTTATAGGCAGTGTTGTTGCTCTGGCTCCTAAGACAAATCAGAGTCAAAGCATGCACCGACTTCATAAACATGGGGGTTGTTGTTGGGTTGGGCTGTGGGTGGGGGAGGAGGGGGGGGGGGGTCCTATCACCCTCGAAGCAGGGACCGGCAGTCATATGTGCAAGGTGTTCTGTTTTAGCACGGCTGGCTGACTGAAGTCAACCTGAAACGTGAGATGCTGGTTTGAAGGACAGAAGTGTGCGAGTGCCGGAGCTCTAGGGAGTGGTGACCCCTGATGTGTGTGTGTGTGTGTGTGTGTGTGTGTGTGTGTGTGTGTGTGTGTGTGTGTGTGTGTGTGTGTGTGTGTGTGTGTGTGTGAGGGAGGGTTTGCGCATGGGGAGGGGGTGTAAATGAATAGGTAATCTCAGAAGTGGATGCCTGGCAAAGAGCTGGTGTCTCCCAGGAGCGGCGGGTGGGAGAGGAGAAGGGTAAGGAGGAGTGATGGGAGAAGGAGAGCAGGAGCAGCGGGAGAGGACATGTAGGGTAAGGAGTGAAGGGGAGAACACGTACGGTCAAGCTGGAGGGAGACAAGAGGAAGGCAAGAAGATAAATGATACCGGAGAGAAGTAGAAAAAGGACAGAGTCACAAGATAAAAGACGAGACAGAGAAGAAAGGCGCAGGAAGGCGATGAATGTACTCGGAAGTTCACACGAGACACACGCATAAAACGCGGAGACAGCCATCTCTATCATCCACGATGGAGGGAGACATCCGTCTAGTTTCTGCTGTTTGGTGCGATTTTTTTCCCACTATATCCACTTCCTTTGCCAGACAGCCGGGGCTCAAACCAGGTCAAAATGGTGTTCTTGCCTTGGTCTTTAAGGACCAGGGGCGGATGTAACATTTCCCAATAAGCATCAATAATAACATTAATTGTTGTTGAAGTTGCAACAGACACACAGCATGCATAAAGCTAAAGGTCTGACTCAGAGAGTTTTCTGTTTTCAATGATGAAATGCTGTTGGTTTAGTGGTGACACAGCTGTAGTTAGTTAAAGCAGTAGTAGTGTTTCAAATCATTTTAAATATAAGCACTTTCATTTGAAATATCTTGGGTTGTTTTGGATGCCATCGTGGGGCAGACAGGGCATTTAGGGAGGCATTGCCCCCCCATGCCTAGATCCGCCCGTGTTAAGGACAAGAGCGTTTGTGTTCATTGCTTACCCCATTCAGACCTGCGGGCGATTCTAAAAACGTCTTCTAAACTACCCCAGCGATGACTGGATCCGGCCAATAGACCCTGCCCAGTCCGTAAGCGAAGCTTCAGAGTCTGATAATCAGGCCACTACACTTCCTCGTCTGTGATTTATGAATTCATAACAATATGTGACTGAAATCCTCAGTCCTACTTAGTTCAAAAGTTTCAAAGAAAAACAGTTTTTATAGAACAGATTAGAGAAAAGATTAATAGGTAGAAAAAGGTCAAGTTATACGAAAAAGGTTAAGAAAGCTGAAAGATGACAAATGGAGGAGAGGGGGAAAAAATGCGAAATTGTTTGTTTGCAGGTCTTGAAAGTCATGCAGCCACTGCACTCCGGCCTGGCCTGGCCGACTGCGAGTCCTCTGTCCTGAATTTGCTGTCCCAGACAGTCCTTACCACCGGACAAGGGCAACACAAAGCTAGCTATGAGAGCCACAGAAGGCAAAGAGCACTTTGGCAAGAGAAAAGCGTTTAGGTTTATCGCATGCAATAAACAGGTGCACAGCCAATTATGTACCTTTTCACCGATGGTTGGGCATGACATCAAGCAAATTGCACACAAGCCATTTTCAAGTATTGCACCACTCGTTAAACGAAACCAAGCTTATTTTTTCCCCCTTCTCCCCCCCTGTGCAGGACAATTACTATGGGGGCAACAAAACAAATAATGCTATGTTGTACATTCATTACACCAAGTGCATCTAGCACAGCACATATACTGAGGGTTGTCACTGGAATGGAAAACATGCAAACCGTACAGAACATGCATGTGTCTCCCATAGTTTGCATATCGAGAGTGAGATTGTGCAGCACTGTGCACAAACCGGGATGCAGAACAGTGTGCATAATTGCCGTTTTTATTTTATTTATTTATTTTATTTTTAACACATTGACCGTGACCGCGCGTCCGTCGGTAAAAAACCCTTATTTTGAAGCACCAGATCTCCTAAACAGGATGTGCGATGACGTCATACTGTTTCTCGTGTCTTGACTAACCTGTCCTCTGACGATCCGAGCAAAAAGTTCCGGGTCAAAAGTCAGGAAGTGACGTCTAGCAACAGACGATCAACCCCGGCCACAGCAACGACATTGGCAATCCCCAGAAAAGGCTCCTGAATGCATTGGATTGAAAGGATGCGAATGGGACAAAAAAAAAAGTTGTTGCGGCAATTCTGTCCCAAATGAGAGTCAGCAACGGGATCTTTATCAGACGATGCGCTGGGACTAATAGATGGATTAAAGAATGAAATCTACATTTTGTCGTGTTACGTGCCGTCGTCGTGACCGGCGTGTGTAATATCACGGTAAGAAAACGACAACCGCGGAATCCGTGGGCCGGGAGTTAAAAAGGCTGTTGTGGACCCTGTTAGTGCACTCAATTTCACATGGCTAAACACTGAGTGAAACACTGTCTGTGCCCTCTGAAGTGTTTCCTGGTGGAAAAGGAACAGCAATGCCGACTCCAAATGTGTCCCCGCAGGGCAGTGGTGGTAAAAAATAAACAAAGTACTTGAATGTTTTACCAGAGTAAAAGTAACAATACTGCAAATAGGTGGATTTGTCAGCTGTTGGATTAGCGTAAGGCAGGGGTTTTCAACAGGTGGTCCGGGGACCAGTAGGTGGTCCCTGAGAGGATTCCAGGTGGTCCCCAGGCTAAATGATATGGAAGTTGGTTAACCAGATGTAACTCTTTGAGAGCATAAAATTAAACCAAATGGACCCTTGTGGTCCATTTGGTTTCATGTTTACACTCTCAAGAGTTAGAATACCCATCATCTGAATTAGCCCAAGTTTACACAACTAGAGAATGTCGAAGATTAATGGTCATTTTTGATCTGTATGTTTGCCTGTTTTGTTTCCTCCAAAATCCAGGCTAGAATTGTGGACAAATGCAAAAGAAATCTTTAGTTTTGGGGTCTGTGAGGCTAAAATGTCATCAAATGGTGGTCCATGGCTCAAATTCTGAATAAATAGTGGGCCTTGGTTTTAAAAAGGTTGAAAACCTTACAGGAACTGTAATGTGGCGCATGTGTATTTGTGTAGGTTTGTTTAATTGTATGTAGTGTGTTATAAGTAAGTCACTTGGATGCATATCTTGTTATTAATTGCGTGGTCGTCGACCGTCGGTCATCGACTGCCCCTCAAATTATTCCGATTGGCCAGTTTAGGTGATGATGAAATGGTAAGAGACCTTTAAGGAGTCTGCAAAAACAAGTATTGTTTTTGGTTATTATTGTTATTAAGAATAAGTGTTCTTGTTTATGTTTGGATCGCTCTCTCTGCTCAGGCAAAAGTAGGCGATGGCCTACTTGTGCGCAATACACAAGTTGGCAATCGTACTGAGTGCAGAGCTAGTTTTTATTTCAAGGTTTTATTTCAATATTCGTGTCTATGGGGAGACGTTCATGATTGTTTGTGAGCTTAGAATTGTCTAGGGGTGAAGTGGTTAAGGGGTTACTTTTTGTCAAAAAATCAGAGCTAATCCTTTCATGTATGTAATACATTTCCAAACTATCTAGACTAAGTACAGTACTTGGATCAGATATTAGTACAAGTAAAAGTACTCCTGCAGAGTACAAATACCTCAAAATGTGTCACCGTGGCAAAACTGTAGTGAATCCAAATGCAGAGTCACGTTCAGGCAAAGTATAGAATGCAATCAAAGCATTTATTAAATAATGCAGGGGGGGAAAAGTCAAGCTTACAACTACTAAATGACAAGCAGAAGTTAAGCAGTCCAAAAAGCAAAAACAAGGTGCAAGCAAAATTACCATACAAGCTTCAAGTCAGTACAGAGGAAAACAAAAACACGGAAACAGCTGCAAGGTAGCACAACAACCTAAATGTAATAACTATGGAAGTGAGGCAGTGTGAATGCAGTGAGTCCAGTGTTATAGGTGGTGTTGGGCTGATTGGAGACGTGTCCTTAGGTGAGAAATGGGCAACATGGCACTAGTTGGGCTGACCGGGGAATGGAGTGTGTGACGGGGACTGTGAAATGTGTGAAATGGAATGAGGGAGTGGCCGAGGAGGTAAACATGACAAATATTGTATAAAAAGGTATTATTTCCCTGCAGACAGACACTTGCTTCACCCTGCAGACAGTCCAGAACTTTTGTTGTCGTCAGCAAATAATTGACTTTGGGCTGACAACAAAGACAAGGTGGTGCTAGTGTGCGTGTGTGTGCGCGCGCGTGCGTGCGTGCGTGCGTGTGTGTGTGTGTGTTGCGGGGGGGCTTACAGTATGGTCCACCTCCAGTGTCGGACCTACATCGCACAGGGGTGAAATACACAGTAACCTGCTCCCTCTTGTGGCTTATCGATTTATTACTTCAACTCAGTGTGTACAAATGGACCGAACAGGTCCATGTTGTTCTATTTATACGCTCTCTGAGTTCCAGACCCTTCAGGGTCCATTTGGTTCCTTCTACCTATATCTAATGTAGGTACTCCCTCAACTTTACACAACTGCCTACCACATACAGCATACAGCTGTTGCAAACGGGGGGAATTCCCATTCAGCCAGGAGGAGGGCAGACGGCCCGGGTGTCACGAGACGGCCATGACACAACAACACCCAGTCGGTACGACCTTATGAATATAAACATACCGCCGTGATATACAGCAAGGTGAACCACAATGGAATGACAACCACTATGCAAACACAAGTGCAGCACACACACACACACACACACACACACGGTCCACGGAGGACCAGCCAATGGAGACACTTGACATGAACAGGCGGGCCAACCTTATAAAGGCGTACAGAGCGATGTACACTCAGGCAGGGGGAATGCCAGTCCATCAATAATGAATTAACACCAACACACAGCTGTGTTTCTGAGAGCACCCGCATGGGGATCACATAATAGAATCGCAAACAGTCAGTGCTGTAAAGTAACTAAGCACATTTACTCAAGTATATTGTAGTATATTGTAGTGTACGACTATTTCCATTTTCCAATACTTTCTACCCCACTACGTTTCGGTTCCAAACATAATTTTACTCCAACTAAATTATTTAGTAGTTATTTTGTAGATATTTGGGGGAGAAAAAAAAAACATCAAAAATACATTAAAGGGCGTTTACCCACATAATTCAACTTCAAAGTGGCATTTTGAAGTGATGGGAATAGGTGAATTTGATCAACACCTCATGGTCCCATTCTACGCTCATGGTAAGGTAGGAGAAACTGCTAATAAGGAGTTTTCCTTCAAAAAATAACTGAAATGAAACTAAAAAAAGCCTTCTGGGGTGGAATTCTCCTTTAAACAGGATATGTCTACATTGCAGTGTTGATGCTTCTATCCCCAGAATCACATACATACAGTAATCACTCAGCCTCCCCCCAACCCCCTAAAGTGTGTTTGTGCTCACGCGTGCACGGTGTGTACATGCATGCAAGCATGCGCACGTGCATGTGTACTGTATGTGGGTGTGAGCGGAATCACCGAAAATGTTATGAATAAGAAAGTTATCCCAGCTGATTATGCATTTCCAGAGCACAAATACAATTTACAGCTATCAGGTCCTGCGATGATTGAACGCAATCCGTTTTCCCTTCCCCGTCGTCCCTGCAGTCACTGAACACGGAGGTAGAAATGTATGAGTGGCGTGCCAGCAGAAGGGAGTGTGTGTGTCTGTGTGTGTGTGTGTGTGGGGGGGGGGTAGTCGGAGTACACATTGGGTTGGATGTGGATGCCAGACTCTCATTCCTAGTCTTTGTTTACATCCTGACGTTGTCTATCAATCAGTCGGCTGACTAATCCCGCGTGAGTAGATTACACAGCGGAGGGCCGGGAGGCTTTGGATGGAACGTATAATATTTATAGTTCCATTAGGATCTGTGCAGTGCCGTTAGATTATGCGGGGCTGTGAGGATGTGCCGCTCCGCTGAGGGTCCCGCAGTCAAGGGAAAAGTGCCTTGTGTATTACATGATTACTGCGGAGAGGATTGGGTGATTTTAGGAGGGTGCCAGGGGGGCACCCTTCCACATTTTCTAATTGTGTAGATTCTTGAAAATTACGTAATTCAGATGTTTAAATATAGCATAAAATGAAACATTTGGTTTCATTTTAACATTCCCAAGAGTTACAGACCTATAAGGGTCCAAGTGCCCCACAGCCCCCCCTGCTGGGACAGCCTAAATTCGCCGATGGCGGAGAGAATGAGGTTTGAAAACCTGAACAAAGGCTCCCACTTCACAAGCCGGTCTGGAGCAGGAGAAAGAAAGGTACATGGAGTTTTCATTAAAAAAAAAGGCATGGCCTCATGAAGCGGCAATACAAAACAACATACCGTGGAGCTGTAGGAGCTCCGGAGGCCCTCTCCGCCCCCCTGTTCTTTGGGAGATAGACAACAGAGTATATGGATGTGTCTCACGCATGTCTACACACAAACACGCGTTCGCTCTTATCCGTTTTGAACAACAAACACATCTGCTTGGAACAAACGGTGTTATGGAAGTTGTGCACGATTTGAGGAATGCAATCAGAGATGTTTTAAGGTTCCTGTGTGACAGAGGCAATAGCAGCAGCAGTGTGGTTCGACGCTTCTCATCTTTTTCCCTCCCCTCCCTGTGCAAACAGAATCCCTCTTCCGTGTAGCAGGGCCTGCCGGAGCCAGGCGGCAGGCAGGCAGGCAGGCAGGCAGCGACAGCAGCTGCGCTTAAAAAAAAGAAAGAAAAGAAAAAAGAAAAGGCCCCTCGCCCGCCACCCGCGACGAGACACCCCGCGCTTTGCAGAGTTCACAATTATTGGCGCCCATGTGTGAAAATATGATGTTTGTCGAGAGCTGCTACAAGTGTCCCAGGTAATAAGTTGTGCCACACGGTAGAAAGAAGAGAGTGGCGCCGCTTGAGCAAGCAGGCAAACTTCATCTCTGATGAAAATAGGGGGAAGCCAGGCAGGCAGGACGCAGACGCAGCCCAGAGACAAAAAAAAATCTATTCATCTCAGATGTATGGCCTTTTTGATATACTGTATACATACAGTATAGCTTTTGAATTTCATACAACGGCGTCAGAGAGAGTTAAGGGTTAGGGTCCCAGCGAACGGCATTTCATTCTTCTAAATCAAAGTGTCACTTTTCAGCTTCTACTTCAAGACAACTCTGAGGTGCACGACGTCAGCCACATAGCATACCATATATTCTGGGGAATATTACAGCCTTACAGAAACACTACGTCAAACTTTTGACAGACTTGTTTTCCCCAACTGCAGGGATACGACGGCGACGGAAACGCGCCGACTTCCCATCTGAGCTTTGCAGACACATTCACGTTTGCTAAGAACTCTCTACGGAGATGCGCGGTCGGGCTTGCTAATGATTTTGTTGAAACGTATACCATTCAATGGCCATTTTTATCCAAGGCGTCTCACGGTATCATGATGCTGTACCATTTTAAGCATAAATGGCCCGTGTGGGAAAACAAACCCCTAATCATTGCACATTTGGTGCCATGCTCCACCCACAAAGCTGTAGAATCATATGTCTAAATCATCACTCCTCTCACCTTATTATTGATGGAGGGCCAAGGGGAATGGATATGAGGGCTTTAAATAGCCGAGGTTTGCATGTATTTATGCTTGCAGAAGAGGCACGGCATGATAAAATACTGTATCTGTAATGTCTGGGAAGCGCATAACGCCCAGGGCAAGTCTACTGCCGGCAGTTTTCAAACTGTTTGGTGTGCCCAATGGGCACACCAAAGGGCAAGTCAAAATCTCAAGGCACACCTGTACTCATATTGCATGCAAAATGTTCTCCCTTATCCTGTAAAATGCATTTATTTGTATTTACTTAACATAAACAGTGCAAACTGCTTGCATGTGAGACATTGCAAAATAAAATGGGGAAATGCTGCATTTATATAGTGGCTTTATCCGTGGCACTTTACATATGTGTTACATGCATTTACACTCGGCCTCAGCCCTATTGGCACGACTGGTTGTGCGTTGGACTGGCGAGTGGGAGTCCCGTGTTCAATCCCCGCTTCTGCGTATCACTACCATGCAGGCACAAACAATTGAGGTTAAGTGTCTTTCCCAAGAACACTTGGATAGACAGGAGGTGACGGGTTTCGAACTATCAACCCATGGATAATTGGACAACCTGCTCTACCAACCTGCTCTTGTCTTATTAAGGCAGCCCTCCCCCTATCCACAAGGAGCAGTTGCACACTAAAGCATTATGGGAATTGTAGTCCAGGAAGGAAGTGAGGCCCAGTGTCCATGACACCATGGCTCACCTAGTACCTGTGTTTCTTGTCTCCCAAAACATCAACAAAATAAAATCTTGTTGCAAAAGGGGTAAAGTATAGCAGCATTTCAATGTGATTATCACTATACAGGATCCTGAGTAGGAGTGTGTATGTATACAAAAATGCTCACTGCAGTAACATTAACACTCAGGATTTTGCTATGTATAGTCGTGTCAATCCAGATTATGTTTCACGTTCCTTTTCCCCCTTAGCGTTTGGCTAATGAGGGCATGCTTTTATTAAGCTTATTAGCCGGTGCGAATTAACCAGTGTGACCAACTAATGAACTTGTTGATTTAAAAATAGATTTCCCCCCTCCTTTTTAAATACATTCAGTTCCTTTCAAATGATTACATCTTCCTATTGAAAATGCTCATGCTTAGGTTTCTTTATGGTATGTGTGATGGTGACGGTATGAGGACATAACAATGACAGCCAATCACAACATACAGTAAGGCCTCTATAGTTGTTCTGAACGCGAACAGGGACTAGATGAAGTTGGTGTTTCGCCGCCGCTGCCCAGGATAGCCGCGGACAAATTTCACGCAAGGTTAATAGCGGCCAATTGTGTGTCACTTCCAATTAAGCTCATTTTCTCTTCATAAAAGGACCAACAATGGAGATATTTTGGATGGGCTTTAAAAGCTAACCATGCAGTGACTTTTCATCACGTCTTAATTCAGAGCGTGTTGTGACAGGAGAGGTTAGTCCACTCCAAAAATCCAGCGGCATGGTGATTGATATTAAATTAGTTATTTGCTTACACAGAGACTCGGCACAGATTGTATGTTTAGCATTCAATCAATATTTGGTGTGCTTTTTTTCTCCCCCAAATGTAATTAGCTTCCAGGGCATATTGGGTGTGGGATGTATGTAAAGTGTCTCGGCGTGAACGGACGTGATTCAGGTTGTCCGAGTATGCAATTATCTGCTGGGTTGTGAAGGCGGAAAACCAAGTGGCTCTCTGGCTCTCACGCCGCAGTTATGATTACCTTTATGTCCCCCATAGACTCCCTGATGACATTATTACTAGTAATTTTCACAAGCAATATTCTGGACGGAAGAAGCTGGCGCTGTTCATTTGAAAAGGCACGATTTGAGCTCTCGATCTCCATCAGATGTACTGTACTGTGTAGTGTCTTTTTTTTTCTCCAACGCACCCCCCCCACCCACACAACCCCCCTTTTCCAATCCCCATACACATATGCGCAAACAGATGGGAATTTCCAAGAAATTAAAAATCCCACTTCTGGCCCGACTTCAGTCCTTTTCTTTTTTTTTTTCTTTTTTTTTTGTTCCAAAGCCTGCTGGCACAGAAATTGGCAATTCATGACAGCAAAAGCTGAGTGAGCGCACTAGTGCACACGTTTACCCTCGGCAATTTCTTCTAACAAGATGAGAAGAAGTGCTTTTTTGTCTGTGTGTCTCATGTTTGATGTGATACAGGTATGGATGTTACCTTTCCAAAGCCCCCTGACAAGAGCCCCCTGGAATAGTTCTCGGGGGAGGTTATAATGCTCCGTAGCGATGATGATGATCGCTCTCGGGAGGAAGAAGAAGAGAGTATTTACCGTGGCCCTTCTTCAAAAAATAATTCTGCTTATCTCATGTTAAAGAGCCAGTGTTGTTCAAGGTATGCAAGATATGAGAATGGGTGGAGGGGGGTAGGTGAGGGGTGGTGGTGGGGGGGTTGGGGGGCGAGTAGATAACCTCTGTTTCTCACCCCTTC
The DNA here is from genome assembly GCA_039105355.1 of Benthosema pterotum. Taxonomy (NCBI): domain Eukaryota; kingdom Metazoa; phylum Chordata; class Actinopteri; order Myctophiformes; family Myctophidae; genus Benthosema; species Benthosema pterotum. Next base: position 20,611,067 of record CM076986.1, read on the forward strand.
GCGTCTAATCAAAGTGGCTCGCCTCCGCGTTTGCATCTCCGCCGCGATGTGCCTCTCGATAGCCCACTGTCCCTCCAGCAATTACAGTTCTGACAGCACTGCCAAGACATGCTTCCCGCTATAATTACCCGTGGCGTATTTATCCAAAGAGTGCGCGTGTGTCTCTGTGTGTGCAAAGTGTGCTGGGCCAGTGAGTTTGGACTTCATGATCATGTCTATTAATGGGGAGGGGGGGCTAATCATGTATTGGGGTGGCGTGTTTGTATTAAATAGGGAGGAGGGTCGTCACCATGTTCTTCTCACTCCTGCTAACGGGCGGCGGGGCCCTCGCGTTGCACCCTGAGATGCTAAGTACCGTGTCAGCACATATAGGCTACACTGCAAGTGCTCTCTTTCTCTCTCTCTCATCTCCATTCTCTACCCTGATGGTCCAGCCAACACATCTTCATTTCACCTGTATAGATACTGGCCTGATCATCAGCCTCCAGATCAGCTTCCTGAAACTTGAGTCTGGCATGGTCTGAAAAACCCGAAGCCGCCTTTAAAGAAATGAATTATCATAAGCTGATTTAATTGATCAAGATTGAAACGCCTCACGTTTCACCACAGTGGGGGCCGCCATGATTTGTTGTCTGAAGCTGTAAAGGAGTGATGTGGCTGCTGGCTGGGCTGAGCCCATTCATAGACAACCCCCCACGCCGACTCTCATTGGATAATACATTTTGTACCCAAGTAAATTATAGGTTGACAATACCGGAGACAAGACCAGACCAAGAGATGCAGTGCACTCAAAGAGTGGGCCACGTTTATGGGTTTGGAGTCAGGCTATGTAGATAAGACATCATGTGGTACAAGATGTGGGTGTTGTCAGCTCAATGTAGTGTCATATAGTTTACCTGGCAAATGCAGTGCAATTTCATAACCGATAACCTAACAGTATGTGCCCCTTGAGCAATTTGGCCCCATGCTGAATGGACAAGCGTGGCCATCACACAGCGGGTCCTTTTTCTGTCAGCGTGCTTGCCTTGTTTTCAAGTGAAGTAAAAAAATAAATAAAGCGTCAGTCATATACAACAATTTGATGTGGAACAGACACAGGGAATGCTGCATCGGTTTGATGTGGGACAGACATAGGGAATCCCCCATTAGCCATGAACAAAGAACGAAGCAAAGTGAAATCCGTTCAGAGCTGGATATCCAAACAAGCCCACCGTGCATGGGATTCAGACAGGGGTGTAGTGGAGGGGGTATGCGGGGGGACGGTGCCCCTCACTTCTCATATCTAAAAATTTGGGGCAAAAGTAGGCTTATGTTTTTGTCATTGTCATGTCTTGTCATTTACTTTTATGGATACAATTGTAAACAATCTTTCTCAATATGCTATAATTTACTTTAATAGCGTGTCTGTGTGTGCTGCACAGGTGCACGCAAATGCACATGCAAATGCAAGTGTGCATGCATGTGTCTTAAAGGGGAATTTCACTCATTTTCAATATTTTACTCATTTTAATATTTTATGCCATTAATACTGTATACCTTAGAGATACTGTGTGGACGTGGAAAAAAAAAGTCGCCCCATTCTGTGTTTCCTAGGAATGGAGGTCTGAAAAAAATCATTAGCATGGTGAAATACATCTTGATGACATCATCAAGATGTGTTTCACCATGTTATTGAGTTTCCTTTTTTCTGAGAGTGTACAAATGGAACCAAATGGACCCGCTAGGGTCCATTTGGTTCACATTTGTACACTCTCAGGAAAAAAATAAAAAAATGGGTGGAATTCCCCTTTAAGAGGCGTCCCCCCACTTCTAAAAATACCGCTACAACACTGACTTCAGATAATACTACCACAGACATGCAGTGAACAGGTACTGTAGATCAGCTATTATAACTACTTCTTAAACATTTGCTTTCTAGCTTATGTAATCATAACATCGGCCCACTCCTTTCTCTACTTTAATAACACAAATTGGTATTGCATTTTATATCATTTTAATGACTGATTAGTCACCTTCACAACAAGCTCGTAAGGAACAGGCATTTGTGGAATGAGCAAAACTGCTAAATGTGAGCTTTTAGACCAACAATAACAATTGGAAAAAATAGAAAATGTTTGGTATTCAACACCTTCCTATGAGTCGTTTTGTGGATTTGGATGATTGCACTCTCCAACAGTAATATGGAAGAAAAAACAGCACATACAGGTATTAGTTATTTTTATACTCAGTGTCAGGGGAGTATTCTGGAAGGTCCATACACAGCCACAGGGTACCTCTCTCAGGGGCAAAAGAGAACTTGTCATCAATGAAGGCAATCTCAATGCAGTGAGATATCGGGATGAGATTTTGTAGCCTGCAGCGGCGATCCCATATCTTCAGAATCTGGGACCATATCCTCCGGGATGACAACACTCACCCCCACAGAGCCAGGATCATCCACTAAGCAACTCAAAGCAAGGTTTGAGTGAATACCATTTACCAATATTTTAGGGGATTCAACCCACATGTTTAGAGGCGCTGCTCCTTCCACGAACGTCTGGTCCTTACAAAATGTATCTTGTTGCAAAGGTAACAAATCAATGATTAAAATGATAGTGATACAATAATAACACAATAGCAATTGGAATTATTAAAGTGGATAAAATTACGGGCCAAAGTTTCCTTAGTTTCTGTGCCACATTTACACTAGTATATTCATACAGTGGCCATCATTCTGCTCTCACATCATACTTGCGGGTCGGGAATAAAATGCCACCCCAGCCACGGTGACATTTAATTAACTCAATGGCAAACCAGCGCTGTGTGAATGTGGTGAATTGTGGCAGTTTGGTAATGAACAGCAGATTGCGTTGATTTGGGTCCCAAGAGATTTAGGGACTGAAAATTCTCAAAACAAAAAAGCTCCTCACTAAATAGTTGAAATAACGCGCAGGAAGGCAAAGACACCATCTATCTGATGAGATGTAGTGGGTGTGCATGTGCACATCTTGTTACTGGGGGACTGGAGGGTTTTCCAAATCATCATCATCACCGAAAACTCCTTTAATAGCGAGATAAATGCATCCATTAAAAACGTAAAATTCATTGTTAAAGCCAATTTTCCTGAGTTTGACATAATATGCAATATACAGTATAGAGTACAGGATTTGACAGTGACACACACACACACACACACACACACACACACACACACACACACACACACACACACACACACACACACACACACACACACACACACACACACACACACACACACACACACACACACACACACACACACACACACACACACACACAGCATTGCAAACTGGCTAACATGATGTTGATGCATTGGGATAGATCGCGGTGTAAAGTGTATGGGGCACATTCAAGTGGTGCTGCTCTGAGCAGATTGATGAACACATCAAAGTGGGCCATACGTTTTGCAATGTATGTCACCCTTTATATCAACAGTAACCTCGATGTGTTGTTTCATTTTACTGCATCTCATTTGGTGACTTCACCGCCGTGCAATTCATCATTCTACCTGCCTAGCCTTTTCCCATTCAACATGTTTTTTCTCTCTCTGGCAGTGAGTGCGGTGATATAAGCCTGCCAGCCATGGTGGAATAAATAGGGCAGGTGGGTGGGCTTTAGTTCGCAGTCCCGTCCCCTTTCGTGACGACGAGAGACCCAGAAGTGAAATTCCCCATTTATTTATTTTCCTCATGGACCTTTCAAAAAGGATTTACCAAGAGGCCAATGGCAAGAGAGGCTAACTTGCTTTACTTTCCATAGGGGGCAGGCCAATAGTAATAGGAGACCGGAAGAATGTTCTTGTCTATTCAGAATGTTCTTGTCTATTCATTTACCACAGTGGTTTTCAACCAGTGGTCCGGGGACCACCAGTGGTCCATCAGACGGTTCCAGCCCAGGTGGTCCCCACTTTGTTATAGATCTTAGTAAGAAGATAAAAAAAAAAAAGATCGTACCAAAACAATGCGCTTACTCTTGCGCTTTGTCACGATTGGAAATGGGGGGGGGATTCGTATTTGTTCACATTTTGTTAGTGCTTTAGTAATGCATATATTATTGACAGAAAGCTGTTATCTTTAACAGGGACAAACAGAGGGGATTTAGACTTTTCTTTTTTTGCCATGTGTCTGTTTCTTCTTTAGTTGGTCCCCCCTGTGTGCACCTGGCACCAAGACAACAAATGATTGTGCATTTTTTTTGGTGCATGTGCGCCGGGATGCGTTCGCGCGCGCGTGTGTGTGTGCGCGTGTGTCTGTGTGTGCGCGCACAGTGGGGTGACTTGCCTCCTTCTGACTGGCTGTCACCAAAGCTCTAAATCCGGCGCTGTAGCCTCTTCTCATTAAAAAAAAGCAGCCATTAGACATACGGCCAAGAAAAATCCAGCCAAACAGAAGTCATTTTGACCCCGTTTACGTCCTGCTTTCTTCCTATGCCAGAAAGAGGAGTAGAAGAACTAGTTCGCAGCCGGCAAAGATTGACAAGGTAATTTTACATGTTCCGCGAAGAAGGGGCTTTTCTGCAGCCATTTTCCATTTGCCGGGCTTGACGGCAGGGAGTGTACAGTATATATGTGATGCGCGTGCATGTGCGTGCACTCGTGTGTTCTTTCTAATCCTTTCTTTCTAATTTCCACTCTGAGCTCGATCCTACAGTTGACTTTAGTGCAGCATTTCAATCTCAATTACATGTAATGGATGGATTAGACATGTATGGCCATGCATTCACTCTGGAGTTAACCACATGAACCCCAACCAAGCACAGCCCCATTGACTTCCATAATAACATAAAAGTCGAGGTACTTCTACAGCCTACTGGCGGCAGTCAGAGTACAAAAGTTTGGCACTTGTCGGTCCAGCGGTTCTCAAGATTAGCTCCGGACAAAATAAAAGACAGACACAGACATAGCCAGACACTGTCATAGAAGGGTAGCCTCGCGGAGCCAGTGCTGTAAAAAGGTGGAAATCACAAAGTAAATAAATTAGTTTGTTGCCTCCTGCCATTGTACATCGATGTGGATTCAAACGGTACATAATGCCAAAAGATGGGGCAGTGTGAGCCACCGTCACACTGCAGTGTCAGAGGCCATAATGTTGTAATGTAAATTCTCTCCTTGGCACGCGCCCCAGGCCAGTGTCTGGGTTAGTTATTTGTAGTCTACTAGAAGCTGGCGGCGTGCCTTTGGCCGCGTGCGCGCGCCTAACGCCGCGCATCTGGGAGGTTGTCGTGTGTCCGAGTGAAGGCTCATTCAGAGTTTGGATTTGCGGTGGCTTGGATGTCGCTGCTCATAGTCTGTCACCACCGTACCGTCGTGTTGATATCCCTAAACGCTACATGGATGACACCAACTTAAAATTTGCCAATTGGTCCATTGTTTTCTATTTCTTTCTGGTCCGTTTCTGTTTATTTCCTATGCTATTAATGACACTGTTGCTACCATTTCATGTCTATTCATTTTTCTCGTCTCACACACACACACACACACACACACACACACACACACACACACACACACACACACACACACACACACACACACACACACACACACACACACACACACACACACACACACACACACCATCACTTCCAGGACATCCAGAGTAGTCTTGCTGCCGTGGAGGTTGTCATTGCAACTATATTAAAGTATATTATAGTGAGCTCAACAACATAAAAGCTGCAATCACATTGCCCAGAGTAAGTTTTGCTCACCTCTCTTTCCAGCCCTCTCTTTCCAGAGGAGGGCTGGAAAGAGAGGTGGTTGCGGTCAAGTGACGTCATATTGTAGTTTTCGGCGGTAGACTGTGAGCACCAAAAATCTAACTCTGAATGGGCCTTGAGACAGACACACACAAACTATAGCTTTACAACCAGGGCAGATAGCAATGTGTCTTTAGTTTGACCAATGAAAGGGTTTTTTTTCCTCCCCGTGCTCACCAGAATCGCTTCATCGCATCACAGAAAGGGAAAAAGTGGCAGTGTTGTGGGAAATTAAAGCTCTGCACTGTTGCAAACACAGAGGTAAAGTCAGTGACACCGCGCCCACACACAAGCACAGGCGTAAACGGTGTTTCAACAAACTCCGTATACCTCAGTGCGCACAGTTGTGCACACAAGTGTGCTCTTCTCACTTGAAAAAAAAAAAAAAAAATAGAGGCTGGACTTTATGACTCTGAAATCAGTGATCTCCTGAACAAAATCTGCAAGTTCCACTCGGAGCTCAATCCATTAGATCAGTGGTTTTCAACCTTTTTCATATGAGGGCCCACTATTTATTCAGAATTCAAGCCACGGACCACCGTTTGATGACATTTTAGCCCCACAGACCCCAAAAACTAGATTTCTTTTGTCTATCAAGCTGGGTTTCAGGGAAGACAAAACAAAATGGTCAAACATACAGATCAAAATGACCATTAATCTTCTACATTCTCTAGTTGTGTAGACTTGGGATAATTCAGATGGTGAATATTTTAACTCTTGAGAGCGTAAACATGAAACACGTAATCATGGTTTCATGTTTGCGCTCTCAAAGAGTTACATCTGGTGCAACTTTTCTATTAACCCGGGGACCACCTGTGATCTTCTCAGGGAACACAGGTGGTCCCCGGATCACCTGTTGAAAACCCCTGCGTTAGATTGTTATGTTTCTGCACTATATTTCAGATATCGATGTTGCAGCACCACTCGTTGCTAACCTCACTATTCGCTGGCTAGGGCATTCGCCAAATCTGTATTTCAGACGCACACGCTAAACCCAATCACTGATTAGAGCTATGAGTAAAGAGAACGCTCATGACTTAGTCGCGCTTCATTCCAGCTTTCATCATGGCCTGTCATTGACCGTATAAACAGCCATTTCTCTTCCAAGAGATATTCTCGGCTCTCGCACTCTTTGGTGCTGCAAAAACTCCACTGATGAAGCGCTCACCATTAACTGTTGCTTATCATTACTCAACGCCTTGTGCGCTCTGCATGTCGTTGGCGCCTCCCAGTCACCCCACGGCCAGACGATGTGTGTGTGTATGACATCCATGTACCAGTGAATGGCAGTTGCTATAACCAGGTGGGACAAAGCTAAAGGCAGGGAAGGGATGTGGACAGATATCAATCTGTCTGCCAATCAATCACAGTTTCTTAACTAACAGGACCCCAACAAGTGTTGAGCAAAGCCGTGTCATTTCTATGAAGCCGGTGAAGACTGAGGTCCTTACTAGGCTGATTTGCGCCGTTCCACACATCTGAAATGTCACTTCTACATCTAGATCCCGACCGATGCCAACACCGATGTTTTGGACCAGGGGTTTTTCATACATTTTTCATACCAGGGCCCACTATTTATTCAGAATTTGAGCTACGGACCACCATTTGATGACATTTTAGCCCCACAGATTCCAAAACTAAAGATCTCTTTTGCCTTTGACCACAACTTCAGGCTGGATTTTTTAAACAAAACAGTCATACAGATCAAAATGACGATTAATCTTCTACATTCTCTAGTTGTGTAGACTTGGGGCTAATTCAGATGAACATTTTAACTCTTGAGAGTGTAAACATGAAACCAAATGGACCCGCAAGGGTCCATTTTGTTTTTTGGTTCCAAAGTGACATTTCAGGAATAAAGGAAATCAGGCTGGAGCCAAGGTCCCCTGGGATATTTCACACATTTCTATCAAACAGGGGTTCCGACGACTGTTAGATGCAAATACAAGTGGCGGAGGGGGTCCTTGAAATAAAAAAAAAGGTTGAGAATGATCGGTGTTGCGCATACGAGAGAGACATGAACGGTGACATGCTAAAAGGTCTCCTGTCCGGAAATGGATTGAACACACGGACACACATTACTCACATCTTTACCCATCGCTCTTGTCCCTGTCAGAGGGTTGTCATGGCGATGGCAGTAAGGTAGAGATGCCACTCTGACCTGTGTCGGTAAATGCCAAAGGAAACACTGCCCCTCCCCCTCCTCCCCCCGTACCGCAAAAGAGATACATGTCTGGAAATTTCACACCCCGTATTATATGAATACATGAAAATACCACAGGGGAAACACAGGTAGACTATAGAGCACCGCAGCCCCGCTCCCTGTTACGGAAAATAATCCTCCTTTCATTTTCCTCACAGACTTGTCAAAAGATATTTATTTAAATAACCGTCATGAGCGTCACACAAAGCCGGACCAAATCATGACAAAAAAATTACAACAGTATTTTGGAAGGATCAAAATAATTACAAAGAAGGAAAAACATAAAAAGTGCAATGTTTTCTAATAATTTCGTAGGCTCAGAAAATCGTCATGATTTGTCACGGTCCATGGCTTTTCCGCGGCGTAAACTTGTATATACAGTATGAATACTTTTTGGAGAAATCTACGAGGAAAATGAACAGGGAATTCTCTTCCGGAAACAGGCACTATGACGTCACTGCAGAGCTCTATATCAGACCCTGAAAACCAAAACGTGCACACACACACAAATATTCGTGCAAGCACACACACACACTATTAATTTCTTTAAAATTCTAAATTCTTATAGGGCGACGGCTGGTTTATCATTCGATTCGAGTAATTAAAGCATCACTCTGAACGTGCCGTGGAATTTCTCTGGGTGTATTTATTTATTTATTTTTCTCTACCTTTGCACAGGGTCTCCAAAGCATCAGCACATTACAAACCAATTTCCCTATATCAGCTTATATTCACATTTGATTCAGTTGCAATGCTGATGGGAGTTGGAACACGGGTCTCTGTACACGAGAATCTAAATAATGTTATGAAGCCTGCCGCAGACCTCATTTATAATCCAATGCCTTGGCTGAATTCCATTACGACACCCCCACCGACGTCGCACAACCCCCCCCCCCCCCCCTCCCCAACACACACACACACACACACACACACACACACACACACACACACACACACACACACACACACACACACACACACACACACACACACACACACACACACACACACACACACACACACACACACACACACACACACACACACACAGACACACACCCTCGCCCCCTTTATTCAGGGGGAAATAAGGGAAAACAGGAGATTATGAAAACACCATCAACATACATTTTGCTGGGTGGTAGGGATGGCTCCATCACAAAGCTTGTGCGTGCACAAAAGGTAGCCGGAGACACCTTTTTTATAAATGATCCTCCCTTTGGGGAGAGGGACCATACATCAGCCATACCCACTGAACAGGCTCCACGCTGGATTACTTGCACGCACACGCGCACACACGCACACACACACACACACACACACACACACGGCCCCGGCATTGTGAACGGCCGCTGCTCTGTCGTAATGAGACTTGGTGAGGCCACACAGAAGAACTGAAGCTCACATGGGTGGAAAATAAATGAATGCCAAGTCCATGGCAAAGCCATACCTGTGATCATCACCTGCCTTAATCACAGGGGTAAGTAAGCACACCTGCGTACAAACTAAAAGTGTAGCATCATAAAAGGGGCCGAGACGTGATTAAAAGACTGATGACGTATTGGCCAAGCATTGCAAGTGAACTTTTTTTCATAATGGGTTCAGCAGAAATAACCCATCTATAACTCACATTGTGGCATAATGTGATCTCTACGACAAAGAGATTTGGGTGGAGATATATCTTGCCTTAACGCTAAACCTTTTGGCCAATTGCTATTATTTGGGGAAAAAAATATTAAAATGGTGAAAATATCCAATCTACCGGTATATCATTGTGAGCTTGTAGCTGTTTGAACCATCTTAACATGTTTTAAAAAATTACTAAAACATGGCTAGTGTAGGCCAGAGCAAGGAATATTATATTTAAGCTGTAAGGAGTTCAAGGTTAGATAAGATCCTTGGTGTACAGGGCAAAAATCAGTGGGTCTGAATTATGTGCAAATTAAAAACAAGGGGCACAAGGGCGATTGACTGATATCCAACAAGCACTTCTGAACTTCAAGTACGCTGACGAAGCCCTGGACATTGTGTCACAGTATTGGTCAGATCAGACGTGCCACATAAAAACCTGAACCTCGAGTGAAGTAAAAGGTTGCTTTAAAAAAAGTTAGTTCTTTAAAAAGACTTTAGTGTGCGGCTTTCATAATGGAATTATTGAACTGTATACGGTAAATTGGATACAGAGGACTGTATACAGAGGACTTTGCCTATAACGCATACACAACATGTTGCACAAACACAGTGCATGTGTCAGGGGTTGGTTATTCGGGTACTATGAAAACCTTGGAACATCTGGGACATCCCTTGGTGAGCGGCCGGAAGCCGTCAGGGCCAGGAGGAGGTGTCAGTCCTGAGTGACACACACAGATGCGTGGCCTCTCCACCGCACCGTTCTGCAGGCCTGGGAGAAGTCATTAATCAGAGGACCCTGCCAGACAGAGGGTGCCACGCCGCCAACTGCTCCACCGCAGACCTGCTTCCGCCTCACACATGCTCAGGGCCGGATCTAGGCATGGGCATGAGGGGGGCAGGGCTTGACACTAACACTTGCCCGCTTGCCCCAGGGCAAGTAAAAAAAAAATGGTCGGGCAAGTGAAGACTGCTACCTGGCTGCCCGATCGGGCAAGTGTGCAACTTGCACGCTATAACGTGACATGAAATATTTTTGTCTTGAAGGTGGTCATTGCGCTCTGCCTCTGTGTCTTTCCCTGCTTTCTAGCTATCTCTCCTATCTCTCTCCCAGGTCCATTTGGTTCCAAACTATCATTTTGCTGGGGTCATGGATCCCTGTGTCTGTGACCACTGTGGGAACCACTGATTTACACTGATTTACAACTTTAACTGATTGTGACTTTGTGTGACAAAACAGTCTTTGAATGTGAAAGGAAATGTTTAAAACACCAAGTAGATAGTAAACGTAATGCAAAATTCACGATATATTTTGGGGGTAAGTGCCCATGACCTGAGGGCAAGTAGAATCTGACTTGCACTTGCCCGGTGGGCAAGTGCCTTGGAGACCTTAGTGTCAACCCCTGGGGGGGTATTGATCATGGCATGCACTACAACCCAGATTTCAAAGATATTTCAAATTATAGTGTTTATATTTAAAGCAGGGGTGCCCAACCTTTTTCGACCCAAGATCTACTTTTCAGCAGCCAACCCCTCCGGGATCTACCAGTCCAATATCAACATTTCAAACCACACGCATCGTTGCCGGCCTGCAGTAACTTCACAACAACACAACACTATGTTGTTTTACCACTTTACTTTATGTCCATATAAGCATAAAGTACAACGGACTTGTCATAAATAGGCCTACAACAGACTTGGGCAAACACTGCCATTGTTCAAGGTTCAAGGTTTTTTATTTGTCACTCCAGTGTATGTCAGGACATATACAGGGATGAAATAGCGTTTGCAATCATAATGCAATCATAATAAGAACAGTCCAGAATAGTCCATTATAAGTTGCAGAACAGTCCATTACACGTTGAACAATACTGTTGGCATAATTCACAGACAGCAGACAACAATCCTCCAAATGAGCCGCTTCGTAGACAGACAGACACGCAGACACGCACACACACACACATACACACAAAAATATCGCTCTTTTTTCATTTCCACCTCATTTTTTTTCTTTCCTCCCCACATCTCCCAAGATCCACTCATGATCAGGCCAAGATCTACTGGTAGATCCCGATCTACTGGTTGGGCTCCCCTGCTATATAACATAGAACAGCACAGGGAGCTGTCTGTGGTGCTGAAGTGTTTCTATATAACATAGAACAGCACAGGGAGCTGTCTGTGGTGCTGAAGTGTTTCTATAACATAGAACAGCACAGGGAGCTGTCTGTGGTGCTGAAGTGTTTCTATATAACATAGAACAGCACAGGGAGCTGTCTGTGGTGCTGAAATGTTTCTATAGAACAGAACAGCACAGGGAGCTGTCTGTGGTGCTGAAATGTTTCTATATAACATAGAACAGCACAGGGAGCTGTCTGTGGTGCTGAAGTGTTTCTATAGAAAAGCACAGGGAGCTGTCTGTGGTGCTGAAATGTTTCTATTAAATCATTTGAAACACTACTCACTACAATTGTGGCACCACTACTGTAAACCAACACCATTTCATCAGACCTTTAGCTTTAGGCATGCTTTGTGCCTGTTGCAACCTCGACAACAACAACTGATATTATTGATATTATTGATGCTTTATACTTGCCAAAATTAAGCCCTGTACACAGATATACCGGTACATCTTGTGGGTCACAGAATGAAAATGGTATGGGGGGGATGTGTTGCTTTGTGCCACGGGCGATGGAGCCGCCCTCATGTCATTATCGCCTGCCCCCCAATTGGGAAATGTTACATCCGCACCGGCACATGCCATTGCCACCAGCAGATCATATATACAATAATTACTTTACAGTGTATTCTCTATACTCATAATTGACAATATTCAGTCCGCCGCCATCTAGCCACCAGACTTTGGAAGCGCTTGTTCTCAGTAAAGTGATGTCCCGTTGGGGTGGGGGCGCCTGCAGGCCTAGAGGTCCAGGAGCAGGCCACATTGAGGCCACAACAGCGCGTTACGTGTTCGAGTCCCATTCATGACTACCTTTGTTGCGTGTCTCTCCCCTTCTCTCCGTCTCTCTTCCCTGTAACTATCAACAAAGGCACAAAAGCCAAAAACAAATCTAATGAGCACTCCCAAACTGAAACACACAAGTACAGAAAGTAGCTCATAACAAGTCTACAGTGGAATCTTATGAAACAAAAACATTGAGGCTTGAAAAAGAACAATTCAACTTTTTGGTATGTGCACACACGTGTGTGCACGCCTGCGTGCGTGCGTGCGTGTGTGTGTGTGTGTTGGATGAATGGCCGTAATGGGACACATTTTTAGCACGTTGCCATTGACTTACATGGTAAGATGGCCGCCATCTGAATAAGGGTCCATACTAAAAATATCTACTGCAGATATATTCTCATTAGTTGTCTTTTCTCAAATCAAACACTTCTCTGAAGTTGCTGCTATTGACCACGGCGGTGTCAATCTGTCCCCTTCTTCTATCTATCCCATTCTCACCTATTTGTACAGTAGACCCACAAAACAACCATTCCACCGATGGTCCAGTATGTCATCATGTTAGCTACTGTACAGTACACACAGCGGGAGATTGAGAAAGAGTTGCATGTCACCTTGCATTGGGGCAAAGGCGATTTAATTACTTATCAAATGGCCCTCAATGTCAACAGACTAAATCCGTTTCACAAATGCGTGAGTAACCATTTTTGACTTTTTCCACTTCCCCAAGGGGAGAGAAAATCAATTTTAATCTCAAGTCCTCAAGCCGTTCCATATGTATGTTATAGTGCGGCACACTGTACATCATCTGAGGCAATAAATACCTCCAGTCTGACAGAGAGAGGAAGGGGGGTGGGGGGCTAATTGAAGTTGTTGTTTGCATTGCTCATTGAGGCACTGTTTGGCTGGGCGCTGCCAGAGTCATGTTATAATGTCTTAATATATCCTAATGGATTGGCCTCGTCATTTAAATGGACAGGAGTAATGAAGAAAAGTTCATGCCAGTCTTTCCCGGTCACTTGTGTGACTGGGTTGCTCCAGAAACGGCCAGGGCCGCTGCCACTATTTGGGGATATTTTAGCCCCACCGACCCTAAAAGCAAAGATTTCTTTTGCTTTTGCCCACAATACGAGGCTGGGTTTTTGAAACAAAACGGGCAAGCATTCTCTACAGTAGTTGTGTAGACTTGGGCTAATTGCGATATTTTTAACTCTTGAGGGAGTGAAAATAAAACCAAATGGACCTCCATCCATTTTCACACTCTCAAAGAGTTACGTCTGGTTAACCAACTTTCCATCATTTAGCCTGAGGACGACCTGGAACCCGAGTCTGGTCACCCTGGACTAGGGTGACCAGATCTAAACTGTTCATTTGATGGACAGGAGTATATTGCACGTGTCGAGCAAGTGGCTAAATGAGTTGCCAACGCAGTTATCAAATTATTAAGTTCTTGATGTCCATTAAAAAATAATTCAGGTTATAATTCAAATATATCAAAAATAGCTGATCTGATACAACAGTATATGCAAGTGGCCTCTCTGAGTAAGACTGTAAATGTAGTGGCACCAAGGGAAACTCGGGTTGTTTTAACAGACTTAAAAAACACATCTACTGTATATCAAGAAAGGAGACAACAGAAAGCCAAGTCTTTGTGCATTTGGATACTGAACACTGTCAGTCACAATGTGGGACAGGGGCTCAATTTGTGGGACACCTGAAAAGCCTTCATGGAAATGAGGGACTGTCCCAAGCGAAGAGGGACATCCAAAGATATACAGTCAAGCGACCGTATATCCCCGACTACTGTGAAAAACCTGCTTGTTCCGAGGCACTTCTCCCGAGCCAGTGTCTCTCCAAAAGCACTCCATAACAACACTTAATTTATATATAGCAACACTATGCAAATATGAGAATGCTAATGCCCGTTTCCCCCCAGTGTGCATTGACACCGAGGTTGCCTCCCTTAATTCAACCCAGATTGAATTTTTCTGACCCTTAATCCCACGGATAGCATTCTGGGAGTGGATTTCAAAGCCAGTTAAAAATACATATATATTAATAGTGTATGAATGTGTTTATTTTCGGACTAAAAGCTGAACAGGCCTCTTTTCATCGCGAGTCGGATTCCCTCGGCAAAAATCTAATAAATAAATAAAATTAGCTAGACTGACAACCTTGTCGAAGTTTGGGGCGGACTCATTTGAGGCCAACATCTAGGGACTAATCTATTTATCACGGGCTGGCATGAAATTAAACCACATGGCTCGGACCGATGAAATCAAAACATTTTTGGTTGGTCACTTCTTACGTATTGAACCTCGATCCACGTTATACAGAAAAGCTTTTCTGCATTTTTCCACCCACCCGCCTCCCTCCGGTGATAGGAAGTCAGGCATGTTTATACATGAAATGCCCAGAGAATATTTGCTCAGAAGGGTTTCCACCATGAATCACAATAGCCTTCTTAGAGAGGAGGGAGGGTGTGTGTGTGTGTGTGTGGGGGGGGGGGGGGGGGGGGGTGGCGTGGACAAATCTGCTTACTTTGGGGCTTATTGAACAGAATGAGTCATGCACGGAAATGAAACGTGACTGCAAACCAAAAGGTATAAAAAGGCGAGCCTTCTGACGGTGAACTTTTGCTTCGCCGTACGCCGGTGTCACATGCTGGAAATAGGCACATCTACGACGATGATGACACCTGATTTGTATTTTGTGTGCCGAAATACAAATTGAGAAAAAATGAGTGCAATAATGTTATGAAGTGAGAACAGAGTGTGTGTGTGTGTGTGTGTGTGTGTGTGTGTGTGTGTGTGTGTGTGTGTGTGTGTGTGTGTGTGTGTGTGTGTGTGTGTGTGTGTGTGTGTGTGTGTGTGTGTGTGTGTGTGTGTGTGTGTTATAAAAGCGCAGATGGAATCAGTTCCATCATCAGAACACTGTGTGGTTTTGTTTTACTTGCCACGGGGGGTACTAGTGGTCACTGCAGGAGTGTTCCTTTAAGAGACTTTATTTTTATGTATTTGTTTAATTTAAACCAAGGTTCATGGTTGGTTGTTACAGTATTAGAAAATGTGAACATTATTCTTCATTTGCCTCTGTCTTGTGTTTTAGCGATTTTAGCTGTTTTTGACATGGTGCGATGTATTTTTATTTTTTTTTCAAAATGCAATAGTGATGTATTGTTTTTATCATCTGCTATAGTCCTACTAGACGGCAGGCCTTCACATTCAGGATGCTGAATGTGAAGGGCTGCCATACTGTGTCATCATAGGCTCAGTTTGTCAACTCCTTCAGATGCAGTAGATCCTGTCATCTTTTGTGGGGCCCCACCAAGATATTTCAAATTGCTTATATTTAAAATGTGATTTGAAATGCTACTACTGCTACTAACTAACCACAGCTGTGGCACCATTAAACCAACACTATTTCATCATTGAAAACCGAAAACTCTGAGTCAGACCTTTAGCTTTATGCATGCTGCGCGCCTGTTACAACTTCAACAACAACTGATGTTACTACTGATCCTTAATTGCCTAATAAAAGTATTTTAACCGAAAATGGTATGGGGTCACCCCCATACCATTTTCCCTTGCCGGGGGGCAAGGGAAAATGGTATGGGGGTGACCCCAATTGGGAAATGTTACATCCGCCCCTGATTCCTTCACATTTTTTTTTTGCGTCACGCATGCATCTCGCCCTGTTTCCGTGTGTGAACTGTCATCCGTGGCACAACCACTCCAGCCAATGAGCTAAACTTCCCCAGCCGACGCACAGTCAATGTCATGACCCGACGCACGGCAGACCTGCATTGGATTTCCTGTCATTGAGGAGAGAACAATATAAAAAGGGTTTCCGGACCTACTTGAACATTAATGACCCAGGGGCCTTTAATTGCCAACAGGGACAGAGTCTCGGGCACAATGGAGCGGCTACTGGGAGCTCTTTTCTAAAGCTATCGATTATTTATCCTGACCTTCAGCCGTGAAAAGAGGAGCAGGCGGAGGGGGACGGAGACAGAGAAAAGGGACGTTTTCCCTTTTCGCTTTCCTCTTTCCATCCTTCCGTCGCCGTTCTCATCCTGATCGCCACCTGTTCCCGCTCTATCCAATCCTTAAGCTTGGGACTATCTCTTTGCCTTCTGCCCACTGTGGCCTTTAAAGCTGCTGTGGAATGGTAATCCCCCTGAATTACGCCTAAACATTGCACCAGATGTGGTCGCCAAAAACCCTGCCTGGCTTCATCCTCTCTGAGAGCAGTGGATGCCAGCCAGGTGGACGTTCTGTAGATCCACAGCATGTGAGAGTGCTGACGTCAACCAGTGCTGCTTTTATTTTTGGGGGGCTATGAATACCCTACTTTTGTGTGGTGACAAATTAAATCCTTTTTTTTTTTTTTACATGTATGAACTATGAATGAACCTTTTAAAGTTTTTGTGACACTCAATTTAATTTATTTTTCATTTTTTGTGTGGAATGAAATTGTGATCAGAAAACTCAAAAATAAATTACAAAATATTTTCTTTAAAGCCACAATCTCTTTAAAGGTATAGTGATTTCACTTAATTCTATGTCTACTACAGACAGGGAGTTCCTCCCTGTTCCCACTGAGCCCCTGGGCTTTGGGAGAAAACCCTTTCGTCCAATCATGATGAGAGGGGGCCTTCCTCCAATCAGGATCAAGTGGGGGTGGGGCCTCAGTGGACGCACTTTTTGCATGTTGCACACTTCACCCCACGAGTGTGTGCATGTGCACATCTTGTTACCAGGGGGACAAGTGGAGGGTTTTTCAAATCACCCAATAACACGTATCAAAATAAAAGACTATTAAAAAAGCTGTCCATCAAAGCTAGTCTTTGGGGGGGTGGACAGAATTATCATGCACATAAGGTGCATATATGCTTGTTTTAACCATGTGCTTATAAGAAAAACAAAATTAACCCAACCACCGGGGGAATATCAAACGGGGAGAGACGGGAAGGCTAATTTCAAAAGCCAGCAGTTAAGCTTGTCGACACATTTAATCTAAGAATGCCAGGCGTGCGCCTCCCAACCCATGACTTTGTGGCTAGATGTAAAAGCTGGAGTACGCTTGAAACAGATGTCAGCCCCCCCATTCCCCACTCCCCCTCCCCACCCCCCCACACTTGAAACAGATGTCAGGTGGTCCCGCCCACCACCTTTTTTTCCTCTGTGAGTGTGATATGGATGGCATCAACTTCACGGGTTGCATTCATAACAGTATTATCGTACCTGAGCATGACTCAATTGGAATTCACCACCACGGTGCGCCGTTAAAGCTCTATCTTAAAACATGCACCTGGCCACGTATGGAAAGTAAGCTTGTTACCCGCTGGAGGGGGATGAGGAACACCCGCTAGCTGGCTCCCTCCAAACTCGCAGGATGGCCAAATGCTTCGGGGAAAACAATGTCTATAGTATTCTACAGAAGGCGGGCACACACACACACACACGCACAGCAAAAAAACAGTTGATCTTCAATTTGCATAATCCATTTGTGATTCCATGGCTAATTTGCACCTCAGGTTTATCTGCAAGTCTGCAAAACTTTGATATGACCAAATGGGTGCATACGTTTTTTTATTTTATTTTTTATCAAACTATCCAAGTCCATTTAAAAAAAATGATATTGTTTGTGGTTGTGATATATTTGTTGTTGGCGTTGCTTCTGAAATACCATCGCTGAAGCAGACCTTCACTATTCTATTGGGGTCATACATATTTACAAAACAACTTACCCTAAAGGCTGTGGGCTGTGGGGGGAAAAACACCTGAAACTCTCCATTAGGCCTTCCCTTATTGCTTTTAACGTCTAGTAGATGAAACAGCATTTCAAGTGTGTACCCAACCTCAGTATCTTGACATATTACGAATTGAATAAGGACAGCGTTGTGAGGACTTTGATGTGAACACTGAAAAGTATGTAGAAACAAACACAGAGAAATACAGAAGACGGGGTGGGACTGCTCAGCTCTATAGAGCAGGTGTTCTCAACCTTTTTGATACCAGGGCCCACCATTTATTCAGCATTTGAGCCACGGACCACCATTTGAGGACATCTTAGTCCCACAGACCCAAAACTAAAGATTTCTCTTGCTTTTGTCCACAATTCCAGGCTGGATTTCGGGAAACAAAACAGTAGACTTGGGCTAATTAAAATGATGAATTTTAACTCTTGAGAGCGTAAAAATGAAACCAAATGGACCCGCAGGGGTACATTTGGTTTCATTTTTACGTTCTCAAGAGTTACATCTGGTTAACCATCTTAGCTGGGGACCACCTGGAACCCTCTCAGGGACCACTGGTGGTCCCCGGACCACCTGTTGAAAACCCCTGCTATAGAGAAGTGCGATAAGACCGACAGCACTTTGATACGTGTGACAAACATCGCTAGATCCATACGAGATTGGGTGTCCCTGGGCATGATCCCGCATACAAGTTTATATAGCAGAGAGTAGACACTTAAATACAGACCACGTGCCCACATGCACACACACACGCCTCCGGCTTCAAGCCCCCCCACCCCCACCCCTCACACCTCCAGCCCCCCTGAATTAGCTCCGGTGACAGATCCTTCAAATGGCTCCTGTGTGCGCGGAGCTCAAAATCAATAGCCAGACTAGCCTCTAGTTAATATCAAGGTGATTCAAAGTTGATTTCCATACAAGGGTATACAAAGTACATTAGTGCGAAGGTTCCTGCTTCACGGACGGTTGGCCCTTATTGTCATTCTGCAAAGGGGTTGGGGGTGGAGGGGGCTTTGCTCGCAAGTCTTTGAGATTCAAACAGCGTTCCTTATGTAATAACTGGGATGACTAATACGGTGATATAAACAATACTGCAGCAAGAGGGTAGAAGGGTTCAGGATAAACCAAGAGAGAGCTCTCTGTCCGAAAAGACCCCAGTGGAGAGATTACGAGGGCACTAGTGGTGATATATCAATTAAACAAAAGTCTAAGTGAAATGTTTTGGTTCTGTGGATTGGCACAGAATGAATGCATGGGGTATAGAGAGGAGGTCTGGGCCGGCAGACTGGATATGCTGCCAAGGTCGGCCAGGGTGGAACGTGTGGTGACCACCATGCTGCCTTTCACAGGGAGAGGGTGCCAAAATAAAAAAAAAATAAAAATAAAAACTTTTCCCCAGTGCCTTCCACCTAGCAATGAGCGCCGACCCAGGTGGCCTGCAGGCATTAGCATATTTATTGTGAAGAGTAGAACAGTTGATTGATTTAAAATAAATTGTGGGGGGGAGAAAATCTCTTTATAAAAGAGGAGAGGAGACACATCGACTTCAGCCCGGGGGTTACAAGAAGAATGCATCCCGATTACGTAAGAGCCTCCATGTTCCTCCTTCGTTCCCTAAAACCCAAGGTTGAAAGTTGTGTCTGAGCCCTAATGCAATCACACACTTTTGCATTAAAAAAAGGCATGCGAGGGTCAGCTAAGTCTTGTCTGTAACATTCCTCCAGCTCTCTCCGTAATCAAAAGGCAATTCAGAAATTGAACTGTCACATGGCAGCTTATGCAGCCACGGCAGCGCCCATCTCTGAACCGCTTAAGTTATACATAAACATTGCTGCCATGGACCCCCAGATAAGCTCTATAGGCATGCCTGGGAAAGATAGGGGAGGTCATTCCCCCCCTGTCCATTCATATTCCCCTGTCTCTGGCTGGCCTTTCATGCTAATTATAAGATTTAGCTGTAATCCCGCTCAAAGCCACAATCTGCTATATAGGAAATATTTATAGGGCTCCAAAAAAAAGAAGAAAAAAAAAAAGCGGAGATAGTCTCATACATACGCTCCCGACGCTTAATGGTTTGGCGGTATCCTTTTTCACTCCTGCATGCTAGGGGTCGCGCACCTACGCGCTTACACAGACTTATGCAAATACCTGCCGGCTCACCTGCGGTGTTTGCGTGCGAGGGGGTGCGGGGGAGGGGGGGTACGCATGCAGCGTGGCATCATGGGCCCGGCGGGTGGGGGGATGGGGGTGGGGGTCCCAGGAAACCACAGCGGAGGTTTAACTCCACAGCAGGACAGGTTAACAATGTAACGCAGCCCCCGAAGGTCAATGATTCAGACTTGTTTTGTTTTTGTCCAGGGTTGACTCATGCGTGGCGGCGTGCAGCGTACCGAGTTCAGCCTTGACATACTTTGGATCTCTGGCTGGACCTTTCAATGGCCAGCGGTAGACACTGATTACAACAACAACAACAACAACAAAAACAGACCTGCCTTTAAGTCATTCTGTCCAGGCTAGATTCTAGTTCCTTACACTAGATTCTAGTTACGGATGCTACATTCTAGTTTTCTGGTGCTACATTCTAGTTTCCAAGACTAGATTATATTTGCAGACGCTGGATTTTAGTTTCTGATTCCAGATGCTAGATTCTAGTTTTTGGTAGTAGATTCTAGTTTCTGATGTTTGATACTAGTTCCACACACTAGATTCTGGTTTATGATGCTAGATACAGACACTACATTCTATTTTTTTGGACATTAGATTCTAGTTCTTGACACTAGATTTTAGTTTCTGATGCTTGATTCCAATTCCAGACGCTAGATTATAGTTTTTTGACACTAGATTCTAGTTTTTTGACACTAGATTCTAGTTTCTGACACCAGATAATATGTTTTCTGAAAATAAAAGTGATGCTCAACATAGTCCATGCCAAGCGCGCCACTCAGTGGTGCACTGAGCTTGTAGCTATTTTTAAAAAGCTAAATAATAATGC
The DNA here is from genome assembly GCA_039105355.1 of Benthosema pterotum. Classification (NCBI taxonomy): domain Eukaryota; kingdom Metazoa; phylum Chordata; class Actinopteri; order Myctophiformes; family Myctophidae; genus Benthosema; species Benthosema pterotum. Next base: position 20,632,383 of record CM076986.1, read on the forward strand.
TTAGCACACCAAAACGTGATACAGTACAGAAACGGTTAAAAGGTATTGTAGGCAACTTTTTAAGCCAAAAACAAACAAATATATACTGTGTATAGCTATATTTTATATTGATGTCAAAGGCGGACTGGTGGGCACACACACACACGCGCACACACACACACACACACACACACACACACACACACACACACACACACACACACACACACACACACACACACACACACACACACACACACACACACACACACACACACACACACACACACACACACAGTAGTTGTGCTACAGTGGACGGATCATTCATCAGAAGGGCTTCCATTGTCTCTCTCACCCAGAGGGTAAAAGCCCAGTTTTCTGCCAGCCAAGGTCGGGGTCCACCGGCTAATGGCGTGGAGCTCCAATTAGAGGTTACGGAGAGGAAGGTCCCGACCCCGATAAACCTTGTCAGCAGAGAGCTGTCAATCAGAGCGGCGGCGCAGGGGAGGGACCCGTGGTCGCGGCAGTTATTGGCCTGATGGGCACATCTAGGTCTGTCGTGATGAGGTCGACATTGACCCGCCGCTGCGCTTATCTCCGATCAAACATCTGCCGCTGATAGGGGCACGGGGAGGGCGGCGCGGCCGGGCCTCCGGGTTTGTCGGATGACAGTCCACATCACTTACGACTTGAGGACGCGCCGCGGTGGCGGGCGGCGAGAGGCTGAATGGGTTTTCACCGTTCAATTAGGGGTCACCTGGACGCCTCCCATTGTCATGCACACACGCGAGATTCCACTTCCTGATTGCAGTCATCTGCCATCATGCTACCCCAGAGCAGTATAGTGCCATCTGTTTATGGGACTTGTACAAAAGTTCACAACATTTTGGTTCTTTGCACGAAAATACATGCCAAAAACATGGGCAAGGTGTCAGCAAAGGGGTCACATCCATATAGACATAATACACTGTATGTAATTGCAGCGTTGGCCACACTGGACACATTGGCAGGGGCAAATAGCTATAACTCCACTGTAATACATTTCACTCCTAAGGCCTAGAGACAGATTTCTACTTGCAAAAAAGTGATTTCAACTTTACCATTACTTTGTACAACCAAAATGTGCGAGGAAATTATATTAAATGCTCTATGCATTCTAATGATCACAAATAAATTATTATTATTTTAATTTCATCCTCTGTGTTGTGAGAACCTGGCCTCCTTAAAAATAAAAAATATAATTCCTCCACCCACCCCACTTTTCCGTCTTAGTATATTTCTCTTATCCCTTTTACCACTATGACTTGCGGCTTCTGGCTTTACAGAAGTAATATTAAGTATGTCTCTAAATGTCTTGACGAAACGAACATGATGGCCACTATTGTAAACATGCGTAACACTTAACTAGTTGTACATGATTAGCACTGTAATTCTCCATTCCTGTTAATAAAACATTCATTCATTCAACAATGACTTCCATTTTTTCATTGCAACTTTTGAGGAATAAGAAAAGCTGCAAGAACCGCTGCAGGTTTGAGAACCACACTTTCTCAGGAAGCGTGGCTTTCCTTTGCAAATAGCTATGCAGTGAATCAATGCACAGCAGCGATCTCCTGTGGGTATCTACAGGTATGGACACACCACACAGGTTTAATAGTGAGTGCATCGGCATTATACGCACAATCACATCATCCTCCGTTCGATTCCGTCTGCGGGGACCCGCTGTGTGGAAACGTCTCTCCCCAGATCCACATCAGACTAACATAATTTTCGGCGTAACCCATCTGCAAGAAAACACCCACTGTGCTGCCCATCGATGCCCCGAGATACGTGTTGGTGTTCATCAATTAGTATTTCTGGGAAGAAAGAGAGGAGGAAAAAATAAATACCAACATGCTTATTACTTATATTTTCCCATATGCTCTGAAGATGAGATGACAGACGGTAAAGCCTCAGCTTGTGAAGGACTCGTTTATTCAAACAACATCTTTAAAATGCATGAGATGCCGGGACAAACAACAGATCTAAATCACAGGAGATGATTGCCGCGCTCAGAGTTGCTCTGACAGCAACATGCTGATTTCACATACGACATGAGACAATAAGGGAAACATGAAATGCCGCGCCGTGGGATTATGCACTGGTTTATCTATTTTCAAACGGCGGCAGCTGACGGGAAAATCATCAACTAGGCAAAGTACGGAAGAAGAAGTTGCACCGCGACGGGTTGCGTGGATTCCCATGAATCTGTAATGATTCCTATATCATTAACAACAACAATAAAAGCGCAGAGGGGGGGGAAATACATAATTAGTTCAAGCAGCACTCTTTTTTTTGGGCCTGATGCAATAGAACATTGTTTGCAAATCCCCATACCATAAAATCAACGAACTTGCAATTTTTTTTTTTACAAGCATTCAATTGCAATGGTTTGTCCTCCAGTCATTTTGCCTTTGAAGAGATTGAAATTCTGACGAGAGATACAGTATGATGAGAAAGAATTCCCTTCATGACGGAAGTGGAACCTCTGGAGTTGGACTCATTATGAATCCAAAGAAATGCTTTATATGCATATGATTTATATTTGCATTATTACACTGATTTTTACAGTATCCTATGAGACTGGAGGAGGGAAAAAGGAATCCTGCCTTCTACTACATTACTACAACAACAGCGGGTCCCCTCTGGGATCTTCATGCACTTAATACAGGAGAGAAGCCCAATTTTCTCCCTCTTTTCTTTGTAACTTTAAACAGGCTCCACCATGAATTTCAATTGTATCATGTATCAATTTAGCCCTTATTACTTTTCTTATACATATATCCTGCACAACCAATAGCAGAGCAAGTGCACTTTTCTTAAGGGTTTAAAGGGGAAGTCCACCGATTTGAAATTCATGGTGTAGTACCAGCCTGGTGCACTAGGGGCCCCCAAAAGTAGCTACACTATGTGAACCTGCTGCTCTCTCCTGATTGGAGGAGAATTGTGGTGACCTGGGGAACTTTTATTAGCTCCTCTGCTAACGTGGGGGAGGGGGGAAACTCCATATGTGGTTTCCACACCTTATAATAGAGCATTTTAACAGAAAAAAAATATTTTTGGGTGATATCTGACAAAAGTGAAATCACTTCCCCTACCTTTAATATTGTGGGTTTAAAGGGGAACTCCACCCATTTTCAACATTCTAATATGTCATTAATATACCTTAAGAGATGTTGTGTGGACATGATAAAAAGTTCTCCCAATTCTGTATTTCCTAAAAATGGAGGTCTGAAAAAATCAATAACATTGTGAAATACATCTGATGACATCATCAAGATGTATTTCACCATGTTAATGATTTTTTCTTTCAGACCCCTTTTTCCTGAGAGGGTACAAATGGAACCAAATGGACCTGCTAGGGTCCATTTGGTTCACATTTGTATCCTCTCAGGAAAAAAATGAAAATGGGTGGAATTCCCCTTTAAGATGAGGTTGACGGTTTGAATCCTCTCTACATGTCCTTGTGCAAGACATTGAACCCTAACTTGCTCCCGATGTTCTGGTTGTGCATTGCCTGTTTTTTGTCCTCCATAGGCGTATGAATGTGTGTGAATGGCTGAATGTAATGCACTATGCAAAGCGTCTTGGATAAAAGGCTCTATATAAATGCACCATTTTTATATGTCACAATCAATGGGAGCGTTTTTATTGAATAGGATGATTGTCGGTTGGATAAGTGCACACAAGTGTGTTCTCGATTCATTCAGATGGTCTAGTACTCTGGAGAATAAATATGTGTAGTGGCTGCATGGCCTTCATGATGAATCAACTTTACCAGTGAAACGCCACAGCATCAGGCACGTCATGTTATCAGACAACGAGACAGAATGTCCATTAAATTACAACCTGACAAACTGACATTTAGAGTGTGCTTTCAAAAGATATGTATAGTTACATCTTGTACATGAGAGAGTGCATCATAAGCAATATGATACGGCCGCATGCTCCATATCAAAAACGCAGTATCAGACATCAGACGAGGGAGGTGGTGGGGGGGGGGGGGGTGCTAACGCGTACAGTACACTTGTTATTGTTATAGTTCTGTGTGAAAGGTGCATTAAGCAGCTCAACAATACAGCTGCTACAATAAAAATTAAATAGAAATAGCACAACTGCCATTTTCACCCTTATATATTTTCCAATTATTTTTATATGATTTTTTTAATCACACCTGTGTGAAGTGAGGGGGGATTTTATCATCGTACATCATAAGACACTTATGACGTATACTGCGTATCAATAGGTTTTTAATCATTTTGTTGGGACTCAGTTTTCTCAGTAGGGCTTCACGATGCTCAAGTTCCGTAGGGACAGCGCCGCTCTATCATTGTCCGCATTATATGAACAGACTTATTTCAGTATACAAAATTTTGTTTCTATTTGTAGGTTACCTACGCAAAAAGTGGCTCTGTGCGACTTGGGGTTCGACTTGGATTGGAATTATATAGTGGTTTGAGTATACGTTGTCCAGCAGTGCTGTGGACTCTGTACTCCTTCTGCACTGAGTCAGTTGTTGTCGGTGACAAGAAAGATGATCCGTCTAACTCCACACACTCTACACGTCTACACGTTGGGAGATTCCTCAACACTGACAGCAATATGCTGGTGATATGACAACCTGTTAACAAGGATGTGCACATGTGCGTGCGTGTGTGCGCGTGTGCGTGTGTGTGTGTGTGTGTGTGTGTGTGTGTGTGTGTGTGTGTGTGCGCGCGTGTGTGGAGTGCGAACGTGTGGAGGGAGAAGGAGGTTTGATGGAAAGGTGATTGAGGGGGTGAAACCTACTATAAGACATGCAGTCACATTTGAGGAGTGTGTGATAAAGTCAGTATGTGTCTGCCACTGTGTATTTATTTTTTTCCCCTCAGTCCCCCCTTCAACTCTTACACATGAGCAGCATGGACGTGTGTGTGCGCGCGCGCGTGCGTGTGCACACATGTGCGACCAGCCAACCCCCCCCCCCCCCCCCCCCCCCCTCCTTGTTCCCCCACTAACCTCGCCTTGTCCCAAAGCCCAGCACAATACATCACCAGTGTCCTGGCTACCGCTTTGTAATAACTCTGCAATCTCTGGAGCAAACAGTCAGTCACAACGCATGAGGCAACATCTCTCTTTTCTCTTCTTTCTCCCTGTTTTTTTCTCTTTGTGCTTCAATCACCGGAACAATGCGTCAACCATTACACATACTGTACATGTTACAACCGAGAGCGGATTTATACTATATATATACGTAATTCCACGTTGCTGGCCGTACTGCTGGATGAATACTTAAAGATTCGGGTAGGTGTGGAAAAGCGTGGATGCGTGTGGGAAGTTAAAGAAGCAGGAGAGAGAGCGAGAGAGAAAGAGAGAGAAGCGATAGAAGAGAGAATAAGCGAATGCTCTCAATCAGCGAATTACGCCTTCCGTTCTAATTTTGTTCTCTTCCATCACTTTCAATTATCAAAGACCGCCTTTAGGAGGCCGGCCCGGGGTTACTCCATAACTACAGAAAAAGAGCCAATTGTCCCCAGAGCTGTACGTTACATTAGCCGAGTGTGTGAAGAGTAAAACGACTTTCATTTAGCTTTACAGCTGGCTAGCTTTTATATGTGCCTCCGAGAGAGAGAGAGAGAGAGAGAGAGAGAGAGAGAGAGAGAGAGAGAGAGAGAGAGAGAGCCCATCTCCCTCTCTCTCTCTCAGAGCCCCCAACTGACATGAAAAATAAGCGACAGACAGTTAAGACGAACGAAGAGAGAGAGAGAGAGAGAGAGAGAGAGAGAGAGAGAGAGAGAGAGAGAGAGAGAGAGAGAGAGAGAGAAGGGCTGAGAGTGACGAGGAGAGAGAGAGCTGGAGGAGGTGTTGGGGGGTGAAGATGGATGAGGGGAGGGACCGTATCAGCTCACATGCACAATAGCTATAATTAATCTTCAAGCTGCCTTATTTCTTATTACTGGGTTATTTAGCTGAGGAGGAGGAGGATTTATGGCGTGGAGGGGGTGGGGCTAAGGTGAATGGGGGAGGAGTGTTCAATGTATTTTTTTTTTTCACATGCGTGTGCAGGATTGGGAAGTTTATTTTTAAAAAGTATTCCCCGGCGATTACTACTAAAAATCACAGTCAACAACGGGATTAAAAAGTAAAGTACAAGATTAATTTCAGTTACTTTTAACTGTTGAATTAAGTTGTACCATTGATAACCAGACAAGAACGTTGAAGACTATAAAAAGGGCAGGCAGGCAGAGTGCAGCAGGCCCTAAAGTTGATAAGATGGGAAGAATGTAGCCCTAAGGTTGATGAGGTGATGGGGAGAATGTAATCTGCAATGTAACTACAAAACCACTGTTACTGTAATCGAGATTACACATTTTAAAACGTTCTCTAAATCGTTAGTTACTGGGTTTTTGTAATCCGGTTACCTAATCCTGTTACATGTAATTCGTCACTTACCAACCTGGTGTGTGTGTGTGTGTGTGTGTGTGTGTGTGTGTGTGTGTGTGTGTGTGTGTGTGTGTGTGTGTGTGTGTGTGTGTGTGTGTGTGTGTGCGCGCGCGCGTGCGCGCACGCTGCACCCACGATTTCCGGATGTGACAGGTGAGAAAAATGATGCCAACAGTCTGGCACTCCACCCTCTTTGACGATGTCATCCAATGAACAGCCAAATCAGCGACGGCATCCACCAGTCAATATGTTGGACGGCTGACAGATAGAGTTGGCGGCGTTGGGGGGGTGAAAATACACTGTGACAGCATCAGACTTAATAGGCCCTCTTGTTGTCTCGCTAGTCCTGTCTTGTAACTGCAGGTAGTTGTTCCAATAGTCTGGGGCTGCAGGGCCCTGCGCATGGTGGCAGAACTGGGACAGTGATGAGACCGGATTGTCTGTCACCGACGCCACATCACGGATGCACGTATAAATCCTAACCCGGGTCTGTGAAAACCGTTGTCACACTCCTTGACAGAATAGGGTAAAGCTTCATCGGTCGGTGATAGATATGCGGCGTGACATGCAAAAGGAAAAAAAAAAAACAACGTGTTTTACAGGACTCAGGAATACCACTTTACTTTGTGGATTTACATGCGGGGTTGAAATGGAAAAACATAGCCGACTGTTGGATCTATTCAAACGCTAAAAACACAATACTTGTCGTTCAGTGTCACCCAGGGGTTTGTGGTTGATCCCGTCCTATTCTTTCTTGCCTGCGCTAAATCTCTTCCCAGAAATTAGCCGATCTAAAGCATTGCGGCGCCATCGGTGGACTTGAAGATCGGGTATTTTGGGGTGAAGGTTCACTTATTTTCATAGAACGTTCACCTACTGTATTTCTGACATCCAGACCTCTTCAGTCTCAGCATACACTAAGGTCAGATTGAAGAGGTCTTTTGTACATCAGTCAACGTTGAGGCTAAATCAGGACTTTGTTCAGGACTAAAGTGAGCTGTGAACATTGCTCTCTGCCCTTATGTTTCTATGTATGTAACTGTTTGTCTTTTTTGTTCCTGTTTTGCTTCCCGTCAATGTGTGTATATGTGTTGCATACAAGGCTGCTGTGCCGCAAGACAAATTTCAGTGCAAACTGACAATAAAGTAATATATCATATCAATAGGAATTAGAGATTTCGGTGGTTCCCGATACCGATATCAGATACTCGGCTGATATGACCCAAAGCTACTCGTACTCGGTATCGGGAACCAGTCCGATACTTTGAGACGACTACTTTCAATTGAAAATGCTTCATTGTGAATAAACAAAATAAATAACATTTCAGGCTATTATTATTGTGGCAACTGAACATTACAATTCCATTACAAGACATGACAATGAAAATAAATAGGAAAAAAAAGAAAAAAAAAGTACTGCTATGATTAGTCTGTATTGCTGAGTACTAAAAATTAAATACTTGTACTCGGTCTGAAAAAAAAATGGTATTGGGACAACCCTAATAGGAACGTGTGATTAAGTGATTAACTGCTCAAGTAAAAAAAAATGCAGATATCGTACATTATGCTATCATATGATAGCATAATGTACAAGTAAAACGCCTTATGGATGAGAAGAGAGAGACGAGCTGCCTCAGCTTTTATATAATTGTGACCTGCAGTCTGGTATGGCCAGTATGGTATGGTATGGTATTGCAATTTGCAATCAAGAGCATAATTTCTACCAGGTACGCCGCACATCAAGTACTACAGCCAGCAGCAACCAACCGTAGAATTGTTAAATCCATAAAGAGCAACGTTTAATGTGGAGCTAATACTGTAACTCTGTAACTTTGTGGAATTAATAGGGCCACTTGAAGTTGTGGGAGATTTGAGGAAAGCTATTAGCTCCAAAATGGAGACCTTTACTTGTCAGTTAATTTCTCGAGGCTCAGGATTACTAGGGACCACGCTGAGAGCTCTGTCAACAACCGACACGCACACGCACACACGCGCACGCACACACACACACACACCAGGGGCGGATGTAATATGTCCCATTTGGGGGGGGGGGGGGGGCAAGAGGACATGTTAGAGGGGCAAGAGAAAATGGTATGGGGGCAGAAGCGACACGGGCGATGAAGCCGCCCCCATACCATTTTCGGTTACAGGACTTTTATTAGTCAAGTAAAGCATCAATAACAACATCAGTTGTCTTTGAAGTTGCAATAGACACACAGCATGCATAAAACTAAAGGTCTGACTCAGAGAGTTTTCTGTTTTCAATGATGAAATGCTGTGGGTTTAGTGGTGACACAACTGTAGTTATCTAATAGCAGTAGTAGTGTTTCAAATCATTTTAAATATAAGCACTTTAATTTGAAATATCTTGGGTTGTTTTGATGGCATCGTGTTTGGGGGGCAGACTGGGTGTTTAGGGGGCATTGCCCCCCCATGCCCATGCCTAGATCCGCCCCTGACACACACACACAGCAGAGCACAGAGAGAGCAATGCAGCCTGGTGGTCACAGCAAGGCTAATGCCAGAAACCTCAGGATCTGCCATGGCTAGATGGCGCTTGAACTGTTTCACCATCAATATGAGATCAAGTACCCCTCGCTAATGACTCTAATATCGATGCCCTGCACTTACAAAGGCGCCGAGCCTCCAAAATGTCAACAGAGGCATTTTATGTGCTAATGCCATATGGGTGCAGTGAGCTGGTAAAAAGCTTTCCTCCTGCACGCCACGCTCAAATGCTAATACCTCCTTCCGCACGCTCTTGGTCTGCATCATTTTCGGCCCCAGCCGTTACGCTAGATTAGCGGTGGGTGGGCTGACGGGCCTCGCAGCGAGTGGTCAGCCCCTCGCGTTGGTATAGCTGGTTAGCGGTCCTCCATGACGCAAAAAACCCCAAGCAGATTGGTGTGCTGCAGCAAGGCGGGGGGGACGCCGCCAGCCCCGACCTTCTCATTACATTTATACGTGGCTGCGAAAGGTTAAGCCGTTTTGAGTGGGAACGCCTTTTTGGAGTGGTTTTCAGCCATCTTGATATCAGGGCCCACTATTTATTCAGAATTTGAGCCACCCACGGACCACCATTTGTTGACATTTTAGCCCCACAAACCCCAAAACTAAAGATTTATTTTGCTTTCGTCCACAATTCCAGGCTGGATTTGGGAAACAAAACAGCCAAACATACAGATCAAAATGACCATTAATCTTCTACATTCTCTAGTTGTGCGGCCTAGGGATATTTCAGATTATGGATATTTTTTAACATGTTTTCGCTCCCAAAGAGGTTAACCACCTTGCCTGGGGACCACCTGGAACGAAAAAAAAAACAAAAAAAATGCGGTGCAAATCTTGGAATATTCTGTCGCAGCGAATGTTTTTTTAAAAAGGTGTGGTAAGTGATTTCACTTATTTCAAATATTGCTATTTTCTTCTTTTTGGGCTAATCCCTAGTCTCAGTTTGGGCTTTGGGAGAAAAAACCTTTCATCCAATGAGGATGAGAAGGGGTGGGCCTTGCTGTAGTACTGTTGGCATGTTACAGTTTCCCCCGCTGTACATTGTGTGTACGTACACATCTCATTACTGGGACCAGAGGGTTTTTCCAAATTACCCCAAATCACTGAATGCTCCTTTAACTCAAATATTTTGTTTCTAGGGTGGGGGTTTTCAACAGGTGCTAGTAGCATTTCCCAATTAGGAGGGCAAGAGAAAATGGTGTGGGTGCGGCTTCATCGCCTGTGGCACAAAGCGACACGGGCGATGAAGCCGCACCCATACCATTTTCAGTTACAGGACTTTTATTAGGCAAGTAAAACATCAATAACATCAGCTGTTGTTGAAGTTGCAACAGACACGCAGCATGCATAAAGCTAAAGGTCTGACTCAGAGAGTTTTCTGTTTTCAATGATGAAATGCTGTTGGTTTAGTGGTGACACAACTGTATTTAGTTGGTAGCAGTAGTGGTGTTTAGAATACTTTTAATTATAAGCACTTCAATTTGAAATATCTTCGTAATTCGCGTTGTTTTGCATGCCATCATGTTTGGTGGGGCAGTCTGGGCATTTAGGGGGGCATTGCCCCCTCCCCCATGTCCGTGCCTAGATCCGCCCCTGATTCTGGGGGTCCTTGCCAGGAAATAAGATTCATAAGATATTTGTAGAATCCGTTCTCAGGTCAAAACAGGTTAAGGAGCGCCAGAAGAACACACCCTCATCGCGCAGGAGGAGAACGAAGGCGAGGATAACATAATACCCATCGTTTTCTTGTGTCTAGGAATAGCAGCGCTGGGCTTGGCACAATGATGGGTCACTGCACATGACAGCACTCAAGACGTGTGACAAAATAAAAACAGCAGGAGATGTCACTCAATCCACCGCGCAGACATCTCTCTGCTATTAAAATTCCAGCACCCATCACCTACGACGCTTAAATCTTTACACCTCTGCACTCCCCCGCCGCCACCACCAGCCTCTTTTTATAATCGTCCTGGTGGTGATATTATTCAACGTTGGCGAGTTAAGCTAAAATCGGTGTTTTAGGAGTTGTTTGCACATGCCGTCTGTCACTTGTGCCGTACGTTTACAAAATTGTGCTCCTCTGAGCGAATACCTCCAGCAGGCAGACTTCTTTAGTAGGCAGGGCTGTGTTAAAGGGGAATTCCACCCATTTTTAGCATTTAACTATGCCATTAATGTACCTTCGTGATGGTGTGTGGATAATAAAAAAGTTCCCTGCATTCTGTGTTTCCTAGAAACAGAGGCAAAACACAACTTGATGACATCAAGTTGTGTTTTCTTTTAGGACCTATTTTTCTGAGTGTACAAATGGTATTCAAATGGAGTCTATTTGGTTCAAATCTGTACACTCTCAAAAAAAAATCTTGAAAATGGGAATGGAATTCCCCTTTAAGGCATATTCATAGACAAAATCAGATGAGCTGTTCCTGAGGGCAATTTCCATTAAAGTTCCTATAACATATGAAAGCCTGATTGTTCAAATGTGGTTATTTGTGGGGATGGAAAAAACACAAAAAAGTTGCATTTCATGTGTCATCCCCGTTTAAAGCCAGCCCTAGAGAAACATTATTAGCTAGAAGGCCTAGAAGTGGGAGTCAACCCTTCCAGGTGGACATCGCTCCAAATGAGGTGACCCCTGCTTCACAAAAAAAATACAACACGACATCACTGAGCCACAGTGATGCACAAACCACCGCTCTCCCCAGCACTTCTCTCTGATTTTACTCAACACCGATATGGTGGTCACCAAGAATCGCTCCAGGCAATGTGATTAATCTAGCTGTTAAGTTGCGCTGGGTACAGTATACTTTATAGTTGCAATGACAGCTCAGCTCACACCACACACGCCTGCACGCGCGCACGCACACACGCATGCACACACGCACACACATACACACACAAAATCTGACTCTGTGGGTCAGTCATCCTGATGGAGTTTGCCAACAACAAGTTCTTAATTGTGCTGTAGCAGTCAAATAACAGTAACTGTGGTGTTTTACAACAGTACACAGTCCTATTTTTTTTTTTTTTAAAAAAGCTCCACTGATATGAGATGATCCTCACTGCTGTTCCACCAGATCTCCAATATGTTCAGAGGATGAATGGGATTTGCTCCAATAGCTCTACACTTCAACAGCCTCGGCCTGCGCTCCCTTTGTTCCTCTTTACAATCTCCTGGGTTTTTGTCACTCATCTCCCCCACAAAGGCTGTACTGGCATTTTGGTCAAATCAACTGACTCACTCCTCTGTAAAGATTGGGACAGGGCCAGGGCTTTCCTCCCCGAACGGATTTGAAATTAGGTACAGTAGATAACCCCCTCCCATCCCTCCAGGGGTGGATCTAGGCATGGGCATGTGGGGGCAATGCCCCCCTAAATACCCAGTCTGCCTCCCAAACACGATACCATGCAAAACAACCCAAGATATTTCAAATTAAACTGCTTATATTTAAAATGATGTGAAACACTATTACTGCTACTAACTAACTACAGCTGTGGCACCACTAAACCAACAGCATTTCATCATTGAAAACAGAAAACTCTCGGAGTCAGACCTTTAGCTTCATGCATGCCGTGTGTCTGTTGCAACTTCAACAACAACTGATGTTATTGATGCTTTACTTGCCTAATAAAAGTCCTGTAACCGAAAATGGTATGGGTGCGGCTTCATCTGCGATGAAGCCGCACCCATACCATTTTCTCTTGCCCCTCCAACATGTTCTCTTACCCCCCCAAATAGGACATGTTACATCCGCCCCTGCGTGCCTCGCATACCTCTCACCAACCGCAGGTGTGCCACAGGCTCCGCTGTCCCCCTCCGACTCGCTCCCCCGCACGGTCGATGATGTGACAGGAACAGAGCATACCGGCTCTCTGCAAATTGCAGAAATGTTAAAAGAAAAACGCTGAGGCCTGGAGAACCGCGGCGGTGTTTATCTGCCTGCGAGATCTGCAAAGATGAGCTGACTGATCCAAAGCAAGCAAGGGCTCGGGGACGGGTGGACGGGGGGAGGTGGGGGGCAAAATGAGATTTCTAATCCTAAAACAAATTCTGAGGCGAGGTGGAACAGAAGAAGAGCAAAGCCTCCTTATTTACATAGAGCGCTATCACAAACACGAGGCGACAGGGAAGGCAATCCAGGGCAAGGCAAAATGTCAACCTCATCTGAGTGACCTCGTAATGCAGATTGATGCAGGCGACGACCTGCCATTTAGGCTGGGGGGTCCAGGAAAATTCTACACGGGTTGTGATTATTTGAGTATTCACATTCTCATGATCATCAGCCCTGAAGGCATGTGTGAATTGCCTCTATCACATAAACACAAACAGTAACGACACACTCAGGGGTGGCTCAGGGGTAGAGTCACCGGATGGTAACCGGCACAAGGTTGCTCCCCCAGAGTCACTGTCGAAGTGTCCTTGAGCAAGACACTGAATCCCTAATAGACCTTTAGGTAAGCCCCGCACTTTTGTCCACCCTAGGACACAATAAATACTGGTTCATTTTTGGAACTAGACCTTCAAAATCTCTTTCAAATCCATCAACAAGGCATGCCCTGTGCAGTGGAAAAATATGTGTGTGGCATTTATTTTTAAAACAATGTTTTATCATATAGGAAAGCTATTGGTGGAGAGCTTTGTCTATCACATGTTAAGCTTAGCTGTGATTGGACCATAGCAGTTTGGGGAGGGACTTAGCTAAAGGACTATTGCATGTGCTGGTTGCATAGTTTCTGCAGCCAGTGTATCAGCGTATGAATGTGTGTGTGAATGGGTGAATGTGATGCACAAATCTATATGTAATGCGCCTTGGATAAGGCGCATTGCAGAGACAATAAGAGACAAGGGAATTTTAACACATTGAGACCTGAGAACAGATTCTAAAAAAAATCTGAAAAAAAAAAAAAGTTTCTGTCAGTGGTCCTCGATATTTCATGTCAAGGAGCCCCAAAATCATCTGTTCATGGCCGCAGAGTAGAGTCCTTCACGGGTCCATTTTCAAGGAACCGGCCCGGTTCAGACCCGGACGTAATCGGAGCCGCTCCGCTTTGGACCCGCTGCTATAATTAACATGACGGCTCCGAACCGTTGAATGCCCGGGATGATTTAACCCGGCTCCGAGACGAGCCCGGTGCTATAATTAACATGACGGCTCCGAACCGTTGAACGCCCGGGATGATTTAACCCGGCTCCGAGACGAGCCCGGTGCTATTATTGAAATCATGGGTCCGAACCGTAAATGTCCGAGTACCCGAAATGTCCGAACGCTTTAATGAGTTCTACTAGTATATTATGAATAAGACGGAAGCTTACTGTTAGTTGTACATGGTTGAACACCATGCTGAACACGGACTCGACTCACAGCATAGAAAATAAATCCACGTCGTCTTTAGATGTTGAATCCCAGTAGTAGCTGTACTTTTCTTCTTAGCCATCCACCATTGTGTGTGAATAAAAATAATAATCCATAGTCAACTATTATAACTGCCGTCTCGTGATGGTAGATCACACAATTCATATCTCCGTTGTGGAAGAGTAGTTTCTTTTTTGTTCTTGTGGTCTCTGTCGCACCAGCAGCAGACCATAGTCTTTATTGCTTATCTTAATAATTATTATTATCACGATAGTTAAGTTGTTGCCGGTCTTCGTGTGTGTGTGTGTGTGTGGGGGGGGGGGTGTTGTTGTTGTGATGATGACGTATGCAGTAACTTCCTGCTATGCTAAAGTCACGTGACTCAATGCTCGCCTCTCACTGGCCGGAGGAGAACAAGGGGGGGATGACGAGGGTGATTGACAGCTGTGGCGGCCAATCCCCGGGTTTTGGGTGTAACCCGAGGTCCGAGACGCCCCGGAACCGGCCTGATTGTACCCGGGACATGCAGGGGACATGCAGGAACCGGCCTGAACGAACCCGCGACATCGCGGAACCGGCCCGTTTGTGCCCGGATGTCATTTCTTGTAAACGGAACCGGAACCGGCCACGGGCCGGGTCGGTGCTCGGGCTTTATCGGGTCTCGGGCTAACCCGAAGTACTCTACCGCAGAGCCTCATCTGAAAATATGTAGAAGCAAAATATAGAAATATCCAGAAGCAAAATATTTGAGTTAAAAATGTTCACAGTTACAGAAAATTTGTGATACAAACTCGAGCCTGTAGATCTACTATTTTTCCAACAGCTAAAGTACAGCATAATGCTTAGAAGACCAAACGGTGTTCAATACGGCATCACTCTGGCCCTCATTACTGAGCTCAAACCAAAACATTTCTGATGTAATTGCAAAATCAAACAAGCCTATTCTGCAATTTGCATGCATACAGTTTTCTTGGGTCATTATTCATTAGCAATTCACTTGGGCCTCTCTCTTCTGTTCTCTTGCATTTCTGAGGCTCGATTCAGCCCAGGGAGACAATGTACTGTAGAATTACCAGATCCTCCATCACAGAGACCTTCACGTCTATCGTTAAAAGGGTGAGGATGACCTCCTGAACCTAAAGCATTCAACCATATCCACCCATTGAGATCGGCATGGAAATGTATTCCAATTCAAATGTCTGGTTCTCGTGCTATATTAATTACAAAGAAAGAAAAAAAAAACAAGAAAAGATCTCTACCAAATTAATTAGGCCCGGATTGGGTGAATGAATGAATGTGGTAAAAAGCTAAGGGGAGCAACTGAGTAATAAAACACGGTCTTAAATCATCTGTTGTTGTACAATACCCCCGTGGCGAGCTCAGCGAAAAGGGTTTGCGCAAATTAAATAGCCGCCGTTTATCGGTCGTGATTCAAAATCAACCACCAGAACAAAAGCTGGTTAGCTCCTGCTATCCTCCGTCTCCAGGCTTGCTTCATCTACGCTGCAAAAAAGGAAAGCCTGGGCACGATATAAGGCAGAAAGGAAAATACCGTATCCCCTGGATACGCTATTTTCCTGACCAATCACAGCACTTGTTTCCTTTCCGGAGAATGTAAACTGATTTGCAATAGTGCTGAGCAGTCCCGCCCCCTCGTGACCTCGCCCCTGTTCCAGAAACGGATTCCCCATTCATTTTTCTCATAGACTTTTTGAAAATGATTCATATAAAGACGATTACGCCGCGGACAAAGCCAATTCAGGTCGTGACAAATCATGACAACACACACAATGTTTTCGGACAATCAAGTAAATTCTAGGAAGAAAAACAAAACAAATGTGTTGTATCCTCCTGTTTTTTACTTCTTGCTAATTAGATATTGCATGGTAATATTGTGGTGGTTGTCATGATTTGTCACAACCCGAGTTGGCTTTGTCTGCGGTGTAATCATGTTTATATTAACCATTTTCAAAAAGTCAAATGAGGAAAATCAATGAGGATTCCGCAGGGTTCCGCTAATAGACAGCGTCTACAGCGTGTCTCCCCCAGAGTGAGCACCTACAGTTTACTCTGCCTCGGCCCCATCTCTGCCACCCGTCCCCTGCACCCCCAACAGTCAGGATGGCCATAGACTGGATCCAAACACTGTGTTCTTCTGGCAAAGGGAGCTGCCAGCAGGATCCACTGGGAGAAACCACACGCACCTGCACGTCATGATACTAATTAATTAGTGAGTGACAGAGAGAGAGAGAGAGAGAGAGAGAGAGAGAGAGAGAGAGAGAGAGAGAGAGAGAGAGAGAGAGAGAGAGAGAGAGAAAGGTGCGTGTAGACGTACATTTGTGTGCATGTTTGCATCAATTTAAAGGCGGGGCTACAGTATAGGTTGGACCGGCCTGGCTTTGTGGTTGTGAGCTTGTAGGGAACCTATCTCAGGAAAAAAAAATAGCTCGATATTAGATATTACCGGTCTTGACCAGTCAGAATGGGACACGTTCCACCAATCACCTAGTTCTCAGAATTGCGACATTGAGGGTTCAGAAACTGAGTGTTCTGTTCCAGCAGCCTAAATAGAGAAAAACAGGAGTTGGAAATACAATGTTTCCAAAAAGCCTAGCCCAAATAAGGGCTATTTTAGGCATGTGTGTAACATGAAAAATGTTAGTATAGTTACAATTAAAAGTCTCATTGCTCATATTTTAATAGAATACAGTATAATGCTGGTATTTGACGATATTCGGTATTAGATATTTTTATAGACCCAACGATATTACTCGGTATTGATTTCCAATATTGCGATAAACAGTAATATATTGCCCAAGACTACGATAGGGTAATAGTGTACACAAAATCTGTGTTTGTAAACAGATTTGAATCTAACTCCAGAGCCAAGCAAGTCTGGAACTGCAACATCCAAGTAGAAGTGTCAGAGTGAAAAAAGGCAAAAAAAAGAATGGCTAGTATATACGGTGCATATTTTGATTTTTGCCTACAATACCTTTAAGTGGTTAATAATAATGTAGACATTGGATGCACTCTCTCACTACCGTATAACAACTCTCAAGCAGTGTGTAAGCAGATCCTAGAATGGCCATTCATAGCCTTGGCCGGCCGCGTATTATGCACGCTGTCGCTGTAGCGTGGCAAGGCTCCATTACATCATCGCTGACATCTGACCCACCGCCGACACAAATAGACCCTGTTGCTAAATGGGGAAAATGGAAGGAGGGCAGAGATTTATCACCCCAAAGTAAAGCATAATATAACTCAGGAGGGCTTGAATGATTTAAAATCAAAACCAACCTAACGAAAGAAAACAGTGTGCTCTTAGCAGTGTAAGACAATCCGTTCCAAGAGCCTCGACCCCGCGCGCCCTGGAAAACAGCAGATTTTCATTTGCATAGAGGGCAGTCGAGCTGGCACCGTTCCCGCGCCACAAGATCCTGGCACATGCGCTCAGAAAGCTCACACGCTTTTGCCTTCGCTGGCATCACTCACGCTCGGTCTCTCAATCTACGCACGGCCAGCAGGTCCA
This sequence comes from Benthosema pterotum, assembly GCA_039105355.1. NCBI lineage: Eukaryota > Metazoa > Chordata > Actinopteri > Myctophiformes > Myctophidae > Benthosema > Benthosema pterotum. The sequence continues at coordinate 20,650,221 of CM076986.1, forward strand.
GCCATGACGTAAGGCAGAGGGTATTTCGGGAACAAGAGCATGGGTTCTCTGTGAGCGCACCGATAATTTTAACTGGGCTAACAAGATTCCTTCCTATCGCAGCACGCCAGCGGAGCATTCTGGTGACAAAGTTATTTCGAAAATTCTTTATGAGGCACAAGACTCAGTGGAAAGAAATAACACATGGTGGGATAGAGGAGCGACATGGCATATCTTGGTGCTATATGAGGTTCAACAGCCAAGGATGGGTGCTAAAAAAGCTGGGCATCCTCGAAATAGTCACGCGGGCGTTTGGCTGGAGTGAGATTCTAATTGTGTGGGTGCTATGCTGTCCCTTTGCTGCTAAAAAGAGAACACTCTTAGCCACTCAGACAACTAATCTGGCAGGGCCAATATTCCCAAAAGTTGACCTTATTCTAACATAAGCCAAATATTGCACGGGAAGTACACAGCTTTGGGACTTACCCTAAATCATTACAATAAAAATTGAATTGAACAATTTAATCCAGTTTTCGAGAAACTGCATAACAAATTGCGATGGACATTTGTTGTTGCCGCCACCGCTGCTGTAATTCACATCTGCAACTGCAACATCTGCAACATCTGTCATCACCTTTCTGGGCATATCGCCATGTCCTAGATTTACACGGCGCACCTTGCACCCTTACATCACCCTCACAGCACTCATCAAACACAGGGGATGGAGGTGGGACGGCATTGAGCGTTCCTATAAAAAGGAGCAAACGGTAGTCTTTTCATTTGTGGTTCGCGAGGATACCGGTTTCCGGGTTTCCTGTTGCAGTGCTTTGTGCGGACATTGCATTTTCCCCATTCCCGGGTTTCGTGTAAAGCGATCCCGGTGGACCAGTGTTCCGGACCATCTTGAGTGATCCGTTACTCAGCCATGCCTACTGCACCCTTTTTAAGTCATCCTTATTCGAGCTTTGGCAGCAGCTCTTGCGGAGCGGCAGGCGCACAGTCCGAAATTCCATCCCGAATGCTGCTTACGCTGCAAGTTTTCCATCACAAAAATCAGGCTTGTTCTTAATTTTTAATGTGCACACGGCACACCTACACTGCAAAAACAAAATGACAGCTTAAACAAGTGTATCCAAGTTGCATTTACAGCAGATATTCTAGTCATCTTTTGTTTCAAGACACTAAAGGTGTTTACACACGGGTGCATTTTCTTCTCGGCCGGCTATCAGAACGAATTTCAGAGGAAAAAAAAAACACTTTGTCAATCACGTGTGCACACTGACAGAATATTTTGCCTGTAAAACTTTTTTTTTTCAGACCAGAGTTCGTTTTATCAGCAGCTCTCTAGTGTAGTGGTTTTCAACCAGTGGTCCCTGAGAGGATTCCAGGTGGTCCCCAGGGTAAATGGACAGTTGGTAACCAAATGGACCATTATAGATCTGTTAAATTATATTTAAACATCTGAATTACTTAATTTTCAAGAATGTACACATTTAGAAAATGTAAAAGAATTGTTAGTTTGACCAAGGTTTTGCCAAGGTTTAAATTGTGGACACAAACTTGAAAATCCTTAGTTTTGTGTCTGAGAGACTAAACTCAACATCAAATGGTGGTCCGTGCAAAACGCAGCAACCAACTTTACTTGAAATTAAATGAAGGAAATTAAATTACATTTCTCATTTCATGATTCTGTTCATATGTAGGCACGTGGTTCTCATGTGAACGAACGCCCATATTTATAGACTTGGCTCTGCGGTTGATACCCAAATGAAAATATTGGTGTGGCATGTACTGTATGTTTGAAAAATAAACATGTGCAATTTGAAGACAGCTGATCTACTAGCCTAGGTTGCATTGCAGGAAATCCCTGGCACAAAATATTCCCTTTTTTAAGACTTAAGACTTTCACTGTTCCTTATTCTGCTGGACACCCCCTAGACCACTGTTCAATGACTCCTGCATGGGGATGATGAAAATTAGGTCAGCTCCGTGCTCTCCTCAGGTTGGCAGAGGGATTACACTAGACAATTGACACTGCATGAAAGAAATGGGTTACAACTAGGGCTGCAACTAACAATTATATTCATAATCGATTAATCTGCCAACTATTTAACCAATTCATCGATTTAATCAGATTGTTGACTCTTATTTAGCTATCACCTTAAAGGGAGATTCCACCCATTGTACACTCTCAGAAAAAAAGTCCTAAAAGAAAAATCATTACAGATGGTGAAAACAACTTGATGTGATCAAGTTGTGTTTCACCGTGTTAATGATTTCTTTTTTCAGACCTCCATGTCTAGGAAACACAGAATGGCAGAACTTTTTGTATCATGTCCACACAACATCTCTAAGGTGTATTAGTTAATGGCTTGCTTACTTAGTTAATGGAATTTGTTACACTTAACACCAGAAAAACTATGGTTAAATGGGAAATGGGTAGAAACCTCTGTGATTAGTTGACAAACCGGTTAATCAATTACTAAAATAGTTGACAACTAATAGAATAATTAATTCAATTATGATAAAAAATTACAACCTATTATATGAAGATAAAATTACCGGTATATGATAAAAGTGGTGAAGTGGTCCTTTAAGTACTTTTCCAGCCAGTAGATGGCAGCGATGGTGGGGAATGGGTTTAAAACCAATACATAATAATAATCAGTTGCTTGTATTTTTTTTATTATTTATTTGCAGTGTAAAAACAATCCTCTAACAGAGACAACACTGCACCCTCTTCCCTCCCTCCTTTCAGTCCAAATATAAAAAACAAAACAAAAAGTGAACCAGTAAGCCACACTAAGCCAGTGAAAGCTTGTGAGTAACGATGAAGTTAACACACAACATTATTCATACTAATTTGGGCCTTGGCCATGCAGAATCAAGCGGATTGTGCTCAGACAAGTATAAATTGAGGCGTGCGGCGTTTGCCAAATCTCATGCAATAATTAGCTCCCACCAGGCCCTGGAAAGGGTATGAATGTTTAGTAGTGGAAACAAGTGCAAGTCATGAGTGGAAAGGAGGGAAAAGTGAGAGTCAGGGGTGAGACACAGCTGTGCTTAGCCTAATCACCATGACACTGTGCTTGTTCAGCAATTAGTGTTAAAGAAGTGCCATGGGGGGTTGTGGGTTCAGGAGGAGACCATATTGACTTTATAAATTAAGTTATAAATAATTGTTATTTGTGTGTGAGTGCCCCCCAACTGCGGCAGGATATGTGGATCCAGAACCTGAGCTTAATAGTGTGGGATGTCAAAATCAAATACACGGCGGGCCAAAGTAAAACAAGTCGAGGTCCGGACCCGTCGGACTGTGTTTCAACACAAAGGGCACCGGTTTACAAGGACGTCCCAGGAAAACAGCAAACGTAATTTTCCTTCAAAAAACATGAATGTCCCTTAAATGCAAATAAATAAATGCAAAGATGAAACTGCATGGATTCAAAACTGATTGCATTATTAAAGCTCAGTTTCCTGTTCTGTGATCCCCATCAAGCAATGCTTTCATAGTAAAATCAATTGAGTTGAGAAAATAAAACAATTAGTGTGCAATATACCAGAGGGCCAGTTCTACTAGTAATTAAATACCATCCCATGGGCCGAAGATAATTAATTCATGGGCCTGATTTGGCCCCTGAGCCTTGAGTTTGGCATATGTGGTCTACATCTACAGAACAAATGCCTTAAAATCATGTTAAATTAACAAACCAATATAGCTTCTCATACAAGGAAATTGCTTTAGCCTTTCCAGACTAAAGGGCTTTCCAGACGGCAACGACAAACGCCCGCATAAACGCGGCGATTCTCAATTCTCTCTGCAGTGCCGACATAAAGAAAATCGCCTGTCACTGGATTGAGCTTTCAAAAACATTGCGCGTGTGTGCACGAAACGAGCACACCGCAACACAAATCACTGGACGCCACACAATAAATGGCCGGCGTTACACACTCTCTTTATCGCAGGTCGTTTTCTGAGCACAAAACGCCGGTCCCATTGAAAATGAATTAGTATGCACGATTTATTACTCTCCGTCTGTAAGCCCCTTAATGCACATTAAAAGACATTAACATGACGCTTTCAAGTGCATTCATGTCTAGACAACTCTATACTGATTTGTAAAAAAAAAAAAAAAAAAAAAAAAGGGAATTATGCAATATATTATGTTAAAATTCAAATTACAAAAAAGTAAACACAAAAAACTGCCTGGCTGACAGCATAGTGACATGTCATTAGTCCGAAGGTTCATTGTTTACGGAAATACTAACCCTATCTCTAACTCTAGCACTAAACATAAACACCCAAGTGTGGGGCAGAGCATGTTGGGAACAATGAACCTCATGCAACTATGGGTAGTCTCCATCAAGATGGCTGTGGTCCTGCCTCTAAGAGCAAAGGCTGTGTCTCCTGCTTCTTCTGCAGTGTGAAAAAACTACATACTGTAGTACTGTAGATTTATTGACAGTTAAAACTGGGAAGGTTGTTTGCAAAAGATCTTTGCAAATTATGTCTTGGGTTTTGGAATTGTGTTTTTTTTTTTATCTCAGATAGCCCTACATTTCTACCTGAATATAAAAACATCATAACTACGTACATGAAATGGGTGTCAATTTGTAAAAAGCTGACTCCTACCATCGCTGAACTTAAATGTCCCTGGGGCTCAGCTAAAAGATCCTCCCTGCATCCCGAGACTCATTGGATTGAAAACCTATTTATATCACTGGTACATCACTGTACTCGGCTTCCAAGCATGCACCTGTGCACAGTGTGATGTTCAACAGCATCACTTTGTCACCTTTTGGCACCCTAAACAGAGAGACAGAAGGACCCACATGCAGTTCCTTAGAGTGGCTAGCACCACTCAAAAAAGTTACGGAATGCGTCAAATCCAACAAATATTACAATTTGTGTGTTTGCGCTCGTGCAAGTGTACGCATGTGTGTGTGTGTGCATGCATGTGCATTGCGAGGGCCGTGGTGGATGCGTGAGCAAGCGTGGTACGGCCCGGTTGTTTTCCAGCGGCTCGTTCTCCTAATCGTGTGGAAACTCGCAGTAGTTACAGAAGCAATGAGGGGGGTAATGAGAAAGTAATTTTTACTAATTCCGGCTGGCTCCGCTCCCCATTGTGTGTGTGTGTGTGTGTGTGTGTGTGTGTGTGTGTGTGTGTGTGTGTGTGTGTGTGTGTGTGTGTGTGTGTGTGTGTGTGTGTGTGTGTGTGTGTGTGTGTGCCTTCTGCATCATTACAGGCAACATCTGCAACAACCCGCCAAGCATTCTACCAAAAAAGGGGGAAGAAAAGGAGGGTGTGCGTGTGTGTGTGTGTGCGCACGTGCGCACGCATGTGTCTGTGTGTGTCTCTGTGCGCGCACAGGGTTTGGTTATTGAGTAAAAGATGAGAAGAAAACGGAGGGATGTAGTATGGGAACAGAAATACTCTAAGCTGGAGACAGTGATTGAACAGAACAAACCCTGCGTCAATCCTCCAGGCTCATACTGCCTCCTATTGTCAATACTTCCACTCTTCAGCCGGTCCAGGCCCAGGCAGGACTAGAGCGAAGCCGCCCCCGTGTAGCGAGAGATCGTTTTTTTTTTTTTTATTCCAAAAGAAGTCGGCGTCTGTCTCTGAACAGCTGCCGCTAATCTCTGCTATAGCAGAGCCTCGCGCTAAACAGCTGACTCTGGCCTTTAATCCGGTCCCACCACGACAATTACCTCCGGAGCCCGCAGGAGGGAGGGAGGGAGGGTGTCAGGGGCAGATCTAGGCATGGGCATGGGGGGCAATGCCCCCCTAAATACCCAGTCTGCCCCCTCCCCCCCAAACACGATGCCATGCAAAACAACCCAAGATATTTCAAGTTAAAGTGCTTATATTTAAAATGATTTGAAACACTACTACTGCTACTAACTAACTACAGCTGTGTCACCACTAAACCAACAGCATTTCGTCACTGAAGAACAGAAAACTCTCTGTTGCAACTTCAACAACAATACAATAAAACTTAACTAATAAAAGTCCTCTAACCGAAAATGGTATGGGTGCGACTTCGCCCGTGGCGCGAAGCGACACGGGCGATGAAGCCGCCCCCATACCATTTTCTCTTGCCCTTCCAACATGTTCTCTTGCCGGCCCCAAATGGGACATGTTACATCCGCCCCTGGAGGGTGTGTGAGTGTGTGTGTCGGGAGGGGAGGAGAGGAGGGGAGGGGCCGGGGGTTTAACCCAATTGCCAAGGAGTAAACAAAAACGAAACCCGATTTGTGTGTCCGTCCGTTCGGTCATTCCACGGGCTTTCATGTAATCGCATTTGAATATTCGTCGAACAGCCAAAAGTCACTATCATTTCATCAGGCTGTCGCGGGGATGCTTGTTACACAGTCTGCCTGCGATGCGCACACAGAGAATATTATTTTTTCTGTTTGACAGCTCTGACTGGGTTCTCCATCGGTGGGGGGGTTTAACAACTTTAACTCCCAGATTTACCACGACTTTTGGAATGATTGATGTATGACCCGTTGTCTGATTATCACTCTTATTACTTTTAATTGATAAGCCAGATTAACTCATAAAGTCGTCTAAGTGGTGATTGCACTAAAATTCCAGAAAAAACCCTTGCATACTTAACAACTTTAATTGATAATTGATAAATTAAATAAATTAAATTAAATAATTGAATTCATCTCAAGTACTGGAAACAGTGAAATGTAAAAATATAGACTGTTTTGACAAATTTAAATTAAAAAAGTCAACTCAGTTTATTTTTTTTCAAGTAGACACCTTAAGCTGTATTTGGCTATCATTCGTTTGCACAAATTCACACCAAACAGAGGATTTTCTATATAAATGATTTCATTGGTATTGAGCCTAATGGAAACAAGCCTAGCGACCTACTCAGGCTACTGTCAATCTGCCGAAGAGTTAAAAAAGAAATAATATAGACTTCTCATTTGATCAGAGAAATCCAGTGCATCTCTTACTCCTTCCCATCTACACCAACTCTATTGACTGAAAACAGCAGGCAAGTTCACAATGTGTCTGACGTGTTGTGAGCTCTTAAAGTACAGTAGATGGGGAATGTTTGCTGACTGTTCGCCTCAAGAAAAGGGATGCTATGGGTTCATGTTGATAACTCCTTCAAACCTTTTTTTTTTCACCTCTCTGACCCAGAGCACACTGCTGAGACGGTCAACAATGTGTGCACTGTAAGCCTCGTCCCGCTCACACACACATGTCCACTACTGTCCTGCAACATACAGTATAAGGTCTATACTGGCGCTAACCTCAATCTCACCCGCTGGTGGCCTTTGTCGACCCATACGGAGCGCGCAGGCCCCGAGGGAGAGCGCCCTGTTTGTTTTATCATTTTGGTTTTGTGTCTGCAGATTAAACTCACACACTGAGCCACTCCAGCGTATAGATGACAAACACAGCTGGCAATCTTGTTCTGTGTGAACACAGTGGCCTCACTGGCCATTAACAACGACGGTGCCCAGATGAGACGCCGCAATGCACTTCGACTTCAAACCAGGGCTGCAGCTAAACATTAGTTTCGTAATCGATTAATCTACAGATTATTTAAACGATTAATCATACTCATTTGGCCATCATGTATTGTGACTGCATGCAGCTGATTAAAGAACGGCTACACATGTGTCAGTCCAAAAGGAACCGTGGTACCAATTGTCATGCGTCATATTTTGCTTTGCACCCATGATCAATTGCAATCAAATCCAGTAATTAGCTGCTGATCCGATTCATCGACTCATCTATAAAAGGGCTAGCAGGTATCAGTAGTTATAGATGGACGTCTGCACACCTGGGAGGCAAAACAGAGCCCACGTTATAGCATAAAAAACATCTTCCTACTTTGAGACAAGGCTTATATTCATATTTGAGGTCACATGATCATGCACTGCAGCTCCGTGCTCCGCTCTACCGACTCACACACAGCAGATTAGAGTGTGTGTTTCAGTCCTGCTGAATGCACGCCGCACACACACAGTAATGTTTGTAAACAACAAGCCTGTCAGGCATGGCTGAGATTTGACTTCCCCTTCCCCCAAGCATGGACATGAAGGAACAGGTCCCATGATTATTATTATAAAAAATAAAATGTTTACCAGACATGTGGTACAAAATGCAGAGAATAAACTAGCGCGCTGCTGACTGCAGATTACCTTTACAGCGCAACAAGGACCAAAAGCTTCGCCTCCCCTGAAAAGCCATCCATAGTGAGGAGGAGCCTATAGGAAAAGTTGACATCAGCAACTTCAGCAATAATATCTGGACACTTTGTTCCGCTCTTCTCCCAGGGGGAGGGAAAAAAAAGAAAGACGATGGGGCAATTGTTTGGCAACCATGAGCGATTTTGAGGCTGGCAGTGTTATCTGGGAGATGCAGTGGTTTGCCATTATTGTGCCCCTACGCTTATTATAGATTCCATTAAGATGGCAGTTAAATTGGACATGCCTGTCCGATTCGGAGCACCTTGTTTTGTTTCAGAGCACTTGATGCTGAGTCATATAAGTATTATTAAGCCTCTCACAAGATAACAAATGAATTAGAGAGACAAGCAGCCTATACGAGGAGGTGTCTGGGTTTTATTTTCACCTCCAGGGTTTCTATCAGTGAAAAAGGAAAAAATGTAAATCAAAATATTAGCTGAGAGGGAAGGTATACCTTAAAATGGATTACCCATAAAACTGCAAGGTCAAAATGAGTACGAACGATAGCCCTAAAACTAACCAAATAATGAAAAGTAAAAGTTCACAAAATCAAAAAAAAAACAAAAAAAACAAAACAAAGCTTGTGAAAAGTACGAAAAGTATGACGAGTAGTAAAGTATCGAAAACAAAATTCTAGACAAGATGAACTAAAATTTAATATTTCTGAACAAACACAAAAGTATTTTTCGTGGATATGAAATCATATCTTCCAGTTTGACGACAAAAGTATTGGCGTCAAAATAAAGCATCTAAAGTAAAAGTACTCATATCTTCAGAAAACTGTCAGATCTGAAAATGTAGCCGGTAACAAGCTCACGCAAGCTCACGGTCAACTACGCAGAGCTTGGTGATCGACTATTTTCAAATAATTATACAATATTTAGGCTTATACGCATGTTTTGTAACAATATTGTAGTAATCTTGTATTGATATGATATATATGATAGTATCAAAACATTGAAATGCATCAGTAAAGTAAAAGTAGTTGCTTTCCTCCACTACAGAAAAAGAATCAACAAGGTAATTGTCAACATTCAGATACAAGGCTGAATACAAAATCTAAACCGAGATTTCCCGTATTTGCAGGAAGTCGTCAGTAAAGGCTGTACGGAACCTGAGTAGCCCTTAGGGCTTTGTAGGAACTGTATCTCTCCTTAGGGGCTTGGGAAGAAGTGGAGCTGGTCAGTGCCTGGGCCTAAAGTCTACCTTTAGATACTCCACCTCCTTTCTCATACTCCTTTGCAACTTATGTAAGTTGACGTGATGTCATGCTGTGACATTGCTGTGTCGGCACTAATCGATGAGTAAATGCACAGTAGACCCACTGCATTCGCCTCTACTTGAGGCAAATATAGTGTGAGCAAGTTTGACTAAAATAAATGAGTGGCCATTTTCCTATACCGCATACAGTTCTTTTAAAGCATCCGACTGTCCTGATAAGAGCATATTGGTATATTATTACAGGTATTATATTGTTATGACGGCCATTTGGGACCTCAGTGCTCTCACTTTGGAAAAGACTTGAAGAACCATACCTGTAGGCTATGGCAATATAAGTGGGACATGAATGACTGCCGGAATCTGCCAGCGGCTTTTGTATCGACACTGGATAAGCAATACACTATTGTAACACTCGCGTGAATGTGTGCGGTACATCTAGCTCAGCTATCTATTGCGCTAACCACTCTGTGCCACGGACGATCGTGAAAACAGAAATGTCTCCGGGTTAAAGTGTATTAGCCTTCATGTTATAGGACATTATATGACCACATTTTCATATTGAAACGTATCATATAACAAGGTGAAAGGAACATTTGGACCATTCCTCCAAGGTGAGGGCTGAAATGATGATGATGAATGCCATGATGAAAGAGAATGTTTCCTCTGTGCCATTTTTTTCCCTTCTTTTAAATAGGCCATTTCTGCACATGAAAGCAGAACACACCTCCGAGCACCGAGCAGCAACCCAGTGGAACCACCACGCAAACAATCAGATTTCCCCTCATAGCAGCCACTTCTAGCTTGTAAGACATTCGCCTCGCATGACTGAGGAAGGAGCACATTGTAAATGAAAGATTAGTGTGATTGTGTTACATTACTGTGAGGTTTCCCTCTCAGCCCGGGCTGATTTGTGGGCCCGCTCAGCGGCGTTTCCGGCGCACTCCCTTTGTAATGGATGTACTGGGCCTTGAATTGTTGTGCAGTGGAAGCAGTTCAATTAATACTGTGCCACCATAAAATAACTATTGAACTGACACGCGGGTGTAAATGAATGAGCCCTTTGCAGTCACGGCCCCCGGGAAGGGATGTGAGGACTGGTGAAAACGGAGCGCCTTTGGGAGGGGAGGCGGACGACCGTGGCATCAACTAAATATTCCCTGCCGTCTCGCACAAGAAGGGGCGAGTGAAAGATGGGCCTGTTACTCCTCTTGCCACTGACTGACGATGGCTCATTTGAATATTTTACGGCGGCCACTAAAGAGAGCAGAATGATCTCCATGATTAGGCCACGTCCCATCGGCGTAGCAGTAAGACGCAATACAGGACAGGTTGTGATGGAAGTAAGGCTTGTACTGGGGCCACGGATAGGACGAAAGCGGCAAAATAAATACTCAACAGCTTAACCCTCTTATTGCCCTTGACGCATTTTATGCTTTAAATAATTAATGCCCTTGATGCCCTTGGCGCATTTTTGACGCTTTATTTAATCCCCAATGATTGTAACATTAATTTCAGGTTATTAGCATTTTTTTAGCATGATCGGCTAACGGCAGGTTCTACCCACTTAGTAATGGCCAAAATCCCAGTTAGTAGTGCACACTTGCACGTGCGCGGTCTGTACAGTATGTCCATCGGTGATCATAATCCAACCATCGGTGCGTCATTACAGCTTGATTTGACTTATACTGTATATGATAGAAAACACGATCGCTCCAATGGAGGTTCAGACGATGATCACACAACCACACAGTCTGCCTAGCAACAGCGACACGGATAAACAGGAAGTACTCTTACTCTATGACCGGAAATGCACTTCATTTCCGGCCATCGTCCGCATTACTGCCACCTACTGGGTGTTATCATATAGTATATGGTCAACTCTACAAATGACGAGTATTTGGAATCATATGCTTTATTTGATTGGCATTAATTTGATAAATAAAAAATGTGAAAATTGGGGTAAATTGTTGGCATTATGAGGAATAGTGGCATGGCCAGTAAGAGAGTTAATTGCAGAATGAGGTCATTTGAAAAAAATATATAATTGTGGGGGGCACAGTGGTTAAGTGCTGTCATCTCACAGCTAGAAGGTCCTGGGTTCGAGTTTGCATGTGTCCCTTAGGGTAGGTACCCTCACAAAACCATGCAGTAATCCTGGTCTCTAGACTGCCTCACCCTGGCCAGCCGGGGCGCCTGATGGAGGGGTTGGAATAACGTGTCCAGCCAGGGAAACTCCCTCAAATAAAGAAGTTACGCTGCCTCCCCAGGATGTGTAGAGTCCAGGATCACATTAGGAATTGGTGATAAAAATGTGGATGAAATGAATTAACAGACAAAACTAGAACTGCAAATTGCACACAAGTAAGCCATGCATGGCACAAGTACCCCCTGCACCTCCAGGAGATAATACAGGAGATAATCAACTAATACAGCAAATCAAAATTTGTTCTCAGTGGTCTGACTGGCCGACCATGGACCGATTACAGTACTTACACTCACTGCCAAGTAGTGATCGGACTAACCATCTGGATTCAAACCCGTTTTTTTCTCTCACAAAATCCAAGTATGTACCACTCACAAGAGGCCCACTCCTCCTTTCAAGGAACATTAGGGTCTTTCAGGGCTACAATGTCAAATGCATTCCACCCATGTCTGAATCCCCCTGCAGTTAAAAGGTTTCTTCTCAGGGCAAGTGTAGGGAGTGGGACCTGCGTTCAATCCAGATCTTGTATGTGTGACTTCAATCATCTAACGCTCATTCCAAGAGAAATCCCCTTTGGCCAAGCAAAAGATGAGGCTTCAGTCTGTGGTCTTTAGGCAGGACTACTCTGTTGTCAAAGTATTAATACTATGGAATACTACTGAGGTTATGACACATCGTACAACCTATAAATATATACATCTCCACAAGGGTAGATCTTGTCTGTGTTGGAAATACTGACTAAGACATTTCGTGTGATGCAACGTGTTCTCAAAAACGCTGCTTTACTTTGGATCTCTTGGACTCTTAAACTCTTCAACTGTGCCGCTGCGCCGGGCTATCTCCCTCACAGAGTGTGCAGACAGTCCTCACAGGACCGTCCCGCGGGGAGAACATATGCAGAGCGTTGTCGAACATTGCCGTGTCTGGATGTGGGACGGTGATCAGACTGAGCATCAGTGAGAGCTGTACGGATGAATATGCATAAAAAGCGGAGAAGGGAGGAAGGGAAGAGACAGGCGGAAAAGGAGGGGAAGAAAAAAAAAAGAGTGTTGAGGACTGCTAGTTTTGCAGTTACCAGGCCCACACTGCTCTCTGCATTCTGATTAAACACTCAAGTTGCAGAATGACTAACTCAATGTTCAGACAACTGCGGGGCAAACGAGAGATTTTAATTTGCACGTTGCCACATCTAGGAGGTCCTTCCAGTCTTAGTCATGGCTGTTATTATCTGTGCAGTAATTGGACTAAGCCATTCTGACTGTGCAAAAACAAGCTATTTTTGAGCCTCGTGTTGTCAGTGAGCCGTGAATAGATTTGGTTGTGGCTGTCATCTTTTTTGGCACTTTCCCAATCCCAAGACTTAACCCGCTGTGACCCCATAGATTATACAAAATGTCTTAACAGTTTTCTACCAGTTTTCTGAGAAATCTATGTTTACTTGCATGAGCAGAGCGAACGCAAGTAAAAGCAATCGGTTTGCACTCATCCTGCTCCGCTGGTTTAGGTAATGACGTAATGGTGACATAATAAAGAGGTGACATAATATAAGTATTATCAAGAGTATTTGTAATAAATAATCTCCTGGAGGTATCGGGGTACTTGCTCTCTGGTCGCTCACTCTGCTCACTCAAAAGCTTGTGCGCAACCCGCAAGTAGGCCCTCTACCAAGTGCAATTCTAGTTCTGTGTCAGCGATGCCAATAATATTTCATGCCAGGGACCCCCAGAATTATCTGCATTTGGCTGCGGACCCAGATATGAAAAGAGGAAGTTCCCGGGACATCCGAGGAGCATTAATATTTGAGTGAATAACATTTGTTCTGAGAGAACATAATATTGAAAGATTTGCACCAAGTTTTCACGATTATCCAAGAATAGAACACCTAAAGCTAATGCTTAAAACACCAAAAGGGCCTCCCGCAGAGAGTGAGTTAACTTTGATTTAATGGTTGTCATCAAAACTGAAAGAAATTGCAGAAAAAAAATTTTTCTTGAAGATTTGGAGTTGGGGGATGATCTGGCACCAAATAAATTAATCGAGGTGTGGGTTAAAGAAAAACATGGTGTGGAGGGCAGGGCGGGGGGGTGGGGTAGAAACTTGCACACCTTTCCATCTTTCCAACTGCTCCGTACCCAAAAAACGGATGTCGTCCTCTCGACGACGGTTCACATGGGTTTCAATTAGTGGGTGTCTAAACGAATTAAGAGGTTTAAAGTCGCGGCTGTTCTAGTGGTGGTATTAACCTGGTGCCTCTCATTAGCCACCCCTGGCTGATAAAGAGAGCAAAGGGACCAGGCGGCAGCAGACAGACACCTTCTCGCTTGACAAGGGGGTGACAGAGTGGATCACGCACGCCTCATGAATAGTAATGGTGGCCGCCGTGCCCACCCCAACCCCACCCCCCTGCGTGATGGCGGAGTGACTGATTCCCGTGTCGACAGGCAGGCAGGCAGGCAGGGCCCAGGGCTGGTTGGTTGGTGGGGGGAGTGAGGAGTGACAACTGACTGAGATGTTTCCCCCCCGAATGGAGGGAGAGAGGGGGAGAAAGCATAGAGCACATAAACAGAGAAGGGGGAAGGGAGGGGGAGTTGCTCTGACATGAAGGTAATGTCATAACATTGTTTGGCTGTCAGAGTGGCCTCCATACTGCCTATATACCCTCACACTGAGCGCAAATAAACTAGGAGGAGTTGTTGGCGGGAAAGGGTAGGGGGGGGTGTGGGAGTTTAAGACTGGATTTGCAGTCCGTGCCCCCTCTGGGTAGTGCACGAAAATCAGCGGAGCATCTCAATGAATCAGCCCCAGCCAGCCTGTTCTTAATGCACTCCCCAAACTATCGATAAGGGGAAGGAGACGCAAACGGCGCCTTTCTAAGGGGGCTGATGTGACTGATAACCTGGCTGGGCACACATACACACACACCAGGGGCGGATCTAGGCATGGGCATGGGGGGTAATGCCCCCCTAAATACCCAGTCTGCCCCCCCAAGCACGATGCTATGCAAAACAACCCAAGATATTTCAAATTAAAGTGCTTATATTTAAAATGATTTGAAACACTAGCCGAGTCAGACCTTTAGCTTTATCCATGCTGCGTGTCTGTTGCAACTTCAACAACAACTGATGTTATTGATGCTTTACTTGACTGATAAAAGTTCTGTAACCGAAAATGGTATGGGTGCGCCACGGGCGATGAAGCCGCCCCCATACCATTTTCTCTTGCCACTCCAACATGTTCTCTTGCCCCCCCAAACGGGACATGTTACATCCGCCCCTGACACACACACACACATCCCCAGCATGCATGCCAGGCCTTGCCCAATCGATAGAGCCACAATGCTTCACTTGGCAAATGCATAGGTGAGCGGAATGCGAAATAAGGAGTCGGGGAGAGAGCCGAGCCGAACAAAGAGACCCAACTATCTAATGGATCCAGAAGGGGCACCGACTGCGTCGCTGCCATGTCCAGGCCAACACAAAAAAAAGAAAAAAGAAAAAGGCACTCTGAGCCGAGGAGTTGTTGGACGTCACACTTCAGTCAACTTTAAAGCCCCGCAAAGGGTAATGCACCTCTGCTCCCAATTGTCTGGGATGTGTAGCCTTTATTTATTTTTTATCAGATCGGTTGAGGGTTTTTTTTTGTCTCGTTGCAGCCAGAGACAGGTATCTGTGGACAGAGCTATAGGGCCTCTAAAGTGTTCATTTGTTCCCTGTGGACTTCCCCGGATGCCACGGAGATTTCAGATTATCACATAGTCTAAACCGAATGTCATTGTTTACACAGAAGAGAGGTGGAAGCTGGAGGTTCTTTTTTCAAGAGAGATGCATACAGCCTGCATAGTTATATCAACCATGGTGTATTACCGGTATATAGTAATAATGATTATAATAAGACTGGAATTATAGGGCTCTTTGTGAGCAAAGACGCCGGTTTTCTCGATCAAATTCAAATAGAATGATGTGACCATTCATGACCTGGTATAAATAATTCAATTTGTTATGTTTTCAGGTGAAAGCAGCAAATCATAGCTTCAAATGTCTTGCAGAAAAAAGCGAGTTGAGAAAACAGGCTTGAAAGGTTCACTTCTGTGGCTTCAACATTACACCTAGCTGATGTTTTACCCTTTCCCTAGTAATTAGGCTTATTTGCTCTACCAAACTGCTATTTTCATGATTTTCATTCCATTCAATGCATTCAATTTAATCACAAATAAAGTCATCAGAATAAAATGTACCCCATGGAAATGTTTATGTGGCAGTTGGTGGCAGTAATGCACAATCTCTGGAAATGACCGCAAACCACCACAAAGTACTTAGTATTACCATAAATATATCAATTTAAGCCATAATGACACACCAATTTTTGGATTATGATCAGCAATGGACATACAGGCCGAGTGCGTGCACATTATTACATCAATTGCGGCTTTGGGAGTTATGCATTCATTTCATGTTTAATTGTCAAATTCAGCTCTGATATTTATTTCAGACATGCTCTAGTATGTGAAGAATCTGCCTGTGCTGTTAACTCAATTTGCAGTTTGTGTAAAAATAAAATAACATCAGTTTTTTCCATGTTGTAAACAGTTAGTCTTATCCCAATGACTCAATCTCAGTCACGAGCAGTCACATAAGTGAGTGCTTGTGCATGACTGCCGTGTGCACCGTTGTAGTTTGAACGCTCCTCGTGCACCTTGGCTCAATGCTACTGTTAAGCAAGGATGCTGTGTTTTCATCAGGTTAAATACACAAACCTAATATTTTTCTTTGCCCGGTCTCAGCTGCACAGCTCCTCAGCATTGATTACTGAAGAGCAAATGAGGAATTAGATTGTTCTTCCACACCATTTCATGGACCCTTACGGTGGAAAGAGACTCAAGATCCAAGCTTCTACATAATAATTCTGACAGCATGTTGCGGGTGCGAATGTGTTCTATCAATAAAGGTATGCAAGCCCAGAAAAAAGTACAGAGAAAATGAGGGGCCGTGCATGCGCCTTTTATTGTTAGTTTGTGACTTTTATCAAAGCATTCTGCAAGACAAGTGAAGCAGCCAGTGTAGTCCAAAGAGTTGTGTCCATTGATCAGTGTTCAGCTTGGGACAAACAACAGGGGTTGACACTAAGGTCTCCGAGGCACTTGCCCATCGGGCAAGTGCAAGTCAGGTACTACTTGCCCTCAGGTCATGGTCACTTGCCCCCCAAAAATATATTGTAAATTTTGCATTTAAGTTTAACCAGATGTAACTCTTGAGAACGTAAACATGAAACCAAATGGACCCTTGCGGGTCCATTTGGTTTCATTTTTACACTCTCAAGAGTTAAAATTCATCATCTTAATTAGCCCAGGTCTACACTGTAGAAGATTAATGGTCATTTTGATGTGTATGTTAATTTGCCTGTTTTGTTTCCCAAATCCAGCCTGGAATTGTGGATAGCTAGAAAGCAGGGAAAGACACAGAGGCAGAGTGCAATGACTGCCTTCAAGACAAATTTATCTTGTGTTGTGTTATAGTGCACTAAGTTGCACACTTGCCCGATCGGGCAACCAAGTAGCAGTCTTCACTTGCCCTACCATTTTTTTTACTTGCCCCGGGCAAGCGGGCAAGTGTTAGTGTCAAGCCCTGAGCAGTACAGAGTGATTCCCTGTTAGAAAATTCACTCAATTTATTTATCCCATTCATTACAGTTAGCTGAATCAATGCAAACAGAGCATGCTTTATTTGAATTTCATTTCTACAGGAACAATACTAGGATGATGCTGAAGGTGCCTTCACACCAGACAACATAATTTGTTCAAGTGGCATAAGTCAAGGTAAAGATGCAATTATTTTCCATCTACGACAAAAGCAAGTTACGCATTTGTTGCAATTAGAGCAATATATTCTTATTTTATCTCATCCTGTGCAACACTAGGGCAGGGGTTCCAGGCTTCACTACACTGGTGCATTATGTCAGACACAGCACTTGGATCAAAGTTTGCGAGACAGATGAAGTGTGGGAGTGTGTGTGTGTGTGTGTGTGTGTGTGTGTGTGTGTGTGTGTGTGTGTGTGTGTGTGTGTGTGTGTGTGTGTGTGTGTGTGTGTGTGTGTGTGTGTGTGTGTGTGTGTGTGTGTGTCCGTGCGAGCACGGACGTTTGTGGGGGGCCAGGTTCTATTCATTATAGATTCTGAAAAGCTGAGCATGATTTCCGGCATCAATTATTCAACCGTACAGCCTGTTTCTTTAATAGCTCTTCCATTGTCCGCTAAATGTCCCAAATCACCACAAAGTCGACGGGGGAAAGAGACAAAGTGTGTGCTCAGCAGGAAACTGCCGGGATGGGGTTTCCTCCCTTCTCCATGGGATTTTCTTTTCTCTTTTTTACTGCTACAGTAGCAGGTGAACTCATCACCCATAGCTGCATGGTCCTGTCACAGGAGTAAGGTGGAGTAAGGAGTAAGGAGTCTTACTGTACTTCCTATGAGCATTTAATTATTTGAATTGATACCAGGACCCACTATTTATTCAGCATTTGAGCATTTGCCTCAAAGACCCCACAACTAAAGATCTCTTTTGCTTTTGTCCACAATACAGACCAAAAGTACCAATAATCTTCTACATTATCTAGTTATGTAGACTTTGGCTAATTCAGATGATGAATATTTTAACTCTTGAGAGTGTAAACATGGAATGGTTTCATTTTTACATTCTCAAGAGTTACATCTGGTTAACCTATTTAGGCCTAACTTAAGTTTTCTGGAAAAACATCAAATATTTATATAGCAGCACCAAAACAATTGAATGTTTGAATATTGTACATACTGTACAGAATCCAAAAATGGATTCCCGCCCTGAATGGGCCAACCAACTTTCCATCTGGTTAACCAACTTAGCTGGGGACCACCTGGAACCCTCTCAAAGACCACTGGTGGTCCCCGGACCTCTGGTTGAAAACCTCTGATTTGCGACATGAGGAGATCCATAGCTGTTTATTTGAGGGACAGAAGTATTACTTGTGTATATGGGATTAAGCCACTAAATGCCTTGATGTCATATAAGACCATAGGCCTAATATTTCCTATCGTTTCGTTATTAAAACGCCCCTAGCGTCTCACATTTTGTTTTAAAATGCTAATTTTGGTCATGGGTGGTTAATGTGGCCGACCTGGTTCTCTGTAGCCTAGGGCATATTTTTCATGTTATTTCGACAGGCTTAAAACACAAATTTACCGGAAAAGAGAGACAACGAGAGAGCTTTACGGCATAAATATGCATTTTAAAAAGTGACGTGTAAATTACGAGTTTATCTCCCATCGCCAGGTAGAGCTTTAAAGCATCACAGGTGTTTGCCAGTAGTATACACCGATATTGCTGATGAAAATCTTTGACAGAAATATGTGTGAGTTATCAATTACAAAAACAAATCTGTGTTTTTGGAGGCCACATCATCTCACACCAGGAACATCAATAATTGGGTTCACACGCTATCGAAATCGAGGTTTCAGAATTTGGACAATGTAAAAAAATGAAAATCAAAAATCGTGGTTTCCCTTTTCCTAGCAATTGAAATTGATGTTTCAGAGAAAAAAAATTGTGGTTTTATTTTATAGGCAAAATCGTGAAGCCCTAACCGATGTCATACAAGTGTTATCCAACACCAGTTTCTTTGGACATAACCACAGAGTTCCAAAATAAACAGGTTCTGCTTTACGACATCATAGAGCAGCTGGACCGAGTTGAGGAATCTATTTCACCCGACAAACTTACAAGGTTCACAGAGACAAAGTTGTCCTTGGTGCTTGTCAAGTTTGACTGATAGCTCGCCACATTGGCGCAGTAAATCCTCCCGACAGAAAGCAGACGAAATGCCGGCTTCCGTATGGTCCCCACAACACACACACCATTTACCTGCCCCTCCTTCTCACGCTTGTGCTTTCCACCTGCTGCACCAAAAATGACGTGTGTGATGTGCAAAGGATTTCTCGCTCAATTATTGGTCTGATTTAAATTTACCACAACTCATAATGCACTACCTACCTACGTATGTGCTTAAGTGACACTTTATAATAACGGTATGTACATAAATCATTTTCACAATATGATACTTGACAAATAACACATTACTTTTAAAGGCTCCACCATGAAATTAATTTTCAATTTATTATATTTTTAATACCAATTTATACCCACTAAAGCCTAAACAACTACTCGTTCATTTTCCCCCTCTCTCAGGATGCTATTCCAAGCCATTTCAGCTGCAGTACTACAAATGTCCAAACCTCAGGGGCATGCA
This sequence comes from Benthosema pterotum, assembly GCA_039105355.1. NCBI lineage: Eukaryota > Metazoa > Chordata > Actinopteri > Myctophiformes > Myctophidae > Benthosema > Benthosema pterotum. The sequence goes on from CM076986.1 coordinate 20,670,121, forward strand.
TACCAATCACCTCACATTAGAAAATAATCTCAGAGGGCCCTTTCAGACCCACCCACGAAAAAAATCACAGAATGAAGGAAGAAAATACTTTTGGAGGTGTAAGAATACACTGGGGAGGGGCAAAATGATCAAAATGTCAAATTAAAGGTAGGGGAAGTGATTTCACTTTTGTCAGATATCACCCAAAAAATATATATTTTTTTCTGTTAAAATGCTCTATTATAAGGTGTGGAAACCACATATGGAGTTTCCCCCTCCCCCACGTTAGCAGAGGAGCTAATAAAAGTTCCCCAGGTCACCACAATTCTCCTCCAATCAGGATCGAGCAGCAGGTTCACATAGTGTAGCTACTTTTGGGGCCCCTAGTGCACCAGGCTGGTACTACACCATGAATTTCAAATCACTTCCCCTACCTTTAAATTATTGTGACCCCCAAGGTCCACATGGAAGCTGTGTTGTTATTAGAACCTGCCTTCCTTTCTTTCCTTTCCTACGCAGTGTATGTGAAACACTAACCACATGTTGCAAGTCTGGTGGTAAAAACTAAAACAAGCCATCCCCAGGTTAAGTGGAACTACTACCCCTTTATTTACTTTTCTTTCCTTTCCTTTCTTCTTTGTAAGTCGTTACACTCTGTGTCCTGCAGGATATTTAGCCTGACGATGTGATGGAAATCACAGAGTCAGCAAGCACAGTATTTAATCCCCTGGAGTTAACATAAATTGGGGGATAATAAAAACTATATGTACACTTCTATTGAGGACTATGTAGTAACTAAGAGGAAAATGGTAGAGACTGTTTGATCCCAGGCACCCAGAGTTAGTGCCCAAGTGTCCTTGCAAGACTAAAGGACCGGACCCAAAGAACCCAAATTCAAATGTATGGATGTAGACCACTTATCCGGAGTTGGTGACTGACTGACTCTCTCTCTCACTCTCTCACTCTCTCACTCTCTCACACACACACACACACACACACACACACACACACACACACACACACACACACACACACACACACACACACACACACACACACACACACACACACACACACACACACACACACACACACACACACACACACACACACACACACACACACACACACACACACAGAGCTAGTGGGAGACAGATTAATGGTCAGAAAATAGTTTTATTTAAAACCAACACTACTACTTCCGTAAACAATAATCACATGCACCCAACGCAGATGTCAGTTTTGCCAACAAGACCGCCAACATTTGGTGAGGTTGTATAGAACCGTGTAAAACCATATCAAAACCGTGTCTTCCGGTTTTAAAACTGTAACAGATACATATAAGCAATCAAGCAGCCTAAACGTAACCCTAAATACCTGGAGAACAAGTACCGTAGTAGGAGCAACGGCAGAGAAGACCATATAATGATCGTCATAACTGGGTCCTCTGTCTAAGAATCACCAGCAATTCCTTCCACTACAAATGGGCGACCCCCCCCCCTCCCGGTTCTGGTAATTAAAAGGAGTCCGTTATGTGGAGAGATGTGGTGGCTGGTGACGCCCACTTTAACAAGAGCAATAAACGCCACCCTGTTTTTTTTTATGTTTTATGCCGCAAAATTGTGGTGTAAAAAGGTGCTCAAATCAGATGAATGACAGGATGAAGGACAGCTGCCGTCCTTCAGCTATACTGACGCCATTAGACGATGCAAATGACCAACTGTGGCCCGGGCCAGTTAATTAGTCAAAGAGAGCCTAATCAGGGTTTTAGAGCCGCAGTCCTCCTCCAGGGTGACATGCTATGCTAATAGGGGTCCAACATGAAGAACCTGCATGCGAAATGCTGGCATGCGTGTGTGAAAAACCGGGAGAGGGAGCGCTCATTGATTTTCGGCTTAAGGAATTATAGGTTCAAGTATCCGGGAAGTGGCTGTAGCTTGATAAAGTGTTCAGCGGTGCAAATTGCTCAAAAATATGGTAAAGTTTAATGGGATGTGTGAGGGGTGAGGCAGTGGTGGGCACACAGTCAGTCAACATAAGTACTTGCATTGTACTATAGTAGTATTGTACTGTATTTTTATGCAAGTCCTGCTATTTTAAATAGGTGAGAAAATCTTTTGGGACATCTTTTGGGAATCTTTTTTGTCACGAGTAGGAGTATTTTTTTTGTATGAGACAATGCATTGATATTAAATTTCTGATTTTGAATCCATAAGTATTTTATTTGACTGAGCTGAATGTAGTACTTGTAGTGGTACTATTTGAGTAGGAGTATCTATATTTCCATAATTGTAAGTACTGGTTCAAGTACTTTTAATTTTTTTCTGCCTTTATTGAGAGTATCAAGTGTAGATAGACAGGAATGAAAGGGAGAGAGAGGGAGAAGGGGAGAGACGTGCAGCAAAGGTCATCATGTATGGGACTTAAACAAGTGGCACAATGTCAGGCCAGAGCCTGGCACACCCTCGGGGTATGAGTACTTATTTGTCCAAGACTGGATGTGTTTGAGAGAGATGGCGGCTATAGTCGCACGCTGTATTTCACTCGGACACTTAAGGCAGTAAGGTCTAGTCAAAAGGGGGCAGTGGTGAGTGCCGCGCTTGTTGTGTGCCCATACTGCTGCCATGGTGGTCAACCAGGGGTTGACACTAAGGTCTCCGAGGCACTTGCCCAACGGGCAAGTGCAAGTCAGGTTCTACTTGCCCTCAGGTCATGGTCACTTGCCCCCCAGGTTCCAGGTGGTCCCCAGTTAACTTGGTTAACCAGATGTAACTCTTGAGAACGTAAAAATGAAACCAAATGGACCCTTGCGGGTCCATTTGGTTTCATTTTTACACTCTCAAGAGTTAAAATTCATCATCTTAATTAGCCCAGGTCTACACTGTAGAAGATTAATTGTCATTTTGATGTGTATGTTAATTTGCCTGTTTTTGTTTCCCAAATCCAGCCTGTAATTGTGGATAGCTAGAAAGCAGGGAAAGACACAGAGGCAGAGTGCAATGACTGCCTTCAAGACAAATTTATCTTGCGTTGCGTTATAGTGCACTAAGTTGCACACTTGCCCGGTCGGGCAACCAGGTAGCAGTCTTCACTTGCCCCACCATTTTTTTACTTGCCCCGGGCAAGCAGGCAAGTGTTATTGTCAAGCCCTGTCAACTACACACTCACTGTCTGACATGAAACCCACACAGGCATCCTAAAACACAAACTCTGAGCTCCATGAACTGTTTCTCTGTGCATATCAAGCATCCACTGCTGCCACCCTTCTAAAATGAACTATAATTTCTACCAAATCATCAGCATGCTAGCACGTTCCGCACAGGACAACACAAGACAGTAAAAAACAAAAGGTTGTCCTGACTGATGATGTAATGGGAATCTTTTTTCTTTTTTTACAAGTGTGTGTAGGGGGTGGTTATATTGATTTCCAATGGCACGCTGGCGACCGACTTTGTGGCTGGCTGTCACAATGAGGCCCCGGGTAAGGTGACCAGGCTCCACTCAACGTGATAAACCTGACATGTCATCGAACAGGTAGGACGTGCACGGTGTCCCATACAGGCTGCCTTCACTATGACATTCTCATATACACCGCGTATATCTTATCATGTGCCTACATGCCATTGATGCATGCATAGCACGTGCGCACACGCACGCACGCACGCACACACACACACACACACACACACACACACACACACACACACACACACACACACACACACACACACACACACACACACACACACACACACACACACACACACACACACACACACACACACACACACACACACACACACACACACACACACACACACTTGAAGAATTAGTGACATGTTGATTGTGGCCATGATCAAGGCAATCCAAGACAAGTCAAATCTAAAGATGGATCACCCTGGATGAATCAGAGAGTCAGATTGAGAACGGGATTAAATCAATCATAACAGGTCTGGTCCAGAATGGCTTAGCTATAGCTTTATTATTTGAATTGGGGCACTGAATCCCTAATTTCTTCCAATAAGCAGATTGTTGCCTTGGCATGGTTTCATCCACAGTCTGTGTGAATTAAAAACAAAAAAACAACAACATATGAATACACTATTTACCACAAACCGCACATGGGAAGAAGAACAGGTAGCAAAATTGTCTGGACTGGGGTTATGACCCCTCTCTAACCCATTTAGTCCTTACATTGTAGATTCTACAAAACATTCGCTCCGAAAGAACATACTGAAAGATTTGTGCTGCTTCTCACAGTCTCCCCCAAAATAGCAGGCGTTCACGGCTCATAGCACGCCACTTGAAAGTTAAAAACACCACAAGTACAATACAGAATGGTCTAACACAGTTTATGGGACATGCATTTTCCCCACCACAACACACACTGGACAGCAAAGCCAAGCCGCGCAGAAAGCAAAATGCGCAGCGCGACCAGCATCACGGGGCGCCCCCCCCCCCTTCCACAACACCACACAAGAGGTCAGATCCAGTCTTCTCCCGCCCGATAAACAACCATAAATCAGACGGTGGCGAGTTGTCCGCCGTAGCAGATCCATCATGGTCCGACCTACAGCGCCTCACACATGCTCGCTGAGCGGCCAGGCCCCTGTTAAGCGTGGCGAGGAGAATAGAAGGGGGGGGGCCCTTATGCAGATTGATCGGTCCTTCTAAATGAGTGGTGGTGGGGTTATGTTGATCGATTCCATGGATAATTGACTGATTCCTGTGTTGTTAGAAGTGGAGAAACGACTACATGTCAGAGCTGTGATGTGAGGCGGCCTGCAGGCATCCTGAGATATAGACGTGGCTCGGTATAGCCAAAAGCAACGGAGGAAAGCTTAAAGATAAGGAAAAAAACAAAACAAAATAATGTCCTGCTGACCGGAAATGTTTGACTCGCGAGCAAGTTAATTACAGCGATTTATAACGCACAAACTCTCAAAACGCATCCTGAAATTAGACCATTCAGCCGCAATTACAAAATGAGGGTTTATATTCATCAATGCCTATAATTAGAACATGCATAATTGCATGGTAGCTTGTGATATCTGAATACATACAATCAAAGCCAAACAAGTGCTGCCCTTTGCTCACTATTATGTCGTCTACCTGAAAATGTATTTTCTGTTCATCAAAGAGCTGAGCAGAGAGGGAGACTGCTATTGAACACTACATCAACGATTACCATCAGAATATAGTGATTCGGTGATTAGGGTGATTTGGAAAGCCCCCCAGTCAGTTCCATCCAGTAACAAGATGTGTACATGCACTCGCACCACAGTGGGGAAAAGAGCATCAGGCCAACCGCAGGCCCCTCTCATCCTGATTGGATGAAGGCTTTCTCACCCGCCACCAAAAGCGAAACCTTGTTTTTTAGACCCAAAGAGCTCACTAAGGGCAGGGAGGAGCTCCTTATATGGTCACCAACACACTATAGTAGAGAGGATTATACAGGAAATAAGACAAAATAAGTCAGATCACGCATCCTTAATTTAACTACTCCTTGGGGTTTATTATTGTTCACCCAGGGATTTGAATGCATCATGAGGTGACACACAGAGAACAGTGGTTGACACCAACACCTGTCCACCTGCCTGGTGCAGGTAAATAAAAGTGTACTACCTGGTTGGCCCGACTGGACCGGTGCCCATTTTCATTGGGCACACACAGCTCTGTGCAACCTAAAAGTATGAATTGGTGGCACCTTTGCGGCTGACCATAATTTCTGACAGATCCTAAGCCCAACCATAACCCCATCTCTAACCCTATGCCTAAACATACAGGCAACTGTATAAATGTACAGAGCGCATGTTCACCATTGTGCATGTCAAATTGGGCGTACTTACAATTATCTTTTCACAATGCGGGGGACCTCGCCATGAAAAAGTTTCCCTACCATCCATTAGTTTGTAAGGCTACTTTCATGTTATTTATTTATTTATTTAAAAGTAAAACACAACAAACAAAACACTAATATTATATACACAATAAAATTAACACTGGTAAATAACAATATTCTTTTTTGGGGGAGGGGCAAGTGCCCCTAGGGCAAATAGAGCATGACCTGTACTTGCCCAATGGGAAGTGCCTCTGAGACCTTAGTGTCAACCCCTGTAACCCTAACAAAGCCCATGATGAGTTAGGAACCCATCAAATGATGCAGAAAGGGAAAAAAAAGGTGGACATTGAGAAGTCGCAACAAGGACACTGATGAATCGAATAGCCTGACTTTTAATTATTCTCTGGGAAAAGAGCACAAGTCCTTGGCTTGTTTACCACTTTGCCAGAAACAACTTATGATTGCTTTGTAATTATATCCTAGATAATGTAAAATTCACCCCCAAAACACACACATGCACTCACACTCACACCCCTCCTTTCAGAAACACGATGCAAAGCGATCAAGCATTCATCATTTAGCCCAAATGTTTTAACTTTTATTAGGGGAGGTAGTGGGGAGGGCTAATGGACTATGGGCAATGGAGCAGCTCGAACAATAACACATAACTCACGCATCAAAGGCACCGATAAGGGACGTCTTGCAGGGACAATCCGCCCTTGTTTTGTTCCTATAAATGCAAATGTTCTCTGACTCTGACTGACTGAGTCACTGAGCAATGAATTAAACCATTGGTTGGCCTGTTGGCCTGACAATGAACCAGCCAATCACTGATCAATCATCCCGACAGGCTATGGGAAGTAGTCTCCCCTAATGCGTTTTTTATTTGCTGCCTTTGACATCCTATCACAGGAGTTCTGGTCTGGACAAGTAGAAAACTATTATTAAATGAATACATTGTTTACTATAAACATCTATTTACAATAAAAATAATAATAGGGCTAGGACCTTAATAAAAAATCTAATTAATTTGAAGATTGTAATTAATTATTTAAAAAATAACTATTATTACCAGTAACTAATAACTATTATTTGACCCGAGAAGCTTTATTTGGTCAATTAAAACAGATTGGCATATTAGTGTACCAATGAGTGAGTTTTTCAACTCACCAACTGGAATCAAAATTCCCATCATCCACTGGGCCAAGCAAAGCAAACTAATTGGCTTCTTCTCCAATTGTGTGCACTTGTATGATCGCTATCCTTGAATCAGTCCAGTGGTTTAGTGCAAAATCTTTGTGCATTAAAATTAGTTAATTGTTTTAATTGTGTTACTGTTTCAGTAAATAACTAATCTAAATTAATCAGTTAAAGTACCATCCACCTAAAAAATAATAAAAGCACACACAGGTCTGAACTGAACATACAGTAGGTCTGAACTGGTGCAGTGCATACTCTGTATTAGTGAAACAGTGCCCTACGATAAACATAGGAACAAAGAGACAGGTTTACAGGTGGGTGTACCAAGAGACAAAGCTGGATCTTGGAGTGGTTGCACCACTCAAAAAAGAGCCAATACCGACAGCTTCATATACTGTACCCTACTAAGTGCAAACAGCTACAAATTCAAACATATTCTACACAGGCTGCCTGTTAGACATGGACCTTTTTAAACGTGTATGAGAGAGAATGTTCCTTTCAAGAGTTACAGTGTGTGACTCACAGTTTAGATGTTGGTAGGAAGGTATATTAATTAATATTTTATATGAATGAAGAACAAACACCAAAAGAATTGTTTGCAGACTGCAGTGGAAGGCAATACGGTTGCATCTGAGACTATACAGTAGAATGCAATTCTCAGCATACTAGTTAGTAAGCAGTATCAAAAAAACATTCAAATGCCCAAATGAACACGGATCCCACACCTGAAAACATTTGTGCCATGCTATGCATCACATTTTTCTTTCTTCTACATAGCTGATTTGCAGTATGCAGGTTTAAAATACATCCTGGAAGCGCCTCAAGGACTCTGAGATTCTGAGAACCACTGATGTAGACAATCTGAAGAATAAAAGTAAACAAATCCGAGTAGCAGAGAGACGAAGCAAGGAGGTCATACACAGGTAAGAGCTGACAATCCAGACAGTAAAAAGAAGGAAATAAAGGAGATTAGGTATAGTGAGACCAACTGGCCTGGAAAATCAGCCCACATAAAAGACAAGTACAAAAAGCAGCAAGGAAAAGGAAAATAAATAAATAAATAAGGAACATAGTACATACTGTAGGTCTCATGCATAGTTGCCTACTCGGGGTCATATTCAGTTGGAATGGGAAATATGAGCAATACATGTTGATCACATGACTACAGAGCTGAGTATTTGCGTTAAAGTTTGGACACAATCTGTAGGCGTAGAGTTGCACAATGTGTTTTGCAAAGATCTGTGCCATGGTGGCATTAACTGGCCGATGTGAAGAAAAAAAAATCATAAGAGTATGCATTCAAAGTGGGCCCAGAGGTGCTGGTAGCATGTCTTGCAAAACAGGCTCCTTATAAAGGAAACTTCGAAACATAATTGTTGTTTACTGTTTAAAAGAATAATTCACCACTCAAAAAAGAAATATAACACACTTTTTTTAGAAGTGAAAGTCACTGTCTGGGTAAATACAGTTTCCGTAAGCAATCCCCAAGTGATGGTAAAGAATGTAAACAACTCCAGGCCATCAGTTCAGCTTGCTTTTAGTATGTGCCTTTTATGATGGCCGCCTCAGTGCCTGAATATAAAGCTATACTGTATAATCCTTTTCCTTCTCTTTTGCATTTTCTCTAGCAGTCTTATCAGTGTTGAAAAAAGTACTTAAGTTTTACTTAGGAAAATTAGAAATACTCAGTTACAAGTACAATTATTACAAGGACATTTATTATCCCTCAAACAGATAAGGTATAAGGTGATTTTTTCTTTTGGGGGTGCTATAGACAACATATTGGTTGTACCAGATGACTAGCTATGAGAACATAATAAATTGTGCACACAGGTGCAATAATAAATTGCACCTGTGTGCACAAGGGAGACCCTGATAATACAAATTGTGTTAATACTGTACAATGATGAGGTTCATTTGAAAAAAACACAAACTTAGTTTGCTTGGTACATTACAGTTACCTACTTCCAAAGAGCAATTTATGGTGATATATATAATATAGCCATATATGAAAACACAGGAGGCACTTTCAACAGAATGAATGAATGAACAGAATGCTTAATATCGATAAGAATTGTTTTGATTCTTTTGAAACGCCCGATATTTTAAACTGGTTACATTAGATTTGTTATTGCGTGCGAGAACAGAGGCGCCTCAGAGAGGATATAGGAAGACAGACGCAATATATACAATCGCTAGGATAGAGGAAGTGACAAGTCAAAGAGTGTGAGAGAGAGAGCCCCATGTGGGACACCCTACGGAGGCGTCGGGGGTCCCAGCTCAATTAGCTCAGCTCATACAGGCTTTCTGCTGATGGGGGAAATCAGCAACCCCACACTTATAGTCCAGGGAGTCTCGCCTTTTTAAAAGTGTCTGTGCGTGCATGCATGCATGTGTGGACGCGTGCGCTTTGGCGAGTGTTGTTTGGCTCTCAGCTTCTGTCCTGCCTGATTGACTGGATCCCCACAGCGCTCTGTAACAAGCACCTGGACCGCTTTGCAGGGGGAAAAAAGGCAACACGCACATATTGCGTGTCAACAGTCACTACAAAAGCTAATAAGTAAAAAAGAAAAAAAAACACAAACTACTTCTTGAGACAGGACTGGAATCATTCATACTGTAGCCTACAAAGTGAATAATAGACCTTGCAGTAAGCTCCGCCGTCTCCCCCAGTGTCCAACCATGGGTTGGACACTTTCCATCCGGGCTGATTCATTCCAATGTAAATGTAACGGGCAGTACACATTAAATATTGCCTTATTTTTGGAACAAGACCTTCAAGGCCTATTATTCATTCACAAGGTATGCCCTATGCAGTGGGAATGTGTGTGCCATGTCTTTTTTAAACAATGTGTTGTCATAATAGGAAAACTATTGGTGCAGAGGGTCTATCATAGAGTACTATGAATAGGGAGAGTAGCGCCACTTCTGTTAACCCCCAATGCTATGGCTGAACAGAGACGGAAATCGGCTGAAAAGCACTCGCGACAACGGCCATTGGCTGAAAAGCCAATCCACAAAGTGCCAAACATACCATATTGCCCATCCACTTTCATTGACAGCAGGACTCCAGTGCAGGCGCGAAGTGTGAGACGCAAGATCAAAGCGTGCCGCCACTCTCTTTTTACAGTTACTCTAGTCTATCACATGTTATGCTTACTGTAGCTGTGATTGGACCATTGTAGTTTGGGGAGGAGCTTACTGACAGGTCTATTGGCATGTGACCCAAAACTTGCCAGAGGCAATTAACAGTTCTATTTCAACAAAAAGCAAAGGTGAACTCTAAATCTATTTTCCATCGCAACTTTCACTTTGAGTCAAGTGAGCCTCTAAAAATGATGGGTTGAACGGCAGACAGCCCCCTAATAAATAAGAACATTGATTAAACTGCCGTTGATGTTGCACTCTTTCTGAAAAAACTTGACCGCGCTGCTGTCCAAAGAATGAAGGTAGGTGGTCCTCTTTACAGATTCAGTGCATAAATCATTGCGATTGCCCCCTTGGACGTGTTGCTGGGATGTCCTTAAAAACAGCCAAGGTCTGTGGAGGCGCGCCGTTGCTATGGAGCGGCCTCCCGACAGTAGCTGGAGGCTGGGCCCTTTTTACAATGACGTGATGCACGTGTGTGACTAAAAGGCAACAAGGAGGGGGGAAAAAGGAATTGCTTAGCCTGCAGAACCCAAGGCCAAAATCTATTTAATCACTGAATAAGGACAGTTCAAGAAGTGGCAATGTACTATAATATTTCCTGCATAAAGATTCCCCCTGCGCGCCTCTTTTGGTGACCCACACGCCGGCAGAGACGGCTCCGCTTATGACACCGAATACATTTACCACTCGAAACCTGCCGACCGCCGAACTCATCTCATCCCATCCTGCAACGCTTCCACTGAAATTAATAACCCTCTCACACACTGTCAAGTCTGTCTCAAAAAAACTCTACCCCCGGAGTGCTGCAGTGCAGTGAGTGCACCAAGTAACTAGCTAAAACAAACAAAAGTAAATAGATAGATTATGGCAATGATAACAGACGGGGCTGAATGAGAGGATGAAGGACAATGATTGGGAGAAGGCTGGTGGGTGGGCGGTTGATGTGTTTTGTTTTTCTCCCTGGCAGGGAGCACAGGGGTCCATCTGAGCACGTGCGGCTTGCTCGGGGCCAGTGTTGGAGCACGTCTGTGCAGAGGTTAAGAAAAGCAATTAATCGGCGGTAGAGATAATCAAAGGAACCACCCCCCCTCCAGACAATTTAGTGTTAGAGGAGGAGCAGCCAGGAGAAAGAGGCAGGCAAGGAACGGAGAGATAGTGAGGGGAGAGACAGAGAGAGAGAGAGAGAGAGAAAATACTTGTTTACAGGGCACTGCTGCACCATCAAAAGCGTGGAGGCTCAGCATTGCCACTGGGCCCACCGTTTCACGAGAAATTGATAACACTTCAGATGTACAATTCAGGCGTTTGAGAGTATGTTTACCTCCCGTGGAGAAGGCAAGAATCTTCTACACGCTAAGCCGCACTTCCTTTCATCTTAGACTTTGCTAAGGTATCACGGGACGGTCACTGGGTTAGGAAGATCTTCCCACACAACCGCAAATCAAAAGAACATCAGCAGAGGTACAGGCAAAGTTCATGAGGCTGATTCAGACAGCATGGGTGGTGGTTAGAGAACACACCCACTGTTGAAAGTGGCTTTAGAATATACTGTATGTTATTATACTGTATATTTCTGGTATACCTGTATGTTATATGTTACTGCCTGGTTTCTCTGATAAAATATTAATGTACCAATTGTACCATATTCCCTGCTTTGGGATGGACCTTGGGGTCCATCCTTGGGTTGGGCGATATCGAAAAATATATCAAAATATGTTTTTCAAGCAATATTCACAATGCATGACATTTTTTTATAGTTATAAAATATATCAAACATTTTTAGAGGTTTAAGTGTTCAGTACCATTGACCTTTCTGCCTAATTTGATATTCTATCAATGCAAAGCGTCACCGAAAGCCAAAAAAGTCAAAAACACTTACAGTTTGTATTACCATCAACATTTTCTGCTATACAACCTAGGCTGTAATTTGGAGGTTTATGGTACCTTGAAATAAGAGCATTTTATTCAAATACAGTAGGTTTAGCTGGACAAACGTCTGCCTTTTCCATTGTGTGCCATGTAAAAAAAGACCAGCTAAGTTGTCTTCTACCACCCTGGTATTTAATCCTACACTGTAGCCAAGCGACAGCAATATCTAGTAGCATGTTCAGTGCATAGTGTGTGCATGTCTCGCGGCATAAAAGCTGCCAGACAGGTCAGTGGTGAGTAAGTGGCGGCAATTTCACCACGTCTTGATTAGATAATTAGCCATCCATATCTTGGCAATATGTTAAAAGGGAAACTGCGTGTTTCTCATTACGTTGACGACAGCCCCTTAAGCTTTTTTTTCCCCCCTGTGCGCTCATGTGGCTGCCATCAACAGAATGGAGTTCAGCAGCCACGTACTTATTGATAAAGAAAAGGTGCTACTATACAAGTGGTGTATGCAAAAGTGGAAGCCATTTAAAAGTAATGGAATACTTGGCTGACAGAGTGAGTGTGTGTGTGTGTGTGTGGGGGGGGGGGGGGGGGGGGTGTATGCACAATGTGCATGCAGCATTTTGCATTGTTGCCGTTTGCACTACTGTCAATCTAGCTGTGCAAATATAATTATTAGAGACACATTAAGTCAACACGGTTCAACTTCCCATTCATTTATACTCAAGCTACAGGCAGGTTAAAGAGCCCTGTGCTTTTCAGGGTGGAATACAGAACAGACACAGACTGCCTATTGGTTCACCAACCTATGAGCCCACCTCCCCTCTCCTCTCCTTCCCAGGAAAATGCAGGGGAGAACATTGACGTCACCAAATGCAAAGCAACGTCAATTCTGCACTGTACAAAAGTACAAGCTTCATTCCTACCCCTACGCCCCCCCCCCCCGGTTACAGGCTAGCAATGATCAGAGAAGGTAGTCAAGTTCACAATGTACAGGTACATGGCGTCAAGAGCTGCTCCGGGCAACAACTTGCGTTGTTGACTTGTTCTATAATTCCATTTACACATCTTGTACTGACAGTGAAATATGATGACAGTAAAGGAAAATAACAATAGCTAGATGTCATTTAACTGGCATATATTGTCAGTATCAGAATCTGTGCCCTGCTAGGATGAAACATGCTTTGGGTTAAAAGAGAGTCTAAATAAATAAAGAAATCCATATTAGTCCTCAGCGCTTCGCACAGTGTGGTGTGCGACCTGTAAAGCCTCCTCAAGGCTGCTGAATGACAGAACCTCCTAACGTCTGAGGCGGAATCCAGAGGTATGGGATGCTTGTTGGCAAGACAAACTCAATGCATGGCTTTTGAAGGGAGCGGAGAAGCAGGCCCGGGCAGGAATTCAAGTCCCAAACTTTAAAAGTTTAAGGCATGTGCGAAATGTTTTGATGAAACTTTCAGCACCATGGACAGCGGCCCTCAGGAAAGCCCTGACAAAGGGTGTCATGGTGTGTGTGTGTGTGTGTGTGCGCGTGAGTGAGTGAGTGGCATAAATTGTAAATTGTAGAAAGAGATGACATTAGAGACATACAGCAGAAGAGCGTGAAAGTTTGAAGGGTCACACTATTAAAGGGGAACTCCACCCGTTTTCAACATTCTAATATGTCATTAGTATACCCTAGAGGTGCTGGGTGGACATGATAGAAAAGTTCCCCCATTCTGTGTTCCCAAGAAATGGAGGAGTAATTTCACCCTGTTAATCATTTTTCTTTCAGACCCCTTTTTCCTGAGAGGGTACAAATGGAACCAAATGGACCCGCTAGGGTCCATTTGGTTCACATTTGTAGCCTCTCAGGAATTTTTTGAAAATGGGTGGAATTCCTGTGGTCTGACCCGTCAAACTTGTCCTATTCCGTTTTCTACCATCCTCCATCTGGACAAGTCAAGACTTTTCCCGTCAAAGCACATGACTCCCATTGGAGCTGGTGCCATCGTGGCTGATTTCATCCAACTTTCTGATGTAATAGTGTGAATGCGGCCTCAGAGATAGAAAAACAGTAGAATGGGCGGCTACAGCTAGCGGCATATAGTTCATTGAGTAATTAAGTGAATGCATCGTCTCTTTTTCCCCTGTGCAGTTCACTGATCTCTGACACACACACACAGCGCTCTCTCTCTCTCCCTCTCTCTCACACGCACACACAAACTCCTGCGGCAACAGCCAGCTATTCCTCTGTTTTCCCCTGCTCTCTGGATCTCAGGGCTGAATAATGTAGGGCCTTTACCCCACGCTCAAGCATGAGTGGCTAATCTGGCCACAAGGACAGGCTGTGTCAACATTTCCCTTTACTTATTTATTTATTTATTTCCCCCCTCCCCTCCCCTCTCCTCTCCCCTCACCCCCACCGTCCGTAGGTGCTAGAAAGGGAAGGCGAGGTGATGTGCATGGCTAACTACACGCTGGCCGAACAGATGACCCGCTTTCTGAGTGTTCACTTTCCTCTAGCCAAGGTTTTTCTTCACCGGAGGGTGCATTTTGGAGACAAACCGCACACTAAATTAACACTCAGGCGTAGTTTTGTTATACAATGTGACTTATGTACACACAGAGAAATAGGGGTATCGTTTCTGTACCTTTAAGGTACATTTGTCCTAAATGTATCCTGTGATTTGGAAAGGGTACTAAAATGGCCCTGTTGGGGGACAAGTGTGGACCTTTATCTTTTTTAAAGGTACAAAGTCATTAATTGCCACTTAGGATACATAATTGTACTTTTGTGCCCAGGGGGAGGAGCTACAGGGGTACTGAAATGACCCCATTAGGGGACAATTGTGGACCTTAAAGGTACAAAATATTCTCAGACCCTGGGCGGGAACTGACTCCTGAAAATCTGTTTTGTAATGGCTGCCGTCGTGTGCGGTGGAGGATTTGGAGCATTCATTTGGATTACAAAAAACTACTTCCCAGCTTTACTTCTTCAAGAATCGTCTCACCATGCCAACTGTAAGTATATTTAAGATGAAATCAATAGTTGTTTTAATAATTTGTTTGTATAAGATACAGTTTTCACGGGTGTCTGTCTAGTAGTTTTGGCCGCCTAAACTGTGTCTGTGTGTGTGTGTGTGGTGGGGGGGGGGGGGGGGGGGGGGGGACGTTAGAGTTGTTCATAGTCTAACACACATGATGAATATTTTAACTCTTGAGTGCGTAAAAAATGAAACCAAATGGACCCGCCAGGGTCCATTTGGTTTCATTTTTTACGCTCTCAAGAGTTACATCTGGTTAACCAACTTAGCTGGGGACCACTTGGAACCCTCTCAAGGACCACTGGTGGTCCCCGGACCACCTGTTGAAAACCCCTGGTCTAATATGTTAAGAGCAGTTAGTTGAAGCTGACGTACACACTTGGCGCTGTGTGTGTGTGTGTGTGTGTGTGTGTGTGTGTGTGTGTGCGCGCGCGCGCTTTTCGCCGCGCTTGTTTTCTCGCGCCGCCCGCCCGAGAAAACATTATTCGGGACGGTAGTTTTGTTATTTGGAAGTGGGTTAATGTTGGACTAAAAGCCGTGGTTTTCAACACATTTTGATCCAGGGACCACCGCTATTGCTAGCGCTTCCAAAACATGGTACTGCCGCCGTCTTCTAAAATTAAACACGCGTTTTCTGTGTGTCCGGGTTAAATACTTGGTCGCGGTGGACCACCAGCTTAATGTAACGTCTCTGCGGCACGGTGCAGCAGCAGCAGCAGCAGCTGAACGGTAGGCCTACGTGATGATGATGATCTCAAAATGCTCATGGTTTGGCCATTATACCCAAGCCTTTTCGTGTCAAGGACCCCAAAAGGACGATATTATGATTAATTAGCCCAGTTGACCCCCAATTGAAAACATATGCCAGGGACCCCCGTGAGAACATTTTTACAGCACTCTAGCAGTGATTCTCATCCCATTTAATTTCGAGGACCCCCTATTTCCTGTGAAAATAGCCAATCTACACCACCTTGTGAGCTGGTAGATGGGCAGGGGTTGAAACAAAGGTCTCCGAGGCAAGTCCGGTTCTACTTGCCCTCAGGTAATGGTCACTTGCCCCCCAAAATACATTGTAAAATTTACATTTAAGTTTACTTCCTACTTGGGTGCTTTAAACCAGGGGTTTTTAACAGGTGGTCCGGAGACCACCAGTGGTCCCTGAGAGGGTTCCAGGTGGTCCGCAGCTAACTTGGTTAACCAGATGTAACTCTTGAGAGTGTAAAAATGAAACCAAATGGACCCTTGCTTTAAACCAGGGGTTTTCAACAGGCGGTCCGGGGACCACCAGTGGTCCCTGAGAGGGTTCCAGGTGGTCCCCAGCTAAGTTGGTTAACCAGATGTAACTCTTGAGAACGTAAAAATGAAACCAAATGGACCCTTGCGGGTCCATTTGGTTTCATTTTTACGTTCTCAAGAGTTAAAATTCATCATCTTAATTAGCCCATAGTGGTCACAGACCCAGTGGTCCCTGACCCCAGCAAAATGATAGTTTGTAACCAAATGGACCTGGGAGAGAGATAGGTAGAGATATCTAGAAAGCAGGGAAAGACACAGAGGCAGAGTGCAATGACTGCCTTCAAGACAAATTTATCTTGTGTTGTGTTATAGTGCACTATGTTGCACACTTGCCCGATCGGGCAACCAGGTAGCAGTCTTCACTTGCCCCACCATTTTTTTACTTGCCCCGGGCAAGCGGGCAAGTGTTAGTGTCAACCCCTGATGGGTCTATTTTTATAGCAAATAAATGTATTTAATGTCACTAAGCTCTAAGCTGTTATATGCAGACACCAAAATCATTTGCGGAGGACCCAAAATAGGGGCCCATTTGGTTTCATTTTAAGCTTCCAAGAATTACATTATTGTTAAGAATCTACACAACCAGAAAATGTATTCAATCAGACAAGAAGTCTCCACATTTTAGTCAGTGTGTTCTGTGCACTTGAAGGAGTTCCAGTGGGTACCTTAATTAGATAGTTAGAAACCAAATGGACCCTTGTGGGTCTGTAGCTGCAAGAATTTAATTGAAACCAAATCGACCTGTTGGTTCCATTTGTACACTCTCAGAGGTACAGACCCTTTTGGGTACATACTATAATTTAACTGGGGACCCCCTCAAACTCCATCAATGACCCTGGGGTTCCACTTTGGGAACCACTGCTCTAGTCTTCCTTGTGACATCTCTGCTATAGTTGTGTTTGTTTATTTATTTATTTATTTTCAGTTGTTCGTGCCATCTCCACCTGTTACTCCTAAGGACCGGACCTGCTTCATTCATCATTAAATCAAGTGTGCGTATTCCCACTCCTAACACTTCATATAGTGTAGTTCTTATTGTTCTCTCTTTTTTAAATAGAATTATAGATGTTTTTTTATATAAATTATAGAATTTTACAACAATTTTGATTATTGGTATTTGCAGTGGTTGATTTTGTAGCCACATATGGGACTAATTCACTTCCTCAACGTGTCAAATCCAGTGTGAGTATCTCGACTCATTAATTCAAAATTCTTTATTGGTATAAGAAAGCCATGTTTACATTGCCAAAGCAAAAAGCACAATACAACAGTGCAGCAATACAATAAAAAAGTATGTACATGAGAATCTTCGATAAATCGATGTACCAAGTTACACAGGTAATGTCTTAATAGTTGTAATATTTTGCAACCATTTAGATTTTTTTTGTCTTTTCAGTGTTTGTGTGATCTCCTGTTGACTCCTGAGCCCTGCTTCACTCATGATGATGAAATGAAAAGTGAGTATCTCCGGTTCATACTCTTATAACTGTTGCGTCTGCAGGCTGCAGTTACTATGAAAACCTGCAGGAAGATGTCAAGCACTTCTGTGTTAAGACTGTGTAATGCTTGCTTGTAATGACAAATTTCACATATCCTACAGACGATTTGTATAACTACTCCTGTAATCAATTTTTGCAACCATTTTGTGCTGTCTTTGCAGTGGTTGCTTCGTACCAACACCTGTTCACTCTAAAGGCCCTGCTTCTGTCAACATCACATCAAACTCCACCTGTTGACTACAAAGACCCTGTCCCACTCACATCACACTGTGAGTTAAACCATGCCACACAACCCAATACAGACGTATAATATAATGTGTGTAACGTTTCTGTATATGTTGGCCATGAGGAGGTGTAAGTTCTTTGTCCTTCGCTGGCCCTTGAGGACCCCAACAGCCTGCACGGCCCCTCAAAGGCCCTGGAAACAAGACTTCATATTCTTATACGGTAGTTGTAGTACTTTGCAACCATTGTGTGTGTTTGTTTTTTCGTCTTTGCAGTGGTTGGTTTGAGTGATCTACTCCTGTTGACCCTAGGCCCTGCTTCTCTCAACATCACGTCAAACTCCACCTGTTGACTCCAAAGGCCCTGTTCCACTCATCACGTCACACTGCATGTAAGTATCTCCACTCAACTCTTCATATAGTTTTAGATTTAATTACACTACCAAAATACCCATGTACCTGTCCAAATACTCGCGAACACAAAGCACTCTCCTACAACACCAGACTCAATTTCTCAAAAAACACATTACAGACTACATCACAGTCAGAAGTCCTGTCCTCTACAGTTATATTGTATATTACAATATTATAGTAAACATAGAACAAAATAGTTGGTAGTTGCTCGGCAAAGCACAAGTGAGGTATGTGACACTAACTCACCGTCTTTGACGCCAATCTGCACCTGCACTGAATCCCTGTGTCACCACTGAATTCCACACTGCACAAGCAAGTAGTCACCATTGACTGCACAAAAATCCAAGGAGCACTGATGCTATTAAGTATTTTTAATCATTTCTCCAGAAATGTTTTCCTACATCCACCCACTGTGATGTCCTGCCCCTCCTGACGGACAGCTGCTGCTTCTGATATCCCGTCAGCGGCGTGGGGATTCATTGCAGGCAGCCGTTGCCGTGAAAAAGGGTGAGTTGTGTCACATTACTCAAACACTCGAGTTTTGCCGAGCAACTATCAACGATGTTGTTTACTATAATATTGTAATCTATTCTACAATATTACTGTACAGGACGACAGTTGGGAGTTGCGAAGTGGCTAGAGTCATTCCACTGCATGTTCACATTTAAGAAACAAGGCTTTAATTTCATCCATGCTATACCAATTATGCTGTGGTGTGTTGTGGTGTTGTGTTGATGGATATCAGCTAGTTGAGCTGTTGTAAAAACATCCATAATGCTAAAAAAAAGGTAAAGAAGTTAAGATCAGAAGGATAAGAGGTTTAGCATGGATGAATATATAGGAAATATTCCACAATGAGAAAAAGTTCTTTGGTTGGGTTGATGAAATCTCAGAGCAGCAGATTTGTAGAATTGAATTGGTAAATTAAAACAAAAATGCATCAAAAACAATGTGACTTTGGGCACAGAGTTGCGGTATGTAGGAGAATGGTTCTTTCAAGTGTCTCCTGTACACATTTCAGCACTTCCCTTTCTTTTTCTTTTTTCTTCAAGAGCCATCAGAAGAACAGAAGTCTTCATCCTTTGTCCAACTGGTGCTGCCTTCAGAAGAGCAGAGACTGACAACTTTGTCCAACTGGTGTGGCTGTCCGGCGTTACAGGCATTCCGATGTCAGGATCACAGGTGGTGTCATCTTTGAGGTGTGAAGCCCTGTGCTCTCCACTTCCACTCTTCACACTGGCCACCGTCGGACTGGAACTGAGGTTAGGTGCTGGACAGTCTCAAGAAGTGCTCATATTGGAGACTTGGGAGTCTCTTTAAATATGGCAGGATGATCCTTTTTATTTAACTTTTTTTCCTTTTTCCTTATTATTTTCAGCATTTCCTTTTGTAGTACTGGTTAAACATCAAATGGCAACTTGAGAATTGGAAATGGAGCAGTTGGCCAGCTCTCTCTCACGTTCTGGGATTGTCTGAACTTCAGTAGATGAATTAGAACTGGAACAGGTAACATGTGTACAGCAGTTTTTTTGTGGTAACTCCATTTCGTTATTCCCCTAAAAGTCTGGGTCTTCATATTCCACTCTGGAGTCAGTCTAATTGCTGTTGTAGTTGTTCTTTCTAAATCTATAGAGGCTGGCTGTGAGCTGAGCTTTTACAGTTTGCCCAATATTACTCTTGATTCATTACTGCAATAATCAATAGCGCAATTCCCAGTTCACAATCAAAAAGAAAGTGATGGGATAGATGCTATGGGTATGAGACATCTGACATTTTAGTAGATGCGGTAGAGCTGCTTTTGGCAGTAAATTGTACAAACGTTTTCTGTGGCAACTACTCTATATGAATTGGTTCACTTATTTTCCACTCAATGTCTGGGCCTTCATATTCCAATCTGTGTTTATTGCCGTTTGTATTTAAATGAGAAATACACAGATGCAGTACCTTGAAGCAGTTGTGACACTTTGACCAATATTGATATTTAAAATAATGAATTTCTTTTATTGCCAATAACTGATATTACAGATGCCTATCACATTCTCCAAAAAAAATCCATGTAACGGAGTATCTGCAGTACAGGCTTAGGAGATCCATTTTAAGTTTATGCAGCTCAGGGGTGACAAATGGTGCATGTGAGCACCAGTACACTATTTGTTTGGTGCTAATAAAAGCCAATGTGTATGTAAACTCATGCTTATCAAATCTTGATTGTGTTTCTGAAATGTTTTTGCTTCTGTTACTACCAAATTCTGAACCTTTTCAATGTGTACATATTTGTTAGTTTAGAGGTACATTTGTGCCATCTAGGAGTACATTTATGGTCTTTGGGATACAAAAAGGAAGGTACAATGTTGTATTTTAGAGGTACAATCAAAAAGGTACATTTGTGCCATCTAGGGGTACATTTATGGTCTTTGGGGTACAAAAAGGAAGGTACAATGTTGTATTTTAGAGGTACAATCAAAAAGGTACATTTGTGCCATCTAGGGGTACATTTATGGTCTTTGGGGTACAAAAAGGAAGGTACAATGTTGTATTTTAGAGGTACAATCAAAAAGGTACATTTGTGCCATCTAGGGGTACATTTATGGTCTTTGGGGTACAAACAGGAAGGTACAATATTGTCTCACAAGGTACATATAAGCTCCTTATAGGTACAAACAAAGAAGGTACAACAATGTACCACTTTTAACGATACAATTATGTACCCAGGTAGGGTACAGCCGGCGCGACAAAGCCATTGTACCTAAAAAGGTACAAAACTGCCCTTTGATTTCTCTGTGTGTATGCTAACTTCATGCATATTTAAAACTATGCTGTGGTCACTACTGGACCTCTTTTTAGTTATTATATAATTGAACCTTACTTGACACCGTATTTGCACTTGACTAGAATAAATTGACTGACTGGGTTTTTGATAGACAGGGTGAATGTGAGAGACAAGCAGGAATTATTGAATGCTTTCCAAGTTTTAACTTATTACTAAGATTACTGTGAAAACCTGCCAAAAAAGTCCATCCGTCCGTCGATGCCACCATATATATCCTTCTTCACTCCTTCCTCATCGATGTCTCCCTTTTGACTGATACCAGTAAAAAACTAGACTTCTCAGCAGGCCCTCCTCAAAACTGTACACTCAAGACACTCCCACCCCAATTTCTCCATATATGGAGCTGACCTGTTCTGACATCCCATATGTTGATCTGACCCTAACCCAAACCAAGTGTACACTCAAGTCAAGTGTGTGTGCACGCGTGCATGTAGCTGTATGCAAATGTATATATCAAAACGTTTTCTTTTTCCAAGAGCCTAAACCTCCGTTTCAATACAATTCTTAGCACTGGCATTCATAGGCTGGAATGTTAAGGGCCTAATCCTTTTTTAATTCGCAACTTGTAATTCAAAACAGCACACACTAAACCACAGCAAATATGTTGTGTGTTAAAATGTCTTCCTCCACTGTAGTACTACTAGAACCTGCAGATACTGTGGCTATACACTATAGGCTACATCCTGATCTCTTGTGGTGGCATTCAAGTCGCCCAAAATTACCATAAAAATTGGTGTACAAATATTTTGGCATCAATCACTAAGCATAAAGTGCTAAATAGCTCAGAGCTCTCTCTGCATTCATGGGAAATGATTATATTGGCATTCTTGTTGCACATGATTACAGTCTGACACATTCCACAAATTAGAATGTGCCAAATTAAGAGGGATTTTGTACAGCGCCATAAGTGTATTTTAAAGGCAGAACTGATTAAGTTTTGAAGGAAGAGAGATGAATTAGGTAATTATCTCCAGACAGCTCTGCTGTATAAGAGGAGCAAAACGTGCACACGCACGCACGCACACACACACACACACACACACACACACACACACAGTCATTAACTGTAAAATAAAAAAGGGATTCGCACACAGTCCAGTGTTGTGTAGGGCATACACCACACGTGTACACACACACACACACACACACACACACACACACACACACACACACACACACACACACACACACACACACACACACCCCACCTCATGTCTGCTTCAACAGCAAACTAGTTTACGACAACTGCCTGGCAAACTAGGGTTCTCAGTAATCAAAAAACAAAAAAAATAATATGACTTATGAATGATGTAAATGATGAAAATTAGCATTCAACTCACCAGACCTAATCACATCTTACAAATGCACTTCAATGTCTTTAAATAAAAAAGGGAGAATGCAAAGTTCCTGTCTGCCGCTCATTTATTGACAGCCTTCCTGGCATCATATTTATTTATTTTGTCTAGCAGGTTAATTCATTATTGATTGATTCCAAGGGCATGTCTGCTCTTGCTCCCAAATGCAGAGCTGCAGTGAAACTTAAAAAAGGAAGCCAATAGTGCATAGTCCCTTGTGCACCCACCCACCCACCCCTCCATAAAAGAACAGACCTACAAGCTACCACTCAAATTAGGCCTATATAAATCAGTAAATGATCAAGGGAAAATCCACCCATTTTCATCATGTCATTATTATACATTAGAGTTGTTGTGTGGAAATTACAAAAGAAATGTTCCCTCGCCCTGTTTTCTATAAATGGGGGAAACCCCATCAACACTAACTCTGGGGCCTGGGAGCCCGGGTTCGAACCAGCAACCTTGCGGTTATCATCCAGTGACTCTACCCCTCCACCTCTCACCATGATAAAGATTTTTTTCCCAGACCTCCATTACTAGGAAACACAGAATGGGAAGTATTTTTTATTTTTTTTTATCATGTCCACACAACTTCTCTAAGGCATATCAATGACATCAGTAAAATGTTGAAAATGGGTGGAATTCCCCTTTAAGTAACAGCGCCGCCATTCGGTTGAACCACAACAACGTGAACGTCAGACAGTGATAGTGAGCCAGACTGATCGATAGACAGACAGACAGACAGACAGGCAGGTCCCTACCTGCTCGTAGGGACCGTCCCAGGTGAGGTTGAGGAGGCAGGAGGAGGAGGAGGCAAACAGCTCGTCGCACCCGTCCATGATGCTCTCTAGTCCCGTCAGGGGGAGGAGGAGGAGGCGGTGGAGGGGAGTGGAGTGGAGGAGTCTGTCGTCTTCTTTCCTCGGAGGCGGCGGGCGGAGAAGTCTGTCTCTCTGTCTCTGTCTGGTGCCGGTCCGGTGCTGCTGCTGCTTCTATCTTCTTCTTCTCCCTCCGACCGCAGGAGACACGGCAGGAGGAGGAGGATCAGAACCGGGGTAGGGGAAGACGGTCCAGCCGCGCCGCGGTGCCGGTGGCTCCGTCACGTGGTGGTGGTGGGCTCCCTCTCCTCCCCTCTCCCGCCTCAGCCCGCACCCGAACCGGCAGGAATGTTGGGATGTCTGCCGCCGAATGGTTTAGCATTCCTGTCCGCACTCTACCCTCGGTCCACGTCTCCGTGTGTTTGTTTGTTTGTTTGTTTGCTTGCCTGCTTGTTTGAGTGTCTGTTTCATTTTACAACCGGCTGAAGTTAGTTAATTAGTTAAAAGTTTGTGAACTATTCTGCGACGTTGGAGGGAAAGGACAAGAAACAAACAGGAAACGTCAACAGGTGCATCATGGCTACCCTTTAATGATAGGCTGTCTTTCGATAACTGATTCGAGCGCGGAGATTCAAAGGAAAGACGTGGCGCCGGGTGGCGCTGTTTCACCTTTGTTTGTTTTGTGAGTTCTCGGATTGAGCCTCTATCTACCAGATGATTGTAAATATATATATATATATATATATATATATATATATATATATATATATATATATATATATATATATATATATATATATATATATATATATATATATATATATATATATATATATATATATATATATATATACACACACACACCCTATTGGCCTGAATATAAGTTTATATATATATGTTTTTACTTTTTTCCCAATGGAAATATCCCAAAAAATGGAGTCGTCTTATATTCAGGGGTATATACTATTTGACATTCAATGTTCTTTTTTCTGTAAATGGGTCTTGGAAAATGAGGGTCGTCTTATAAACGAGTCGTCTTATATTCGGGACAATACGGTATATATATATATATATATATATATATATATATATATATATATATATATATATATATATATATATATATATATATATATATATGGGTATTGGGGTCCAATGTGCCAGCGGCCATGCCTACGATCCCCTTGTTGTCATAATGACCGTCCTTAATAAAAGTCCATCATTTACAACTGGCTGGGAATGTAGAAAACATTAGTTTACTCAAAAACAAACAAACAAACAAAAAGTCATATTTGTCATTACATATATTAGCCTACCAATAAGTAAAAATAAAGGTGAAATGACTACCGGTTTATCCAATTTGAATTATTAATATTAACATCATTTTTTTTAGACTTGATCGACAGAACAGAGGGAGCGAGAGAACGGGACTCGAACACGCGGCACGTCAGGCCAAAGCCTATAAGCTATGTGGCATGCGCGTGCCTGTTCCACTTAGCCAGTAACGGTAACATCTCCATTAAAAAATAAGCCTAACTTGACCCTATATGTAAAGTTCATGTCGTATAGGATTCCCATGCAGGATTCAAACCCAGGACACCCAGGGGAGACCAAAGACCATTTGATCTCACTTTTTTTTTTAAACCATGCAGTTATTATAACTGGTCGCTCTGTATTTCATCAGTGGGCTGTGGACAAAAGGACAATTTCTTGCTAGGCACCAATGACATCATCAGTGTGGACTCCGAGCCAATTAGAGATTACAGTCTGTCTTTCTCTTGGAAAGCTACAGTAGCATGCTGTTCTTGCATAAAAATAATAAATAAAACAAAGTTTGTGAGTTGGCAGAAATGTCAGAAATGATGGAAAAGAGAGCAACGATGATGACACGCACACACCAAGCCAAGTTTGGGCAGGTGCCTTCACTGCCATGTCACTGCCTGTTGAATAGAGGATGCATATACGTACATAAAGTGAATGGCAGAAATCAAGTAAGTTTAAAGTTGTTTAAATTTAGGCCTGACCTAAGTTTTTTGAAAAACCTCAAATATTTCTATAGCAGCAGCAAACAAAATTGAATCTTTGAATACTGTACATACTGTACAGAATCCAAAATTGGATTCCCGGCCTGAAAGGGTTAACATTGTTTAATGTAGTCGAATAGGCATGGGCTGTCAAAGCCAGAGAGTAGGGTTTTTTGCTACGGTGTAGGCGTTCCAGCATAACTTCTGGGTATGATGATGTCACATATAATGCAATGCGATGATGTTGCATTGGAGCCCGCATCTTCTTTCCTGTAGCCAGTTTGTGGTCAGTGAGTTGGTCGGTGGAGCCCACACTAGACCAAGGCCTACTTGTGTGCAATGCGTAACTTGGCAATTGTCAGAGTAGTTTTATTCTGTAGACAAATTATGCCATCTTAAAATTAGTGGCCCTTTAGCACATCTGTCCTGCCTGCATGGCCCAGGAAAAAAGACCACTACTGTCAACGTATTTTATCATACACTACTACCATACAGATTAAAATAACATTTTATTCGTTGTATATCTTGATTGCAGCTTTAATTAATAATGTAATAATGCAATTGATAAAGTTCGTTTTTACCATATTGCCTATAAAGTGAATATTTTATAAAACTGAATGACTCATATAGGCCACTGAATTGTGCCTTGGATGCATAAGCTCAGTCATTTTCTGTCTGAAGTCTGAGATGAAGATGAGCTTTGAATGACTGTGATAACTGTTGTTGAGCTTCACAAACTATATCCTGTTTCCACCAACATGAATCATATTTAGCCATTCCAATCATTCATCACAATCGTCTGCATAACATTAGATAATGGGCGGATGAACAATAAGGGAGACTGACAGTGAGTGTTCATTATATTAGGCTATAGTATAGTGTTTTTCTGATCAGTGGGGAAGGGCCCAGAAGCAGGTCAAGAAATATCCTGACAGTGAGCACTGTGGGTGTTGGCGCCATGTCTCCTCCTCTGCGTCATCAGTGCCCATACCCGAATAAGTGTTCTTCCACACGCTACGTCGAGCCGGGGAACTTCCTCCCTGTCAGATGAAAAGAAGCAGCTTGGACCCCTCACGCATAGAAGCAGACATGAGGTCAGTTCTCTGCCACTCCCCAGGTTGGCAGAGGGTGTGCCGAGCCCAGGATCACATTAGATCAATGGTTTTCAACCATTTTGATACAAGGGACTACCATTTATTCAGCATTTGAGCCACAAACCACTATTTGATGACATTGTGGCCCCAAAGACCCAAAATTAAAGATTTCTTTTGGTTTTGTCCACAATTCCAGGGTGAAATTCGCAAACAAAACAGTGTCGAGTGTGCCTTGCAATTAGTGGTGCTAATTCAGATGGTGAATATTTTTAACTCTTGAGAGTGTAAATGTTTACACTCTTAAAGAGTTACACCTGCTTTGGGGACCACCTGGAACCCTCTCAAGGACCACTGGTTGAAAACCACTGTATTAGATAATTGGTACAGGGCGGGAAAAAATGGGTTGCAAAGTCGTGGGACAAACAGGAAAATCAAAGAAGAATCAATGGCAAAACAAATGAAAACTGAGCAGTCCTCCTGTGTAAAATATAGATAGCCAATATAGAAGTTTAGACAATACAGAATTAACTGCCATTAGAACAGCTCCCATAGTGGCGTATAGTGCAGATTCTCTGTGAATTGCACAATGAGCTCTGCTCCTGCCGCAGAGCTCCTCTGAAAGGCTGTCTCAACACACCACGTCTCATTATATAGTGCAGTGAGAGAGAACCACAAAGGAACAGGCCTTTTCATTCACCAGTTTGTCTTTACAGGTCTCCTTGTTTGATCGGACACGTTCGACACGCATGATCCGCTACCTTTTGAACTGTGGTCAATTGGCCCTGTGCTGTGCATGTCGTCCTTTTCCTTGACAAATGGTGAAACATTCACTTCGGCGGTGAGAGTAATTGAGGAGACTAGAATTGACACGAGACCTTCCCCATGTACTGGTATGTATCCCTGCAGGGGCGTTTTTGCCATTAGGCAGACTAGGCAGTTGCCTGGGGCTCCATGAGGGGAGGAGGGGGGCACCGGGGCGACCACCAGTCATGCTTTAAAAGGATCCCAGGCTCATTTGGATAAATACATTATACTTGTTCTCTATAACTACAGTAGAATTGAACATTTAAAACACAGATTATAATATGTTGTTTAGTTTAAAAATAGTTCATAATTCTATCCTTTGGTGGGGCGGGGGCATTTACTGTGCCTACGAGATTTTCCCTGGAGCCCACCAAGGGAAAATCAGGGAAAATCTTTCTTTCCTGAGGCTCCAAATTGCTTGGAAACGCCACTGTATCCCTGTACACATGCATAAACAATATTGCTACTTTGGCATACATTTACTGTATATACTTTCAATGTTGGTTGTTGCAGAAATACACATTACATTTCCATGCTCTGTTGTGGCCACAAATTAGAGAGAGAGACTGACATTAGTTATTTTTTTTCCACACCACAGCACTCATTCCAGGGTTATACAGAAAGATAAGCTTCCTCAGTGATTTTTGTAGCATAGTTTATTTTAATGAAAACCAAATTCACCTGAAAAGAAAATAATAATAATAATAGGTGGTAAACCAACTTGAAAGTGCAGCACTGCTGATGTTGGAATGGGCAAAAAGTAATGATTCAAGCAAAAGGAACCACAGGGTTTTGTTCCCGCCTTATCTGGCCGTCACCATCGACCATAACGTGTCCTCTCTGCTATAGATTAAATTAAAGATTGTGAAGTGTCATACATTTGCAACAGCACAGAGGAACAAGCACACGAGAAATCACAAATGGTATTCTGTAGCTGCGGCTCTTTCTCTGCACTGTAGCAGATGCAATGTACAGTACGTGTCTGTATATCCCCCCTCTGTGTTGTATTCATTGTCTGATCGCCTTTGCTTATTCTGCCATACAATGATGTATGAAAGCTTTCCCAGAACCAAATCCACAGGCAGAGATAAGGTAATGCTACAATCTAACAATGGTCAGGGCCGGATCTAGAGGGGGGCAGGGGTGGGCAGAGCCCACGCAAATGTGCACCCTGCCCACCCAATGAAAGGTAATATCAGTGGTTTTCATCAGTGGTCTTGGCACCACCAGTGGTCCTTGAGAGAGTTCCAGGTGGTCCCCAGCTAAATGGTGGAATGTTGGTTAACCAGGTGTAACTCTTTGAGAGCGTAAAAATGAAACCAAATGGACCCTTTCAGTTTAACACTCTCAAGGGTTAAAATATTCATCATGTGAATTAGCCCAAGTGGAAGATTACTGGTCATTTTGATCTGTAGGGTTGACTGTTTTGTTTCCCAAATCCAGAAAACAATTGTGGACAAAACAAAAATAGTTTGGGGTCTGGCCAGCTACAATGCCCTCATGGTGATCTGTGGCTGAAATGCCGAATATATAGTGGGCACTGGTATCAAAAAGATTGAAAACCACTGCTTCATATGAAAAACTTTGGAGTTGCCCACCCTGCCATTCTTCCAGCCCACCCTAGTAGGGCTGGCTAAATCCGGCCCGGACAATGGTGCTGCTACTGTGTTTGTATTTTATGTGGGAGACATTCACAAATATCATTCACAAATATCTGCGCCGAGAACGCAGGCGTGCAATCGGGTGAGAGTTCAGGTCAGCAGCCACTCGTGTGGCACCTCGGGGTGGAAATAAATTAGGTCAAATCAAATGTTGTTTTTTTCCCCTCTGCCTATAGGGCATGTAGAAATGCTGCTTGCATTCCTGCACAGGTGCCTTCAGTTGTTATGCAATTCGTTTCCAACTGGCAGCCAATTTTAAACATGCAGTCTACATGCCACCTCTCTCCTACATAGCCAATCTATCAAGTCCAAACCCAGGCGGTTCATGCATATACTTCCCTATCACAGAGAAGTGACTGTCAGAGATGGCATGATTGAATTGTTCCCGTGCACTGTCACCAGAGGGGCTATTACTTCAAATTAGCATACAAATTCAAACTGGGACAGATGGATTTGTCACATTCCAGTCGCCATCTTCCTGCAAGATTGGCTGTGCTTGTGCTGCGTGATGGAGATAAGACACCTGTCTGAGCTCCAATTGATGGGGGGGGGGGGGGGGTGTTCGGGCTGGTGCAGGATGGCGGGTGGGCTATATGGCAGGGGCGGATGTAACATTTCCCAATTGGGGGGGCTGGAGAAAGAGGTACGGACTGGTGGTACCATTTTCGGTTACATGACTTTTATTAAGCAGGTAAGCATCGATAACCCAGTTGTTGAAGTTGCAACACGCAGCATGCATAAAGCTAAAGGTCTGACTCCGAGAGTTTTCTGTTTTCAATGATGAAATGCTGTTGGTTTAGTGGTGACACAAACTGTAGTTAGTTAGTAGCAGTAGTAGTGTTTCCAATCATTTTAAATATACAAACACTTTAATTTGAAATATCTTGGGTTGTTGTTTTGCATGCCAACGTGTTTGGTGGGGCAGGCTGGGCATTTAGGGGGGCATTGCCCCCCCCCATGCCCATGCCTAGATCCGCCCCTGCTGTATGGGCGGATGGACTCCCTGGAATGCTGAGGTGTTCGGCAATAAACTTCCCCACCTGCGGCCTGAAATGATGATAAGGCACCATCCAAGGGCCTGCGGGTGGTGTTAGATTGTGCCCACTGCCTTTTGGAGGTGGTGATTTGCGCGTGTGTTTAGCAACTAGCTGAACAATGCACTTCTGACATTTGGCTCTATTGGTGTTTGTTTTTTTTTTTTTTTGGTGAGTTATGTTCAAAAAGCTAGCAGAATGGCCCCTCGTCTCAGCGGGAGTCTGGATGACTTTGTCAGCAAGAAGAGGTGCCTATTGTGGCTCAGCAGCATCCCTGACCTCACGCGACCCGTGGCATTTACGTGCTGATTGGAGGGCGAGATAAACTCAAAAGTGAGGTAATTCCAAGAGTTTCCATGTTCATTATAACCAATGGAATGCAATATTTGCTCTTGCCAAACAGTGGAACTAAGCTGACTAGCTGAGTCAAGTTCACACTCATATTAAGATGCGTTATGAGCTTGTACATCTTCAAATGTCAACAAATGTTTGCTTATTTTGGCGGCGGCTTGCTTATTTGGTGGCGGCGGTGCCTTAGGGGTAGTCACTGGCTGGTAACCGCAAGGTTGCCATCGACACTAACTCTGGGCTCCCCCAGAGTTAGTGTCAATGTGTCCCTGAGCAAGACAGTAAACCCCTGATTGCTCCTGATGTGCTGGCTGTGCCTTGCATGGTTTCCGCCACCATCAGCGTATGAATGTGTGCGTGAATGTGTGAATGTGATGCACAATTTCTGTAAAGCACCTTGGATAAAGGCACTATAGAAATGCACCATTTATTCTTACCAAGCGCTCACCTAATCTAACCTACCCAGAATAGAGACGGTAGTGGTCATGTGAAGCAAAAGCAAAACAAAAACATTAACTCAAGAGACATCCATCTGCAGTGGAAAATAGGACAAAAGAATTATAAAAATTTCCTACTGTGTAGCTCCCCTTCAGACACTCACTAATTTATAAATTGGAAAAATAATGATTTTTTTTTTGTAATTATGGCAGTGTGAATCAATGGTAAGTATTGAGCTTGAAAAAATGCTCTTACCTCAGGATCAATTCCATATAATTTCCTGATCAGTTCAAACTAATGGGTTTTCTATTGTCTTCGACTTTGGAGGACTTATCTCTCTCTAGCTGCATTTTATATGGCTCTGCACGCTGCAGTGCAATGTCATCCACTTAACCTACAGAACAATTGTCACCCAACATTCCCAAAATATATTAAAAAAGAAAACGTGCTCATTTATTGCTTGCATATCGTACAATCTATAGAGGCCTTTACACTCACTATTAGACCCATAACCTACTGTGTTCGCATTCAAAACGCCGTTACGACAGTCCCTGATGTAACATTTCCCAATTGAGGGGACAGGCGAAAATGGTATGGGTGCAGCACCCATACCATTTTCGGTTACAGGACTTTTATGAGGCAAATAAGCATCAATAATAACATCAGTTGATGTTGAAGTTGCAACAGACACACAGCATGCATAAAGCTAAAGGTCTGACTTAGAGAGTTTTTGGTTTTAAATGATGAAATGCTGTTGGTTTTAAATAATTTGAAACATAAGAACTTAGATTTGGGTTGTTTTGCATACCATCATGTTTGGCGGGGCGGTCTGGGCATTTAGGGGGGCATTGCCCTGCCCCATGGCTATGCCTACATCCGGCCCAGCGTTACGATGTACATTTCAAATGCCTGCAGCACCAGCACTGTGCAAAGCACAGTCCACCATGACGATAAAAAAAAAAAACGTTTAGGAGATTAGCCAGCTTTAGCCCAGATCAGTGTCTTGTGTGAGCCACCATGACTGTCTTAAGAGTTAGACATAGTCTGAACACCCATTCAGTAGTCTGACTTCCCATGTCCCCCGAAACACATCACTACCACCACCACCGCCACCACCGCCACCATCATTCACCCAGGCAGCGGCGAGGGAGCCCTGCGAGGGCCGGCCCCCCAACTGTGCTGCTTCTCCAAGACCCAGACTGACCTGATCTCAGAGGGAGAGCTCCCATCTTCACGCTTCTCATGAGTCCTGTTGTTCAATTCCTGCTGGAACTCATGCTCTGCTACACCCTGCCAGCTCCTCATTTGGGCTGCTGACCCATAGAATGAGAGGGGAAATCTTCCCAGAGAAACTTTTGTCAGTAGTGCTCATCCTCAAACTTTCTCTCTCTGCTGAAGGACTGTGCCAAGTTTACTGTCTCTTGGACGGCTAACCCAAGTGTGCACTGACAAGTTCAGTGTTTTGCCCATGTGCACATGAGTACACAAAGAGCTCATTTTTTCTTTGGCAGGGTCAAAGGCCAAGCAGTCAACCGGGTTTGCTTCAGGGGCGGATCTAGGCATAGGCATGGGGGGGCAGTGCCCCCCTAAATGCCTAGTCTGCCCCACCAAACATGATGGCATGCGAAACAACCCAAGATATTTCAGCGCTTATATTTAAAAGTATTTGAAACACTACTGAAAATGGTATGGGGGCGATGAAGCTGCCCCCTTACCATTTTCTTCTGCCCCCCCAATTGGGAAATGTTACATCCGCCCCTGGTTTGCTTGCATGTAGTAGGCCATCTCTGTGCTCTCAAGAGTAGTCCAATCCCAGCTCACACTACAAACAAATAATATAAATAAAATGCATGTGTTCTGAGACCCGCAGACTGCACAAATACACAACCAAGAAATGAAGATAAAAGTGAAGTTGTGTTGTAGATAAGGGGGATATTTCACTTTCAAACAGGTTTTGGGTAATTGTAACAACTAATCAGCACCCCAGACTATTTAATTTGATAGAACTTCAGGCACCATTTGAACCATGATGAATTCATCAAAAACACCCAACCGTCCTTGAACTGTTCACTTATATTTCCCTCCTAATTATGTGAGGGGGCCATGATTTTTCGATATTTTTAAATTATTTGTATATTAATCTTGATATTTTTACACCCGTCCTTGACTGATATTGTACACGTGACTCCAGTGGTGATTGGCCATGTCCTTGCAATTACTTTTAGAAAAAAAAAGAAGTAATTTTTCATGTAATAGGAGGGCAGTTTGATTCACCAGAAGCAAGGCTGGGTGTTTATTAACCCATAGTCGATGTATCAAAAGTGAAATATCCCTTTGATACACATCTTAGAACTCATCAAAAGATCATCAGTGCATCTCTTAGTTACTGTACACCAACATTGTCCTTGTGAAGTAAGATCGATTATTTATAAAGATTTCCATTAGGCCACAGATGGATCCAGAGCCATCACCACTCTACTACTTGACACACCCTCAAGCAGATGGTTTGTCAATATAGGAATGATGTGATCCTGAGTGTATAGTATGACTTTGCCAATGAACACTGCATCGACCGGTGCAATAGCACCTGATTATCAAAGGTTATAAAGATGTACAGATGGCATGCCATCAATAGATTGTCTTAGCATGCGATAGCATGGAAACTAGCACATTTCACATTCAAATCTGCTGTAACATTCCTAATTAACACATGTAGGTGTGCACTGTGCACCCAGGACCTGAATGGAAACAAGACCACAAGGTATGTTTTCAGTGCTGTCCAAGGGCTCCATTTCCGTCACGCGCCAAATGCCTTATCTCTAAACCTCTTCGCTCCTTTTGAACAGTTCAACTTGCCAGTCGACACTGGCATGTTGTGAGCTTGAAGACTGGCCATTTTAGCTATTCAAAGATGTTCTTAAAAATGGTAAAAAAAATAAAAATAAAAATAAAAATAAGTCATTAACTGCATTACCTACTGTACCTTCTACAAAATAAGTCTGGTCATGTATTCAGCATTTGAGCCACAGACCACCATTTGATGACATGTTAGCCCTACAGACCCCAAAACTATATTTCATTTGGATGGATTTGGGAAACAAAACAGGCAACATACAGACCAAAATGAGCCATTTAGGCCTGACCTAAGGTTTCTGAAAAACTTGAAATATTTATATATCAGCATCAAAAAAAGTTAATTGTGGAATACTGTACATACTGTACAGAATCCAAACATGGAGAATGGGTTAATCTTATAGTTGTGTTAAGATGATGAATATTTTACCTCTTGGGATTGTAAAAATGAAACCAAATGGACCCGCAAGGGTCCATTTGGTTTCAATTTTAAGCTCTCAAGAGTTACATCTGGTTAACCAACTTGAGATGTGAGATGAACACCTGCAAGGGGAAGAATACTATGGAGACATACAGCAATATAACGCTAAAGCCTATAGGAAAAAAATAAGCATGTTTATTACAAAGGCAGTTTAATGTACTTTCAATGGTTGACAGGAAATCTGACCAATGAACACATCTCAAAATGCATACAAAATAATTAACATCCAATCACACTCCTCCTGCGTGGACTTAAGAGCA
This sequence comes from Benthosema pterotum, assembly GCA_039105355.1. NCBI lineage: Eukaryota > Metazoa > Chordata > Actinopteri > Myctophiformes > Myctophidae > Benthosema > Benthosema pterotum. The sequence goes on from CM076986.1 coordinate 20,704,626, forward strand.
AATGTAAGCATAATAGACGTGTATCCACTGACGTGATAGCAAGGATTATTACAGATATTCGCTCTTCAAATTAGCATATTAACATTTTCACAAGAGGAATGTTGATATCTACATGAATGGTCATGCTTTACACAGACACGGTGCGCCTTCAAGTTCCTGATGCTGTCCTTCATGTAAGGTTTAATAGGAGTGCAACGACATATAGTAACTGCCATCAAAAAAATCTATTTTAATTTAAAGAATTAAAGCACAACATATCGTATTGTTTGACTTTGGATTGTAATCGCAATGCAAAGAATCGCTATTGTTAGTACTGCAATTGTGTTGCATTTAGCAATTTTAATGAGAAAAAAGAAAGTGGGATCAAATTATCTTCCCAACGCAATATCACTACACTTTTCTATTGATGTGTTGTGTACTGTGTGTTGATGTCAAGGCTTGGATTTGTCCATACTGTGATCAAATACAGTATAATGTCCATGTATGTGTCGGACTTATTTATATATATTTATATAAACAAAGAAATCCCTCTAAAAGCCCTGCACTATCCACATGTTTCACACAGATTTAAGGTCTTTGCTACTAGTTACTGTAGTGATTTTAAATCATTGAATTGTATCGTATTGTCATGAAGGAACCAATATCGTCCATGAATCGTCAATAATCGTATCGCTGTTAAATGCATCGTTACACCCCTACTGCTTACACCTCTCCCCTCTATCAATCACTCGCGCGCACACACACACACACGCACACGCACACACGCACACGCACACGCACCTAGTCTCACAAAATGACAAGACATGGCCCTTAATGGTAACAGGAGACAGATTTCAGCAGTTGTTATGAAAATAAGACAATACAGAGTGAGACAAAAATATAATTCAAAATGAAAAACATAAAGAGTGCTCAGATGAAGAGTTCAACTTTGTACAGATGATGACGCCGCCGCCGTTTTATACACTATCATATGTTTAGTACTGAGAGTATTCCTTGGTTGAGAATTTAGCGATGATGCGTTCCAGCTGCCTCTTTGCCTCACACTGAGGGAAGTTACCCATTTCATAGTACTGGGGAGCGACTTTCACCAGCCTGGGAAAGGAAAGGAGGGGAAGGAATCATTAGTCTTGGAAAAGCATGCATGCGTTTATTTCAGTGATACCACGGCCCGCTATTTATTCAACATTTGAGCCACCGACCACCATTTGATGACATTTTAGCTCCACAGACCCAAAACTAAAGATTTCTTTTTCTTTTGTCCACAAACCCAGGCTGGATTTGGGAAACAAAACAGTCAAACATACAGATGACCATTAATCTTCTACATTCTCTAGTTGTGTAGACATGGGCTAATTCAGAAGAATATTTTAACTCCGAGAGTGTAAATACAAAACCAAATTTTACGCAAATTTTAGCAAATAGTTAAAATTGGTTAAGCAACTTTCCATCATTTAGCTGTGGACCACCTGGAACTCTCTCAAGGACCACTGGTTGAAAACCCCTGGTTTATTTGTAAAAGGTAGAATGTTCTTCTGGCTTCATGCCATAACAACCACAGACAGGCACACCATATCTAAGAAATTAACACAAATATACGAGAATATGCACACAAGCAGCAAATTGTTAGTCCCCAAAAAAAGACAAAGAACTTACCACTCAGGTTTGATGTCGGTGCAGGTACGGATGTAGTTCTTGGTGGTGAGTACAAACTCGTTGTAGAGGACCCATTCCGGCTTGTGATCCAGAACGGTGGAGGGGTGGAGTTGCACCACCTGGTTGTCCTTCACTGTCAGGTAATGTCCTGTGCGCTCAAGGTGGGCTATCTGCTCACAGCATGAGACGTAAGAGATCAAAAGCAAACTATGATTATTCCGCAGAGTGGTAACACAGACAAAATCTGTAGGGTACATTTTTAAAAGGCCATCCTCCAGGGAGCATTTATGCACCTAGCAAGTTTGGGATATTTTTTTTTTTTTTTTTTTTTTAAACCACCATTTTTTCCCAGTCACATGGTCGAATACTGGATTGCGATTGCCTTAAAAGAGTGGAAAATAGGACCGCAACCATCGAAACTTCAAAATACCGGAAGCACTATGATGCAAATTAAATGCAAATGAGCCTCCAACGGCTCAGAATGGTAGAATACCCGGATGTGTTATATGCAAATTCACAGCAGATCCACAGATCAATGCACCTGTTCATGGGACTATATTTTGTTGCGGAAGGATATGTTTATTCTGGGGAAAAAAAAAAAAAAAAAAAAAAAAATCTGACTAAAGATCCTTGCAAGTTACAACCGTTTCTTTCATTCATGTAAAAAGTGGTAGAAGCACAATTTACCATGAAAGGTTGTGGCGTTAGCTAATTTACCCAGGATTATGCCACAAGGCAAAGCCTGGTGTCACAATTTACATTAAACATAATTGCTTACATTTTGCATGAAAACTGAAATGTGGCCTATAGTGGTGGTAGAACTGAATTAAAGGGTAAGAGCACTTTTGTTGTGTGTGTGTGTGTGTGTGTGTGTGTGTGTGTGTGTGTGTGTGTGTGTGTGTGTGTGTGTGTGTGTGTGTGTGTGTGTGTGTGTGTGTGTGTGTGTGTGTGTATTTGCCATGATGTAATTCCAAATGCGGATAAGAATTAGATGCTCTATATATTGTCGGAATCAACTGTCTTTGTTAGTGTACAATGTAAGTCAATGAGGAGTGCATTTTTAAAGGGATACTTCTCTATGATTATACTATTGTGCATCTGTGCTTCTGTGCCCGGGTCTCAGCGCATATTGTAGTGGAACACCAGAGGAGGGGGTTCCAGACCGTGTCATACCTACATCACTGCCCTAAAAAACTCAACAAAAGTGGTCTTACCCTTTAAAGGGCACAGCAAATTCCAATGTCCAAAAACATTACATTCCAAGTGTCTCAAGTACAAGACTTGAGACTCAGGCCATATGCTTGTCAGACAGTGATAACATCTATGTTTGCCACAATCCAATTCCAAACTGAGGAGTCCAATGTGGGTTTCCACTGATGTTGGTTTTGATTCTGCCCATTGAAAATTAAACATTTATCAGTGTCAAATGACCATCGTTGACTGTTGAATGTCAACGGCAACCACCATTTTAATTTGTTGTAATAGATGTACGCAATTAAATAACTGCAAGAAAAACATGGCCTCTTAGTATAGGTCAGTGTTGTTATAGCAATATTTATTGATTAGTTTGCCCATAATCTGAAACAGGAACGTTTCATTCCATGTCTAAAAAAATGTCCAACTACGACAGTGTGGATGATTTCATATAAGACTACCAGCAAGGTTAATTCCACCTCCAGTTTATTAATGTCTGGGGGTGACTCGCCTTTGTCATAGATTACTTTAACAACCTCGCAGTAGCAATTCTAATTAAGTTGACCCAACACAACCACTAATGGTGCAGAGCCAAGAGACTACTTTCCAGACCCGAGACAATGAAGACGTATAAGTTGTTTTCAACCGGCCACAGAGAGGTGTGATTTTTCCTCTGTTTCTTTGCAGAACATTGCTTAAAGCAGACAGGGGCTGTTGTGATTAAACAGGGCAATCAGTCTCAATAAAGACCTTTCCAAACAAAGATGCAAGCTCAAATGCCCCGAAAACTCGAAACACGAGCCGCAAATTTGTCACCAAGATAAAGGTTAATGTTGACAAATATTTAAATATTAATGCCGTAATTCAAGTTGTCAGGTTGCTTGTTTCAGGTGCGCCAAGAAAATGGGTTCCTGCAAAATGCCATTTATTTCCCTGAGTGGGTAGCAAATTGTCTTGATTTCTTCTTATGTTTAACTGGGCATGTGTGTGTTTGTGTGTGTTTATGTATGGGTGTGAGCCCACACATTAGAGGGGGCCATCCAGTATAATGAAAATCTCACTGGGACTCTTTATTAGAGTGCAAATACGTTGTACACATTAAGAAACAAATTCAACACATTAACCTAACCACAAGATCCTTTGTGAAATGGATGGAGTTAAACCAGGGCAAACACTGAAATGGGTGAACTTAATAACATAGAAAAGAGTAGTAGGATATGAATGCATTTCTTCTTTATATTCCAAGAGGATAAGAAATAGATTGCCAACTTGCATCTACCACATATCAATACAGTATCAACAGGGGGGAAAACCTGATATAGTCGAATTATAATCAGGTTAAACTCCTTACAAACATAGATATCATATGAGCCATAATAGTGGCGAGCATTGTTGTGGTTCCACCGATCCAAAGCCTATTCATTTTTCCAATAGAGGTTCCCAAAAAAATATTGGTTATTTTCAGAGTTGGATAGCTGTGTCCTACAGGGAATATAATGATATGAAGCACATCTTGAGTAGTACTTTGTCCCACACTTTCTCAAATGTTACATTACTTAGGAGAATCAATTTCACTTCCATTGCTTCAGCCTTTCCGTAGGCTGCACATGAACACTGTAGCACTGCAGATAGAGAGAAAAATGTGTGCTTTGGTGAGCCAAAACACCTTCACTTAAGTGCTACGGTAGCTCCCACTGACCTGCATGAAGAAGCCAGTGACCAGCGCTCGGCGGATGTTGATGTAATAGTCTCGGCTGTTGAACTCTGTGCTGCGGCGCGGCAGGCTGAAGCGGTCCATGATTCTGGACAGCTGGCTGCGCACGTTGTCCGCCGACATCAGCGACCGGTAGTTGACAAAGTTGTCGTAGCACCACTGAGTTGACTCGTGGTCTGCGTGGAGACGAGGGACGGGACAGAATAATGGGCTCAGTCAGGGTGAAGCTAAGAGTACGGCAGGTTAGAAAAACACACAGCTGCCTGTCAGCGCTCACCAGCGCACACTACTCGGCTGAGAGCACGGCCGTGCTCACAATGTGTGATACCACGCGCCGTGAGCTTGCAGATTTGCCCTTTTCTAATTATTTTTTTAAAATACATTTTATAAACTAAAAAGTTCAGAAACCTAACATTTTTCTGTTTGATTAGTCACCTTTAAAAACAATATAAAATACAATAGCAATTGATATTATTGAAGGGGAGAAATACACAACAAAGTTTCAGAACTTTTTGTGACAAGTTTACATTGAAAACATTTATGATGAGTACTTTCTACTTTTGGTAGTTTAAAGTGCAAGTAATTTTTTATAACAATATGTTTGTACATTTACTCAAGTCATTTTTGAATTCTCCACAGACCTTTACTCGCATTAAGAGTATTGGAGAAGGAGCCACTTTTTTTGTAACCCCCCCATTCTGGAGGGGAATCTCAATTGAGGTTCTGTACAGTATGTACAGTTTCCAGAAATTATAAAACATTGATTATATAAATATTTGTGTTTCAATAAACTTTGGTCAGGATTTAGAACTGGAGGAAGGAAATCCGTTTGTTGTGATTGCAACAAACGGCCGTGTAGTAAATGAGTTGTGGCTGAAAGTCCCGACCGATAGTAACCGATACCACCAGTCGCGACTGTTACAATGGGTCGGGACTCATTTACCAGCAGCCGTGAACGATGGACCATCGGCTGCGGCAGTCGGTCATGGTCGCAAAATTATTTTGCCGACTCATTTAGTAGGCCTTTTTTTTTTTAGAAATGGCTTAAGCACACCACTGCACATGTTTTTTTTGTATCATGTCTGGGGTCCGGTTCACGTACTTTGCTTGAAGGCGTGGTAGACGTTGAGCAGCGTCAGGTGGTCCCCGTCGATGTGGGCGAAGCGCATCTTGGACTCGTCCGCCGCCTTCTTAGCCTCCGTGGGCCGGACAAAGCACTGTGGGACTAAACAAGGTTGGTATGGGCCCCAACACAGCCGCCCATAGGGATGAGTTAAGACATTCCCACAGAGAGGAACAAGGCCTCAGGGTCAACACACTGAGGCACAGAGAGTACACGCCGCAAGGCACTGTGTGTGGCCGAGGGTGCATGTTGGAAGGAGGGAGGGAGGGAGGGATGGAGGACGGCCTGGGAGGAAGGAGACGTGTTCACTGGGGAAGTTCACTTAGTGGTTCAGTACAGTAGTATGTGCTCATCTGCTGCTAGTAAAGTCAGGGATAGACCACGGTTTACCAGCAGCCAACCAACAGTCAGACGCACCCTTAGTTAGACACCCTCCCCAAACGAACCCTAACCCAGCATTACCTCCTAGGAAGCCTGTAGATTAGTATTAAACTGCCATGCATGTCGGGAGCCACGGGTGTTTTTTTTTTGTTTTATCCTGCAGCCCGGGTGTGTCTTTAAGGGCCTTTCACACACGGGGAGTAATAAAATGGGCCACCTAGTTCATTTTCAAATGACACCTGCGTTTTGGGTTGTGGGAGAAAAACAGGCGTGCAACGTGGTGCTTGTGTCGTGCGACAGGAATGCGTCAGATTTTAGACCTCGATTCTGGTAAGCTTTTTTTACGTGATAATGTGTGCGTTTATCACTCCTTATCTGGAATGCCCTTTAGTCTGACTGATGGCTGTAGGACTGGTGGTAGGTCTAACCTACTGATCACTATTGAGAGACCTTCCAGGGCAGTAGAACGCACCTTCCACTTGTCGACTTGGACCAGTAAAATTAATGCCATTAAAATAAATAAAAATTAAAAAAGCACTAATCTTAACACCTAAATTCAGATTATTTCCTCTGTAATGATTTTGTTAGCGTTCTGTGAGTGCATCATTATGGAGGTTGAAATCTTTAAGGTTATTTATCAATTCAAAAGTAATATACAGGTAGTTGGGACAATAACTACACTGGAAGGCCAGTGATATTCAAAGTACACGGGCCTAGTGGTAAATTTCCCTTAATGCTTAGCCTATATCCCTGACCCCTGCGAGGCACTTCTGTGTGCCGTCTCTGGAAAAAAAAGTGGTACAGCAAAAAAATTGCTACACTCTGATGAGTCATCATTGCAAGTATTAGACCCGAGGATTTCATGCTACATTATGCAATATTTTAAAGCCAAACACAGGCGTTTCGTCGCGCTAAATTACGCCAAGGGTACTGAGCAGTGAGCACGTATAAGATCAGCCCAATCTCTCCTGATGTAAAATGCAGTATGTTTACATCCATCAGTGGTTTGAGGACCAAAACAACGTTGTGGGTGAAGCATGAACTCAAACCAGGAAGCTTTAGCAACAAAACTTTGCTGCACTTTCATCAAGTCATGCTTTCAAATATAGTGTGTGCACGTGTGAGAGAAAAACAAGCTGCCTCTCTGTGAAATTCTAGGAAGTAGGTAGTGAAAGTGATATGTCTTTGGTTAAAACTTTAGTTGTTTTTTGTTTAAAAAGTGAAACCACTATATTCTGATACTAATTACTATAGAGTTGTTGATTTCACATGGCAGAAAATTCATTTCCAGGAAGGTGACAAAATTGAGGTAAGAGTAGCCATTTACAAGCTATTTTCATTTCCACTTGTTTAATCCAGTACCCTGGCTGTGTTATCTATACTGATTGTATAAAATTGGTTATCCCAGTTTTAGAAAATGCATTTCTGTACCCGTTCTGGGCAGGGACCCCTTTAAATGTTTTAGCCCTACTGGACAGCGCGTATTAGGGTTCAAGTAATAAAAGAAAGAAATATTCTGCTATATAAACATTTTAATCTTCACTAAGGTAAAAGAGGATTTAGAAGGCGTTTTTAGATTCATCCTCGGGCCAAAATGGGTTAACAAAATGCTGAAGAGACACAGAGACTCTTGTTACTGAACAAACACTATATAGCAGTGAGTACAATCACAACGGAGGTTTTGACACTTATTTTAACCAAAGAAAATCACCTACACTACCTTTAATGTAAAAAAAACAACCGTTCCGCCTCTAAACCTATAAATGGGCTATGGCATGGCAAAACTGTGGAGTAAACTCCATCCTTCCTGTCGCACAACTTGCAATCCCCACGTCAAACCATCTTTGATTGTGGCTTTAACGGTTATTTATCGAGCCTCGCGCTTGTGGGCTGAAGACATGCTTGGCTGTGCGTCCGCTTGCTGACTCGGTAATGAACTCAGCAGAAAAAAGAAAACCCCTCACTTCCTGACACACCTGTTCTAAGAGCACGCCACGTCCAAAAAACAGCTAGTTAAGTCCATTTTTCCTCCGTTTCCCCAGAGCTCGCCTGGCTAACTCCGCTTCACGTGTGTCAGATCCATCTCGACGAGCAGCGTTCTGCTTTGGCAAGGCTAAAGTGCAATTACTGCCGCGGCACATTGGTGCTGTTCACACTATACCTTATTAATTTGCTGTGGACACGCACTTTTTTTGTCCCCCCCGCCTGACAAATATTAACCGACACCCTCCAGGTTCACTCTCTCCTCTTGCCAGGCTGCGTCAAGTTGAGCTCAGTAAGTTCCCATTAGTCTCTGACCAGGCTGGAATTTAATTTCTGTGGTGTGACTTGCTTTAAAAAAACATCTCAGGCCTGTTTAAATGATGACTCTTCAATATGGGCAATAACGGCAAGGTAACATTTCACAGGAACTTAAGAAACCAGCTAACATTTTATCATCTTTTTGAGTATTTTCATAAATCAATGCTATTGAAAAGCCTTTGTTCTGCAAGTTTGTTTAAAATCCTTGACTCCATCGGATCCTCAAACTATCTACCAAAACCAGCCAAGTCCATTGGTTTAGCCACCCGATATGACAGTTATTTGAGCAGCACAGCCATATCCTCATTTTTACATAGGGTAACCCTAACCCTTACATAACCCTAACTTTTCCAATTTGTTCATGGCCCACGTTTAAGACAATAGCAGTCGACCTCAGACAAGACGACAACGTAACATGGCATCCATAGGGCACAAGGATATCTACGGAAAAGGACCTTTCGGAAACATTGGGTCATTTCGCAGCACTAGGTTCCTGAGCAGAGCAAATCGGACATTTCAGTGAAACTCAACACCTGCCTGTGTGTCCCGAGCATTACCTGACAACATGGCGGTGATGGAGAGAATCTCGTTGGAGCAGTTGAACTCGCAGCTGGCGATGACCATCTTGGCCAGCTGGGGGTCCAGGGGGAACTCTGCCATCATGGAGCCCAGCTCCGTCAGGTCGCCGTCGTCGTTGAGGGCTGCCAAGTAGTTGAGCAGCTCCAACGCTCGCATCAGGGTCTCTGGGGCTGAGGTTTGAGAGGAAAGAAAGAGGCAATAGTATCTAGAAATTCTGCAAAACTCTTTGTTTACATTTCTTTTGCATAGGTTGAGATGCGTTTTCCCAACAACGTCACACTTGGCAGGTGTATTGCCTATGGAGAGACAGAAAGTTATTTTGTCCATCGGCCACGGACTTCTGCCGCAGTCGCAAAATGAAAATGAGTCGATGGTACATGAGTACCGACCAATAGGAACGGTCACGACCGGTGGTTATCGGTCGGCAAATCTGGCGATTGCTTTACCTCGGTTGGCCGTTTTACTCATTCAATCAGCCACGGACAATAGGCCATCTGTCGCATAAAACTAACCCCTAATCCTAAACATAACCTCAGTAAAACCTATGCCTAAACCTAACCGTAATTCCCTGACCGTTAGGATACCTGCTGCGACAGATAGGACACCTCCCGCGCCTGAAAACGGACAGTTTGCCGACCGATGACCATCGGTAACCAGCAATAACCAGCTTTACTTTCAGTCGTACTATCGGTAGTAACTTTCAGCTGTGACCCATTTACTACCAACCGTGCTTGTCTGCCGTGCTCACAAGTTGATTTCGCCCTTCCTGTGCCGATGACCGAAGTAAAAACTAGTTGGCTCCAAAGGGGCAGGCGTCTCTCACAAACTCACCCTATCAACATCACACTTAATCGCTGAGGAGTCAAGGAAGTGCAGTGTCGAGTGTGAAGACAATTGCATGAGGAGCCAACAGCCACTCCACAAAAAGAAATAGTGCAAAAAGCACTAGCGATGTAACTCACACTGGGAGGCGTGAGTTATTGTGAAGTCTGTTTTGGGGCAGGTCAAGAACACACAGACCTGATGTGAATCAAAGTAGGGAGGCTCTCAGTGTGTGTATGTGTGTGAGCGGCGTGCGCCGGGTGACTTAGTAGGCAGGGTGGTGTGGCTCATTTTTCATCCCCCGCCCTGCCGATTCAAAACAACTCCAATGCAATTACAGGGAACCCTCTACTTAATGCGCAACAGAAAAGGCTCCCATGGTTTGGTTAAAAGATTTTTCCTCTAGATGCAATTATTGACCTTTGGCTCTGCTGAGCTGAAGCCTAATGACCAGTTGCATGTTAACTGAAAATTAGCTCCCAGCTTTGGCAAAAAAAAGGTATTTGTTTTGCCTTCACTCCTCTCATGTGGGTGCTGGGCAGCCTCCCAACGCCAAAATAAATAAAAAGAAATCCATTTCATACAGCAAGGAGATATTTTCTTATGATGAAAAAATATCGATCTGGGACACCTTCAGAGGTACTTTTTATACAAAGTGAGTGCTAGCCAAGCGGCATTACTTGCTAAGGCTGATAGTGCAGGTGAGAATCTGACTTCCATGTGCTGTTAGCATGATGAAGCAGTGGGGAAATGCAATCTATACACAACGCACCTCATCAGAACGAAAATATTGACTGCCTCGATGCAGCAGAATCCGATATATTAACCACAGGGCCAGATCAATGGGATGAAAGGCTAAAGGTGCATTAAACCACATTGGCTCTGAAATGTACTTCTCTTGGAAATGTCACATGGCAAATGAATCCCAAACCAAGCCAAGTCCTCCGGTAAATGGTACCGATTTATTTTGGTTTTGTACAGTTGGTTAGCTAGTTGCTCGCACTGTACTTATCGAGCAAGAGTGCTGAGGGTGTACCAAAGAAAAAGGGGGGCCGGTGTTTGAACATTCCAAAAAGGTAAGAGGGAATCAAGGTTCTTCATTAACATCAATGGATCGGCTCAAATGAAAAAGACCAGAAGCCAATGGCATTCATGGTGGGTTATCTTTGATCGTCGATAAGAAGGGGGCACTCTTAATCAAGAGGACAAAGCATCTTGACACAATACAGACACATTCAGCTGATTTAAGACCATTGGGATTCCGTAATCTGATAAACCAACCAGCAGCACCTTCTTACAAGAGGAAGCAAGCCCATTGTGACTCCTACCTAAACCGATGCATGTTGACGTTCTAATTAATTAAGGCCAGTGTCTACTGTGTGTTAGTGTGGTGGTGTTGGTGGTGGTGGTAGGCCCCAAAACATCAATATATCCGGCATGTGAACAGGCCATTTGGCATCTTTAACTACTCCAAATATAAAAACAAATCCAATCCAACATCCCATTTCTCCCTTTCCGGGAACGGCACGGCAGCTCCTAAGCAGCATTGTCCGTTCACTCAGGGGGGGGTGTTCCTTTCACAGCGCGCCAAATTGATCGACTCTTAACTAGATGCCCCTGAAGGAGGACGTGTGGAATCTCGTAGCCTTTTCATTCCTTTATGTCCAATCAGCCTGGCGGCTTCCAGGCGAGTAACTATTTAGTAGCCGGGGCAGTATCTCTGGATGACTTACGGTGCCTCAGGGAGACAAGAGACGTTTCTCCATGTGAGCAAATTAAGCTGTAATCATCCACCTTTTTTTTTCTTCCTTAATCACCATGACCTGTTAAGCAAAACAGGTATTGGCCCATAGAAGTGTGGGGGTGGAGGAGGAGGAGGTGGTGGCAGCAGCGATGTGGGAGGGAGGTGGGGTGGTGTTGGGGGTGTGGGGAAGGGTCAGTCACGTTTCACTGGAGGAATATAAAGGGAAGGCAATAGCCGAGGTGATAGCGGCGCTATTGATGTAACCAATTTCATTCTCAAAATGGCGTTTGCCACAGCGGATGGGGAGAGATGGGTTTAATCTCAGAGGTGAGATGAAAACTATATTACGGACAGAAAAGAGTGTAGGGGGGAGGTTAAGACTGGAAAAGGAAGGAATGAAGGGAGGTGGTGGGGGGGGGGGGGTGGCGTCTCCCAGGAAGAAAGAGTAGCAAAAACCCATGGCGTGCTAGACGGTACTACAGCTGTGCGTGTGACTTTGGAACGAGACAGAGCACCTCTGTTTCTTGGCACGGCTCCAGCCCCGGTGCAGATGAACAGGGAATAAGGGAGCGGACGTGACAAGAAGACAGCCCAAACATACATCGACCGACTGGCCAGAAGTGACTCCCTCCCTCCTGCAACTTACTGACTTTCAAACCCGCTGTGAGAAGCAGCAATAGATTGAAGCAGCGAGTACAGTATATAGGCCATTCCACTGAACTGGTTCAAATCGCAGTCCTGCCTTGAAAAACATATATTTTTAAAACAATCTACTGTAGTACAAATAAAATCGATTTAACCGCAATACATTTATTGAGATAGAACATAAGAATATATCCTTTATACTGCATATCCCTTTCATTGATTGCCATTGATTCATCTTAACTCCTTGGTAGCAATTTTGCCAGCCTGTAGCGCCTCCATTTGGGCCAGTAATTGATTGATTGATCTCAAAAACAAAAAATCACAAACAGCAGTTGTACACATGTTCCCACACATATTTCAAAGATGTGTAACTAAAGGGTTAACTCCACCCCCCTAGCCCTTTTTGCTAGCCATATTTTGCAAAGCAGTGTAGGGTTAAGCAAAAACCTAGATAAGTCACTACCAAAACAGTCACTAATAAAACAATTACAGTCACAATGTCACAATGCTCAAGTTGTGATCAAGTATTAAGATACAATATGATAATTGACTGTGCCGTTACTAAATGTGTCCCTCGGATCTGGTGCAACATGAATGGTTAGTGTTTTTTTCCCACAATAGCATAAAGAATTCGCATTTGTTTTACTAGTCGAATGTCTCATATGTGTGCAGTCGGTGAAATAAAAAATGCACACAACGTTGCTGCGCTGTCTTCATCTTTCACTGCCATTATCGTCAAGTCCCTTAACATTTGGTATGCAGTGTTTGCTATATGCCAACATCATTTTATCTTTGCTCATGCATTTTTCTCAAAGCTCCCTAGTGACACAGCCGACCCACATTTGATATTATTCATCAAACAACTACAGTTGAATGAGGGATTTGTAGACTTCATAGCGACGCCTTGTAATGGCAAGACTGCATTTCTATCCATAAAGGAGACACCATTATCCATTTCCAAACCAAGGCTCCAATGTTAGTTTGTGTTTTTTTTGCTTAATTTGAATTAATGGTATCTCTCCTGGGATCCAGTTCAATCAAAGACGTCATGGTTTATTTTCAGGGGAGAATACTCATGAATGTGTTACCGACAAAAAAAACAAACCTGAGCTCTCACACTGAGCATATGGGGTTCTTTTTTTTATTAAACTTGATGTATTTTACATCAAAATCCCTGCAGATCAAGGAAAGGCTGATCTTTTGTTGCAAGCTAGTTGTAGGAGTGAATAGTTGTCAGTAGCTACCCCCTAAAGTAGTATTTCCCAAAAATCCTTGCCTGTGATCGAAAAGGGGAAATCAGATTTTTTCACCTTTCAGTCAAATATAGCCTTTTGTTGTACCATCTTTTGTTGTTTTGGCAGAAATAGATTCAAACATACAGAAACATATTTTTTATATAGAAGTAGCTGAGCTGCAGGGCATCATCTCTACAGAACTGATGTAAAAACTTGGGGACATTCTAGTTCTGCTCAAGAACTGGATAACACTTCAACTTGATGACAACTTCAGCAAGTGTGTGTGTGTGTGAGTGTCCTGAATAAAGCCTCCAACTTGTGGATTATCCTTCTAATCTCAAAATGTAGCCTGTGATGCATGCCTACTGTGTGAATATCTGACTCAGGGGCGGATTGGCACATAATATGTGCCAAAGGCAAAGGCAAAATTGTCCCGGTGGGAAAATATTATTTTCAGCTGGTTTTCAGCTGGTTATTTTCAGCTGGTTAACCAGATGTAACTCTTTGAGAGCGTAAAAATTAAACCAAATGGATGGTTCCAAGGGTCCATTTGGTTTCATTTTTACACCCTCAAGAGTTAAAATATTCATCATGTGAATTAGCCCAACTTAGTCTACACAACTAGATCTGTATGTTCCAGGCGAGCATCTAGCGCATTCTAGTGCATTTTGGAAGTGCCACTAGTTCATTTTGGATCTTGGCAGTTGGCACTACTGCCTCCAGCAGCGCGAGCGCCCTGGCGCACAGGAGTGAACGGGAATATGGCAACTCTCCTACTTGAATGCTCTGGTGTAGGACACACTTTTCAAAAAAAAGAAAAGAAAAGAAAAAAACCTGTCCAGGCCACTAGGTGGCGCAGGCCACCAGGAAAACTCCCTGTGCTCCAGATGGCCAATCCGCCCCTGATCTGAGTCTAGCTCTCAACGTAGTGAAAACAAGTTTTGGCCTTCCCTGGGTATGAGCTCAGCAAAGTGTACTCCTGGCTTAATAATGTAGGCACTTCTTGCCTTCAGACTGTCAGGAGAGTAAAGTATACCACAGTTCTATATACACTATTTACTTTTTTCGCCTGGCAATGATTCTGTAACAGAAAGTATGGCCTTTTGGTTTACTGAGAGGTGAACAGAGTGAACATATCGCCATGTACTACTGTTCAAATACTGGCCAAAAAAAAAAAAAAAAACATACATTTAGCGCAGCTAGCTGTGGTCCAGTAAGGATGGATACAGACCAGTCATTTCTTAAAGATAGAGTGCCATGATTTTTGTATTTTTTCGGTTTTGTACATGTTTAAGAATTGACAATATTTAATATTTATGTATTTATTATGTGCAATGATGCACATAAAATGCATTTAGCTTTACACCACATTAGCAGGACCTCCACTAAATCTATTATAACCTTTATCATACAACTAAAGCTGTGGCTTCAGTTCAGTTCTACCAGGCAAACCAGGCATACTTATTGAACTCGGGGGGAGCCCACATAAGAAATACTGTACACTTCCTCATACAACAATAATACCTGAAGATCATGTTTTAGGATCATCAAAAACCATGGTACTCCATCTTTAAGATCGAACAGCTGAAATCTGAAATCTGTCACCATTGCTTCTCACATCAACACCAGGAGTTAAAGGAAAGCCAAACCTGGAGGGTCCATGAAGTCAAAGTGCACCAAGTCATCAATGCCCAATTTCTTCAACTGCAGCACCACGGAGCCCAGGTTGGACCTCAGGATCTCTGGATACGTGTTGTCCTGCCACCACCAGGCCAGGAGATAAGAGGAGGGGGTGGAGGTAGGAGGAGGAGGAGGAGTGGAGGGAGGGAGGGAAGGGGAACAACCCAGGGAAGGGAACAAATCAAAATGAATTAGTCAGAGATCCCATTATCTCCTCGCGTGTCACTCAAGTTAACGCGAACACAGACAGGGGAAGTCTAGGGCATTTGAAGGGCTATTTAACTCGTTTAAAAAAAGAGAAAAAAAGAAAGATCCCCATTGCCATTCAGCGTGACACGAAAAAATTAGCCTGTTAAAAAGCGGAGGACCTGGCTGCCACAGGTTCATTTGTCACAGGGTTGTCTGGTGTTGCCGTGCAGGTTATGAGAAAGGGCCGCGTGTCGTGTCTGCTGGGCAGCCGGGGGAGACCGAGCACTCAGCAACACACAGTCATTCAGCTGAATTACAGCTTGTGGAGAGATATTGTATAACATAAATGGCCATGCACGCTTTTTATGGCAAGCTCTATGGGCCTATGAATTGCTCGTGTCACTTAAAACGACTTGAGCCCTAATTTTCTTCTTCTCATACTTACTTGGGTGTTCCTTTTTTATTTATTATTCAAAAAAAAAAAGGCGAATCTACATACAAGCTCATAATGTGTTGCATTTGCATTTATGTTAGTTTTATTTCTTTCCTTCTATAAAGACATGCTCCAACATTGTCACATAAGAAATGTGAATATGTATAGCATTTATTTTGAATATTATCCTTTTAAAAAGGTTCAATTCTATACTTGGTTGACCGGAGCCTTATGATACTAGTGCAGTGCAACAGGAGAGTAATGACACTCCCATTGATTCCAATGCTATGGCTGAAAAGAGAGGGCAATTGGCTGAAAAGTGCAGGTTCCAAACAAACCACTCTTGTTGTCCAGCTCCATTGACAGCAGGACACACATTCGCAGTTAAATTGGCGGAATTACGGCATTTACGGACATTTTAACGCACTTTAACAGACCTCTCGTCATTTTAGTGAATAATGGTTTGTTATGTGTAACTCGCTTTGGTTAAACTATATGGTAAGAAAATAGGCTGTGTTGTGATGCAGTGGTTAGCTATGTAGAATAGAAATAACCAGCATGTCCCTCCCGTGTCAGACTTAAAAAAAAAAAAAACATTACTAATGACAAAAACTACCAGATCGGCTGGGCGAAGTACAACATGTGCAAACACAGCAGGGAGATTTGTGAGCTGCTGTGATAGGAGAAGGATTTCAAACGGAACACAACCACCCTAAATACTAACCCTTGTTTGTATTTTTGCATCAAGTGAACTCGGTACATAGACACGGATTAATTGAAGATTCTGACTTTCAAATGTACAGTACATACTTTGATTACTTGAACTGAATTGTCAGGACACCTAGGTTCCATGTGTTTCAGGTGCTGTGAAACCCACCTGCATTTCAGTCTTGTAGGCTTTCTCTGTGTAAAGGCGGAAGCACTTCCCTGGGCGCGTTCTTCCGGCGCGTCCGGCCCTCTGCTGGGCAGAAGCTTTGCTAATGGCCGTCACCAACAGTGACTCCACTCTAATGCGGGGGTTATACACCTGGTGGAGGGAAAGGCAAACATTTAAAGTCAACAAAACTGTCTCCAGTGCTTGTCAGGAGGCAGCAACAGCGACAAAGTCAATGTTACATTTTGCACACACCAACGCAATAATGATTAGGGCTGCGAGTATTGGCCAAAAATGACCACAGAACAGTGTTTTTCAACCTTTTTGATACCAGGGCCTACTATTTATTCAGCATTTCAGCCACGGACCACCATTTGAGGACATTATAGCCCCAGAAACCCAAAATTGCCTTTGTCCACAATTCCAGGCTGGATTTGGGAAACAAAACAGTCAAACATACAGATCAAAATAACCATTAATCTTCTACATTCTCTAGTTGTGTAGACTTGGGCTAATTCAAATGATGAATATTCTAACTGTAACTGAGTGTAAAATGGAACCAAATGGACCCGCAAGGGTCCATTTGGTTTCATTTTTATGCTCTCAAAGAGTTACATCTGGTTAACCAACTTTCCATCATTTAGACTGGGACCACCTGGAAACCTCTCAAGGACTTTAATATTCCTTTTAAAACCCCTGGTGGATTTGAATGAATACAAATACCACATATTAGGCTGCCCTTAGTTTATATGCACTGGTCCTGCACTTGCCATGGCTGGTGTTGACTGAGTCTAAGAAATGTCCTCTCTTGCCAGTTCAAATGAATGATTCATAATTATCTTAATAGCCTACAAGCCTGCAGGGACTTATGAGAAGACTCATCACTCCAACACATCTGTGCACAGAGCGCTGTTTTTATAGAAGTTATACCTCGACACGAACCGGGAAATGGTTTAAATGGAATTAAGGTAGGCTAAAAGATCAACGTGTCAAGAAGCTGCGATTAACGGTGTCGAAACAAAGACAGCAGATGACCAGAAGCCGCTCTTGCGCAAGTAATAATCAAACTGTTTGCGATTATGCGTTGCAGCCATAAAAGCTATAGGCTTGTGTATATGCTGGTCTGGTGACGAGGGGGTAATTAATTAAACCCGTGCCTGTGTGGGTCTTGGCTATGGGAGTGTAAAACATCATATTCAATAATAATGTGTGGTTTGTGAATCTGTGACAGCCAGCGAGTCCAATTTCTACAATCATTTTTCTCTCTTCTTCTGGACTTATTGAGGCCTCAAACGCCCATTTTTCAGATTTAGTTCGGTCACATTTAACACAAGAAAACCTACGGATAAGTGGGAAAACTATGGCCATGATGAATTCCAAAAATTAATTAATTAATTGTAATTAATAATCGATTACTACATCAGTTGACATCTAATTGAATAATCGATTTGATTATGACTCATCGATTAACCATTGCAGCCGTAATATATACATTTAAACCATCATTTTATAAATGTGGTCATCATTTCTTTTGTAGGGTGTGATAATTTGGTCCAATACGGAATATTATTTTGCAGGCCTAATAATGATACATACATGGTAGCCAGCAAAGACACTGCGCACGCCGCATGCATCATCCCTGATTGAGCCATGTGCGTATGACTCGGCTGCAGCCTGGAGAAATGTCAGTGGAATAAATAACTGGCTTTTCCATCTCTGCTGCTGTCAGGTGCGCAGCACTGTGTGTTTATCTGGGGATTCTCAGGCCACAGAAGCAGATGATCGCAGCAGATAAAAAGAGGAGGCATGGAGGATGGGGGTGTGTGTGTGTTTGTGAAGAAAGAAAGAGAGGAGCTGGAGGGTGTGGAGGAGGAGATGGGTGTAGGAGGGTGTGTGTGTGTGTGTGTGTGTGTGTGTGTGTATGTGTGTGTGTGTGTGTGTGTGTGTGTGTGTGTGTGTGTGTTATGTGTGTGGGGGGAGGCTAACCTTTTGCTTGGCAAATCCGGGATCAATTACAAACACCACGCCGTCAATGGTCAGGGAGGTCTCTGCGATGTTGGTGGACACCACGACCTGTGGAAATGAGAACAGCAGGATTCAGAGGGACGTCCACGGGGTGGCCGGGCACCAGGCCGGACACAGAGGTCAGGGTAGATTCACGTGGCAATTCCTGCACACGCACATACACCTACACCACCCTCAACACAGCAATACGCTGTATGGATGGACTGTGGCTTGTTCAAAAACATGCCAAACCGCCCTCAATAGTGCTGCGCTAAGAAATAAATATATATAAAACAATGAAACCATTCTGTACTGTACTTGTGGTGTTTTAACTTTCATTGAAAGATAGCAGGCGTTCGCGGCTCATAGCGCGCCACTCTGTGGCGCGCTATGAGCCGCGAACACCTGCCATTTTTGGCGAGAATCTGAGAAATGCAGCACAAATCTTTCAACATGTTCTTTCAGAGCGAATGTTTCGTAGAATCTACACAATAAGGGTGGGCAATATATCAATCCTATTGATGTTGTGATATGAGGCTAGATATTCCAGGGAATTGTGGATAGTGCAGTATTGTGAGTCAGAATGGTCTCATCCTGATCTCACTCACTTCTTGTCTTATTTTATACTGACGCAAATGGTATATAAAAAAAGAGCCGATACACAAGCTCACCATGTGTCAAAAGGTGACAAAATGGAAGCTTGTGGATCTGCACCTAGCAATCTCATCTCAGACAATCTCAGAGACAGTGCGGTATTTCATGCTTCATTGATATCAGACGGCCCTGATGTAAAAACAAAACAAGTCTTCACAACTGGAATGCACAGGTGCTCTCACTCAGCACCCCCCCCCCCATACACACACGCAACTCCAATGCTCCTCGAAGGCTTCTAGATCTACATATGCCACTGCGTCATTTCACAGGTACCCCCAACCCACAAGGAGCAGCAGTGCACCAAATAATGCTGGGAATTGTAGTCCAGGTAGTAGTATGGATGACATCAGAGAGTTCTGCTAAAACATTACACACACAAAGACCTTCTGAATCTTCTAAATGTCATTAACATATATTGTGGTGGCAAAGATGGTGAAATATTGCTAAAACACTAAACTAAACGAAACGCCAGCGGTTATGGAATGTTTTAGGTTTCCAGAAGGTTCTGGGTTAGCCTTCATCGTCCTATCAGTCATATCATGTCATATTATAAACACGCTGCTGATAGGTAGGATCATAGGATGCTAGAAAGACCACTTCGTTGACAGCGTGTGTGCCTGCACACGCACACGTGTGCGCATGTGTGTGTTGGGGGGCGGAGTATGTCACATCAAATCTGCCACTCGAGGCTGGTTGTGGTGGAGGTTGAGGGGGGGGTAGGCTGGGGGACGTTGTTGCAAATTTATTTTTATTCTGTTTTTCTCCTCCTTTTTTTGACACATTACTGCTCGGCTTGAACAGACATTCAACCAACAGCAACACATGGTAATACAGAGCTTTGAGAAGCAGAGGGGGGTGTGCCGCGCTGTGTGCACCGGCGTGTGCTGCTGCTGCGATGTTGGGTAAGCGTGCGTGTGTGTGCGCACCGAAGCGGGTTGATTGTGTGCGTGTGTGTGCGTGTGTGTGGGGGGAGGGGAAGGGGGGGCAATTCCTCAGCTGTCAGGGTGGTACACGGGCTGATCAAAGCAGCAGGGCTGGCTGTAACATTTATTTTCTATCAAATTTAATAGGGCATAGACAAATACTGCAAAAGGAGAGAGAAGAGAGAGAGAGAGACGACGGGAGAAGGAAAAAAAGTTGAAATGAAAAGCCGTTGGGGGGTTTTGTAGAAGTGATGCGAGAGCCTACAAAGCCTGCGTTGCGGCGGCGGAGCCCCTTGCACGTCTCTCCCCGGGTCCCAGATCCTTTTCTATTACAATTATCCCACAGCAAAGGCTGTCTATGAGAAATGACAGCTGAATGGGAGCAAAAGAAATCAAATGAGTCACATCAACCCATTGGGTCTCTCTTTCTCTGTCAAGCCTGTGCACAAACAGAGAGAGAGAGCAGAGGAGCTGTGAAGACAAAAAAAAAAGGAGGGGAAAAGGAGAGAAGACGACAGCCGCTGCATGGGGAGGGCCCATCTATCGCTTCCCACAAGGGGCTTCCCAATCTTTTCCATGCCAATGAGCGACTGGTGCTCAAAAATAGGTATTATAAGATCTACAATTTTTTTGGGTTTGTTTTAGTCTTTTTTTAAAGAAGAAGGTTCGTCATCCAAAGTGGTTTTGTCCCCCACCCACTCCCCAGTGGTTGCATCTTTTATCCCCAAAAAGGTCTCACACTACCCGGTTTGTTTCCAGGCGGTTTAAGCCTGCTCTTCCGCATCCAAGAATTCACACGTACAGATAAGCGTGCATCATTGTGCTTCTGTCAAGAGAGTCCAGATCCAGACGGTCCAGCAGCCCCAGTGCAAAGCAGAAATCATCCCACATTTTTGTTTTACTTCTAAAAAACGCCTTAAAAATTCATCTTAATTGCATTCAATGAACTTATTGAGCGCATAGTCATTTAGATTTCACATTAAATGGAGTAGGAATGCTACATCAACGAAGCAAATGTGTCAATTATGACATTTTACTCCTTCAAAAAGATAACACTGGTCCTAATGACATGCCCAAAGTACTACTGTTGCTCACAAAAAGCGAACACGGAAGGCAGCAACTGGAGAACTCCATAAAGAACTCCCATTTTTGACAGGAGATTTAAGACCTTTCTAAGACACGTAATCATTTCAATGATGCACGCAAATAATACAAACTATGAAAAACTATGCCACGACATGAAGTAACGTTTAAAGAACTGAACTTCATTCCTACAAAATCACAGCCACATAGTCACAGTCAAGTGAATGACAGGAAGTGTTTTGGTGGCCCAAACTGAACAAGGAAGTGTTGGCTGCATAAAGCCTATTGGCGCCCTGTGGAAAACCCTGTGCCTTATGAAACAGCGGAGCCCGAGTGGACACAGAAATAGCTCTTTGGACTCGCCTGTGTTTTATGTGTCACAGCAGGGTCACGGACTGCCGCTCCCAACTACGCCTAACGTTTATGGATATATAGTCTTTATAAAATATAAGGCCGGGTGAAAAAAAGAATGCCTCGCTGCACATTTGCAATCTTTGACTTGCTCATTAATTGCAAAGACAGAAAGAAGTTATAGGCGGTTACAAAAAAAGAAAGAAAAATAAATAAATATCAGAGGCATTGCCCTCAATGCAAACACAGGAGAGGGGGGGAGGGTTTAGAGGGGCAAAAAGATCTGCGCAGAAATGTTGAGCAGGCGATTTGTTTCCGGGAGAAGACCGTCGTCTTGTCTGTGTGCGTGCAAAGTAAAAATGTGCCAGCGGTAGCCTCGCGCTTGCTCAGTGCACTCATGAAGATTAAACATTTGGAAGTGCAAACCCAAGGCTTCTGTAGTCGTGGCTGATCATACATGGTCCACAGAACCGATTCTGCACACTGGCCTTTGTAGCCTCGCTGCCTCTTGGGTCGCCTTGAAGCTGTGAGCCCAGGAGACTTTTAAATCCCACCTTTTAAGCGAGGATTTTTTCCCCCAGCCCGAGAATGCCTGACTGTTTAGTTATTAATGCCAAGGATGGCCCTCTCCCTCCCTACCCCCCACCCGCTTTATTCAGCCCTTGACCTCTTGTAATTCAACCATCAAAAAAAGAAAAAAAAAACATCCCCCTTTTTATTCATGCAGAAAAATGAAGGGATGGCAAAAAGAACTCGCATATGAGATTGGAAGATGGTTGGGCTTGCGGCGTCTCTCTCTCTCTATTCTATTCTATTCTGTGTAACTTGATTCTTCAGGCTTGAGATACAGCATAGCACAACTTCTGCAGTTTGTTATTTCTACTGCATCAAAGCAGGAATGATATTTTTTCAATAAAATCAGTCTAGTACTGCATGTTAAACAAAGCTGAAGTATATTGCATTTTTAAAAATATCAGTCATGCCTTTCTGTTTCATTCCTGTTATAATCTTTTACTTATTTCATGCCTGACAAGAGCAATACAGAGAAGTTTTTGTACCATGTATTATATTCTAAATGTGATTTTCACGTGAATAATTAAAGCCAAATCACATTGCGTAGATTAATAATGTTTGAGAGATATGAATTGTGAACTTATTTAACATGTGAGAACATTAAGTCCACTTAATGAAATACCAATAATAGAGTGCCATAGCATCCATGTTGGAAGTTTCAACCTCCTGCTGTGCTCAACATCTTCAGTGTCATTCTTTAGAGATTATGAGAACAGTATCAGTACACACGGTCCTGAATAGATCAAGTATCTTACTATAGCTCTAATCCAACATTATTTCAAGTTGTGTGGGTTATTAACCAGTCGAGGTTGTTGGGTGCAGTGTGTGTTCAAGTCGATAAAAAGACAAGGAACTATCGACAAAATCAGGTGCTAAACACTACACTTTCTCTCACCACTTGACCAGTCTGTAGCACTTCGAGCAGAGTTTTGAAATGTACAACACACACACTGTAGTATCGAGTATCTCTTCCCCGTTGTGCACCATCAGCGACTTGTACACCTATGGGTATATCTTGTCTTTTAAACTAGTTCATTGTCATAGTGTGGGTAAAGGATGGCAGAATATAGCGTCCATAGTGCTATTCTGAACAAAATGTTCCACCCCAATCACTGTGATTGGCTGAGAAGTCCAAAGACTTCAGTCAAGTATTATTATTCCAGCCACGGCGGCTTGCCAAGTCGTGTGTATGCCAATGCTCAGCGCGGGCACCCCCTCACCTGGCAGCGCACGCCGTCGTGCCTCACGAGTCTCAGGAACAGAAGAGTCACTGCCGCGTGTCAAGTTAAGGCTAGTTTTCCGACGGCACATGTTGTCATTAGGTTTTATACATCTACAACAGGGGTGCCCAAAAGGTAGATTGTGATCTACCAGTAGATCACACATGCTGTGCAGGTAGATCACGTGACAGTCCCCCCCAGCACTTGGACCCTTATAGATCTGTAACTCTTGAGAGCGTTAAAATGAAACCAAATGGACCCTTACGGGTCCATTTGGTTTCATTTTACCACTCTCAAGAGTTAGTTACATTATATTTAAATATCTAAATTACATAATTTTCAAGGGTCCACACAAATAGAGAATGGAGAATAATCGTTATTTTGACCAAAGTTTTGCCAGTTCCCTTTCCCAATCGTGGACAAAAATGTGAAAGTTCTTAGTTTTGGGTGCAAGAAACTAAACTCAACATCACAAACTGTCAACTAAAACCTCAAATACTGTTTTCAAACGTCAGTAATAGCATATACAGGAAAACCTTCCAATTCTCCCCCTCTATTTTTCATTATAAGTGCAATATTCTTAAACACTATAACAGTAAGTAACACCATTACCACTATTTCAAAGCTCAAACTTTCTAGGGGGCCTTGAAATGGATTTTCAGTAATGGAACCTCACATTTTTTGTGTGTAGATCTTTTTGGGCCGCTCATTTTGAAAGTAGCTCTCAAGTCAAAAAAGTGTGGGCACCCCTGATCTACAAGATGCACTATGGTGTACTACTCGACATGCATGTTCTCACTGCATTTGTATGGTATCAAACATCAGTACAGATGTTTGATACCATACATTCTTGAACCTGTGGGAATGTGTTTTGGTGCATTCATTGCCCCCCCCCCCCCCCCCCCGCCTCGCTACTGCCTACCTGCCTCAATTATAATCCTTTCTGCTCCTTTTATGTTTATTTCCTACTCTATTTATGTAATTTATGTCTCCATTATTGAATTCCTTCCTTCCTTGGTTCTCCTCCAGCTGCTCGCTGTCACAATGTTTCTGTTTGTTTGTTTTTTCTGGAGCTGTCAAAAACACACAGCCTGCTCCAAACTTCTGGACTAATCAACATTGCCCAGCAGCTCCGACCAACGTGATTGGTTTAGCTCTGCTGGGTGGGCGTTCCCATTGGCTATGGTGGTGAGTAAAATCAAAGCAGAGGGCTGGAAAGAGCGGTGGTTGCAGTGGTATGACGTCATATTGTATTTTTTTTTTCCCCCGGTGGTCGTGGTGGTCACTGAAAATCAAACTCTGAATAGGGCTTTACAGATCCAAAGGCGTCTCTGAACAGAGAATATGTGCATGCATAAAGTGAGTGGCAAACCAGGTGGTAGAACGAGTTGCAAAGTGAGCTTAATGTCGTTTTAACATTGTTAAAAGCAATCAGATTGTGTTTGGTATGCATGTATGGGCTGTCAAGGCCAGAAAGACTTTTTTTGCCGCACAGTAGGCATTCGCACATAATTTCTGAGTACTATGATGATGATTTCACGCACATACCCCCCGCCTCTGCATCTGTCTGCCATGGCCTCTATAATACTTGGAAAACAAACCACTTTTATAATGTGATGAATTTAAATAGGATCTCTCATACTGAAGATTTCAAATATATCGTATGGTCTGTAAAAGAAAGAAAGAAAAAAAAAACAGCCTGGTCAACATTGGAAAACAACCAAAGCCAACTGCTTGGCTGAAGGCTATTAGCTCCACTCAGTGGCCCATAGGTGTGGGGGGGAATCATCACATCTTTGTGCAGTCAATGAGCCACACTGTCGCAGTCTGGAAGCTAAGTGACTGGCCAAAACAAAAAATAAATAAATAAGATGTCTCCCAACAACAGACACCTCCAGTCGCGCCAAAGATTTGCCCCCGAGGGGTAAATGCAGGGCACAGAAGCGCGCCCACGTCCGTCCTCCTGGTGAAAAAGGAGCTATCGACAATGTTCTTATAGCCCAGCAAGTATTTGCATTTGTGTGTGCACATGTTCCTCCTTCTCTTGCTGTGTTGCCAGGTTTGCAAGAGAAACAAGTGGACAGGTCTATGAAGACCAGCACAAAATGACAACAGCTGATCTACAAGCTCACATGGACATGTTGTGAGGTTGTACACCTGTCATTTAAAGACACATTGAGAGGACTAAATCAATACACACAATATTTTCTGATGGTTAATCTTGGGTTCCTTGACATGGAAAAAAAAGTGGGGAAAAGCACTAAAACAGTAGTTTTCGACCTTTTTGATGCACCACTAGACATTAGGAAGCAAGCTCGAATAACAGACTACTGTACACTTTAGAAACAAGCACACACAAAAAAAATAACCAGCAACTACCAATAATTAAGTTGTAAGTGATTTCCTACAATGGTTGCTTATAATAAGCGGACATGGCAACACTGCCTGAAGGGAGGCTGGAGTGTGTGTGCTTTGGCTTCGGTCCGAACCACTGCCTTGGTGGTGGGGGGGGGGGGGGGGGACGCTGCCACTGTCCAGTATGTGAGGAGGGGTCAGCTGATAGCTCTGATGGACAGGACACCACACATGGCAGCCCCCTCTCACATTTCATCACAATCATACGGAAGGAGACCTCATTGGATTCTGAAGGCATATGCAGCAGCATGGCCGGATCTAGAGGGGGGCAAGGGTGGGCAGAGCTGTGCATCCTGCCCACCCATCCTGCCCACCCAATGAAAGGTAATATCAGGGTAATATCACCAGTCCTTGAGAGAGTTCCAGGTGGTCTCCAGCTAAATGGTGGAAAGTTGGTTAACCAGGTGTAACTCTTTCAGAGCGTAAACAAAAACCAAATGAAACCTTGCGGGTCCATTTGGTTTTTACACTCTCAAGAGTTAAAATATACATCATCTGAATTAGCCCAAGTCTACACAACTAGAGAATGTAGAAGATTAATGGTCATTTTGATCTGTATGTTTGACTGTTTTTCCCCCCAAATCCAGCCTGGTATTGTGGACAAAAGCAAAAGAAATCGTGACTAAAATGTCCTCAAATGGTGGCCCGTAGCTCAAATGCTGAATAAATAGCCCTGGTGTCAAAAAGATTGAAAAACACTGCTTCATATGAAAAACTTTGGAGTTGCCGGCCCACCATGCCATTCTTCCAGCCCACCCTAGTAAGGCTGGCTAAATGCGCCCTGGCCGGAGCCATTACACTGACCAAGTAACTGGCTGCCAGTGGCTCCTTCCAGTCTGTTGGTGTACCTTCTCTCCATCAGTAATAGCATTAGAGCATCATCTCTGCATGTTATTTCAGGGTTATTAAGCAGTTGAGGTTGTTGGGGGGTGGGGGGGGACAGGTTTGAAGAGAGAGGTTGGCACTAGGGCTAACACAGGCCATCTTTCACCTACCCCACTGGGAAAGACATCTTGTTGACAAATAAAGCCTTCCCTCTGATTGGTAAAAATGGAGAGCAAGGCTCCCCAAACGTCCGCATTAGCCTCTCATTGAAATGGATAGCGGGAGAGGGAGGGAAGGAGGGAGGGAAGGGGGGTCCAGCGCTGACATTTGGGGCAGCATCTAAAACGTGAGAATGGCGCAAAACAAACCCAGCCCTGCTGAACAAAAGCCCATTTGTCAGGGACAATCTACGATGCGCTGGTTAAGCGACAGAGCAGGGATTATAGTCTTTGTTAGTAATTACAGTGAATTGCAGCTTTGCCTCTAAATCATTAAACTGTTCAAAAAAAAAGAGAGAAAAAACTAACGGCGGAGATCAGTGGCTTTTTCAGGGGAGAAATGGAGAGATGACGAATGAGCGCGTTATGATAATTGACGGATGCTTAATGCAGTCGTTAGCATGCGTAGCAGCAGTTACGGCGGATTATTTCACGGCCCTTCCTTTAAAGGGTGATTTATGCTATAGTTGTTGCACGCCAGCATTGCGCGCACACACAGAAAAATTAGCCGATCTGATCGACAAGCTCACAATGCTTGGCGCAGAAATGCGGTGTAAGCTTATAGACCTGCTGTTTTCTGTGTGCAACAAGTATAAATCTGGCATTCGCTGGCTTGGGCAACAGAGCCACATGATCTCCCAGTCAGGTTGCCTGGCTCCAGCCCTGAATCACCACCTTAAATTAACTTCCCTGCGGATTCAGGTCTGGTGACACAGTCTATAGTATTAGTAGAAAATCCGATCACCAGCAGCTGATTGGCCGACAGCCCTGTCACTGAAGCGTCGGGTTTTATAAACATCATCCGACATGTTGCTGCTTTTGTTCACATGCTAGTAACACTAGTCGACCGTGTTCGTTTGGTTAGCAACCGGGCTAGCACATTAGCCACATTAATGACAACAACATCGTCTGCTTTCCCAATATTCTTAGGGGTTAGTATGAACCAATCACCGAAGACTGCCGCTTTGACAACGCCCCTCCCATAAACTGCTGTGGTGAGGAGAGCTTTCAGACTGAAGTGAAACGAAATGATAATTCAGACTGAGTGTCAGCCACCCAGTGAAGGGCAATAAAGTAACTTTCAACACAACCAAAAAAAAAGACAAAAACAAAACTGTGCCACAATGTCACCGGATGGAGGCCACACTGCCGGTATCACAGTACACTGTGTAAAACAGAGAAAGCGCCAAGCTCTATAAATCAGACCACACCGACTGGAGCTCAGATCTACCAGGACCTGGCCGTCTCCTGGGACAAGTAACACTCAAAGCAGTCGTCCCCGTGCAACCAATGTACCTTTGCTTTCATGTCCACGTGGCTTTGAAC
Organism: Benthosema pterotum; assembly: GCA_039105355.1. Lineage (NCBI taxonomy): Eukaryota > Metazoa > Chordata > Actinopteri > Myctophiformes > Myctophidae > Benthosema > Benthosema pterotum. The sequence continues at coordinate 20,732,785 of CM076986.1, forward strand.
CGGCGCACAGGCAAACACGAGGGGATGATGTTTGAACTTTGGAAAAGATCCCCCACCCCCCCACACACACATCTCTCGGCTTGGAATAATCAAGCAAGTGAGAATGCCGAGCGGGTTGTGTAGTGAACGAACACACACACACACACACACACACACACACACACACACACACACACACACACACACACACACACACACACACACACACACACACACACACACACACACACACGGTCGGGATGAAACAATATCCCACCAGTGGCGAGGGGAGGAGAGACTCTGTGGGAGACACATAAAAACCCTCTAGACTTGATAAACTGGACCTTAGATGCACTAAAAAAGCGGCACTTTTTATCACCATTTATCATGTCCATACAAAATCTCTAAGGTATATCAATGATATAGTAAAATGTTGAAAATGGGTGGAACTCCCCTTTAAGTAGTATTCATGAGGCCATGCACACAGTCATTTCAGTAATAGCTCAGTGCACCGAGGACAGTCTGATCCTGCAGTTAGTCAGGGAGGGTCGGTGCGTGGCTGGCCGACGGCTCGTTCATCAAATCACCTGCATCAGATTGTTTGCGGTGAATGTTTTCTAATTCGGTTGGCGGCGGGGAGAGGAGAGGGCTCTGATATTCTATCTGATCCCTGGCCAGCCAGCCAGCCTGAATGGCAGGCCAGGTGGTGCCACTGCTGCGGTGATGAGACCATCTGAATAGATGTCGTCAGACAAAAAGCCAGACGAGTCCATATGTCAGTAATAATAACTGGGGATCGTTCCCCATGCTCTTTGGCCCTCCGTCTGACAGCAGCGGGTCACGACCGACAAAAACAAGGACGTTTTCGGTTTGGGTTATGAGAGTAAACTTAGGTGGTTCTCGCCACATGTCGTTTGGGAGGATCCCGCAGATGATGTCTGACTGAAGACCATTACTGCACCGAAGGTAATCTAAACTGGGGTATAAAACCTGGTCAAACATTGGTCGAAAGTGGCATAATCTTTGAAAAAAGCATGTAGATCTGCCATTAGATCTGCCATTTTCAGAATGTGTACCTGGCCTGCTGTGGAACCAAGTTAAACAAAATGTAGTGTCCCCAATCCTACAAATTCCAATGCTTGTCATTCTAAAAACAGCGGCATAAGACCATACAAACATACATACATACTGTACATGCAAAAGTTGAAGAGCTTGTAGCTCTGCTTGCCAACCACGGACACACTCACAGCCGAGTACAAATCAGACTGGAGTTTAGTAGAAGTCATAGGGACTCTGGACTACTCTCTTCCAAGTGACTTCAGAGTGGGGCCTGCGCCAAAAGCCAGTACTGGAGAGATAAAAAAAAAACATTGTGAATGCAGTGCCTTCTCCTTAGCCTCAGAGCGTGTGCGCGCGCGTGCATGTGTGTGTGTGTATATGTGTGAGTAATACCGCAGTTATAATTTAGAGCAGGGAATTCGCATGCTGACAAAAGAAGCAGCATATGTTGTATGAGTCAGTTCTGCGTCAAAGCCAGGAGAAGACAGACAGGGGGATATATAAAAAACTTTAACACCCCCATGAGCTTTCTCCCCATACCCCACCCAACCTCGCTCCGTCTCCAGTTGTCTCTTACAGCAACCCCCCCCCTACACTTCCAGTCACCCACTCCCACTCCAAAGAGTAGTTTTCGCAGCCAAGTGGGGCATCTATACCTTCCTCCCGATGGCGCCGCTTGGCTTGGGGGGCGGCGGAGGCTCGAAGATCCGTTGCTGCTGTTGAGGAGGCAGCGTGGAGTAGAGCGGGATGATCTTGATGTCGCCGGCGTCGGGCCCCAGGTCATCGATTTCCCTCTTGATTCGCTTGCAGGCCTCGTCAATTTCCTAAAAAGAAAGGATACCAAAATAAGCAATGCGTCACTTAACTCGACTGCAGTCAGTTACTTCCCCGGGCAACGACGACGCAAACAGCTCCAGACGACACGCGGAGAGAAACAACGGAGGTGAACGGCGATGACAGGCGGCGAGCGAAGTGGGAGGCGGCCACGGGGAAGCGGTGGTTCCCCGCTACAGTACATTTGTTCTGCCTATCGCTCCATCTGACGGAGGAAATTAAACCTGGACTGCAGTGTGCTTTGCCGAGCTCCCCGTGGCTTTGTTGTCAAATGCAGCAATCATGGAAAACACGGCACGCGCAGTCACGCACGGCACGGCGCGGCACGCACGCACGCACTCTCGCACAGCCACAGACAGACACAAACAGGGTTCATTATTCCAACAGTGCAGTATTGTAAAGAGAGAGAGAGAGAGAGAGAGGGGGAATGCGAGATGAGACTGCAGCACTGATGCATAACCGGCGGCAAATCATGGCAGAACAGTTTAGTGAAGCTGAACGTTCTAGAGCCGGTGGGGCCGGCAGACAAGAGACGAGAGAGAGAGGGAGAGAGAGGGAGTCGACCTGAGCAGCACGGCGACAGGAATGAGGCAAAAAGAAAAAAAAAACATGATGACAACGATGAAGCCAACCGGCGCGAGATCATTCATAGTTTTAAAAGGGGCACAAAATAGATGTACACGTACCCTGCGGATGGCCTGTGTAGAGCACATTCTGACCCGAGAACCGATTCTTACATATGTTTTCTAAATCCTGATAGTTTTCGGGGAAAAATCTCATGTTTTCTGTCGGTGCTCCCAGAAGCGAAATATTTGTGTTAAAAAACGTCCACAGTGACAAAACATTCAACATTCAAGTGCCACAATTTCTCGATATTTCCAAAAGAGCAGACCTTGGAGGATCTGCTATTTTTCTAGTAGCTGAAAGTATAGCAAAATGCTTAACACGCCAAAAGGGGGCTCCTGTTTAGAATGGTTTAAAAGGCAGCCTGACACACCAAGTTATTCTTACTTCACGCAGTCATATGCCTTTTAGTTTTTTTCCCCAAAAAGCTGGGTCTAGCAAAAAAATATACGCAAATAAGCCTTTTCTTTTTCCAGCAATTCCAGTAACCAAATGTATTTATTTAAATAAATCAAAGATACCAAGACTGAACGGACATGCAAATCCCCCTCACAGCAGGGCCTCCATTGTAATCAGCTCCAAAACACAGCCTGTACTGTTGCACCCCCCGCAGGCCAATAGGGGGAGTGCAGGCTCTAGGTCCCCAACCTTTTTGTATCAACAAGAACCACTTTTATAGCAATGACAGAGATATAGATAATAATTGGTATATTATATATAATCATCCTATTATCGGGATTTTTACTTTGTTTCTTTTCTATTCTTATGGCTATATTTTCACTCCAAATCATGGTAAAAAATAAATACCACTGGACTGATTTGTTCCTTCTGCATTGTCTGCATTTTCTTCTTCTTTTTCTTTTCACCCTAATCCAACCAGCTCGGAGTAGTATGGTCGTGGTTAGCATCACAGGGTCCCTGCTAATGTTTGGAACATAGCAAACATGCTGCTATTCACCAGCACTGGAATAAGTACTCTAATGCAAAAAATGAAATACAAAACTATTGGCCTCAAAATGTCCTTAAAAAGTACCAAAAGTAAATGTAGTCTTAATGCAGAAAGCTCACAATGTGAAGTGGTAAATGTTTTCAAATAATTGTAGTGGTGTAAAAAGTACCATATTCACCTTAGAAATGCTGATATGTAATGGAGTATAAGTAAAGGTACAGAAATGGAAATGGACTGCATAAGTTCGGAAACATAGCTTTGAGAATTGATTTCTCCAGCTTAATAATACCAATTGGTATTGGATCTTATTTCGCTTTAATCCTTGATTAGTCACGTTTACAACAATGGCTTGCTAAACATGTGGATTGCACCTCGCCCCGAAAATTGCCAAAATTTAGGAATTATTTTCTCCACCTAAACAAATTTGTATTGTATCTTATATCGTTTAAATCGTTGTTCAGTCAATGCTGTTCTGTTGGCACTCACTCTTGTTTTGAACTTATAGTGCTGGCAGGTGTGTGACAGTCACAGGTGTGTGCCAGGCACATAAGCGTGGGTCCTGTCACTTGACTTTGTTTATGCTCCAAGCAGCAGCAATAAAGATGCCATGTTTGTTCCTTCAGAATAAGGCCTGTGCAATAGGGCAATTGGGACGCCAGTGTTCCAGCATACAGAGTGGCAGCATCATTTTGGCGTCAGCTCTGGTAGTATTTCAAAACTTACCACCAAGTTCCGTGAGACCACATAACTTCAGAATCTGGGACCCAACACCATCAAAGCAAGGGCTAAATGGTAGCCAATCACCGTTTTAGCAAATTCTTTGGGGGTGCAACCCACACGTATAGCAATGTTACTAATTCCAGGAATGTCCAATCCACACACACCATACCTTGGTGATTACAAAATATAAGATACAATACCAATTGATCTTCACCAAACATGATGATTATGTATCTGTCTGACACGGTTTTCACGTTTGAAACCCTTATTTGGAAGCACGAGATCTCCGAAAGCGGATGTATGATGACATAATTGTTTGTGGAGCCCTGACCATTCTGCCCTCTAACCCTCTGTGAAAAAATTTCTGGGTCACAAGTCCCAGATGTACAACTGTCTCATCGGAAATGGCCGTTTTGCCGAAAAATCAGACATTGAGGGGTAGAATCTGAGATAATGCCATTCAAATGCATCAGATAGAATAGGTGCGTGGGGATTTTGTTTATTTATTTTTCAAAATGCCCATTTTATCCCAAATGAAATGTAACAAAACGATGATCTGCAAATGATACGTTGGGATCAACAGATGGATTAAAGAATGGAATCGATTAATCTTCGGGTTCCTTGTGTTTGGCGGAGGGAACGGCAAGTACAGGTGGGGAATGTATTATGGTGGAGAAACTAATTCCCAAAGTTAGGACTCCGAACTTATGTGGGCCAGTTTGGTACTGAAAAGTCTAGTAAAGTAAAAAAAAAAAAATGAATTCAGCCAGCCACGTTTCTCTCCTACCATCCTGCGTCATTGTCCTCACAAAGCACTGCTCAAAACAGGCACAGGCGTTAAGGGCGTGTGCTTTTAATGTGGCTGATTTGAAGGTTTCAGGTTTCCACATTCGCCCCCGATTCTGGTTTTATACAATCATTGCGTAACTCGGCACTAGAGAGAAGGTGTCATTATGCGCGCGCCGGCGTGACCATTACGTGCGGCTGTGCGAATATTTATAGCCCCCATCGCGCCGAGTGAAGACTTGGGAAATGAATATGAATCTCACTTTCCAGCCGTTAAATTTCGGTCATTGTGCCTGTCATCATATTCTGATTCCAGCGTGAGCGACGTGCACAGATGGGCGATGCGGTTGCACATCGTAATATTTCTGTAACAAGATTGCTGTGGCCGTGCATGTTAATGTTACTATTTAGTACCCTGTTGAGGCTCTGGACAGACTGACTGACTGACTGACAGGGGGACAATGGGACCACAGTGGGTTTCAATGGGTTGGCGTTTAAAGGGGCTCCACCATGAATTTGAGATTTTTCTAGATTTTGGGTGATTTTAGCCTCATTAGTGTATTTTTACATCTCAAAAACTTTTTTTTTGTTTGTTTTGTTTTTTTGCCAGTCAGACCTTCATTGAGAAATCTGTGATTTTCTGAATGGGGGCTTCTGAGTGGAGCTTCTCAGATTCGTTGAATAGCCCTTCTCCCCCACTGTTTAAGTCAGGGATTTTCAACCTTTTTCATCCCAGGGCCCACCATTTATTCAGCATTTGAGCCACGGACCACCATTTGAGGACATTTTAGCCCCACAGACTCCCCAAACTAAAGATTTCTTTGCTTCTGTCCATGACCATTAATATTCTACTTGTGTAGATTAGGACTTGTGTAGATTCACATGATGAATATTTTAACTCTTGAGAGCGTAAAAATGAAACCAAATGGACCCGCAAGGGTTCATTTGGTTTCATTTTTACATTCTCAAGAGTTACATCTGGTTAAGCTGGGGACCACCTGGAACCCTCTCAGGGACCACTGGTGGTCCCCCGACCACCTGTTGAAAACCCCTGGTCTAAGTCATTTGTGTGCATGGATCAGCCCCCACCTCCTCCCAAGGTGGTTCAATGCACCCACCCTTTTTTGGTACTGCAGCCGAAATGGCTACATTTATATAATAATTGGTTTTATTCACGGTGGAGACCCTTTAACTATGGTCTTTTACATAACACGACAGTAGGCTTACTGAGAGACAGAAAGAGATTGGAACCGAGGGAGAATGTTGCAGCAGATCAAGGCTGTGTTGTGCCATGAATATTCTATCCAAACTCCAAAGTAAAATAAAACTCCCTGACGTGTGTGTGCGTGTGTGTGTGTGTGTGTGTGTGTGTGTGTGTGTGTGTGTGTACTACCAGTGAATTAAGCTCTCCTCCGGTGCACCATGGACTGAGCAGTCAGACGGTCATTAGGTCGTCATCGACAACCCCTAACACAACTGCAGGCAGGAACGGGAGCAGCGCAGTTTGAGCAAAGCAGTCTGTCCGTTGTTTCTGCCTGTTGGACTGTCTAATTTTAGTGCGCGTCCCCCATAGAGCAGTGCGCTAACATTTAGACGTCATGCAGCTCAGAATATATGAGCACCTTGAACTGCACTGCATAAACGTCATCATCGTCACGCGCTATTGTTGGCTCATAGTTCATCAGAGAATATATATAATATATTCTTGATGTACAGTATATATAACAGATATGAGCCAATTGCCAAAAACTTCCAAACTTGTGTGCTGTGCTGTCAAGCTCAAACAATACAAATTTAATGGGAACTAATGAGACCCCCACCGTGTTGATTATGAAACAAAGCTAAATAAACAGCTATGTCGGCAAACTAACGAAATAAACAGTTTTAAACTAAATAAACATAACTCAGCATTTGCCTTTTAGCTGACATACAGCATACGTGTGTATGTGTGCATGTGTGCGTGCGCGGATGTGTTTGTAACTGTACACATGACGCCAACCTCCACTCGTCTCGACACGAAAAAAAAAGGGCAATCCGTACCATTTGCCCTCTGTTTTGGCACCGCCCGGCGTTCGCTGCGTTCTAATTCGTACCCCCAGCTGACGGGCATGTGCCTCTTAATCAACACGCTGACAAGTCGTCAGGAGTGGAAGAGAGCAAATCTGAATGGATTGGTAAAATTACTCTGTGTATTAATAGCCCATCAAGCCCCCTGGATGCAGCAGCTGGCATGAAAAATGGGCCCGTTTTGCCAGAGCGCTGCGAGCGCGCTGTGCTGTCCCCTCCCCACGGAAGAGAGACGGGGGAAAGCGCGAGGCAGTCGGCCAGTGGCGGCGGCAAACCTGTCCACCGGCGCTTCGACGAGACCCCCGGGAGGAGCAAACCTCTACAGCCAAGCCCCCCCACACACACACACACAAATACAGTTAAAGGAAGAAGACAACACATCTCAACTAGCGAGCAGCAGCACAGCTCGTTGCCAATCGCCATGTTCTGATGTTAGCCGCTGTGGGGGTAGCTTAAAATTAGGACTTATCAGAGCTCGGCAGCTGTGATGGGTTTTGGATTTGTCTTGTTTATGGCAAGACGTGGTACGAGTTCTATTTGTACTAGACCTGTGCCCTTCGGACATTGGCCTACTTGGGAGCGTTGCAGTTTGGGAACCTAGTATACAATACCCACTTGTCATAGCACCCTTTTTAATCGTCTGTTTCCCTTACATGAAGATGTGTCTGAGGAGTGCAAAACTGACTGAATAGTGGAATGGTGAAATACTCAAATGGCAGTCGTAGGTCTGACTCAGCCAATCGTGGTAGGGTTTGGTGAGTGGACCAATAGGTCCACTGTCTGGCAGAGCCTGACCAGAGCCTTTTGTGGCGGTGCCGGACAACCGTGTATCCCCGACACAAAGCCGGGCACTGCACTCCTTGTAATGGTGCGGAAGAGCTCTCATTGTGTTCTCTAAATGAACTAAATGAAGGTTGAACTGAAAATGAAATAATGTGTTATGTTAGTTATGTGTTAAGACCATTCTCCCTCTGATCAACAACACGTTAACTTAGTTAACCCAATCAGGGTCCGCATTAATGAAGGCTCCATTAACGGCACTCTCAAACTACAAATCGGTATGAAGCAACAGACACGCCACTGCTCAGGAAAGGAGAGGCAGGTGTAGGAAACATTTTAACATGCTTTCTTCACACTAAAAGAAAAAAAAAACTATAGGTGTTCCTGGAAGCAGACAGACAGACCGTATATATCTAAAGGAAGAATCAATCACAAGCCGTCGCAGGAAATCACCTTCCCCAACTTCATCCCTTTTTCGCAGACAAAGCGCCGCCATCGATCTTGCATTGGCAAATGAAAATGCGTGTTACATTACGCACAGGCGCAATTGCTGCTGGGACGGACGTAGGCTCTTCCTTGGACCAGTAATTGCTGCTCATGAATAGACAGCCTGTATTGTCTGATAGGGTAGAGACGGCAGGCGTTGCGCCGCAAGCGTGTGGTTCCCCCTTTTACAGATGGCTTGTGTGTGGTTGAATAAAATTAGGAGCCACGGTGTGCGGGTGGGGGGAAAAAAAGCAACATGAGGGAAAACAAATCTAAATATGAAAAGAACAACGCGACAAGTGGGGTAGGTCCTGGGAGCAATAAGGCTTGTGGTATTTCACACCAAATGTTGGGGCTCTTTCTCAACCACAAGCAATCAACCAACCTAAATAGCATTTTGTTGAGAACGGCGCGAATGTAATCACACCAACACAGACTCCAATGGGTGGAACAAGCTGTCAGTATCCATGATCAGGTTACCGAAACATTTCTGGTGCGCGTGCATGTTGTTGGAGACGCGCGTGTGTCCGTCAATGTGCTCATTTCTGCCTGCCCAGCTGCGACCATATTCATCATTTTGAGCCTGAACCTCGCCCTCCATTACACACCAGTGGACAGTATTTTGCAGGAGTTTTTTTTTTTTTTTTTTTTTTTATAATAAATGACTTAATCTCACGATGGACGTGTGTGGATGGAAGGGGATCTGGGTCAGAAAAAAAAATAATCTGGTGGCTTCCAAGCTGGCATGGAAACATGCATTAACCCATTTAGACTGGAAACCCCCTATAGGCCTACTAACTATACCTTTGAATAGGATGGAGGAGAGGTTTTTGTATGAGAAAATTGACGTTTTAAAAGAGAGAGAACGCCTCCTTTTTTCCAATCACCTTGAAAAGTAAGAAAGAAAAAAAAAACACCAAATCAGCATTATTTCAAAGGAGCTCCACCATGAATTTGACATTTTTCAATATTTTTGGTGTTTTTAGCCTCCCCCGGGGCATTTTTAAACCTTCAGTGACATATCAGTGGTTTTCTGAATGGGCATGTCTGAGTGGTGCCTCTCAGATTCTTTCCTAATGTGACGTCATATTCAGGAACACATGTGAATAGCCCCTCCGTCTTTAACTTTTCCCCCACCCACCCTTCAAGTCTTTGGTATGCATGGATCAGTCCCCACATACTCCCATTGTGGTTCAATTCAATAAGTGGTCATGAAGACAGGGTGCGAGGGTGCCCCCCCAAAATGTGGACATTTGTAGTACTGTAGCTGAAATGGCTTGGAACGGTGTCGTGAGAGGAGGAGGAAAATGAATGATCCGAGTGGTTGTTTAGTGGGTATAAAGAGGTATTAAAGGGCAATATCTATATAATAAATTGGATTTGAAATTCATGGTGGTCCTTTAACTTTTCAAGACCAAAAAAAAAATAAAAAAAATCTTTGTGTGTTCCACATTTGTCCATTACTTGATTGTCTGAGCACGGAATTTGATAGTATGATAATAAGAGTGACCCTCACTTTTATCATCCAGACCTAATAAAAAGCTTGGATTTCAAGATTTCAAAGGTTTTTTAAACTGGCCACATCAACCTTGCTATTATCCATTTATACTGTGCGAACGTGCGTGCGTGGGTGCGTGCGTGCCAAGGGTAGGATTATGTGGTGGTAGCAGGTATGGTAATGAAGACTACTCAGTATGGCAGAGAACAAACCAATGGAAATACAATAATAAAAGCATTCCTCCCTGTGGACCCTCACATGGGCACAACCTGGCCTGCCTGGGATTGAATTCTGCCCTGCCTGGAAAGCCTTCTCCCCCTTTTACCTCCCCCTGCCCGTCTCTCGAAATAAAAGATATGGAAACAAAAGATGTAATTTAATTTTAGCGTCCACGGGACAGATAAGCTCGGCCATTGGAGCACTAGGCTTTGGACCACAAGCTTCTAGGTTCGATCCCGACGGGCACCGCCAACTCCACCTAAGAAATCCATCTCCCAGGTGGTCTCTGGCGCATTGTAAGGGTTGTAGACGCTGTGAAGGAGCTTACGGTATACAGATACCAGTAACACGCCTCAAGGGGCATGAAGCGACCGCAGGTTTGCGACTTGGCATTCAAAAGTTTGCGCCCCTGTTTTCATTTACTTTGTCAAGATTCACCAAAGTTGACAACCCTCCCTGTTTTCATAAAGTTTAATTTAAGTTACGACCGTACTGTCTCTGAATATAAGACAACTCTGGTTATAAGATGAACTCCATATAATGTGCAAGCAGAACTGTTGGATTTTGGTGAGTAAAGTAAAGTATAGACGCCCTTGAGGAACCCAAGTCAATGAAGTATAGCGGTATTGTGGTTAAAAGACGTTTTTCCACCCAGGTATAATTACTTCTTCCTTAAACTAGCATCAAAGAAAAGCACTTTGGTTCCTTTCCGTGGACCGTCGTCCCTCGACTCTGCCTTCCCAAACAAAAAGTAACGTCTGCGCTTACAGCAGCACTTTTCAAAGAAAAGGTATAAGCTCTCCCAGGTGGCCACGACTCTGTACAGCCAAAGGAAGCAGCACGGCAGCACCCCGGCAACAAAAACAAGCAAGAAATTAAAAACGTGTATAGTACCTCTTGTCCGGTGAGGAAGAGCAGGAGGTCTCCCTCGTCCTCCTCGCACATATGGATCTGGATGACGGTGCGTATGGCCGCCTCCAGGTAGTCCCTCTCGGGCTCCGGTGTGTAGAAGATCTCCACGGGGTGCGTCCGCCCGGGGATGGTCAGCAGCGGGCAGCTGTCGAAGTACACCTGGAACTTGCCGGCGTCTAGCGTGGCGCTCATTACAATGACCTGACGGATGGTAAACACAGGGAGGGGGAAGGAGGAAGGGGGGCATTAATTTCCCCGGTGAGAAAAGAGGGAAAAAATAAATAAACCCTACGAACAGCCAAGGGTAAATGAGGGCGTTATGGGAGTGGGCATTCGGGTGAGGAATGAGATGGCATTCGATACAGCTCAATGGTTGGCACTAAAAAAAAGGGGGGGGGGTTGAGGGCACATTGGAAGTGGAGACGTTGAATGACTGCACAACCAAGTTTAGCAACCGGCAAAGTAGGGTAAAAGAAGAATGCACTGTGCTTTGCGAGGAGGAGGAGAGAGAGAGAGAACAGGGGCACTGGAACAAACTGCCGTTATCACTTTACATTAAACGTGAAGTCCTTGACCTATACGGGGACCGTGACGGTCCTTTTGCAGATGTCGGGTACACAGGCCGCCCCGCGGGGGCCCATTAGGGATTGTGATGCGAGATGCGTTATCGCTCATATTTTATCTCTTGGACATTTTTTTGCAGAGACGGACGGGCGGCGTCTCGACATTTCACTCAACGCTCCGAGAAACATCATAATTGCTCTTGATCAGGGCAAATTAAACATGCAAATTTGGAGAGGGGGAACGAGGGAGGGGAGAGATGGAGAGCGTGGACAGGAAAGAGCGTTCCCTGTAACCTCGACCTTCTTTCAACAGCCCCCCCCATCCGGATCCAAATGACCGTCTAACCTTTGATTCCACACTGACAAACAGCACCGTCATTACCCATCTGCTTTATGAGAGTTGTGGTCAGCACATTTCGCCCATAAAAAAAGCCACGCCTGCCTCCGCACGTCCCTGCCCTGCCCTGACACTGATTACCAACCACCCCGTCTGGCCGCCCTAAAAACGGCCTGACCCCCCCCCCCTCCCATCCCAGGAGCAAACAGGGGCGGATGTAGCATGTCCCATTGGGGGGGGCAAGAGAACATGTTTGAGGGGCAAGAGAAAATGGTATGGTTGCGGCTTCATGAAGCTGCACCCATACAATTTTCAGTTACAGGACTTTTATTAGTCAAGTAAAGCATCAAAAATAACATCAGTTGAAGTTGCAAAAGACACGCAGCATGCATAAAGCTAAAGGTCTGACTCAGAGAGTTTTCTGTTTTCAATGATGAAATGCTGTTGGTTTAGTGGTGCCAAAATTGTAGTTAGTCGCAGTAGTAGTGTTTCAAATCATTGTAAATATAAGCACTTTAATTTGAAATCTCTTGGGTTGTTTTGCATGGCATCGTGTTTGGGGGGGCAGACTGGGTATTTAGGGGGGCATTCCCCCCCCATGCCCATGCCTAGATCCGCCCCTGGGAGCAAAGGATCTACTGCCGTCACCGAGGTGCGACTCGCTGTGCCATCTCAGAGCCCAGAATGACACAGTTTGTCTTTTCCCTCAACAAACACCCGGGCTGTCAGCCACGGAGAGAGAGGATGTAAGCAAAGGGTGACGGAACGGAAGAAATAGGAAGGGGGAGAGAGAGACAGAAGAAACAGCGTTGTTTGTCAAAAAGTTAATGCTAGGGCGAAGTAATACTCTGGGATAGTAGAACTGTGTGTTCCGTTGGGATGAACTGGGTTGTGAATATGAGAAAAACACTGCAATGTACTCAATTACAGGGAGGCTTGGAATTGGTGGAAACCAGTGGCAAACTAGAGCAGGGTGTCTAGACTTCAACAAAAAAAACTGGGCATTGGAAAGTCACATGCACAAAAATGTGTTTGCTTTCAATTCATTTTTCCCTTATCTTCTAATTTTGTCATGTCATGATTACCCCATGTATTCCAGCGTCCCGTTAGTACAACAGAAAGCACAGTATGCTGCTGTAGACAAATTATTTTCTACTTGCCAGCATCTTTAATTTTCCCGGTTCAGGTGATCTACATACAATCTAAGCACTTTATATGCTTAAAGCAGAAACCAACCCAGCTCTACTTCGACTGAGCACAAGGTTTCTGAGTGCAAGCTCAGTGCTCATACATATTACATAGGTGGCTAAATAAAGGTCCTGAAATTAAATGAGTGACTAAACAAGACGCACAAAAAAACAACAACATACGACGTTGAGCGCCTTGGCATTTTACCTTGAGATCAGCCCTCTGGCGGACCACCTCCTTGAGGACCCCCATGAGGATGTCGGTGGCGAGCGTGCGCTCGTGGGCCTCGTCCAGGATGATGACGCCGTAGCGCTCCAGCAGCGGGTCGTTCATGGCTTCGCGCAGCAACATTCCATCTGTCATGTACCTGGTTGACAGTGCAAAGAGAGACCAGGACCATACGTTATTTTCCACAATCTTTGAACTGTGAAGTATAGAGCCACTTCGCGGGTAGTGAGTGACTTATTGATCCCGTTTCCATCCACAACGGTTTTATTTTTTTGACCACCCACAGTGACCGCCTGGCTGTCACTCCCTCACGCAAAAAAAAGAGAAAACATCTTATTTAGTCCTGCACCATCCCTCAATTTTATCATTTAGTTCCAATAAACCCCCAAAATGTCCACTGAGATTGCAAAAAATAATTCACCCAAACCTACTAATGCATGAAAGGTGTGGTCGCACGCATGTGCTTGCTTAGTGCTATTTTTGTTATATCAAACTCTTTTTCTGGTTCATTGGGGTAGGACGGGGGGCTTTGGGGACCCACTGATTTTATCTCGACTGCCCACAATCGTTTTAATACCGCCCACGCTGCCAATATTTGCGACCCACACGTTCCCGTTGTAGCTCTCCACTGTGATGCATGTATGAAAATGAGAGCAATTGCACTGCAAGTCAATGTGGAAAATACATTTCCAATTAAACATCTAAACAATATTCATGCTTTTACTTAAACAAAAAAGCAAAAAAGTACAAGATCGTAGCACCATCTCAATGCATGTAGATTTCATCACACAATACAATAACATCCACACAACACAGAAATAAGAGGCCTTTGTCTACTCTAAACATATTTTGACATTTGATTTTGTTCGAAGTGTCCTACTCTACTCTACTTACTTGAGTATGGTCTTGGCTGAGCTGCAGTCTTCAAACCTGATGGAGTAGCCCACCTCTTGGCCCAGCATGACGTCCATCTCGTCGGCCACCCTCTGGGCTACGCTCATGGCGGCCACTCTCCTGGGCTGGGTGCAAGCCACCGCCCTCTTTGGGCCTGGGATGGCCCGTACCATGTCCACACACCACTGGGGGATCTGTGGAAGCACAGACGGGAAGGGCAAAGATGCTATGTGACGGCCTAATGAGGCTTTTTATACACAGAGTGTGATTTTTATTTTGACTATTCAAAACATGGGCAATTTAAATTGTTTAAAATGAAAACAATAAGTCGCTATATAGAAAGGAAACCGGGTGTGCTTTTACATGTGCTTGTACATGTCTCGATGGTTGAACGCTAAAGGCGTTTCATTCCCCCAAGTTCACAGAGGAGTGTGATATGACCCGATTTCTACAAGCAAGTCCACAGTGTTGGGGCACATAACATAACAAGCTATGTGGTGGTACTATCAGAATTCACTGATTTAGTGCTGGCCATAGACATATAATCATAGACACCCTTTCCGGCTCTGGGTTGCATACAGTATGTGCTCAAGGGAAGGCATTTATAAAATTATATGGCTTATGGTAGCATCATCAGATTTATGAAGACATCATCCCAGTGAACTCTGGTCTGACGACAGGACGAGAAGGAGTTGGGTAGGAGAGGGCATTTAAACAGACGTAGATTAAAAGTTCAAACAGATCAAAGTCCATAACTAAAGCATTGGGGGGGATGAGGTTTATAGCTGAACATAATTATGCAGCAATGGAGAATAAAGTATTTCAGCATCTTCCACATGCAAAACAGTGAGTCATTCACAACCTTATTCCCAATATATCCTGTACATCACAGTTACATGTGACTTTGATATCAAGTTTCACTTCAAGCTGCTTTTGACAAAACTACAAACCCAAAATATGAAACTTCCAATACCACAAATGGATTAAAAAAAAAAAAAAATGTAAAGAGTGACTTGCTAATTGCAAAGCCAACATCTATTTACTGTCACATCTGAAGGATTTTTCTTTCCACCTGACATCACACACAGCAGGGGTCCCTTATTAACAGTTAAAAAGCAGAGCAGGCCCGATTAGGTCTAAAGTTAGACAAAATCTTATTTCCAGGCTATTAGGCTTGGGTTATGGTTCCCTGCCACTACAACAAGGCAAACATAAATACATAATAACCGTCTTTGGAATATCAACCCATCAGGATGAAAGCACGTGGAATGCAACAAAAACACAAGCGGTAACCGAGGGTAGGGTCTAGGGAGAGAGAACCTTTTCACATTAGCTCCATTATTATTAACAATACATGCACTTCCTCAGAGCCACTCCAGCTTGAACTACATAAGTAATGGGAATGCACCGAAAAGGTTTTTGGGGACTGATTCCCGAGTTTTTCTCATGACCGGGCCAATACCAATAGAATAAGGTATCCATCGTGTGCATAAGGGAAAAATTAATATATGTCAAAATATGGGGAGGAATGTTTAGGCTTGTCACCACAAAGACGCAAAATGATATACTACAGATAAGATAAGTTGCCGATCACAGAAGGGTAAATTGCCGACAGCCAATCTGAGTGAATGTTGGCCATTATGGCCGATTATCATTGCATCTCCAAATAGTTTGTTTGCCGCATTATCAGACAACAGCAGCCCTCCACCGTCGACTCGTGGCCGTACCTGCGTGGTCTTCCCGGAGCCCGTCTCGCCCACCAGCACAAAGCTCTGGTTGCGGGCCAGGATCTCGTTGAAGGTCTCCTTGTACTCCCAGACGGGCAGCTGCAGCCTCTTTTTGAGGATCTCGTAGTAGCGCGGCGTGTGCGGCAGGTTGGTGAAGGGGTTGATCTGCTGCTGCATGGCCGTCTGCTTGAGGAAGCCCACGCCGGCGCTCAGCGGCGAGTTGAGAGGCACCGACGGGGCGGGAAGCTTCACGGCGTTGGCCCCCCGGTCTCTGTCCCTGTCGCGGTCTCTGTCTCGGTCCCTGTCCCTCGGCCGCTCGTCGCGGTCTCGGTCCCTGTCGCGGTCACGCCTGCAACGGGGGAAAAAGGTACACCGGGTTAGGCTACTTAAGAGGGAAGAATTATCCTGGAGAATATGCACATCATCATCATCACACAGTATGAATCGCAATTTCCGAATCGCAGAGCCTGTAATTATTTGCCTAAGAGTCCTTTTTAGCTCAATGACTATCTAAAAGTCAATTTTACCAGAGCATATTTGCATATGCATATTTCCTATGATTACCTTCCAGAAAGCCATTAGTTTCCAATAATTTCAGTACACAGTATGAAAATCTACTTTTAGATTTCTGAAACTTTCTTAAAAACAGAGAACTCAACTCAGTTAAATTGACCTTTATGATTAGTCCGTTTATCTCACATTGCCACTGCATTTTAATTCGGTTGAAGGTACGGAGTCATTTGAAAAGTCTAGCCAAAAATATTAGTGCCAGAAAAACATTGCTATATAAATGAAATTCAAAGGTCCATGACTTCATCAAGGCAAACGGGAACATTAGCTGGGGAAGCATATTTTATCGGGCCTTTTCACCTGAAACTTTTAATGGAAAAATCATCATCATCATAATATAATTCACTCAATGTCTGTCTGTCTGTCTGTGACACTGTCATAGCTCCTCAAAGGCTGCACAAAAATCGCTCCCACTTTTCACAAAGGCATTGACCATATGCATGCGTATGTGTGCGCATTCCATCCAATCACAATTTGCATCCTCACATTTCCGTCTACACTTTCACACAAACCCAGAAAGGTGAGTATAGGAGGCTCTCAAGAGCAAACTGCACATTGCCCTGAAATGCTATGCCAGCCATGTCAATTCCTTGCCTTCAGTTCAGATCAAACAGAAAAGGTTACTGGACATCCACTTATTCATGCTGGAACAGCCAGAGCATAATCGAGTACAGCATACAAAAGTCAAGAGACTAAATTAATATTCTACAACGCAAATCATGTACAAAGAACTCTTCTTACACACAGTCTAAAGGCCTGTGTGAGACCAGGCTTTACTTATGCCAAGTTTGTAGGTTTACTACCAGTATTTCTACTATTTTTAAGTTTTTAACTTCAATTAAAACTTCCCTTTATACTGGAAGACCAACTCTTCAGGGCTTGATTGATTGATGAACAGTTTACTGTATGTATCAAACCATTTAGAGACATACATATGCACTTTCCCCACCAGGAAATAATGTAAGGAGGTAGAAAGGGAAAGGAAACATATACTGTAAGGGGAAGAAGTCAGGTGTATTCAGATTTTACGGGGGCTTGTTTCGATCTCGTTAGATTAGCGAATGCCGTAGACCAGACCCATTTCAAGATGGGTCTGAAATGTCGTCAACCCTAAGCCATTCCAGCCTGTAAAAGTGGGCAGGGGTGAGGTGGGTTCAGGGAGTGAGGCCAAGTAGTAGAAAGACCAGTAAATGTTGTTTGGCATAACTTTGCCCAAGCATTCCGACTGGGCAGTAACAGGCATTCCAGCATTCTGACTCAACGACCAATTTCACACTACTCTGATTGGAGATCAAAGACAGGCACACCGGTACTTTGATTGGTCAAAAACTAACTTTGAGACAGCATTCTGGCGTTGACCAGTTTAGGTTGTTGCTAACAAGAGTTGCTAGGGATGTGGCAATGAGACATTTTGGTCGTAATCAATATCCAATATAACTAATTGCTGTTATGGCCGATAACCGTCACCATACCGATGTTGATATGATGATAGGCTACCAAGGCTTCTCTTTATACATCTAGGCCAGTGGTTTTCTACCACAGTGGTCATTGAGAAGGTTCCTCATGGTGCCCAGCTAAATGATGGAAATTTGGTTAACCAGATGTAACTCTAGACTAAGAGATGCTTTTAAACTCAAGAGTTAAAAATACTCGTCAAGAAGGGAGGCACTGGAGCAGCAGGTCATCGCATGACCTGACGAAGATGTGATACATCGAAACGTTGTCACTTTTGTACCTGCACCCTGTATTTAAATTAAAAGGCTTGAACGGTCTGTGCTGCTCCAGTACCTCCCTTCTCTACTGCTACAAGTCCTGCTTCCGAGATGCACCAGACTGGCCTGCTATAGGCTTGAGGCGCGGTTGGAACTCCCTGTTGCTTAAAAATACTCGTCTACTGAATTAGTCCAAGTATAGAGAATGTGGAAGAATGATCATTGACTTTTTTTTTCTCACTTTCAAATTCAAATTTCTATCTTCAACTGACTCAGATCTGATCCAGCCAAGATTTTGCTGCCAGTGTAAATCAGGCCTTGAATTAACTGAAACTATACAACATAACATCACGTAAATGCAATCAAGACTAGATTAAATTACTTAAAGTTTCCCAATATTAATTATCTAAAGTGAGTATGGCTAATATGAATCAATCTTAAATTCATTAAGATATTGTTTTTCTAGCTGTGAGGTGTCACTGTCTGCTGGCACACGTGCATGTCACATTCACGTGCATGCATGTGACGTCATTAAAAATGCTGTACCACCAGTAACTACACATCTTACATCTCAGTAAGACACCTCTCCCCTACATCATGACCTCACCTGTGCTACAGAAATGGAATCCTCATTAATTTTCCTCATAGAAGACTTTTCGAAAATGGTTAATATAAACACAATTACACTGCAGACAAAGCAAACTCGGGTTGTGACAAATCATGACAACCACCACGATAGTATTATGCAATATCTAATCTAATTCAAGATGTAAAAAAATGCAGGATATAACACATTTTGTTTTGTTTTTTCTTAGAAACTGTGTGTCATGATTTGTCATGACCCGAGTTGGCTTTGTCCGCCACATAAACGTCTTTATATGAATCCTTTTTGAAAGGTCTATGACAACAATTAATGTGGAATCCATTTCTGGAACAGGGACGAGGGGGCGGAACTGCTCAGCTCTATGTACAAGTACTGTAGGTGCAGTCAGTGCATCAAAGCAATGTCCCAGATGTTGACAACATCTGGGATGCTGGACTGACTGCTAAAATCTAAAACCACATATTACCTGCATGAAGACCCGCAAGGAAAGGGTTCTAAATCTTCTAAAAGTCATAACACATTATTTTTCAAAAATGGTGAAGTGTGCCTTTAACCCAGAGCAGAGCCAGTGCGGCTAGCATGTAGCCACGTGTAGGCCATACACACACACATTGCCTGCTAGCATAATGCTAATTTAAAAACCCACTAACAACAGTGGTTGTTTGGTGTTCTGAACACTTGCACATGCAGCGCTCAAAATGTTTTACCACCACCACTAGCGGTGTCTGTTCATTATATTATTGTTATGATGACTAGTGTATGCATTACTGTTTCCATTCCAGTGTGTGGGACTTGACTCGTCAGTGGTCTAACCACGTTAGCAGCTAGCATGCTCCGCCATAGAGTATATACTGTAGTCAAGAGTGGCGCCAAGTCCGTTCACTTCATGGGGCAAGTCCAATGGCGGCTCTTCTACATAGAGAATGGGCGACAACAAATAGGGACAAGTCCTGGATCTGGGACTGGAAGTAAGCAAAAAAACAACCCAGCTTTAATGGTCTTCCATTGATTTAGATTGTGTTTTTTAGTACAACATGAACATTACAGTGACTTTAGTTGTTATTGTACACTACTTAAAACAGTTGGCATGTTGCACATATGCCTAATATGTATGCCGCCCCCCTTTGAAAACAATTACAGTTTGTCCCTATTCAAGCTGGCATGGACAGCGCGCTGCTAGCGCTTCAGTTTCTGACCCCCTCAATGTCGCAACTCCTCTACTAGATGGCACTGGCTGACAGTCCAGAGTGAGGGGGCTACACCACTAACACAACAACAAACACATCTTCATTCCTGTCCCGTTTAGTTTGTACATACCCGTCAGAGGACGATTTCTTTTTAACCGACGAGTGATCGTCGCCCAGATCTAACCGATGTCGCTTCGACATGTTTAATAATGTTCACCCCGGGCTCTCCCAATGATAAAAATCACAATATTATGTGCTGCTGCTGGCTGGCTGTGGTGTGTGAATAATAACCAATGCTGCAGTTTTAGTCTCATTACCACTAGCGCTAAAGAAAACACACACACACACACACGCCGGCAAAATGGCGACCGGAAGCTCTTCTTACCAGCTCATCGTTATTATTAACCTTCTTGTTGCTAAAACGACAGAGAGGAGAAGCTGTGATGGTGCTGATGGTGATGTGAGAGAGACGTCGCCGCACTCTGGGTCTCTACTCGTGTTATTGATGTGCGCGGCACAGCATCCTGATGTCAGTGCGCGCCTGGTCCACTGTGTTGATGTGGTGGATGCTGCTGCTGCTGCTGCTGCTGCTGGTGATGATGATGATGATGATGATGATGATGATGATGATGGTCGAGCCTCGACTCGAGGGGTGCGGGGGTGGAGTTAGTATGATGATGAATAATCCAGTGGTTCCCAAAGTTTGTTAGCAAAGTAACTGAGAGTGTAAAAAAAAAAACATCTGTGTGTGTGTGTGTGTGTGTGTGTGTGTGTGTGTGTGTGTGTGTGTGTGTGTGTGTGTGTGTGTGTGTGTGTGTGTGTGTGTGTGTGTGTGTGTGTGTGATAACAATCCTAGCCTGGCTAAAGCCAGACCAAATCAGCTGTTGGCAAAAAATGCCTGTCAGCAGAATGGCCTGGAATAGCTCGCCCCTTTCCTACTCCAGAAAACCGGGGTGGCCAATGAGGACACAGTACGATTTGAATACTCTGTCCTGAATTGATTGACCGTATAATTGATCTATTCGGGACCAATCTGCTGACAATGTTTTGCCAACCGCTGATTCGGCCTGGCCCTAGAACAATTTGCATACCAGCGCCACCACCACCTCAGGACATTGTGCAATAGTGGCCCCTGTCCCCTGACCACGCCATAAACAAGCAACCGCGCACATGTGCACACATATGCATAGAGGTGAATTGATGACATTTCAGGGCCGGGCCAGGCCTAGGGCTCCATGAAAAATCTAAAATATATATTGATTATGTATTGAATTATTTTATTTTGATAACATAATAGTTCTGTTCTATCTTTTATGAAGTTAGTATTGACTGGCATTTCACTTGCTGACTCTGTGTAGTGTTCTCAAATACTGGACAAACCCGAAATGGCCCAACCTGACATTTTAGGGCAGAGTCGGGCCAAAGATCTATGATAATTAGGTGGACCGCTGCGCCTAGGGCCTGATCAATTTGGGTCCAGTTAGGGCCAGGCTTCAATTAGTAGGGAGGATTATCACAACAAAAGGAAAAAATGTGAATTAAAAGAATTATCAATTAATATACCTTTAAATGTCTGTATAATATATAAACAAATGCACAGACACTATATGATAATGAATCATGTGGAAAAGATTTTCGTTTTAATGCACATTTAAATTAATGTTGTTATTTTCATCCTGATACATAATTGCTGAATCTGAGGGTGTGGGCTACAACAAATGCTCCATTTGAAAACTATTTACTATAATAAAGACCTGTTAATGTGGTCATTAGCTAAAAATGTTCATTATAAACCAACATTGAAGTGCCCACAATGTTTACAGTGCCCACTCTTCCTGTATCAAGCCTGGCCTACTGAGTACTAGAATACCAGAGCGAATATATGGTTGCAAGTGATGATTCAAAGCTGTTAGAGAATGGTTTAAACTGCCTTTCTCAGCCTCTACGATTATTAGGTGATGAATAATCTGTCACTGAAGACAATCATTGCCATTGACACAGGTAATTACACAGCCTGGACATTGCTAACAAGCTGCGTAATGGCAAATGGCTCATTGCTTATAGCTAGGGATTGATGGTGATGGCGGAGGAGAAGTCGGCGGTACAACAAAGCCATATTAATGCTCTGATATTCAAAGATAATTTAAAATACCAGCCTTCTTTCTATCTGTCTCTCTTTCACAGGCTATTAAATAACAGTCCAATTGTGTGTGAAATAGCTCTGCCAAACAGTGTTGCAGTAAGGAGTATGCAGTTAGATTGTTGCGCATACTGTATAGCCACTGGAACTTGATTTCTAGTTTCAGATGAGCAGAAGTTAGAAGGCTGCATTATAATACTACAGTATAATTCTCATTATAGAGAAGCAGTGTTTTGCTGTCCATGCATGCCTCCTTCATTGGGCCATTGATTTTTGTACACCAGAGAAGGAATGTGATAAATGAAAATAAGCGCTTTTGATCATTGTGAATTGGTGCCTGATGAAACAGAAATAATGATGTAGAATACAAAGGAGATGTCTAGTATCATACCGTAATTATGTATGAGGCAAAGCCAAAAGTACTCTTGAAAAACAATGAAAACAATGGTGTGTTGCATAATTCCTTTTTAATTGAAAAGACCACCAGTTTTGATATGCACTAGGCTTTGCCTCGGGACCCCCATTTGATTTGGAGGGTATAATCTGTTTTTTTTTTTATCTCACTGGGACCCCAATATAAACTTTAATATGAGACCTCCACCCCAAATGCTTGTTCTGCTACCTCTCGTTGTGTGTCTCTGTACCTCTCTCTCTCTCTCTGTGTGACACATGCACACACACGCACGCACACACACACACACACACACGCACGCACGCACGCACGCACCACACACACACACACACACACACACACACACACACACACACACACACACACACACACACACACACACACACACACTTGTTAAGGCCCCCAGAGGGTGACTGTCCATGGTGCTGGAAAGTTTCATCAAATATTTTGCACATGCCACAGTTGAATTCCTGCCAGTTCTGCTTCGCTCTCTCCAAAAAAAAACATGCATTCAGTTTCCTTCAGTCAGTACTCCAGCATTCCAGCTTGTTACGAGTCCGACCCCCGAGGTCGGACGAAGGGAATTGAGTGAGAAGGCGAGGCTCCGTTTTGTGTGATCACGTGGAAATTTGCGGCATACTTGAAACGGGGTGAGACTCCGGGGATCGTTCAGCAGCCTTCAGAAGGCTGCTGAATGGCTAAGAAAGTAACACGTCGTGCTGTGCAGAAGCAGCAAGAACTAATATGCTTTGATTTGTCTTAATTTGGAGTCCTTTCGACACCATCCAGCACGTTTCATCCAAGCGGGTCTCCTGGGTTTTTTTTTTGAGGGACATCATTACATCATATGGCAGTGAGCCAAGTCTATGAATGTGAATGTTTAGAGCTGGCTTAACAAAAATCAAATGGCAGTCAAGCCACACAAACATAATGTCTGTGGACATTATGTTTGTGTAGGGCACAAAAAGATGACATAAGACCTAATGTATGCATTGTGTGACTAGTATTGTTTCACACACTGCACTTATTTTTACACATTTGCTGTCACTTCCCTCAATTTGGACACTTTCGTAGTGACTGCAACTTTTGTTCCTGTCATGGTCATATAGTTGGGTCGTTTCCGACCGTTCCGTGACCGTGGAGAGCAAAGGTCCGTTTCTCAATGGAATTATCATCTAAGAGGGTTATTAAACAAATTTGGCCGGGGTGTACTTTCTGAAAGTGCGGGCAATTTTTTTTAGAGCCCATAATCCAAAATGTCTGCCGAGAAATGTGTTTTTTCCTTCATAACTTGAAATGCATTGATTTTACGCCCAATAAATGTATTGAACATTAATACAAAGTTGGGCATTGCGGACGATTTGGTACCAAGCACATGTCTGTATCTCCTATGGTTCTTGAGATACAGCATATACTGTAGGTACTTTCACAGATTGAGGAGAGCAAGGCATTATTAACACTGATTTTTAAGTCAACCAAATGGTGATAGAGGCATGGGAATTGGTACACACACTCTTCAAACCCCACTATTTCTAAAAGTACTGCATGCTCTGCAAAATTCGAAGATGGCAGCCCCCAAAATCCAAGATGTCCGTCTAAAAATGTGTTTTTTCATTCGTAACTCGAAATACGAAGCTTTTAAGCCCCATAAATGTATTGAACGTTAATATAAAGTTGGGCATTACGGACATTTTGATACCAAGCAACATGTCTGTATGTACTATGGTTCTTGAGTTACAACATATAGGTAGTTATGAGGCACCATAAGGGTAACATTTTGGCACGTTTCACTTATTTACTCAAAGATCCCTTTATCACCATGTCTACTATGTTCAGGAAGCGGACCTACATGGGTCTGCTATCATAAACCACTTCAAGTTTTTCAATTGATGAAACAGGTCGGGAGTTATTAAACTGAACGTGAATGCTGTTCCAGTGTTAAATTTGCTGTGCACATTTTGCGAAGATAAGCCAGGCAGAATTGTCCTGTCTGTGCATTACACTGAGTCTGTGCTTCACAATAAGAGTATATGTGAAGCAGACGCACCAAGTGTAGCATGTGTCATAATGTCAGGGTATAATATGCTAATAAGTGCAATAGGCTAATACGTGCAATATCATAATATACTGTATGTACAATAGGCTAATAGTGTAATATATGCAATAGTGCCATAGGGTAATATGTGTAATACTGCAATATATGTGCATAAGGGTAATATGTGTAATAGTGCAATATATGTGCATTAGGGTAATATGTGTAATAGTGCAATATTTGTGCATTAGGGTAATAGTGTAATATATGCAATAGTGTAATAGGGCTAATAGTGTAATAGTGTAGTATATGTGCAATAGGCTAATAGTATATTATATACAGTAGTGTAATAGGGTATTATGTGTAATAGTGTAATAAGTGCAATAGTCTAATAAATGTAATAGTGTAATATTTGTGCATTAGGGTAATAGTGTAATAGTGTAATATATGCAATAGTGGCATGGTGTAATAGGATAATATGTATAATAGTGCAATAGTGTAATTACTGTAATAAGTAAACTAGGCTAATAAGTGTAATAGTGCAATATTTGTGCATTAGGGCAATAGTGTAGTATATGTATTAGCGTAATTGTGTAATAGGGTATTATGTGTAACAGTGCATTAAGTGTAATAGTGTAATATGTGTGCATTGGGGTGTAATAAGTACAATAGGCTTATAACTAATAGTGTGATATCTGTGCATTAGGGTAATGGTGTAATATATGCAATAGTGGCATAGTGTAATTGTCCTATTACACTATACCACTATTGCATATATTACACTATTGCCCTAATGCACATACACTATTAGACGTATTAGCCTATTGCACTTATTACAATTATTACACCATTACACATATTACACTATTACCCCAATGCACACATATTACACTATTACACTTAATGCACTATTACACATAATACCCTATTACACTATTACACTACTGTATATAATATAATATTAGCCTATTGCACATGTATTACACTATTAGCCCTATTACACTATTACACTATTGCATCTATTACACTATTACCATAATGCACAAATATTGCACTATTACACTTATCAGCCTATTGTACTTGTACTACACTATTACATATATTACCCTATTACACTCTACCGCTATTACATATATTGCACTATTACCCTAATGCACAAATAGTACACTATTACACTTATTAGACTATTGCACTTATTACACATAATATCCTATTACACTATGCCACTACTGTATATAATATACTATTAGCCTATTGCATATATTACACTACTACCCTAATGCACAAATATTGCACAATTTCACATATTACCCTTATGCACATATATTGCACTATTACACATATTACCCTATGGCACTATTGCATGTATTACACTATTAGCCTATTGTACATACAGTATATTATGATATTGCACGTATTAGCCTATTGCACTTATTAGCATATTATACCCTGACACTATGACACATGCTACACTTGGTGCATCTGCTTCACATATACTCTTATTGTGAAGCACAGACTCAGTGTAATGCACAGACAGGACAATTCTGCCTGGCTTATCTTCGCAAAATGTGCACAGCAAATTTAACACTGGAACAGCATTCACGTTCGGTTTAATAACTCCCGACCCGTTTCATCAATTGAAAAACTTGAAGTGGTTTATGATAGCAGACCCATGTAGGTCCGTTTCCTGAACATAGTAGACATGGTGATAAAGGGATCTTTGAGTAAATAAGTGAAACGTGCCAAAATGTTACCCTTATGGTGCCTCATAACTACCTATATGTTGTAACTCAAGAACCGTAGTATATAAAGACATGTGCTTGGTATCAAAATGTCCGTAATGCCCAACTTTATATTAATGTTCAATACATTTATGGGGCTTAAAAGCTTCGTATTTCAAGTTATGATTGAAAAACCACTTTTTTGGACGGACATCTTGGATTTTAGGGGCTGCAATCTTGGAATTTTGCAGAGCATGCAGTACTTTTAGAAATAGTGGGGTTTGAAGAGTGTGTGTACCAATTCCCATGCCTCTATCACCATTTGATTGACTTAAAAATCAATGTTAATAATGCCTTGCTCTCCTCAATCTGTGAAAGTACCTATATGCTGTATCTCAAGAACCATAGGAGATACAGACATGTGCTTGGTACCAAATCGTCCGTAATGCCCAACTTTGTATTAATGTTCAATACATTTATGGGGCATAAAATCAATGCATTTCAAGTTATGAAGGAAAAACCACATTTCCGGGCAGACATTTTGGATTATGGGCTCTAAAAAAAATTGCCCGCACTTTCAGAAAGTACACCCCGGCCAAATTTGTTTAATAACCCTCTGAGATGATAATTCCATTGAGAAACGGACCTTTGCTCTCCACGGTCACGGAACGGTCGGAAACGACCCAGGTCATACATCTACAAATTGCTACAGTAGGAGCAGTTGGAACACAGACAGGGCTGTAAGGTAAGTAACTGTGCTGTAAAAGTACTCTGCATTTATTAGGTATCTGTAGTTTACTGGATGTTGTCAAATTCCCAATACTTTTACTTCTACTCCACTGTACCGTACATCTCGGATCCAAACATTGTACTTTTCCACTACATTTGTTTTGACTACTATAGTTAATTTGTTTTGATTATTATTAAAAAACATACAGTAACCACAGTAATACATTCCATCTAATTTGTATGTATTGTCCTGGTCAATTTTTAGACATTTGAAAACTTGAAACGAGACATTCCTACACTAAGTTAAAATTATTACAATACATGTTTTGTAATCCAATAATGCCCAATAATGATTAACCAAACCTACATTACCTACTATATGCTATTATAATCTGCACTCTAGTGTGCATAGTTCTCTATATGCTTGTAGTTATTTCAGAACAAAACAGTAGTAAATAAACAAATTCCTTGTGCACGAAAACATCGTTACATGAAAGGCCTTAGTAATGTATAAATAAAGATATTACATAAGCTAACAACTGTAGTTTGCATTGTTTGAAAAAATGTCAATCTGTCTGATGCTTTGGCTTTATTTGGATGTAAACATACATCCAGCTTTTATTGCTGAATAAAGGTTTTCATTAAAACATATTCTGTATTCACATAAACAAACTGTGATCAGCACAAAATTCTCTGGTGCTTTGGAAATAAATAAATGTAATCTACAGTGCTTACTTGCAGAGTTTGTGGTAAAGCTACAGTGTATTATATTTACTGTATCTGCAAGTTCAAGCGACAAAGTTACCTGCGTTCGGTAGCTTTAAAGGTCAGGGCTGACGCAAACATCAAAAGAGAAAACCGCAGAGTCATCATTCACCAATGCCTTCACTCTCTCAAGACATTTACATCTTAAAACATGTTCAACTTTGTGTCATTCTCTGGGCTAGGAGAGGTTTTACAACATAACATCTGTCAGTGTCTCTTTAATGGTTAAGCCTGATTTATACGTCATTGCACTCCAGTGTCGTACACTGGAAATATCAGCCAGTGATTCTAAGGGTCGTCCTTGACAGGGTTCCAGGGGTAAAAGGTGTTCATATAGCACCAGAATCAGATTAAAGGTAATAGAGGCAACTAGAGATGGCAGATATTATCGGCCCTCCGATATTATCGGCCGATAAAAGCTTTCAAATTTCATATCGGAAAATATCGGTATCGGTATTTACAAACTGGAAATTATGACTATTTACAGAGATGTAGACTCAGCGCTACGGTCATGTTTATACCATTACTTTTGTACTTTACTCAAGTAGGCTACATGTTGAATTTATAGTTGTATGGAGTATTTCTAGGCTATAACATGAATTCGTATTTATACTAAATGTTTATTTATATTAAATATTTGTATAGTAATAGTTTCTGTTATTTTTCCACCACTGGAGGCCGCATATATCGGTATCGGTTGATATCGGTATCGGGAATTAGAAGTTGGATAATATCGGGATATCGGATATCGGTAAAAAGTCAATATCGGGCATCTCTAGAGGCAACTTTAGTGTGTACAAACACTGTTTGTAAACAGATGTGTTTAAAAACAGAATCTAACACCACCTCACCTGCACTCTATTGGCTCATTATGAATCTGCTGGTGACTGCTTTGCTGTGATTGGCTAAAATGCTGCCTCAACCGACAATACAACTGCCGCCCCACACACACACAAATTAGCACCGCCTTTCCTGAGACAGACGAATGTTTTGTTGTCATGATTTGTTGACAACAACAAAGTTCTGGACCGTCTGCAGGACAAAGTAAGTATCTGTCTGCAGGTAAACAGCTGCAGCATCAAAGTAGAAGCAATGTAGAGGGGGGAAGGCAGAAATTACCTATATTACCTATAACCACTAAAACCCATATACCGGTAGCTTTTGAAAATAGCTGGTCTACAAGCTCACAATGTGCTGTACTGTAGATCTGCTATTTTCAAAGAAAGTTGCAATATATTTTGAAATGTTTTAACATAATCTCGTACATGATGTCCCTGGTACAATGTTATTTTCAGATGGGGTCCACCCAGTCCATGTGAGGCTTGAGTACCACTCTATTAAAACAACCGACCAAAATGGGTGCATTTCATTGCAAAAAATACAGTGGTATTTCTAAACCAGGGTGTATCTAGTAACTAGTAAAAAAATACCAGCCAGGCCACCTCATCTAGCAAGACTGTGAACACATTTAGTTCAGGCCCCCGAACCCCCATGTTGGTAGAGGACAGCAGCAGCACGCGACACAACTGCTGCTGTGCTGTCCCATCGCTGATATCACCAGGCCCCGTCTGCCCTTATCGCGCTGGCCCACCAATCTCCAATCTTAATAGAGATCTGACTGTTCGCCGTGGCTACGTGCTGACCCCGAGCGTGGCCTTTCTGCTTATCACCCATCCACAAGCTCTCCCACCTTCCAGCGTCATGCGACTTCACTGGGCCTTGCTTCTCAGCAGGGCCTCAGGACTCATGTTGCTGCTGTATCCATTTTTCCTCCATTAAACTTGGAAACTACTGGGGTAGGTCAAAAGTGATACGGGACTATTAGATGGCAGTGCAGGCACCATAGTAGAAACCCGCTTCTGGGGTTTTTCGTTATGGGACACCGATGTCGGCCGGCCCATGATGCACGGATTCTACCGTTCCTTTTGTGCAGAAAACGCGCAGCACTCAAGTAGTAGTTGCCAAAGTCATTAAACGCAGGTGCCTGTTTATACTAAAAATAAATGATGCGAACATGCCTTGAGCATTCGTGACACATGCAAAATTACAACCTTCACCAAGAAAACGCGTAGGAAACGAGATGATTGACACACTTTGGCAAATGTATTCACCTTATCCGTGATAATAATAGCCCTGTCACGCGCCCGAGTGGAAAGTTACAGCCGTTGAAATCGCATCGCCAAGAGAGCAAAACCCGCAGGGTTTGGTGAACTTGAGCATCCACGAGACACGGTCGTGATAAAAACCCAGGTAAGCGTAAAAAAGGAACAGACTGTGGGGTGGACTATGGGGGTCACGGGTCACCTCTGGCTGGGTACTCTGCTTGGTGGAGTAATTAACCTCACCAAGTGGTCGGCCTGGAGGACCGGTGGCTCCCGATGCCCCCTATTCAACCCCATCTCTTGATTCTTTCGGAGGAACCCAGAGCTTGATGGGGTGTCAAACCATCCCACACCTATAGCGGTCCCGTGGCTCTTTGATCACACTTATTAGAGTCAGCAGATACTGCAGTGACCTGCACTAGCTGCCTGTCTCGCAGCATCCAGTTTCTCAGTGAGCGGGGGGCTGGGAATTAAACAGA
The DNA here is from genome assembly GCA_039105355.1 of Benthosema pterotum. Taxonomy (NCBI): domain Eukaryota; kingdom Metazoa; phylum Chordata; class Actinopteri; order Myctophiformes; family Myctophidae; genus Benthosema; species Benthosema pterotum. Next base: position 20,763,088 of record CM076986.1, read on the forward strand.
GAAAAAAAAGGTGCCCAAGGAATAAGATTACCAGATGGGTGATGTACTGTAACCCATTAAAAAAAGGATAGTAGCTAATAGTAAAAAAAAATGCAGTTACTAAACACACAGAGACATGCAAAAAATAAATGCACCATATGGAGATGCACACTGATTGAGTGTGTGTGCGCGTGTGTGCATTTGTGTGTGTGTGTGTGTGTGTGTGTGTGTGTGTGTGTGTGTGTGTGTGTGTGTGTGTGTGCGACTGTGTGTGTGACTGTGCGTGTGTGTGTGTGTGGTAACGACATAAGCAGTAGAGCATCAACCCTCAAACACGTAGATTGTAATTACGCTGTACAACGTACTTGCGTGAGTGGAGCAGGCAAAAGTTAAGCGATCGGTGCGTGGTCGGTACGCGGTTGGTCGTCGCTCGAGGCACTCTGATTGGCCGGTTTAAGTGATGACGGAAAGGTGACGTCATTAAGTTCCCTGTATAGCTAATGTCATGAGTATTAGCTCGCATTGCTCACGCACAAGTACGCCACGGACTACTAGTGCGCAACAAACAAGTTTGCACTCTACTGAGTGCTGGTCTAGTTTGTTCAATGTGTAGGCCTAAACCAAAATGGTTAATTGGCCTTCAATGCAGAACTCAGGCTGAACCACAAGTGAACTCTCTGACTTGTTCAAAGTGGCAGGCAGTAACAGGCTGAGCAGAGAATGGTTTGGAGGGATCCCTGAAAGATTCTGCGCTAGTCTTGATACAGCTCGGAAAGAGGGGGGAAAAAAGAGAGAATTGTCAACTTCAATGCATATCACATCTCAAACAACCCCAGGAGGGCCGCTAGTCGTGCTCACTTCTAGCACAGCGTCAGTCTGTTGGATAGCCAGGCATAAAACGCAGTGGAATAACCAACATACCCCCGCTTCTATCACACAATACATCTCCCTGCCATGCACTGACTTTTCAGATATACAAGCACAGCTCTCACTAATTTGATGAAAATATTCATAATCATGCAAAGCCCCCCTCCTAAAAAAAAACCTAACAGACTAGACACTTTATGAGGTGCCCAAAGGCACACTGGTGTTCCCTTTACAACTTCATTAACTCAGATTCCATCTGCTTTATAAACTTATGAAATTACTTGGAAAAAAAGAAGGGGTGGGAAAAAAATGAGAAGAAAAAGACTGATTGCAGAACGCCCAAATCAGCTGCCTGGCAGCGGGCCGACACAGTGTGTATACTACTGCCTCCCAGCGTTACTTCTCTCTCTCACTCTCTCTCTCTCCTTGCCTCTATTTTGTGTCAAAAGATTAAAAATAGCAAGTAGCCTTCTGCAGAATAAGCAGTTTCGTGGATTCTGGCTTTGACGTCGTGTTTGCCTGGAGAGGCCAGCTGTCACCTGCATGGCGGGAGTGGAGGGCTCAACACTGAATCCCCGTACACAGCAGGTTTTGGACTTTGGCTCTGAGACAAAAAACGGGCGTGCCGTTTTGCGTTTTTGTACGTTTTCACAAAGCTTCTTCTTCAAACTTTATAATGCATTTTTTTTCTGGGTGGCCAGACTGGTAACATTACTTCTTTTGTTATGGAAGTGGGGATGAGATTCTTTTATTGCCAGCATATGCTGCCGAAACAAAAGGAATCTTTGGGCTCGATTGTGGATTCAAAGCAATTACAAAGTTTAATGTGGAGCAGCTGACAAGCGCATCTCCCTACCTATTCAAAAAAGTAATTGCTTATGCTCCCATCTGTCAAAAGCAAATACCTGCCTGAGGATTTGCATTGGTCCGAATTGGTCTTAACTCTAACTTTGGTCTGTGCCCAAGGGGGGGAAAAGTAAAGTAAAGAAATAAGTTAAACCAATTTGATCCACAATGTCATCAAATGACAAAAAAAAGAAAGAAACTGAGCTGTTTCCGCTTAACGGGAGAGTGGCTTTGAGAACACGACATTGTTCAGGGGTGATTTTCTGGGTTTATGGGCACATTTTCTGGCTGAGAACGTTCCAGGTAAATAAACCTCATTTGTGCGTGAAAGGCTCCAACTAACACTTTATGAGTGCTCAAAGTCAGCCTCCCATTGATTGCTATAGTGGAGCAGACTGGATAATTATGCAGTCTTTTAATGAAACCGGAAACGATACAGGTCTTGGTTTTCTGAGTTTCAGCTTTGAGAGAGAGAAAGAGAGAGCAGATTATGCCATTTTTGGCAGGAACGCCTTTTATTGTTCTAGGCATTAATGTTACACTTCATATGTTTTTAAAAATCTGGAAAATGTGTCATAAGTTTTGCGCTATAGGAGACCCTGGATCAACATATCTTCAGATGGGGGTCCTGGTCAAATTCAGATAATTTTTTGGGGGGGCCCTTGACATGAAATATTGAGCACCACAGATACAGAAACATAAGCGGTTTTCAGAAAGCTGTCAGGAATTACAAGACAGTTTTTAGAATGTTGATGTCAGTTCTAAATGTGTTATTTTGATGAATATTTATATGACTTTGGGAGTGTGTGTGTGAGAGGATGGTGTGTTGTGGGGAAGTATGAGAAGAAGCTAGAATTTATGTCTTATCCTATTTTACCTTTTTCTTTTCTCCTGACTTGAGTGAAATGCAAATTCTCTGCCTAACCCTTTACGCATCATTTGAAGTGATTCTGCCCTTGAGCACAACATCCTACCTGTGGAGTTGGACTTGTTGGAGAATGAAAAGAACAAACATTGCTTCAGGTTCATGAATCTTTATGATTCCAAGATTTAGAAATACCAGCAGTGTATATATTACTATGCATAAGGCACATTCAACATAATAAAAATGTTTTGGACATAATAGTATATATTGTGTGTCCCTTCTGCGTGTATTTGTTCATATACACATACATACACAACATATGACACTGTAAATTAACCTTGTCTAAAGCCCCAAATGATGACATTTCACCACATACACACCCATGCACAAAACATTCATAAGAAATGTTTCTTGGATCTCATACAAGACTAGTAATCAAAGACACAGAAGCCTAAGCCGTAGTTTACACAATAATGTATAAAGTAGGCTTTTGGATTGGAAGCAGAAAGCAAATAACTGAGATTATCTCACCACAAGGGAATGGAAGAGGAGAGAGCAGGGTTGGACAAGTGGAACCTGCCATATTTAAGTGACCAAGCAGTGACTTGGTCACTTAATTGATATTGCTGCTTTTCTCCTTCTTCTTCTTCCGCCAAAAATAGCTGTTCTGGCTGAACCGTGCAGTCGGTTTTCGCGAAAATTGGTAATCTGGTAGAGGGTGATGCCAAACGGTGATGATGCGAAGCCTGTGACCACTGGTCAAATGGTGGCGCTACAGCACTCAACTGAAATTGCAAACTTTAAACACTTATAACTCATGAACTGCTTGACTCTCAGAAATGTAACTTATATTCCCTTATGCGTCTGCTTATGCCGAACAACTTTTGTATTCTGACTTTTGACCTCTTGACCTTTAGATGAACCGCCATCTTGAATTATATGTAAAACAGTTAAAATGTCTCTTCTCCTACAATCTTTGATCAAAATGCATAACAACGACCTACACATGAACTTTGAAGCCATACAAATATGAAAATAGGTGTGAATTTTGTTTTAAGTGAAAAAAATATGTTTTTACGAGCCAATGAAAATTGCTTGTTTGTGAAAATGATTCTAATGCCCCTAATCTACACATGCAGCGTAATCTGCTTCTGATATTTTACAGTTTTGTAGAGGGGGATGCCAAATAGCAGCAAAACCAGTCTTACTCCAATTGCTCAAATGGGGGCGCTATAACAATTCTTTGAAACTGAAACATTTGAACAACCATAACTCGGGCCTCGTTTGGCCAAAAATCATGGGACTTGTTTCTACATGTTCCTTGATTCATGTGGAACACATCTGTAACTTTGACCGGTAAGCTCCACCCCCAGAGTGTCTGCCATTTTAAGCAGTTTGAAAAATGCTCATGCCTGATTCTCTGCCTGGATTTTTGATCAATTTGCATGACACCTGCTACATGAGAACTTTGGCCCCATCCGGACAAAAGTTCCGAAGCAAATTTGTTTTCATCAAAAAATGACGTTTTTATAAGCCAATGAAAATTGCTGCTTTGTGAGGAGTCTTCTTATGAATCACATTAATTGTTAACATTGATGTGGAGGCTCTTGTTTTGAAGCATTTTTATCATAGATAATCATTGATTAAGGGTAGTTGTTTGTTTAAAGGATACACTTCATAAAAACATACTGCCGTAAACCAGTATACTTTTATATTGTAAGTAGAGTTTCACATCAGAATGTGGCAGATTGTCACACCCACATGTCCTATTGCTTCAGTTTTCTTTATAAACTGATTTGTCTTGTGTTTTGTTTATCCACTGCTGCATGCTGTTGCATGATCTAAAATCCAATTTTAATGCAACGCACCAGAGCCATTTAGAGACGGAGTTGCGCCAATGATGGGGTACACAGTTACATTGGGTTAGTCACGTGATCAGTGGTCACAGTGAGCCTAACGGTGACAAATCATAGTCTAGTGTCTGAAACACATTGTTTGAAGTGAGTAAGATGAGATGTAAAATGACAGCCGGTTTGAATTATTTTACAGTAACAATTAAAGTCTCTGCAATGTGTATGATTTGCTATTACTTAAAAAGACCTAACATAAAAGGATTCAAGCTGGGCTTTTACTTTGAGTCCAATGCATTTCTGCCTACTTCTCAATAGCACTGAGTTACACTCGCATATCATGAAAGTGACATTCACGGAAATGTCACTTTGTGATTGAGATGATAAAACTCAATGTTATGGTAATGGCACCAACTCAGTGGCCTTGTGGTTAGTGTCTGCCCTGAGACTGGGAGACTGGGGTTCGATTCCCGGCCAGGTCATACCTCGACATTCTAGATTTCCAGTAGTAACCTACCCAACGAAAGCGTTGCATTGTACAAGCCTTGATCATTTCATGTAACAGTGTAGTGGTTAAAACATTGTGCCAGATTATGTTAGATTAACTTCTTGAACAAAGTGGCCATTAAACAACTGTTGTTAACTAGTGTCCAATCACATTTATTTCACAATTTCTTCTAGTTGTACTTGAATTGTACTGTAATTCTCCAAGCTTTTATCAGTTTTGTTGTAGGAGGCCATGTTGACATGTAGGCTACTGTAGGAATTTTACATTTCATTTATTCATTCACTATTGTATGGACCCGGGGCAAAAGCACCCCCCTCAGATAATTTCTCAAAAATATGTTCCTTCTTCTGCATATTGTTCTGACTCCTTATTGCTGCTTGCTTGGTCACGTTTTATTGCTGCTTGCAGCTATATTTGATATTTTCTTTGCTAAACTCCTCCCGTAGGGCACGAAGCGTGTAACTGGATTGATTTCAAGATGGTCTGCGCAGCAACAAGCCTGTTTGGATGCAAAAGTGCACCTCAGGCTCTGTCAAAAGGCAGCTGAAAAAGCATTTTATCCATTGCATTGACTAAAACACAACTAGCCCACAGTGGATATGTGAGCTGTGACGCAAAGGTGTGCACTAGTGTGTACGTGTCTGGGGGGCATTAAAGATAGAGTGCCATGATTTTTCGCATCCTAAAACATGATCAGATATTATTGTTATACAACGTATAAGGACAATGATTTATTTATTATTATTACTTTTTAGAGTGTACAGAATTTGTTAAAAATGTATTTTTATGTGGACACATCCACCAGTTCATTAAGTAAACCTGGTTTGCCTGGTGGGTGGTGATTGGGGTTGATAACATGAAGCCCACAGCTATACAGTAGTTGTATGATGAAGAGCCATAGTTGTATGATGTGATGTCAATATTTCACATTTTTTTCCATTGGCACATTTGGTTATCAAGGTTTCATCCTCCAGGACGAAACCCTAAATACAAAGGGAAGACATCATTTCTTGTAAACAACACCGAGAGGTCTAATGAAGTACATTCACCCCTTAAACACATGGAAAATTTGCAAAAGTACAAAAATCATGGCACTCTTCAATGCAATGCAATCACCAAATAGGAATAGAAAAGGATTCGAATAACTTAACAGCAACTTTCAGGAACATGACGCTGCCATAGTGACAACAACTACGCCAAGTTGTCACTATGGCAGCTGTCACTTTGCCTCGATTGACAGTGAATGTCCCACTCCTCTGTGCTAGTGAGGTCCGATGACTGTGGCGACCGGCACATAGGAATGGAGTCTGCAGAGAGGCTGTTACCTTTAGGTCCGCCATTAGAGCCTTCCTCCTGGGAATGGCAGGGTACGGGACCAGCGTCCTCCTCCTCCTCCTCTTCCTGCTGTGAGTGGCGGGGCAGACTATGACCGGCCAACTGGGAATTATGGACGGCGGCAGCCCGTACGACCGAGGACAGCCATGCCATGTCCGTGGCTGGGGGAGCGTCCAGCGCCAGGGCCGCCTCCTCGCCCTCCTCCACCGGCGTGGACCCCAGCACCTCTTCGTCCTCGTCGGCCTCCGCCTCGCGCCCTTCCTCCTCCACGGGGCTCCGCCCCTGCTCCAGGACCGAGGCCGTTGTCGCCACTGCTGCCGCCCGCTGCTCCCCCGCGCGTGGCAGCGGCTCTGCCGCCCCTCTCCTGTCAATCACGCTCGTCTCGGCCGCCTCTCGGGGCTCGTCAAACGGCGCAGGTGTGTCCTCCCCCCCGCCGACGCCATCTGCCCCGGCCCCGCTGCCAGCTGCGTGACGTTCCCATGACGACACGTGTGCGCTTCCTGTTCTGTCATCTGATACACAGGGGGAGAACGGAGATGTAGGGAGCAGGTCATTTTAAATGGTGTCAATACGCGTCCTTGTCTATTTATTTACACAGTTTTATATTGTATGTAAACATACATTTTCCCTTTTGCTGGATTATTTAAGGCACCAAACCAGCCGGAACTGCTTGGTCCCTTATTGCTTGTTGTCAAGTGAAAGCTCAAGTTGCCGACCGTCCCTAGTGTCTCGATTGGTGGCGTAAATTAAGAGACCTTTATAACTAATCACATAAGTATGTTGTATTATCTCATGAAGGAGAATGTGTGTGATGTATGTGTGTTTGTTTGTTTTTGGATCACCCGCTCTGATCAAGCAAAAGTAAGCCACTCGCAATACGCAAATCTAGTTGTAATTGTCAGTTTCCCCCCCCCATCTCCTTCTTCTGCCAAATATAGCAGTTCTGGCTTAACCATGCAGTCATTTTTGTCAAACTAGGCAATATGGTAGAGGGCTATACCAAACAATAAGATAATTTGAACAATTTGTGTGAAATGTTCTATACACACACAATCTATGGACCATTATCTCAAATCCCAGATGAAGGGAAGTTTAAATGTAAAAGACCAAACAAAACAAAAACAACTACTGTATAGTGGCAAGAGCTATAACACTTTGAACAGGTATAACTTATGCTACTCATGCCTCGTCTGTCTGTCTGTCTGTCTGTCTAGGGTATGAACATCAGAAATATCGCTGGGTGACCTAAATGGCAATGTGTTAAAATGGCTTACTGCTTAGACCCGTCTTACCGCTGCTTGCAGCTACATTTAAAGTGTTTTTTTCTCTTTTTTCCCCTTTTTTCAGTCGTCATTAAAATGTTACTGGACTGGTCTGAATAATTACACTCAATTTGGCGACACATTGACTGATGGGACTGTTTAATACCATATGTAAATCAGTCTTTCCTCCAGGGACCATTTTTGGCGAGACATTTCAAATAAATCTGCGCTTCAAAATGCATAAAAATCTAATGGCAACATAACTTTGACAAACTCAAACTGCACAATGAAATATAGCCCATTGGATTACCTATAGTGTATCTCAAGGAAGTTTCAAGTCCTTGCAAAGTTTATAATGAAATAAAATAAAAGAGGAGAATGCTGGGCAGTAATGTCAAGTATTCTGTGAATTATAGCCAGCCTAAACATTTCAGGCGCAAGAATAGTGCTAGAGCTCATGTATTATGAACCTACATTCATCATATACTGTACTTTAGGATAAAAAGATACCCCCTATTGAGCTAACTGTGTGATTCTGGTGTCAGGTCAATATTCTAGTACAGCAAACGGTTAGCCGAAAACTGAATAGCCGAATATGATTATTATTATTATTATTATTATATATCTTTTTTTCCTACAATTGTTCTCATGGCTGCACCTTAAATCTACGTGATTATGGCAAAAGACATGATTATGTCAAAACTTAACCACTATTATGGTTCAATAAAACATTTATTCGGCAGTCTTTCAGCACCCTCAACATAACCGCAAGCACAGCGCAGTGGGAACACAGAGCTTAAACTATGGCGGCCAACCGGCAGCACTGATAGTGGATTTCCAGCGCATGTTTGGACTAACAGGACTTGTGATCTAGGGGACTTTGGAACTATGATCAGTCCCTGTGATTCTCAGGGAAAGGGGCTACTTGGATAAACTCCATAAAAGTGTCAAGGCTTATAATCCACATCCACAGTACTGTGGTGGCTCTTGTGAAGAGTTTGGCCCTGACTGCAGGACATCCAGGAATGTCTCTGGATGTACTGCCTCGTCCAAAGGCAATGTTTTAAATCAGGAGAGTAGTGAAAATGTAATTTAATGCAAGAGGGGAAAACATACTTCTTCCCTCTTCTGGAATTTGACCACTGAGGGCAGGGAGTTACTTCAATTACTTTATGACAGAGGAGCCTCCATGGCAACAGGCTAAATATAGCACCTCTACGCCCCAGACAAGGGGACACAATGCGTGACGCCCCGGATCTCAGTGACGGCAACAGCTTAGTTCTGCCTCCACGCCGAAATAAGCTCTCACTTGACCCATATTTTGGGAATGTCGTGGAGCCAAAAAGGTTAAAGACTGCAGCAGAGACCAACTCAGCTCCCCAGTGCTGTATATATACATAAGGAAACAAGAGAGAAACATTTTTATGAATTAGCATCCATATTTATGACCCCCCCACACTCCTTTAACAGAGAACACAGCAGAAGTTTTCTGAATGTCAGCGGGCGAGAATTCGCTTCACATTTCCAAAATGCCACGGCATTTGGACAGCTTGCACCGCCGAGGAGCTGAGAAAAAGGACCAAAGAGGATGAGAGAGAAAAAAAACGAAGCCCGGGTCAAAAACAAGCGAGGGCGTCGGGAATTGTTTAACGGACGCCAGCTAATTACAGTGTGTGCGTGTGTGTGTGTGTGGGGGGGGGGGGGGGCACTGTGTTGACGATGAATCCGCGTTACACACAATTACACACTCACCTTTGGTTGGCTGCGTTCTTGGCTGCGCATTGCGGCGGGGCTGAGGAGCAGCACCTGCCGGATGCAGGGAAGGCCGTAGGTTCTCAGGAAGGGTGATGCTGTCTCGGCCCGCTGGATAAACACCCACACACACCACAGCAAGAACAACAAAAAGGCCACAGTCACTTTCATCAACTTAATACACGAGAAAGAGATTCTCGCAAAGTGGCTTTGAGAGGTTTGTGGGAGGTAAAATGACTGAATTGCAAGTTGTATATGTACATTGTTTGATGAAGATCAACTAATAAAAAAACATGAAACATGCAGACACGACTAATAGTTTAGCAGGCATTCTATCAGGTATTTGACCAATCTGTGTACTAAATCATTACTAAATCATTACCAGGAGATTTCCTGAAACCTCATGAAAAACAGGTAAAGGTTGGGGTACTAGTTACAACCTATAGAAGGTAAAACATGCAAAATGTCATCATGCTTTAGTAGCATGTTATGTGTCTAACTAGGTGTTGCTGATGCTGAACGCATTCCAGGCGTTAGTTTTGTTCAGAAAACACTTCATCATTACTTCGTCATTACACATGTGCTTAGTCAGTGCATTTGTGTGTGTGTGTGTGTGTGTGTGTGTGTGTGTGTGTGTGTGTGTGTGTGTGTGTGTCTTTCCTTTTTTCAAAACTAATGCTTGGAATGTCAGCATGTAAAGCATCATAGACATATCACATGCTACATAAAGCACAGTGATTTTTTTTTGCATATTCTGCCTTCTATAGGTTGTGACTAGTACCCTGATTTGTGTTTTTGAATTTTAATCTTTTAGTACATGTCATTAGACACCGTTAGAAACACATTGGAGGAAGATTTTTTCTTGGTCAGATTTTCATAACTTTCCTCCGAATTTTACTTAGTTGCTGCTGTCGTCGTGCACCAAAAAACAGCAGAATCACAAGCACACAGCGTGTCGCCACCGTGCAACACGTGAGCTTGTAGCTCGTCTATAGTGCCGGCGTGCGTCACAATGCGCAACCCAAGTATTTAAATTAGCTATAACAGCGCGTGCTGCAGACGCACACACACGCGTGCACGCACGCATTCACGAGGTGCGTGTGCGCACAGCAGTGCTCACAGGAAGTGGCTGCAGCCCGCTGTCATCTGTCTTCATTAGTGATGGCTGCACGGCTCCTGGGCTGACGCCATATGCTACTCACAGGGGACCGTGCACTATATACTAGACACCAAAAACACACACAGCCTGCCATAGAGACACACACACACACACACGCACAAGCCTGCAACAAGCATGCACATAGGGCTTTGCACTCCCCCAAATGATGTGAATATGTTACATCAGCCCTCGCACCCATGCCATCTACTTCTGCCTAATTGACAATCGTCAGGGGTGCGGCTCCTCAGCTGCAGCCCTTCAGCTATTTGGTGACGCCCTTTATAAGCTCAGCTGTGATCTTCAGTGTTTGTCAGATCCTCAAGTAACATGCTGTGTTTTTCCTGCTCACAGAACCCGTGGATTACCTTGGACTTTGACTCTCTGCCAGCCTTCGCCTAAGTTCAGTATTTTGCCTTGTTTTGCCTTTTTGCCTGTATTTTGCATTTTGCCCTTTGTGGCTTTCTGGCTGGAATAAATATTTGAGTTTTTGAACTTTGAACTGTGTTTGGGTCTGCATTTGGGTTCATCTGGATTTTGCTGCTTAACAGTAGGATCTGACCAGTAACATGAACCCAGCGGACCCTCCACGTCTAGAGGAGGTCCTTTCAGCCCAGGGCATTCTCCTTGACCAGCATGACAAAGCACTGAGAACACTTATGGACCAGTCTAAGAACATTACCCAGGCTCTTGTTGATCTCCAAACCCAGATTGCAGCTCTGGCTACCTCTCCGAGCGCTATAGCGCCACCAGGTGTTCCTGCTTCTACTACTGCGTCCACTCCCTCTGCTTCAGCTCCTCCACTCCGTGAGCCATCTGTTCCAGCCCCCGATCGATTTGATGGCAGCCTGGGGGAGTGCAGATCTTTTCTCCTCCAGTGCTCATTGGTGTTTGAACAGCAGCCCCACACCTTCGCTTCTGATCGTGCCAAGATCTCCTACCTGATTGGTTGCCTCCGTGGATCAGCACTCACCTGGGCCACAGCAGTGTGGGAGAGCCAATCCACTGCCTGCTCCTCATATGTCAGGTTTACAGACGAGATGAGGAGAAACTTTGACCACCCAGTCCGAGGAAAGGATGCTGCTAAACGCCTGCTGTCCCTCCATCAAGGCTCACGCAGCGTCGCCGAGATGGCTATAGAGTTTCGCACCCTTGCTGCAGAGAGTGGGTGGAACGACGAAGCTCTACATGGTGTGTTCCAGAATGCCCTCTCCGAGGCCATCAAGGACGAGCTGGTATCCAGGGATGAGCCTAACACTCTAGAGGAGCTCATCTCTCTGGCGATCCGCATTGACAACCGCCGCCGGGAGCGCCGCCGTCAAAGAACAGGTAGTGATGCATTTTCTGTTATGCCTGTTGCCTTGCCTACTGCTCAGCCCCAGTCGACTTCTCTTCCAGAGCCTGAACCCATGCAGCTTGGCCGGGCCCGGCTTTCTGAAGAGGAGAAGCAGCGACGACGGAACACAAATAGCTGCCTGTATTGTGGCCAGGCTGGCCACTTTGTCTCCACATGTCCCCTGCGTCCAGCAAAAGGGAGGGCTCAGCAGTAGTCGGGGACATACTACTGAGCCGTGTAACCAGTTCTTCAGTCTCCAGACCGCAGCTAGATGGCACCCTTGTGTGGCAGAGCCAGTCTCTACCCCTGTCTGCTCTCATCGACTCAGGTGCGGATGAAAGTTTCCTGGACCGTGGGGTTGCCGTCCAACTAGGGCTGCACATGGTGCCGCTCGACTCACCTCTCAAGGCCAACGCCCTCAATGGTCAGCTCCTCGCCCACGTCAGTGAGAGAACCGTGCCGGTCCACCTGTGTCTCTCTGGCAATCATCAGGAGAAGATCAGCTTCCACATTATGGACTGTCCTGGCACTCCTCTGGTTCTTGGCCACCCCTGGTTGAGGCTTCATAACCCGTTGATTGATTGGACTACAGGAAAGGTAATATCCTGGAGTACTTTCTGTCATGCTAACTGTTTACATTCTGCTCTTGTCCCTGCTCCGTCTGTACCCCACTCCGTCCCTGAACCCCCAGATCTGTCTTCAGTACCCCCTGTGTATCATGACCTAGCCCCTGTGTTCAGCAAGCACCAGGCCTTGTCGCTGCCTCCGCACCGGCCGTACGACTGCGCTATCAACCTCCGGGAAGGAGCTCCACTACCCAGCAGCAGGTTGTACAACCTTTCTCGCCCAGAATATGCCTCTATGGAGAAGTATATCCAGGACTCCCTCGCTGCGGGCATTATCAGGCCATCTTCTTCTCCGGTGGGTGCTGGTTTCTTTTTTGTGGGGAAAAAGGATGGCTCGTTGCGGCCGTGCATAGACTATCGTGGGTTAAATACTATAACTGTTAAGAACAAGTATCCTTTGCCACTCATTGATTCAGCATTTGCCTCTCTAAACGGAGCCACTATATTCACCAAGCTTGACCTTAGGAACGCCTACCATCTTGTTCGCATCAAGGAGGGGGACGAGTGGAAAACGGCTTTCAATACTCCACTGGGCCACTTTGAGTACTTAGTTATGCCGTTTGGACTTACTAATGCTCCCGCAGTGTTCCAGAACCTTGTTAATGATGTTTTACGAGATGTCATTGGCCGTTATGTATTTGTTTTTTTAGACGACATCTTGATCTACTCAAGGGACCCAGAATCTCACCAACAGCATGTTCGTCAAGTTTTGCAGAGGCTGTGGGAGAACAAGCTTTTTGTCAAAGCAGAGAAATGTGAGTTTCATGCTTCCACTGTTTCTTTCCTGGGCTACATTGTTTCCAAGGGACAGCTGCTGATGGACCCAGCCAAGGTCAGAGCAGTCGCTGAGTGGCCGACCCCTACTAACCTGAAACAATTGCAGCGTTTCTTAGGATTTGCTAATTTCTATAGGAGGTTCATTCGTAACTACAGTCGGCTGGCAGCACCTCTCACTGCGCTCACCTCCGCCTCCTCTCCATTCCGCTGGACTACTGAGGCTGAGTCCGCTTTTGGGGAGCTCAAGCGTCGCTTCACCTCTGCTCCAGTCCTCATGGAACCGGATCCAGAACTTCAGTTCGTAGTTGAGGTGGATGCTTCGGATGTCGGGGTAGGTGCTGTTTTGTCCCAACGATCGGCTATTGATCACAAGCTACACCCATGTGCTTTCTTCTCCCACAAGCTCTCCCCTACAGAGAGAAACTATGATGTCGGCAACCGGGAACTCCTAGCAGTGTTACTAGCCCTGGAGGAATGGCGTCATTGGTTGGAGGGCTCGAAGCACCCCTTCATAGTATGGACCGACCACAAGAACTTGTCTTACATCCAGACTGCCAAACGTCTGAATTCCCGACAAGCCAGGTGGGCCTTGTTCTTTGGAAGGTTTGATTTTACACTCACGTACCGTCCTGGTTCCAAGAACACCAAGCCTGATGCACTCTCCAGACGTTTTTCAGCTGATGGCCCTAGTTCTGAGCCGGACCCCATCGTGCCTTCCACCTGCATCGTTGCCGCAGTCTCCTGGGAGATTGAGTCCCGTGTTCGCCAAGCCCAGCAGAACCAACCCGACCCACGCGTTAATCCTGGAGGGACCTTGTTTGTACCTGATGCAGTCCGTTCAGATGTTCTCCAGTGGGCTCACTCAACTCACCTCACATGCCACCCGGGCATCAACCGAACCCTTTCCTTCCTGCGCAGACATTTCTGGTGGCCTACCGCTGAGAGGGATGTCCGAGAGTTTGTTTCTGCCTGCTCTGTCTGCGCCCAGAATAAGACCACCACCAAACCCCCGTCCGGGCTGCTTCAACCCCTACCCATACCTAGCCGCCCCTGGTCTCACATTGGCCTGGACTTCGTCACCGGACTTCCCCTGTCTAATGGTAACACCGCCATATTAACCATAATTGATCGATTCTCTAAAATGGCTCATTTCATTCCTCTCCCTAAGCTCCCGACCGCTAAAGAGACTGCAGACCTGTTGACCTCCCATGTGTTCCGTCCACATGGCCTACCTGTGGACATTGTTTCGGATCGTGGCAGCCAGTTCACCTCCCAGGTATGGAAATCATTTTGTTCGGCACTTGGTGTTAATGTCAGCTTATCTTCTGGATTTCACCCCCAGTCAAATGGCCAGACTGAGAGAGCCAATCAAGAGATGGAGACGGCTCTCCGCTGTACCGCTTCCACCAACCCCACCTCCTGGAGCGAACAGCTGCCTTGGGTTGAGTATGCCCATAACACCCTTACCAACGCCTCGTCAGGGTTGTCACCTTTTGAATGTGCCTTTGGTTATCAACCCCCCTTGTTCCCAGCCCAGGAAGATGAGGTTGCAGTTCCCTCCGTCCAAGTCCATCTACGTCGTTGTCGTCGTACCTGGAAAAAAGCTCGGGCTGCCCTTCTTCGTGCCTCTACCAGAGCCCAGACACAGGCCAATCGCCGTCGGATTCCAGCCCCAGTCTTCACCCCTGGCCAAAGAGTGTGGCTCTCAGCAAGAGATCTGCCTTTGAAGGTGACCTCTAGGAAACTTGCTCCACGTTATATTGGCCCTTTTGAAATAGAGCGTATTGTTAACCCCTCTGCTGTTCGTTTAAAACTCCCAGCTACTCTCAAGGTCCACCCCACATTTCATGTGTCCCAGTTAAAAACTGTCAGCTCCAGTCCCCTCTCTCCTCCTGCAGCAGCTCCTCCGCCCCCCCGTCTTATTGATGACCATCCTGCCTACACTGTCCGGCGCCTTTTGGATGTTCGCCGTCGTGGTCGAGGCTGGCAGTACCTGGTAGACTGGGAGGGGTATGGACCTGAGGAGCGCTGCTGGATTCCCCGACGCCTAATTCTGGATCGGGCTCTCATCCGGGACTTCTATGCCCAACACCCTGACAAGCCGGGTTGTGCGCCAGGTGGCGCCCGTAGAGGAGGGGGTACTGTTACATCAGCCCTCGCACCCATGCCATCTACTTCTGCCTAATTGACAATCGTCAGGGGTGCGGCTCCTCAGCTGCAGCCCTTCAGCTATTTGGTGACGCCCTTTATAAGCTCAGCTGTGATCTTCAGTGTTTGTCAGATCCTCAAGTAACATGCTGTGTTTTTCCTGCTCACAGAACCCGTGGATTACCTTGGACTTTGACTCTCTGCCAGCCTTCGCCTAAGTTCAGTATTTTGCCTTGTTTTGCCTTTTTGCCTGTATTTTGCATTTTGCCCTTTGTGGCTTTCTGGCTGGAATAAATATTTGAGTTTTTGAACTTTAAACTGTGTTTGGGTCTGCATTTGGGTTCATCTGGATTTTGCTGCTGATGAGAATAGGCAAACCTCCCCCAGTTTTCTGTGAGCAGTCAACCATGAGACACAGACAGACACAAGCTGAAGAATGAGAAAATGGATGACTAGATGACACAATGTGAGAAAATCATGAATGGTGAATGGAGGACCATGCCGGCCACGGTAGTTATTAATGCACACAGCGCTTACATTGACATAGAAGGTTGGCATACATAGGCATGGCACACAGGCTGTAGCAAGTACCAGATCGAGTAGATCCGTGTTTTTTCAACCATTTTGACACCAGGACCCACTGTTTATTCAGTATTTGAGCCGCAGACTCAAAGAGACTTAGCCTTTCAGACGCAAAACTAAAAGATGTTTTCATTCTCATCCACAATTCCATGCTGCATTTAGGTGAAAAAACAGGCAAACATTGGTTGAAATAACAATTATGGTATAGATTCAGATAAGGGTTCTGGTCTCTCAACCTATAATAATGTTCCATTCGGTTACTAACTCTCCATCATTTAGCTGGGAACCACCTGGAACCTTGACAAGGACCACTGGTGATCCCCAGACCACTGCTTGAGAACCACTGGAGTAGATGGTTCTTAGCTGATCAGACAGGTAGTTGCTCGATCCCTGAAGAATATTACTTTAAATAGCGCTGCAAGTTTTTTTTCCGTCACAGTTCAAAAAAGTATAACCATTGATATGAGTGAAGACGACTACATACATGAGGAGTACCCAGAGAGCCTGGAAACCAGCCCCAAAAACTGACACAGGAAAAAAGACATCCCTGCCTGAGCAGATTGGCTCTGACACTCCTCAGTTTGAATTATATTTCCCTCAGCCCAAAATAGTGAGGGACCAGTCAGAGCCCACTATTCAAAGCGAGAGAGAAGAGACTTTTTTGCTGTTTGGAACTGCCCCTCGGAAATAAAACCTCAACACAGAAGTTCCAGACGAATATGCAGTGATATTAGGCCTGATTTGCCAGCCAAATCCAGCCTGAATCAGATCTGCGACAAACTGAGCCGGGAATCTGATTTGTTTGAATGCGTCATGTGAACTGTTAGAGCAATCAGATTTCTATCTTGAAGGAACACAGATCTGATTCAGACTAGATTTGGCTAACCCTAACCCTAACCCAGGCCTTAGTCTGTTCCATTCCAGGGTAGTAGCTGCCAGTCCAACCATCCAGCTTCCTCTTGAACACTCTACTCACAGTTACTAATATAATATAACACACGCGCACACACACACACACACACACACACACACACACACACACACACACACACACAAAGCTACATCATAATGACAGAAGGTGGGAAGTGGGAGCTGAACACACGCAACGCGTGCAACCTCACATTTACATTACAAAGCCACGGACAATAAAAGGAGACAGCAGGGAGACACTGTAACTTCACTGTCAACTATTCGTCGCAGCAGGTTGAGTATATACGCACTGCTGTGTGTCTATAGTCTAGCCCACTGTTCAAGATAACACAAACGCTGCGTCATTGGACCACAACACAATGATGCAACCAGGCGGGTGGTGCCACGGCGCGCATTCAGCATGCAGCACGTCGTGCGCATCACGCCTCCGCTCCTACAGGTTTTCAGTCAGTGCTGCGCTCTATACATTACACACACACGCGCACACGCACGCACGCACACACACACACACACACACACACACACACACACACACACACACACACACACACACACACACACACACACACACACGGGGCGGGATGTAAGTCTATCATAACTCTTAGCTCAGTCAGCTGACAGTGTTATCCACCTGAATACATTGTCTCTTTTTTTCTCTCTCATCCTGGCTTACTAGGCAATAGACCCGGCCTTGCAGTGCCATCCCGTTTGCTTTAATTTCAGCCCCAGTCCCAAACAACTTCATCATATCTCATCGAGGCCGTGGCGCGCGGACTCTCCGCACGTTCGACTCCTTTCTCTGTCTCTCTCTCTCTCTCTCTTTCTCTCCCTCTCTCTCTCTCTGCCTCTCTCTGCCTCTCTCTCTCTCTCTCTCTCTCTCTCTCTGGTGGACATCGTGGTTGTGCGAGGCACTTTGGGCCCCTCGTCTACAAATTCCCTAATAACGGCACATTCCCCTAAATGTGTTTGTAATGTGGGCAATCATTTTCAGTAATGGATGCTTGTCAGTTTTATGGCTGTGAGAATGACGGTCTCATGACAGGGTACCTCCATCCAGCCGCAGCCCCGCCACCCCTCGACGGTTCTCTGCGGCGGCTCATTGTCAGCGTAACACCGCCCTCCAGTGGCCAAGAGCAAAACAATCACTGTGAGATCTTGGCACCTGTGCATTGTTTGAGTGGGAGGATATTTTCAGTGATAAAATGTCACCTTATAGATCAATGCATTTACAAGTATGTATAGGCTTACTTTCGAGCTAGGTCTGGGGCATAGTGTTAAAACAAGGACTTCTCCTTAAAGTGAAGGACTTCTCCTTAAAGTATAGTCCCAACACTGCTCTTCAGCAGCCACTGAGAGTGTGAATCACACTTGTGTGAAGAGAGCAGTCCCTTTAATTATGGCTAGAGCGGTGTCCATTGGGTGCTGGCCTACTTGGAATGATGCAAGTTGGAAATGCATCACCCACCCAGTAATTATCCCTTTTATTCTTTCTATATAAGGAGTTTTCCTTCCGGTACTTTTACTTCTACTCCAAGACATCTCAGAGGCTAATTACAATTATTTTAAAATGTTAGTTACTACTTAGTAATGCAGTTACTTTGTAGCTTTTGATTATTATTAAAAACATACATTAAGCACTTCAGCCCTATATTTATTTTGGCCTTTTGAAAATAGCTATCTACAAGCTACTTCTATAAGCTAGATCTATAAGCTCACAATGCGTGGCATCAGAAGACTTTTGAAAACTTCAAATGAAACCTGAAATTTCTGCATACATAGTACTTTTACTTTTGGTACATGAAGTACATTCTGATGCATTGCCAATACAATGCTGCACTGTAGATTTTGAATTTCTGACTTTTACTTGTGTATTTTTCTCAATTGAAACCTGACTAATGACAGCTCAAGTGTGATGTGACAGCCTAGTCATCAATGGAGAGACCTACTCATCAATAGGAGTCCCATCCAATGCTGCCTAAGACAATGACCTCTGAAACACCAACTAAGCCAATGGGATAGCTGACTGATGCACCGAAATGCCTCCAGAAACAATTTGCGTAATAGCAACTATAGCGGCCTATGAATGCCTGCATCCTAAGCTATGACACACACACACACCGCGGAAGGGACGCTGTTTCACCTAACACCCATATACACACACCTAATGTTATGACTCAAGCTATAACTTGAGAGCAGGACAACAGAGACGGCATCTGTTTCATCTGACAAATATGACTAAGTAATATTTCTTGATTTCACTGCAGTACTGATATCGCTACTTAAATAAATACATACAGTAATTTGTACTTTTCCAAAACTGCATCTAACTCTCAGTGCCAATAAATATTGTTCAATCAAAGGCATCAGTTATAGCACTGCATCTGACCCAATCACTCAATATAAGAGGTATTTTACAAGAGGAATTTTACAATCCGTTTAAGTCTCCATTTTGGCAGTCGGCCTATCGAGTGGAAAATGATATCACGACGAGCACAAACAAATGCATGGTCAATGGAGTGGACACATTGGAAAAGGTGGGCATGAGGGTGGCGCGCTTGCTGGGCGAGTGCCCAGGTTTGTGCTGGCATGACATAGTGGAGGGCATGGATGGGCTAAGTAGGGCAGAAGGAACACATACTCCCAATTCCCAGAGATATGCGGTAGGTCAAGCCTGAGACGCAGCCGTAGAGGGAAAAGACACACTCGGTTAATGACACAACATCTGACATTTGCTGGCAGAGGAAAAAAGGCATCATTATTTTCAGCGTTACTTGATAGTTGAGCTAACTTGACGAGCACTTGGCGAACGCAGATAAGCATCCGTATGCAGTACTAATTTCAAGGTAGAAACTCCACAAAAAAAATGTTAAACTACCATCTCCGACAAATGTGTACTCATTTTGTTTAGTCAAATTCATACAAACCAAGGTGAACTGTACACACTCAACACACAACTGTTTGTTACTGGTATGTTGGTCTTGTGTTCTTCCCAGTGTCTCATATCAGGGACATGGCATCCCGTTAAGACAATACAACTACTCATAGTTGCACACAGGACAAAGTAAAGTAGGGTTTAATTTATGTACTGTATTATATAAGAGTATACTATATAGTATAGTTGTCAAAAATGCAAGCTATAGTTCAAATGTAGCCTGTAGTTCAAGTTCCAATGCTGACAGTCTTCACTGTGTCACTCCTCTTCTCCCTCTCTCTCCCCATTCCCTGTCTGACATACTTCACTATCAATAAAGGCATAACAAATAAGCTCTCGCTTTGCGCTTTACATTTGGGAACAGAGGTGCTTATGGCTCATTTCCACCAGACGCCTAGGTCTGGTGGAAACAGGCCATTATACTAGCTAAAAATAGAAGAAGAATGAAGATTAGAATGCATCAAGCTGTCAGTCAGCTGAAGGCAGCAGTGGGGGTTCAGAGCTTTTTGCGAGCTAGAGAATGTGTGTGCGTGAGTTTGAGTAGAGTGGCACATCAAAGAAGAGGGGAGAAAAAAAGAGATGAATTGAGAATTTCCGTGATTGACTATCACCTGTTGAACTTGAGGCGGCAGCATTTTCCACAGGTGCTTAATATGAGGGCTGTAATGTACCGGCAAATGAGGAGGCAGGAGTGATGGTCCTCTGTCTGAGAAAATTCTATTTTTTTTTATTATTACTGCTGACTCTTGCTGCTACTGTATGACCCCCCGCAGATCTCAGCCAATGATCAACTGGGTCTAGTTTCTGCTAAAGACTGCTTACAGCCCCCCCCCCCCCCTCCCCCCCTAATAAAAGGACGCATGATGCACATTCTTGCCACGATGACAGCCAACATTGATATTAAGATAAAATATTACAAGATTACCCTATAATAATTCTAATTTAGTTAGACGTGCAAGGCAGAGCACATTACAGAGCTAGACCCACAGTAACTAAAAACACAGTGAAGCAGCCTTTTGCTTCGATGGTCCGACAGCATGGAACACACTCCCACTGTACCTTTGACAGGCAGCCTCTGTAGACACTTTGGACAGCTCAAGTTCTACTTTTTCACACTTTCTTTTAATTCTTTAATTCAAATCTTGTATTGCATTGCATTTTTAATGGTTTATGCCTTTCATTTCTTTTCTTTTTCTTCTCTTTCTTTTTTCTCTATTGTTCAAGCACTTTGAGCTGCATTTCATGTCATGAAAGCTGCTATACAAATAGTTTTATTATTAATTATTATGATTATGACCTAAAACCATCGCCTCGGACGAGCAGAGAACAATTGAGGCTCAGAACAGCTCTGGGACTGCAGCACTTCTGAAGTACGCCTGCTCTAATGGCTCCAAATTGTGGCAACGTTCATTGAGGCAGTCTGTCTTTCTAGATGTATTTGTGACTGTATGCCTGAAACCCACCTGGAAGGCTCCACAGCCCCGACAGCTCCAAGGTCTTCAACTTCTTCTCCAGGTCTGAAACTCGGTTTCCTAGGATCCTACGGAGACGCATCACCTCATGTTATTTAAGATGTACTGTATGCATGTGGCTGCAGTATTTGACTTGGAGGTGGAGGGAGATTCTCAACCAACATGTATAGATAAACAGTATATGCAAAGGGGATTAAGATAGCGAGGGCTTAGAAGGTTGGGTGGCGTTATAACTGGAGTGTGTACCCAGACAGAGTGTTCTCTCTGTGAAAGGGTCAGGTGGCAGGGGTGAGGTAAGGTCGCTAAGCTCATCAGCTATATGCATGTTCAGTATAGGAGAGGAAGGAAATGGGAACAGCAGAATGTGCTGAGGCAGCTATAGCTGCCACCTGCACCAGCTGTGGTAATGGTGGTGTTGAGGTGTCACCTGTTTCCCCTGCTACCGTCTGGCAAGCAGTTTCACAGCCTCAAGGCCACTGGTGTAAAGCAACTTCTGTACATCTGGTCTCTAGTGCAACTTTGAGGTACGGATCTGTACTTTACTTGAGCATTTTAAACTCCAATTACTTTCACAACAACTCAACCAGATAGCAGTCCGGAGACAAATGTTGTACTTTTATTTCACTACATTGATTTAGTTAGTTATTACGTGGATTTTATTTCTGCGATGCATTGCTCTGTGAAGATTTTCTATTTTCAACAACAAAACATTTAAATTTGAAATCGGACATTTGGCATAATGTACATTTTCATACCAATGCTTTTGTACTAATTCATTAATTTCTCTAATTTTAACAGAGTAGTTACAAAGCAGAAAGAAAGCTGAGTACTTTTTTTCCACTAAGGCTCAAGGCCCAAGGCACCAAGCTAGAGACAGCTACTTCTACCAGGCAACCAGGCGCTGCTGAAATGCAAAAATAATAAAAATTTGATAGCACAGCATTAGGGCGTTCTCTCTTTATACATGTGAGTGTATCGCGGCTGTGATGATTTATTTATATTTCAAACACAGTTCTAATAGTGTGAGTTGATCTAAAATCCCCCTATGGAGAATATAACACAAATATAAAAGTACACAAACCCGTGGACTTAGCACCCTCTAGTGATTTCAGGGCTCTATACCAATGTGTGTACATGGGGTGTGGTCCTACCTACCTGTTGGTGTGCCTCTGGTGCTGGATGACCAGGTTCTTCTCGTGGATGGTCTCCAGCAGAGCAGTGGCCAGAGACTTGAGGTCAGCAATGGACTGAGGGGTGGCTGGCAGGCTGCAGCCCTGATCCTCCATCAGCAGCTCTTGGACTGCAGAGTGGGAGAGACAGAGAGAGGCCAGGAGAAAGTTAGGCGGCCGAGAACCTGCCTGAACGTTAGCTGATAATGATCTGCTCAAAGTATAGTTAATGGGGTATTAATATATAGGCTAGCACTTTTATCCTAAGCACGACATTTGCAAAACAAACATCCATGCATTGTGCATAGTATATACTACGGTGTACAGCCAGGAGAGGTCTGAGCTGAGCTTTATCTTTGTACCCCTTAACCTGAAGGGATGCATGCTGTGATTTGTTCATCAACTTCAGATCTGTGTGTCAAGCTGAAACTCCATTACTCCAAAGTAAAATGCCCTCTATTTCTGGTTCACCGCACCTTTAAAGTGGTTAACCTTTATTGCACAGTAAAGGTTTAGCATGCTACTTAATATGTCCACTACGTCTCACCTACATCTTTCACTTCACTTCACTTCACTTCACTTCACTTCACTTCACTTCACTTCACTTCACTTCACTTCACTTCACTTCACTTCACTTCAATTCAATTCGAGTCAGCTTTATTGACATGAGAAAACAAACATTTACAAACATTTACACACATAGCCTACAATACAATAAAAACAGTTGTGTCAAAGGGTGTAGAGCTTTTTTTTCTTTTTTTAAACAAATAGCAGTTTGAATCTGTTTGAATGTGGCAGCTCTGCCTACATGGGCCAGGTTCATATAGTGCAGATAGTAGTCTTCTTTTGTCACAACAGGTCACAAATCTTGCTACTGTGTTTTCACAATGTTGTATTTCTCCCAATAGGTATGGGGGTTTGTCGTCATTGGTCATAGTTTCAAACTCACGTGTGTGTGTGTGTGTGTGTGTGTGTGTGTGTGTGTGTGTGTGTGTGTGTGTGTGTGTGTGTGTGTGTGTGTGTGTGTGTGTGTGTGTGTGTGTGTGTGTGTGTGTGTGTGTGTGTAGTTTGAGGTACTGTATGTGTTTACACAACTCAGTAGAATCCCACCTTGTTTGGCAGACAGGACTCCAGTGAGGGCAGTGCTTTGGGAGCTTCCATATACATGCTTCCTTTTCTCCAGAGCTGTCTGCATAGCAAGCAAACAGGACAACAGAAAGAAAGAGGGGAAAAGAAAATAAACCCTGTTGCATGTTTAATTAATACTAACATTCAAATTGACTTGACGTGATAATCAATTATCTCTAGGGCACATATACTGTATACAGACTTGACGTGATTTAACCTTAATGCCATGAAGCCCCGTCTCTACCTTGTATTTCATGATGTTTGCTTTCAGCAGGTTCACCTCCTCTTGTACTTGGTTGAAACGCTCATGCAAATACCTGGCAATGGTCAGAACCACAGGCAGATAGTAAGCTATAAGACATTAAGATAATCAGCATTGCAATGTACTGTAGCAGTTTACACTGAATGACACACGCAGCCGTTGCATTTGAGTTTGAATGTAACCTACAGTAAGTAGATAGTAGCTACTAGTAACTACTTACTGTAGGAAGGTCAGTGGTGCCCAACCAGTTGACCGCAGTCTACCGGTCAACCGCAGACTGATAACTAGTCGGCAGTGGGTTGTGCGCGTGTGTGCCTGCCTGTCTGCTATTACAGTGGTTCAATTTACCCCTGATTGTTGTCTGCTGTGATTGACAATGTCCGTCAACACTATTGTTCATTATTGCCTAAATATGCAACTTGTAACTGACTGTTCTTTGATTATGACTGTACTGGCAGTGTTTGTCCTTTGTACATAATTCAGTTGTACTTCTGCTTATGTGGACATAAGTAAAATAGTAAACATGTTGTGAGGTTAGTTACTGCAGGCAGTGGCAACCCGGGAGGGGTTGGTTACTCAAAAGTAGACATGGTTTTGCACCCCTGCTGTAGGTTAATTTTGAACTTGGCACTTAAGTAAAGGTACACATAGTTCATTTCCACCACTGGTACTGTAGATACAGTTACAGCGGTCCCCCTGTGGTTTATACTCATACTAACATCTGTCCCCTAGGTCTGGTTAAGGAAAATCAAATGTTAGGACAGGTCTACTACCTGGTTGGCCAACCGGGCAGGTGGGTATTTTTTATTTTGGATCCACACACAGCCTACATAATGTGTGTGAAGTGTCTACAGCGTGCAGTCTGGCAAAAACAGAGAATCTACAAGCTCACAGCATCACCAGGTTGCAAAAGCCATAGGTTTTCTCATGCCAGGGCTCAAAATTGCAACCATTGTGGTTGCAAATGCACCTGAAATTGCACCTGATGTTTCTGTGGTGCATGTTAAAGGATAAGATAATTTCATTATAGTGTTATAGTGCTGTTTTTATTCTTTATAAAATATTACACAATTTAAAATTAATGGTAATTAACAATCGTTTTGGGGGGCATGTGGCCATGACCTGAGAGCAAGTAGACTAGAGCATGACCAATACTTGGACAAGTGCCCCTGGATCTCAGTGTCAACCATTGCATAACTTCCCCCAGAATGTTCACTTACTTCCCTGATTCCTGTGGTTGATCTGGCCCTTTATTCCAGGTTTTGGAACTCGTTTCCATCCCTTCAGCCTCACTTATCCTTTCTCTAGTCACTGTTACAACTAAAAATAATGCCTTAAAGGCATTATTGTATTTAGCAGTATTAACCTTTGTAATGTTATTCATCGGCCAGGGGAGGTCTGAGCTTCAAAACCCTACCAACAACCATATCAACAACCTCACTGTTATGTCTGACATGTCCTTGCAGTCCGGCGGCGCCACCAACCTGTTCTCCATGCAGAGTGCGTCCACGTCGATGATGCGACCTTCATGTCCTCCCAGGACATGGTTGAGCTCCATGTTGAGGCGCTGTGCCTTCTCCCTGTACACGTTACCTTCTGCCTTCAGGTCCTGGAGCTCGTCTGTCAGAGCTTTGATGTTGTTCTCCATTTCCTCCATCTTGGGAGAAAAAGAAAAGGGTCAAATACAGTACACATAGCGCATAAAAACAGAAGAACAAAACAACAACCAAACAGCACGATTGCACTCACCTGTAATCCTGCCTTCTCTAGCTGTCGTACCAGGTCCTCTCGCTCGTGCGCTGGGAAGTGTCGTGACCCGACCTCCTCGTCCCCTAGTCTCTGCCTGGTAATGGTCATTCTCAGGAGCTGTGTTTACAGGGAGAGGACATGTCACATTCAACTCTGTCCTGAAACTGACATGCAATACTTGCCACATCCATAGTAGTGAAGAGCAACAGCCACTATACTGTAGTTTGGACAGTGTTTTCATTTTGAATTTGTCTGTTGTTCAGGTCCCATAGGTATCATAACGTGAACACACAAAAACTCTCACAATTGACCAACTTTTACTGTAGTGACAGGTAAGACCGCTGTTTCACCCCTTTCCCAATGTTAAAGTATATGTCAGTGTCATGTAGACAAATAATAATGCATAATTTACATTTCTTATACTTTTTTGTAATCTACATAAATGGTGCATTTATCTAGCACCTTTATCCAAGGCACTTTACATGGATAGTAGATCCCACTTACTCATTCACACACCATTTGCGGAAGAAACCATGCAAGGTAAAGAAACAGCACCTCGGGAGCAATTATGGGTCACACTCTGGGGGAATCCGGGTTTGAATCGGCACCCTTCGGTTACTATCCAGTGACTCTACCCCTGAGCCACTGCTGCCCCACATAGCAATCGGAGAAATGCTAAAAGGTAAATTGATGGTCGCTGCTTTCATATAATGTATGTGTTGATCCACCTTTAGTACCTTAGACTTAAAAGCAGAGAAAAAGTGAAAGGTCAAGGAGGTGTGTGTGTGTGTGTGTGTGTGTGTGTGTGTGTGTGTGTGTGTGTGTGTGTGTGTGTGTGTAACTGTGCATGTGTGCGTGTGTGCGTGCATGTGTGTTACAGCAACAGCACCATACCTTGTTATCCCCCTGGGCCTCAGTCAGTCTCTGGTTCAGCTCCTTCACCTCCTCTGTTAGTCGTTTTCCTGCCTCCCTTGAGTCTCTCAACAGCTGAGCCAGGTTCACCTGAGGGAAAGTCAAGTAGTGGAGAGGGAGCAAAGAATTATCTGGCAGCAACGTGTTCCAAATGAACTAAGAAAAGAAATATCGGCTTGCTGAAACTGATCAAGTTCTCTCTGCTAAATTGCTGTCTCTCTGAAAAACTGTACTATGACCTTCGATGCTGCTTTGCTTTGAGCAAAGCAGCAAGTAATGGTTAATTTTGACACCCCGCGTCTCCACTCTTTGTGTATATCATTCTCTGATGTGACAACATTTGTTTCTCCATTTCTGATGATGGACACAGTGGACCATGTGTGTGCTATCACTCTCTATTAATGAATCGACATCTGGTCGTTTTTTATATTCCCTCAAAATAGGGCTGTACCTCCTAACCTGCAATGCAAACCTTTCTACAAATGGTACACTGCCAGCAAATAAAACAAATAAATCACAAGCATATAGAGTTTATACCAATAATAATGACTAATCTCTAAATTAGGGATTGACGGATCAGGCTTTTGGCCGATGTTTGCGATCAACGATTAGTGGAAAATCAAAAAGACTCAAAATCAAAAAGCTGATATAAGCCAATACGATTATAATTATTATTCTTATTATTTTTATTTTTAACTTCAACACAACAATTCCTTTAAATGCACTGGAGAACATTTAGCAAAATTGTTTCATTAACAACATCACTGACATCTATAAATGCATGATTATTTACTTTTTGTGCCAATACAAGTAAAGATCTGCATATCGAAGCTGATAATCAGACGTTTCCGATAATCGGTCTCTCCCTACTCTAAATGCTGTTGTTCACATGGTTATACAATCAATGCCGTCTGTTTGTTTATTTACTCCTCAATGATGTAATTTTGTTCTTACTACCTTGCTGAAATTCTGTTTAGGCAAAAGGTATGCTTCAGCCTTCTTCTAGACTTGCAAAGTCATCCTACACAAGCCTCTCACAAGCTTGGTTTCAACTATGAGATATATTAGGCTGCAAAACATCCACTGAGAATTGACTCAGTCCAGCAACCAGCAAACTATATTTACTGCTAAGAGGACAAAAGGATGTCTTATTCCTAACCATTAAGTACCATTTTCTTTTTTTGTACCTTTTTAATATATCTCATCTTGCATTTTATTTTTCTTCATTTGTGTTATTCTATATAACTAAAGCACATTAGTTTAAAAGAAGAATTGTCAAGCATACAGTACATCATGACATGGTTTGTGGCTGTGGCTGGTTAACAGCCTTGTGAGACTTGCCAGACTCGCAATCAGCAAAGTGATATTTTGTGGGCTGGCATTGAGAGTCTAGACAAGAACAAAGACAGGAGAATGTACATTTGAATCTATGCCATCAATGTGCCGTGGTGTTCAACTTTAATTTATATAAAATTAATAAAAATTATTATATAAAACACACTATAACACTGAAATATTGTACAAAACAATTTTGAATGGGTTACATTATGCTTTAGACATCAATTGCAATACAGTAAGTTGGTAACTATCATGATCAAACCAGTCAGATGGGCACGGGCAACAGTTTTTTTTTTAACATTCAATAAACAAAATGTCCAGATCTAAAACTGCCAGGTGAAGTTAAGAGAATAACACTGTCATTTTGTTGCATGATAAACTGGCTTGTTGAAGCTGTCCTTATACCACCAGCCATTTGATACACCACGGCACCCCTCAAAGTGGATCCACTTAAAATCAACCAGAGGCAATAGTATGGATCCTTCATCAACATTAGCAAGTTTAAGATCTTCCTCCCTGCCACTTCTTCCGTCACAGTAGCCACAGAAGCCCAAAAATATTTAAGAAAACAGTCGACGCAGCCCACCCCTTCTACTGACATCTCTGGTTTCCATGGTGGCGCTCCTGCAGAATACTGTACACGTATTTTGCCATCGGAGGACAGGCTCCGACGGCCACAGCGCTTACTTTATATATATCGAGCACTGTGTCATACGCCAGTGGCATCTCACGTCGCATGTCGGATTGATCTTAAACTGGCTATTATTGGCATTAATAAGCACAGATTTGAACTTTAAACTAATTACCTGATTGCGTTTCTCCGGTGGTAAAGAAGGGTCACCATCCTGAAATATGACACATTTGCACAATACAGATTAGCTTACCCCTTTGTTCAACATTACTTAATAGCAATGCTTACTATTTACAGTATTGATATTTTCCATTGGTACAATATAAAACCCACCTACACAATTCACTTTCACTCTCAAAATATCAAATATTCAAGATCATATAATGTGTCCCAAATTCCCAATGCGACGTACATTGTGAGCATTGTGAGTTTGCACAGCTAAATGGTAAATGGTGCATTTATATAGTAAGTGCGTTTTTCAAGAAAACTGTCAGGATTAAGAAGGCATTTGTAGAATCAGCTCTCAGATCAAAGTGGGTTCAATGCGTGAGAACCTTTTCCACCACTCGTACAAAACATACTGTGACAAACGACACTCACAATGAGTTCTCTGTACTTGTTTTTGAGTCCCTGGTGGCGTTCCCTCAGCTGGTTGGCCATCAGCTTGAACTGATCTCTCTCCTGCTGGCAGGTGTCCAGCTCTTTGGACAGGATGAGCAGAGCCTCCTTCTTACTGTCCAGCTTACGCTTGCACACCAAGAACTACCACACACGCACGCACGCACGCACGCACGCACACACGCACGCACGCACGCACACACACACACACACACACACACACAAAATGATGAAGAATTATATTAATTAGCTGACACAGACTCACAGAAGGACGACTATAACAGTACCGTGTAGTGTGTTTTTGCTGAAAATAAGAATGTAAAAAGCTGTGAAAGCACGTTGATGATGTATAGGCCTGTGTGCTTTTACTGCTTACACATCAGTAGTTACCTATATACCACACATGTATATTATGAGCATGACAGGTTCATTACTATGGACTGCCTGGTATAATCAAATGTGTACACCACACAGTATCACATTTATACAGACTGGGAGTGCAAGGAAACACAACTGACATTGTAGATGACTATAGTGATCTCCCTCTCTATCTCCAGGCCCTGATATAACATTTCCCAATGGGGGGGGGGGGGGGGTGCCCCCGCCCCCCTACTGCCAGGCCCATCATGCCTAAATCCGGCCCTGGCTCTCTCTCGTCCTATGGCATCATCAAGACATCAACCCGGATATGGCCAAATCCAGTCCAGACTGTCCAGAGGAGGAATAGTAAACAACTACTGTGTAAAGAACGAGTAAAGATAACATACAGCCCACATGCATTGCATACAGCGGGCTGCACCTTATAACAACACCCCAGGTCAACATAGGCCCGAGGCCAATATAAAACCAAATGAATTTGCTACAACACTGGACTACTGCACCTTTAAATTTGAATAGAATCAAATTCAACACAAATACACACAGCATACCCTGTTCAGTGTATCTGTCTTATACGAAACTGTGCACATACAATCAATGATACAGGTGTCTCATCTGAAAAGGTCCGACTCCGAGGGAAGAGGCAGAGTGTACGTGTCGTACGTCGCGGAATGTTTTTTGGACAATTAACGCGTTCAGGCTTCCGAGTAGATTAACATGCCATATAATCATCACCACAGTACACGGGCCTTAATCCCTGCGAAATAAGTAAAATAAAAACAAAAACAGGCGTGTTTCAAACGAGAGATGCAGCAGCGCTCTGCTACGTGCCAGAGAGTTCCGACAACTCCGTTCACTACATGGCGTAAGTCCAATGGCGGCTCTTGAACATAAAATCCTATTGAGAATGGAGACACCAAGGAGGGACAAATCCTAGGCCGGGAATGAGGAAGAAATGCATTGGATTATAGGCCAACAGCCCATCTCAACTCGATCCCTTTATTTTAGGTCGTTTTTTAGTAATAGTACAGCATTAAACATGACAACATTAGACATTTCTCGGTTAGTGTAAATTAAAACATTTGGCACGCTGCACACCTGCCTGAAAGAGCTCGTATACAACAACGTAGGCCTATTTTCTACTTCAGTTTGTCCCTCTTTCAAGGTGCATGAATGAACAGCGCTCGCGCTCTCAGTTTCTGACCCCTCAATGTCGCAACTCTTCCAGTAGACGCCTCTGCTCTGTGCCATATGGAACAGTCCTTTCTGCACCTACCTCGCTTACAAGCCCCTGCCAATCACTCTCGCTCCTCTTGGAAGACTCGGACTGCATCATCATCATCGTCGTCAGAAGAAGATCTACCAGCCAGGGTCTCTATTATTTTCGTCCGACCACCAGACCCTTGAGAGCAGCCACCGTTTGTGGTGCGTTTGTTTATTATCCCGGCGAGCGACCGGAGCCAACGTCATTCATGCGGTGGTTTGTGTGAAAGGTGGGCGGGTCGCGTGGGGAGGCGTGGTGCACTATAGTACACTACACACTCAACAGCTGAGGACAGCATGACGTTAATACATTGATATTACACTGGTATTACACTGTCTGCATAGACCAGCACAGTGGATTCCAACCTTTTTGATATCAGGGCCCACTATTTATTCAGCATTTGAGCCACGGACCACCATTTGATGACACTTTAGCCCCACAGACAGACCCCAAAACTAAAGATTTATTTTGCCTTTGTCCACAATCCAGGCTGGATTTGGTAAACAAAACAGGCAAACACACAGATCAAATGAGTTACACCTGGTTAACCAACTTTACATCATTTAAGCCTCTCAAGGACCACTGCACCAGTGGTTGAAAACCTCTGGACGAGCAGAACCGTTTTCATCAAAATGTAAAGCTAATTCTGGTAAATTATATACTGTATAGGCCTAAATAAATATAACTAAGAAATAAAGACAGTATTGAATAGGCCTGATGTCATTCATGACAAATAGATCAACTAAGACAAAATGTGTCAGTTGAAACTGATTCCTGTTTAATGACATCATTTATGTAATATTATAAAGATATTATTTGAAAATACAAATGCAACCATCACTGCAAGTATGCAGGGGAGGATTATGGGCATGTTGGGCCCAGGCCCAGGGACCCCTGAGCAAGGGGGGCCCTGAGCTTGAGTGCCTCTGTGATCGCTAAGAGGGCTCAAGCTCAAGCCCCCCAAAGAAGGAGTAACATTAAATAACAGGTCCAAAGGCACATGGTCATTGTCACTGTTATTAACAATGGGTTTATTCATTTTGTCAACAAAATAACCCCAAAAGTCCTAAACCATCATGATACGGTACCACTGCAAGTGTTTAAACATTTTGCATTTATTTGGCTTAATTATTTTTGGTGCTATTTTCAAACAATCCCATGCTGTAAGTCCAGCCTTTGGCTGGCGGTCCCATGGGCCCATAATTTGTAGATCCGTCGATGCAAGTATGGCCTATACTTCATCTGGGATCAGGGGGAAATCATTAAGAGGAAAGGGAACATTAGAATGCTGGATCCAAGCTGCAAATATGTTTATTTTTTTGAGGCAATTGGGTTGCAACTCACTAACATCCTGCTAAAAGTGATAAACATGATGGACATCTTAAATATATGTAACACTTTTTATTTTGGTACTCAATGGAATAGGTTTACAGTATAATTTGAGATTAACATTCAATATATATATATATGTTTTCTTCTTTTTTAAAGCTAAAGCATATTTTAAAAAAGACACTCATATGCAGTTTGCATATCATTGATGTCTGGAAGAAACCTTGTATCTCACAGTTTCAACTATGTGTATATTTCTTTTTTTTCTTTCCTGTTAATTGATGCCCTAGTTCATCATGCAAGAGTCTAGCACAAAGGTAGTGAAAATAGCAGATCTACAAGCTCACAATGCAATGCACTGTGAGATTGTATTTTCACATTTTTTTCTTTTAATAAAACCAAATATGAATTATCTTTGGACAAGGTTTCAACCCAACAATGACGATAGAGATTGGCAACACTTTCCACCCAAAAGAAGTAGAAGCACTTTTGAGAATTGTCCAGTTTGTTAGTCACATCTAAAAAATGAAATAATAATATGGTGAACATTCTGTTTAGAAGGGGCGCACATGCTCTTGCAAGCTGCAGGGATATTTTCAAAGTCAAGTGCAAATATTTGTTCAGTTTCTCTTTTTTCTGTGTGTGTGTGTGTGTGTGTGTGTGTGTGTGTGTGTGTGTGTGTGTGTGTGTGTGTGTGTGTGTGTGTGTGTGTGTGTGTGTGCGTGTGCGTGTGTGTGTGTGTGTGTGTGTGTGTGTGCATGTGTGTGGTACAGAATGACAATCAGGTAGTGCCATTTCAGTCTTTCACATTATGTACAGTTTGTAGTTTTGGAATTTCAACATTCATGAGATGTAGGACAAAAGGGGAAAACATCTCAATGCAGGCTCACAATCATCTTCACACCATACTTTAATATCTTTGTGGCCTTCAGACATGTATTTCTTCATAACACATACCTGTGTTTCGTAGCCTTTATCACGGGGTAAATTTCCCTGAATTTCCGAGACAAAGTCCTCTTAATGAAATGGAAGAGGTGACTTTCTACACACAATTAATCACATTGAATTCTGACTTAAAATATATTTTATTGGGGAGTGGCTATATAACAACCTCTGAATGGTTACCTTTCCTAACACAACAAACCATTGTTTCACATTTTTGCTGTATGCAATATAATCTATGCAACTACGGTATCAAATTTGACTTGACAACAACTACACTATATAGGGTCTGGGGTCCATATTTAAAGGTTTGTGCTTTCAATTAAATATACATCCCTGTATTTAAAAAGCAAAGGGGTGTGATCGTTCATTATGGCCAGAAGGGGGCACCACAGGCCCACCAGAACATTGTACCCCAATGCTGATAAGGCAACATACTGACTGTACATCAACATGGGCACACAGATATGAGGTACATGGCAGATGGATGAACATCTAAACTCCATGCTGCTTAACTTCACCCCAATGCAGCAGAGTTATACAAAGTGACTAATGTGATGTTATTGGGGGGGTCTAGTGTACAGTTTTTGTTTTGGGGGGTTCATGACATGAGTATAAAACAATAAGGACCAGAACTATGAAATTGATCTGGAAAATTCATACTGTACATCCAAAACAGCTCAAAAAATATTTCGAAGCCTTCAACGGACGGTGCCTATAATGGGAATCGAAATGTCGATGTCTAACTGTTTCCCTGCTTGACTTGTCATTCACATGCTCTCCTATAAGCTGTTGTAATTCTGAAAGTCTGTGAGGCCACAAGAATAGATCATAAAACAAGGCTTGCCTCGATTGTACAAGAAAAGATACACTCAACCAAGCTCAACGGAATGCTCCGGGTAATAACAGAAGAACCAAAGAAGAACTGACACTTATTAGTAAATATCCCTTCCCTCCCTCTGTTTCCCCTTCAAAAATGATATATATTTTTTAAGTGGAAGACATTGGATGCATGTGGGGGAGGTGGGATGGGATGGGATTGGGATGAGGGGGGGGGCAATAAGGCACAGCCCCAAACCAAACTCGCTTACAAGCTCAAGTCAATGATAATGTGTTCAAAGATCTGGGTGTTTCCCTTGAAGCTGGAGGCAAAGAGGAAGTCCCTGCGGTCGGTGGAGACCACGGTGAAGGAGCGCGGCGCCTGGATGTAGAGCTCCTTGAAACGCTCGAACAGTTTCTGCTCGTCGTCCCACAGGTAGATCTGAGAAAAGGTATAGTCACTGCCCAGGGCCAGGTAGTAGCGCTCCTTGAAGGAGAACGGCTGCAGGATCATGGAGCCTCGCGACGGCAGGGCCTGGACCTCCGTGAACACCTTGGCGCCCCAGCGCAGGACCTTGGAGTCGCCGATGTAGCGGGTCATGGCCAGGTAGAGCTCCTCCTTGACGCGGAAGTGTTTCACGGCCACCACGTCCTCCATGTTGGGGATCTCACCCTGCAGGGCGAACTTCTGGTTGCTCCGGCTCCACTGGTAGATCACCGGCACCTGGGAGCGACTCGCCAGGATGAGGTGCGCCTTGCCGTCCAAGTCCAGGAACTCTGCGTCGGTGTCGCGAAACCACTCGTGTAAGGACTGGTACGAGTAGAAGCCCTTGTCATTCCATTTGTACAGGGTGGACAGGCCCGCTTTCGAGCTGTCGGCGATCACAAAGTACCAGTCGTTGTTGATCTGGAAAGATTCGATGTCGTTGGGCTTGGAGATCTTGGACACTTCGATGTCTTGGAACTTGTTGAACCTGCTCTGGTCCTCATCGAACCTGTAGATGTGTGAGCCGCCGAAGAGCTGAGCCACGATGACAAACACCTGATCCTGGATGACTACCGACTTACACCCGACAATGGACTGACCTAAAGAGCAGGGAACATTAAACAATAACATATAAGGGAATTAATTTTATTATTTGAATGTAAACATTTACCACATCAACCCTAGCATCCCTGTTCTAGGCATGTCATAATACTGTCAGTGAGATTTGTTGAAATTTGCCTATAGATACACTAGTTTTGGTTGTTATATTCATTATTTTTCCTTTGTTGATTAGTATAGGTTTTTGATTAAGCGAGTAATTTGTTCAAATGCATAGGCTAAAGCCATACTATACCTGTAATGTTGTCATAAGTCCTATAGTTCATTTCTATGTGGTCCCATTGGAAAACCATACAGCTCTCCGCATTCGGAGCTGCAATTGCCACGTAGACATCGTTCTTATAGTTGAATGTGTCGACAGATAGAGACTCCGAAACCACAGACTGGTGGAGGACGAAATCTATGAAGAGAAAGGGTTTTAAATTGAGATTGATGGTGGGCTATGATGGTGTCACATTTGAACACAGGATGAGGCATTTTTGCACTTGAAAATGTCATATGGCAAAAATGAACTAGATGTTCAGCAAAAAAAAAGCAAACGTTTCCAGCTGGCTCAGGTCTTTTCTTACCCGTGGAGATGCATTCGTTGTGCAGACTGATCATATCATTGAGCCGCTTGTCCTTCATGTCCTCGGGCCCGGCACACACGACATCGGACACCGTGGCATTGGTGCTCTTCAGCCACATCATCAGCCACTTGGCACGACAGTCACACTCAAAGGCATTGCCTCGCAGGTCACTGCAAGAAGGGCATGTGTCAGTGCGGATAAACAAATTAGGATGTCATGGAGAGATGTCAGAGAGACAGGAAACCAATGGCAGGGGGGTAGAGAGAGAGAGAGAGAGAGAGAGAGAGAGAGAGAGAGAGAGAAAGAGAGAGAGAGAGAAAGAGAGAGAGAGAGAGAGAGAGAGAGAGAGAGAGAGAGAGAACAGACATTCGAGACAGAAAAGGGTTGTATTCAAACCCGGAATGAGCATATCATCACTATCGGGCACAGATTGCACCGTATTATGTCTAAATGCATAATTTAGCAAATTGAAAAAGATAACCTTGGTTCGAATAGAGTCAATACACATACGTATTTGGTCAAAAGCTACCACTGATAAAATATGTAAATACGTTGTACAAGCCATACTTTCAACCTATGGTGGCATGTCAATTTTCAAGATATTTAAAAATAGTTGTCACACCATGATCTCAAAGATTGTCTCTATTCGCTAATGCGAAAAAAGGGCATTCATATATTGAAAAATATGGAGCACCAAGATGCACCCTTTCTACACAGATTTATTCATGGATCTGGAAGAGAATGAATTGTACAAGTGTGGGTAGCGACCAGAAGACAAACTTACAGCTCTATGAGTGAATCCATGTCAGTGAAGAGATCCCTGGGCAGCGACTTTAGGTTGTTGTTCGCCAAAGACCTGTGAGACAACAGCTATGTCAATGTGACAAATGGCACCCAGCTGGGTTTCACAAAGATGCATGCTATATGAGTTCATCTTGATTGCAATGAGAATAGATGATCCAAGCGCATATGGGAAATATGGAAAATGTACCTAATTTGCAAAAATGTACATGTTGTTGACTCAGTAAAATATATAAAAAAGATTATCTAAGCTCAAAACCATGCCTATGTAATAATGATGCATTATATCAATATAATATATTCACATCTATCCAAGTCAGTTATACAAGTTCACCATGCTGATCATGAACCTTGCGGAAGTCAAGGAAAACGATTTTTACACAGCAGCTGTAGTCAAAACTAGTTTATGATTATCATTCTGTTTATCAATATATATAATCTAGTAAGGCAACATATTCAATAGCTATTTATAGCACAAAATGTTCCCCAAATTGTATTTCTTAATGAGAGATGACAACATTTGAAACCTACAGGTGAGTCAAGTCCCTGAGTCCTCTGAAGGCATATCTGGATGCAGTTTCCAGCTTATTACTCTCAATGAACCTGTGGAGCAGAGCAGCAACAATAGCACTCATTAATTCAGGAGAAACACCTTAGCAAATAAACCATTAAAAGCTGTATGTGATAATAAAATAAAATAATCATAGTGAATATATTATGGATGAGCTTGCCTGCACCTGCTATGAAGTGGTGCTTCCTATCTACAATAACTCCAAAGATTAATTGCTGTAAATGTTCTGGTCATATTATATATAGGCCTTCATCAGGCATACAGTACAGTGGCTCCATATATAATGAAGGTATACAGTATGACAGAAGTACTTTTATTCTATGGATGTGACAAGAAAGAAATATTGTAGGTGTGCAGTGTGCACGTTGCTTCAAAATGCAAGGCTCGCCTATCTACAGGCTCACAACACATTGCAATGATGTGTTGGCCAATTTTACATTTTTGGCAAATGTTCACTCCAGAATAGGGACGCTGTATTGCCTGACACTCAGTCTGAAATGTCATTTCATTTCACTTCATTATTCAGTCTGAAACTCCTAATGAAAGCCCTCCCCACCATTTGTTGGTTCATACCAACCAACCAGAATAGTGGGGGTAGTGGCGGCTGCCATGTTTGTTGTTTGACACTGTTGAGTGACAGGGCTGTCGGCTAATCAGGTGTTGTAGTAGAATTTTCAACTAATACTGATGGCCACATAGACCGCGTACCAGACCTGAAATAATTTAAGCTGGTGTTTCAGGGCTGGATCCAGGCAAGACCCTGTAGGGTTAGGGCAAGGATTGGTGTGGCAGGTCAGTAGGTAAGAAAAACAGCGTAATATTCACTGCTTATATAACATTCCTAGTAGTAATCAGAATGCAATGTTCTTTTCTACTATGGGGCATTTGCCAACCACAGAGAGTAGCTCCAAACTCAGATGCCTGAAAAAGACCTACAAGCACTCTCTCTCCCTTATAATTGGCTGGCTGACAATGCCATGGTTGCAGCGGTTACATTTATTTACAATCAAATCAACCTCTATTGTACTTTAACCCCACAAACCCTAGCGTAGCTATTCTGGGTCAAACAGTCTGTGAAAATAAAATTAAAAGATTTGGGAAGGGGGTAAAATGAGCACACCAATTGGGTTATGAGCCCTGGGGGACTACGGTCAACTATAGTGGTTAAGATTAAGATTGAAGTTGTCACTATACTGTATCTATCATGTATAGTCATATATGTGATATGCATACATGTGAATCATAGTAATAGTCAGAATAGAATCCAAAAAACGTATGAGGTAGGTAGCTATGATAAAAGTGTATAAAGGTCTTGGTAGAAAAACAGACAGCAAGATACTTACAAGTATTCCAGGTGAGGAAGGCCAGAGAATGCATCATCCCTTATAGTTGTAAGAGAATTTGAATTCAAAAGCCTGAGAGAGAAAGCATAAATAAATAAATAAATAAATAAATAAACAAAGAAATAAATAAATAAATAAATAAATAAATAAATAAATAAATAAATAAATAAATAAATAAATAAATAAATAAATAAATAAATAAATAAATAAATAAAATCAAAGATACAATCAAAGACTTGAGCATGTTTTCATGGGATGAACAGAGGTGGATGCACATCAACATTATTTTGGAAGGTCATTGTCCTTGCTTGCCCAGCAAATCGGCACCCATTATAGTCCAAAAGAAGCAAACCTTGTCAGGCGTATACACCCATAAGCTAGTGTACAATTTCACTCATCTAAGTTATTCTACTGTATATGACGTCACAGTTCTCAAATGATACCATTTTGAAGATGTTCCCTTTCACACTTACTCTGTGTGCTTTTGCAAGCCTTGTGAGGATATTTAAGTGTGCGTGAGACATGCATTCCAGTGAATCCAATGTAGTACTTAATTTATGGGCATGTATTTTAGCTACTTTTGCAACATACCTGTTCTGTCATATGATGTATTAATGATGTATTATTATTAATAACCATTAATAAACGAAAGTAAAAAAAAAATATGTATATTACATTCACCTTGTGCAGTGAAGCCGCCCTAGAGCCTATTGATCCTGTTTACTACTTACTATTGTCTCCTATACAGTGACTAATGTGTTCAAAGGGCTAAACACCATCTCTGGCTGCTCTAACCCCAAACAAAAGTCGCCTGCATGCTGTCAAAAGTCGCCTGCATGCTGTCATTATCAGTCAGTGCGGGGCTTAGAGACTGACAGACTGGTAGAGAGTAGCTTGTGAACAACAAAAATATGTAACTCAAGTCAATTTCATCCAGACGTTTTAAAGAGATTAATGGAAATTGTATGTAAAAGAATTGTGATAATCTCAAATAAACACGAGCAGGTAATGCAATAACAGACCATGAACATGAGTCTGAGTTTTCTATGGAATGCAGGACAGCACCAGCCCGCTCGAGAGAATAATGCTTTCATATATTGGCTAGCACTACTGCAAGACTGAAGAGGGCGATCATATCATATGCTTACTTTCTGCCCACGCTCACCATTCCACTGTACTTTAGTACTGTGAAATGTCGTGATCAGCAGTATGCTCCAGTTACCAACAGTACTTGTAAGCAAAAAATAAAGGCCTAGTTTTCGTTTGTGCAATTAAGCTGTGTACATCCTCAGAGGTGCAAGCTACGGATACCCCTATATATAATTATTAATGCCACTGCATTTTAGTCATTTTGTCTAAGCATATCTTCAATGATCGAAGAGGCCGTGTTCTAGCACTACATTTGGGGTTTGTAATGAAAAAAAAAAACATTGAAATTTGGATATGATCGGGATCCACATGGAAATGACCCTGCTTCCATGGAGATCTCGGACGCCACGTGGCCAGCCGGTGACATCAGCCATACACTATAACTACAGTATCTGATGCACTGTTTCAGCCCAATCTGAGGCCTGAGGTCTACAATGGAAATCGAAAATAATGTTCCTGAAGAAACAATGTGGTCTGGACTTAGAGGGGTTCTCTACTTGATGATCTCAATGCATTGACCCCCCTCACGCTATCTTCCTATTGGTTGATCCATATGACGACAGAGCCCAGCAGATTTATGATGTACGATGGTGATTTATAGAGACACATGACGCCAGGTCAATCCTCAGGCCTACTGACGCTGTGAGCGGTGCTGATCGGTCCTAGCAGTTTGTAGAGTGTATCCTGTGTGAGTTCTCACTCCTGATTGGATAAATCTGTATTGCAACCTAAACATTTATTTAAGAGTTTCAACGACACAGAAATATGTGTTACGGAATGCAACAACCCTTTTTTTCTGGATGTAACACTGAAACACTTTTATGCAATGACTGCTATTGCGATATATATAGAGCTATTTAAGAACAAAACAAAAATTACATACATCGCCTTTAATCTTCATATAATTGTTCTGGACATAATAAGTTCTTAATAGCAAAATAACTGACAACATGGAAAGGAAAGGTTATGCACTCTTCCCTTGAGGTGCAAGGGATGAAATGCTCTTAGCATACCTGCCACGCCTATGTTTACACTGACATCATAACAATCAATATTGGGAGTAGAACAATGGCTTCCTGTAAGTATGATTACTATGTCATGACTTGCTCTCAAGCTCAAATCCACTACACTTCAGTTCCCCCATACAGCTCATCAGACAGCCTGTCACAGCCATGCAGACGACTACAAAGTTACCAGGTATTTCCTTAATACAATGGAGGTAATCATTGCCCATGGACTACCAGGCCTTGTAATCATAATATGTGGGCATTCAATTGGTTTGCAACAGCCCAAATACAATACATTTCGATACTTCGATACTTTAGCAATAGCTGTAATAATCCACCACATACAGTAGATATAGGTGGGCCTATATGTGTCATGTGTGAATATCCATATCAAGCAGGAGTCTGTGCCAAGTGTATGATGCTTTAGATTTGAATGAATAACAGTAGGTTTGGTTTGTTTCCCTTGCAAGAGGCACAGTCATTAAGTTTGAGAAACTACGATTCTGGTTCCTCACGTAATGGTCTGAATCCATAACAGCTCCCAGGGGATCCTGAAAGATCTTGGCCAACAGTCACAACCAACTAACACCAACCAACGTCACAATGAACGGGCAAACCCTGGAAGTGGTAAAGGACTTGAAATAGTTTGGGTCTTTTCGTGAGTATGAGGATGGCAGCTCCACAAACGAGATAAGAACAAGAATCAGCATAGCGACACCAGCAATGACAAGAATGGCCACTCTGTGTCTGAAAAAGCAACACCATCAGTTTTCCTATTGAAGGTTAGACCGTGTCTTTGTGAATGAGCCTTTCACTAAGTCCAATAGACATGTTCAAAAGGGAAGCTTGCCCAGGAAAGCTGGACCTGCATAGCAACAGTTGCTAAACTATTTGGACTGGCATTGAACCGTGACTAAACTCCACCCCAAAGAGTGGATGTTTTGAGAAGGGCTCAATATCACAGCATTCGGTGGGCATCCTCCTCATCATGGTTGGTCTGATCTGCCTTAACCTCAACATATACTGTGTAGGCTATAATATATGATGATGTCCATTAAATCCAGAAATATTATACTGCTTTGACATATAACTAATGTTGTTTTGTTCATGTGTTTCTTTTCTTTTGCTTTTTGAAACCATACACTATTATTATTATTATTTTAAATCCAGCTTTGTGGAAAAAGTGTAAGCTATAAGAACATTTAGCATTATAATAACATATTGTTTATACAGTAATAGTAACACTGCAGGTATCACAGAGGGTTAAATAGACTTACAGTAGTTGCAGTGAAGGCATGTGGGAAAACATAGCCTCCTTGATCTCAGAGAACGTCCCATTGACGATGCTCCTGAGATGGAAACAACAGTCAAAAAAAAGAATACAATTAAGTGATGCCAATTAAGAACGAAAAAGGATAACAGCATTTCTATTAAACAATTTGTAACCCTGCAAAAGATGTGTCTGAGTAGTAGCCTATATTGACTGCGACATTAAAGTGTAATTAATTCCACCCATTCTCAACATTTTAGAATGTCATTAATATAGCCTAACTTAGAGTTGCTGTGTGGAAATAACAAAAAAGTGTCCCCATTCTCTGTTAGAACTGGAGAAAATGTTAATCCCCCCAGTTTTAGGGTATAGGATATTAATAACACTAAAATGTTGAAAATGAGCGGTATACCCGTTTAACACGATATTGAGACACTGCAATAGCCAGGGGCCTGTTATACTAACCAGGCCTGGATACAACATTTTCCAATTGGGGGGGCAGGCAAAAAGGCTATGGTGGCGGCTTCGCGCCCATACCATTTTCGGTTACAAGACTTTTATTAGGCAAGTAAGCATCAATAATAACATCAGTTGTTGTTGAAGTTGCAACAGACACGCAGCATGCACAAAGCTAAAGGTCTGACTGAGAGAGTTTTCTGTTTTGAATGATGAACTGCTGTTGGTTTAGTGATTCCACAATCGAAGTTAGTTAGTAGCAGTAACAGTGTTTCAAATCATTTCGTGTACTGTAAGCACTTTAATTTGAAATATCTTTGAAATTTGGGTTGTATTTTGCATGCCATCATGTTTAGTGGGGCAGTCAAGGCATTTAAGGGGGCACTCCGCCTCCCCCCAGGCCCATGCCTAGATCCGGCCCTGGCTAACTATCCAAACACTGTGCATAGCTCATATCCTAATAGTCAAAGCATTTACAGGTCAGCAGTGGCGTTTCTAAGCAATTTGGAGCCCCAGGCAAGATTTTCCCTGGAGCCCCCCTTACCAAATGGACTCTTACGGGTCCATTTGGTAAGGGGGGCCCCAGGGAAAATCTCCTGTAAAATGGCGCCCCCCAAAGGATAAAACAATGAACTATTTTTAAACTAAATAACATATGTGTTTTAAATGTTCAGTTCTAGCCATAGAGAATAAATATATAGAGAATAAATATAATGTATTCATCCATATTAGGCTTATTAACCGGGTATCATTTTAAAGCATATCTGGTAGTCACCCCCTCCCCTCTCCCCATCCCTTTATGGTCGCCCCCTCCCCTCATGGCGCCCCAGGCAACTGCCTAGTCTGCTTAATGGCAAAAACGCCCCTGCGGGTCGGCGTTATTACTTACAAAGAATTGATATCGTTGGGAGAAATCTTCGGGACACTCGTAGAGCCGACGCAGATGATGGACTCCTTGGAGCAGCTGCATGCCGAAGGGCATCGGAAAGCCTTCTTCAGATCCCCCGGCTGGGACAGCAACACCAGGCACAATAATGACACCCATAAGAACAACGATTGCGTCCAGACGTGGAGAAGTGCAGCAGGCAACATCTTTCCTGACGGGCTTGCATGTGTGAGGCTTGGGAGACGAACGAATCAACGCACCGCCGTTTACACCCTATTGCACCACGAAATGCTGCACTGGAAGCCTGACATCAGCAAATCAGCTGCAGCGCTCTGCAGGGGCGTGCAGAGAGTGTTAATTAGAGGGGCAGGGGCTCAAATTCCGTCATAAGTCTTCTCGCCAGCCCATAGAGCCCCATTAAAGGGGAAGTCCACCCATTTTCAACATTCTAATGTTATTAGAATGTTTATCATGTCCATCCAACACCCTAGAGGTGTTGGGTGGACATGATGAAAAAGTTCCCCCATTCTGTGTTCCCAAGAAATGGAGGTCTGAAGAAAAGCACTAACATGGTGAAACATCTTGATGACATCATCAAGATGTATTTTCACCATGTTAATGGATTTCTTTAAAGGCTTCTTTTTCTGAGAG
Source organism: Benthosema pterotum (assembly GCA_039105355.1). Classification (NCBI taxonomy): domain Eukaryota; kingdom Metazoa; phylum Chordata; class Actinopteri; order Myctophiformes; family Myctophidae; genus Benthosema; species Benthosema pterotum. The sequence goes on from CM076986.1 coordinate 20,806,658, forward strand.
CGTACAAATGGAACCAAATGAACCCGTTAGGGTTCATTTGGTTCCACATTTGTACGCTCTCAGAAAAAATGTTAAAAATGGGTGGAGTTCCCATTAAGTGAACCTGGACATGTTGAATGTTGAGTAGGGGTCGGGTCCCCAACATGCAGGGCCCGATCTAGGCATAGGCATAGGCATAGGCATAGGCGGCATGCAAATAACCTAGCCATAATATATAACTTCCACTGGAGGGCGTTTACTTAGATTACTTGGATAAGTAAACGCCCTCCAGTGGAAGTTATATATTATGGCTACAAATAACCCACATTTCAAAAATATTTAAATAAAATTTCTTTGAAATGTCGCCCTCATTCCATTCTCGGCTGCAGGCTTGCCAGCATGTAGACACTGCCAGATTCTAATGTGTAGGCTATAATGTTGAGCAAATTTCATAATTGCAATAAATGTGACCATACCCATAACAATCTATATAATGCAAATTATCACAATTATGAAGAGTGCTTAACATTAAGTTGCATCTGGCAGTGTCTACATGCTGGGAACCGCTACTCAATATTTCTGACATAAAACCTTGGCATACTCAACATGCCTGGCTTCTGGCAAATGGACAAAACTTGTGAAAACAGCAGATCTACAAACTCCCAACACCTCACACTGCGGTGCCTTGAGAGCTTGTAGCTTGGTATTTTCGGGGACAACCCAGCACTCACTTACTGTAGCTACACATGGATTTCAAAATGAATTGGTTTAACGGTAAGGCAAAATACTGCATTCAAGTTCAGTCATCTTAGTCTTCGGGAAAAATCTAAAAAATTGTCCTGAATGCTGCCTTCCGATATATGGCATGGAAAGAAGTGGCAAAAGGCCAGGGGGCCACTTAAGCCCCCTTTGATGTCTATGTGGGCACGTCCCTGCGTCGCAGGATTTAATTATTTATTAAACAAGGTTTTCTGAGAGTGTGTTTATGGCCAAACATCCTCAGGCTATTATAATGTGGGTGAAAGTTGTGCCACGATACTATCTCTCCATTCTCTCAGCACTCGAGATTTATTATTATTATTTACTACATTTCAATGGTGTATATTGGGGCCATGTTGGTGTAGATGTGATTGGGGTGAAAAACCAAAAGAGACTCAGCAGCCGTGGTGTTGAGTGATCATTACTATTCGTAGTACGTCGTACTGTTTTTTATTATACACATAATGACGTGCATGTGTTCCCTGCTTGAAGCATGCATCATTTCAGCACCACGGACAGTGCCAGTATGTGGGCGGTTCATGGCAGCTTCATTAAAAGGAGCATTCAGTGACTTGGGTGATGTGAATTAAGTGAAATTAAATCACTAAATATATAATACTATGGCCTGTACATATACACAGTACGTACCAGGGTGAAGTTTGGTATACTGTTGTATAACACAGTTAAAGGTAGCCAGGTCACTATTACATAATTTAGGAGCTGAGAAGGCCAACAGGGCACTTGTACATCTTATTGTTTCTGCTGACACAAACCCAGTGGTGGAAAAAGTATCATTGAATTTACTTAAATGCAAGTATCAGTACTCCAATGTACAAATACTCGGCTATATATAAAAGTCCAGAATGGCATGAAAATGTACTTAAAAGTAGCCTTTATGCAGAATGTCCCGTTTCAAGTTTTAAAATATAGAAATAAAGAATAAAAATAGCAGATCTACAGGCCTGTGTTCACAACGCATTGTGAACTTGTAGATCGGCTAATGTCTTCAATTGCCAAAATATATAGGGCTGAAGACCTATATATTTTCGATTAAATGTAGTGGAGTAAAAGTAAAATATTTAGCTCTGAGATGTAGTGGAGTAGAACTAAAAGCATGTTAAATTGTACCTCAATATTGTACTAACAAGTAAGCTGCAGTACTTACAATAAGTAAATGTACTTAGCTGTTTTCCACCACTGCTCAAACCGGGTATGGTCACAGAACCATAGCCTATACCTGGCAACCGCACAGAGCTGGGGGCGATTTGTAATCTGGCAGTGTCCCTGGAGTACTAGAGACTTATGATCCAGTGCAGCACAAGTGCCAGGTGGGCTATTTTTAAAGGGCATTCTATTTAGGTGAGAATGATGTCAGTAACTAGCTTGTTGTTGTTTTTCAGGCTACTAAAGCTCTTATTTGCATTGCCAGCTATAGTTCTATACGCGGCATGTTTAATTCCGAACCTCTTGTCACATTTGCCATGTTTATGAGGACAGTGATAGGTAAGTTAACAAACATGTACACACACTGAGGTTTCAGTCGGGAGTGGATGTATGTCAACGTTTCAAATACTTCTACTCCTTCTACATATCAGACTGAGGCAACTTACTCTACCACATTTATTTTATTATAACTTTGGTCACTACTAGTTTGAATTTATAAAACATACAAAATATGATGTACAGTATATATAGGACTTCAGTCCTATATATGCCCACCTTGGGCAGAAAGGACTGCCTCTCAGCAGCTGTGAACTCGCAGCCTCCCTGCAACATCAGCAGAGCAGCAGTCAAGGAGGCTGGTTAGTGGGAATATACTACCTCAGTACAGCCTGTGACTATAGTATTAACCACTTCAATACACTCAGCTTGTGTTGGCGCAGGCAAAAGCAGACCACATTAAAAAAAGAACATTTGGAGTGCTTGTGAGGCTGAGTGATACAAACGAGATACTGCAGGTGGCAAGACAGAGTTTATTTAAGGATAGCCTTTGCAAGTCAAGGTAAAAAAGATCTGTGATGCAGAGCATCTTCAGAACCTGCAAATACCTACCTTCTGATTGTCTATTATCTTATAAATCGATATTTTAAATATTTCACAAAGCAGTCAACCTCAACAATACTCCCCATAAGATGTCAGCAGTTGCATATGAATGGACTACTTTTGTACAGTGACTGCAGTCGAAAACATCAAAATACGGGCAGTTCACTTCGAGTCAACAAGATCGAAACTGGCATCGCTCTGTCAAAACATATTCATAGAAGCAATTCGTTATTTTCAGAAATAGAAAACAGATTTACATTAACATGCAGTATAACTTGGGCTTAAATTAAAAAAAAAAAATCCGAAAACACTTCAAGTACAGCAGACAGTGTTTTGGTTACAGTTGCACATGTTCTACTTCAAGACCTAGATTCTCAATTCTACACTATAGCAACAAATAGCCTTGCTACGGTATTGCTTAATATGAATGAGATACCAGTCTTCACCGAGAATAAGTCCCATTGTGCTCTATGGATCTATGATGGCTGTGTGCCATTGATTACCTGATTTACCTCTGTTGGTCATATCAGTTACATGAGGAAAATGAATTCAATGGAGTGGGGTAGAATGGGGTTCAATGTTCCTAATGGGATTTGTATCATATTACAACTTACCTAGAGGCATAGCAGAACACACAAGTTATAAAAACAGCATCATATAAATACATTTTATTCTCTGTAATTAAATTGATGATAGGCAACAATGTACTGTACTTCTCAATGCATGGCATCATGTGGGTGTGGATCATCTACAGCTTTTAATTTCAAAAGCATGTTCTTTCTCTTTCCTTGCCTAGTATCTTCAATCTGGCATGGGGACAAAGAGCACTTAAGAGACAGCAAAAGAGATTTATTTATAGGGCCATAATTTCAAGTACTAAATACATAAAGATTATTATAACAATATGCCCTTAACACATATCCTTAACAGATATGACAAATCCGCATTTAAACAAACATAAGACAACATGTTTCATAAAGCTTGCACCATTGTCACAGTAAACATGTAGGAAATATCAAGGTGCGTTTAATCAACAGCTGGTGATACGGAAATAAAATGTAGCCTCCAGGCATCATAGCCTTTGATCATATGAGAACTGGAATTAAAAACAAATACACAAACTCACACATTAGTGCTGCATACTCCCATTTGCACATTCATTTTCTGGTGGTAATGCTAAATGCTCTTCCTCAGAGTGAATGAGTAATAAAATAGCAATAGCAATAAAGCAAAATCTTATGTAAATAGGAGTATACTGCTTTGTGGACGCTATTTGTTTTGATTACATGTTGAAGTTATGCCTAGGTTTTGGAGAGGATGTGCATCCTCATCAGGATTGGAATTTGGAATGTCGTCAACAAAACAATCTTTCGTTCTTTTCCGTCTACGGCAGTCCTTTGTATCCTATCCAGATCTGTTTATATACTTTATATAATTTGTTGAATGCAGTGGTTATAATGATTGTTGTGATCATTCTTGATCCATCAAGCATGACTTCACAACAGTTTTGAGTGCCACGTGAAAGTGTGGTTTTCAGCTAACGCTGAATTGCGCAAGGGTTGTGCAATTAAGTATAAATGAGTCTTTACTCTGCAGTAGAGTCCTCTGTGCCTGTAGCGGTCAGCTGTGAACTGCTTCGGGCAGCGCTGCTCTCTTTCCTCAGGGTCTTCAGGCACTTGTCCAGTCTTTTGATGCACAACGTTACGTCTTCTCGCGTAATGCCCACGGCTGAGGCGGCGTTGAGGTAGGGGCAAGGGTACGCCTCTGAGTGGGACATGAAGCCACGGAATGTGTATCCACTCACGACCTGCTCCTTGCCCAGGGGTATTACCCTAGAAACAAAGAACCAGGATGGTTTAGTACAGGAGCTGAGCACTTATTTATTATGGTGGGCACAGGCAGCATGACAAATATATAGGGTTATTTTTGCAATTTATTCTCTGACCCGCCTATTTACCTGGGACATTTAAATTTAAAAGACTTCTTCTGCAGTCATTTCAATGTCTACTCAGACTTATGCATGCACCCCAGACAAATTTTAAGTTGCTTTATTCCTGTGTTTGCGTGCATGTGTGCCTGCGTGTAGAGTGAAAGGGAAAAAAAACACATCGCAATAAGACATTGCATCTAATCCAATTCTAGTGAAGCAAGGACCCGCTAGAGGCTGTTGTAAAACTGTGTTGTACATTCAACTTGCTTCATGCTTCTCTGCTCCATTTTGTGAAAACATTGCTACGAATATAAATAATACGCACTGCACTCAGTGCACAAGGATGCTTTGCGTGCAAACAGCACAAGAGCAGCTGAGTCGGAGCAGGTGTGTAGATGGCCGTGAAATGTTAGCCCCAGAATATTGACGGCTCACATGGTTGGTTGATGTATAGGCAGCAAGAGGAACCAATCTTAGCGCAAACCTGAAGACCCAATATGTCAATGCACTTCAATTAGTTCTCATTAGTTCTGGACTCTAATGGGAAGTGAATTCACCAGTCGCCCAGCAATGCGCCTCTCTCTTATGCAGGCTCCTTGTGCTTCGTCAAACAGCAGAGCTGAGAGACACGCTAGGCACTGCAGCATCGGCTGCTGAACAGACAGACAGCAAGCCTTTGGTCTACGGCAGGCTGCTTCAAAAACACAACAGCTACAGTACAATACAGTGGTACTCTACTGTAGTTAAAGAGTCATGCCTAGGTCATGGCTAGTTCTACGTCTGGCTAGGACTGCAATTTATGAAACATCATGAAAATGCAGCACAAAACTTTGAATATTCTATAACAGTGAACGTTTTTAACTCAAAAATTTTGCTTCTAGGATGGATCACTGACTTTAAATAATGTTTTTTTCTTTTTTTAAACTGTTGGGATTTAAAAAACACTTGCATAATCAGTTGTCAGGTCAAAATGACTTCATGTACAAAACAATATCGCAAAGATGCTGGGGTGGGAGCAGGCAAATGCTACTTTAGGAAAGCACTCATTTTAAAATGATTAAGCCCTCCAGTTTCCCCAGCCATGGCATGTACAGGACCAGGCTGTTCGTCGTGCTTTTGTGGCTGCGCGATTAAGTCTGTCTTCATACCTGGCCCCGGACACCTGCCGGGTAAACAGCATGGACCCGAGCTGAGTCACCGCCTTGTCATCCTCGGACTGGAGGCCGTCCAGAGACATGGCTGGAGGGGATGCGCACACGCACACACGCGCACACACACACACGCACACGCACACACACACACACACACACACACACACACACACACACACACACACACACACACACACACACACACACACACACAGTGAGTCATTTGGAAGATATAAAAGTAGTATGACATGTCAGGTGTATGTTTTTGTACTACATGCCTTTTGTACTACTTGTGTGCCTCCTCTGGTATGCTCACCTCGAAAGCACAGACCACTCCAATGGCTTGCCATGCAAATCCTTGCAGCGAAATGGTTTGCGAGTAGACACACATGTATGCATGTTGTTGCAAGCAACCAATCCATCCTTGTAGCAACAGTTGCTAAAGTATAGGGGTTGGCATTGGACAGTAATTAAACCCTGTCCCAAAGGGTGTGGTTTTGAGAAGGGCTAATTGAATCCCTTCTGCTGTGAAAAAACATTTTGTTGCATCTTCTCAACCCTTTGTTGTGGTTTGGACTCTGATTTCAAGTCTGACAACACCACTGATGCTTCTGGCATGCGTTGCTCGTTATAAATCTACAGTTGTGATGGGATGTATCATCCATAGCATCTGTTTGCGGTTAGGCTTACGTTATTGTTTGGGTATTGTGAAGGTCTGTCTGGACTGTTGGGACTTGTGGTATTTCGGAAAAGAAATTAACAACAATTGTCTGTGTCTTTGGCCCCTGGCCGGGCGCTGGGCAGGTTGTGTTGCTGTTATTGTTGTTGTGTTATGTCAACGTGTGTCTGCTGTCTGTGTATATTCTTGGGTCAGCGCATCACAGACAAGGGAAACCCACGGTGCTGAAACCGCAAGGGGGTAATGTCGGTGACGTATCATCACGGGCGTAGGCAGCTCTTCCGCATGCTCAGCTTTGTTGTATATATGATACATAAAGCCAAGCATTTACAGTAGGGGAGGACATTTAACTGTCAGTTAAATCAGCATAGTAGTAAGTAATCCAGTGTTGTTCCAGCTCACCCAGTGAAATAGGATTATGTGGGGTGTGCAGCAGTCTCTCCCCATGTGCCTCAGCCAGAGTCTTCAGCTCCTCAGCCAAGAAGGAGTACATCTCCTTCAGCCCGGTAAGATGTGTGGAAGAGTCGTAGACGCAGACACACACGCACACACAAAAAGTACTATTAATAGAAACACCAATGCACCCCTTCTGCCCCTCAACCCACCACAAGCTTAATTTAGCAGCATGCAGGTTCAGTTTATTGCTAATCAAGCAAGTCTGCCCCGGAGCAGCAGCTTCCTCAATTACCATTTGCATTCGTTCTCCAACCCCCCCCCCCCCTGTAGTGCCTGCACTATTCCCGCCCCCCCCAAAAGCATCATCACAGTAGCTCACCTGTCCAACTAAAGACAGAAATCTAGCCATGCAGCCAATCCCTCTCTGGCTGTCTGTTGTTGGGATCATTATTGTAGTCTGCCCCTGGGATCAATTATGGAGGCATGGCAGGAAGAAGGCAGGCTTTTAGCCTTAGATTTTAACATGCGGCTAAAGTGCTGACTGACTGTGTGCGTGTGTGTGTGTGTGTGTGTGTGTGTGTGTGTGTGTGTGTGTGTGTGTGTGTGTGTGTGTGTGTGTGTGTGTACACACAGGCATACAGTATGTGTATGTGTGCATGTTTGTGTGCTTCAGAGCCCCAGAAAACTGTACAGCATAAAGGGATGTGTGTGGGAATGCTTTTCTCTAGGTGAAGGACAGTAGTAGTACCGTGGATATGCATAAAGAGGAGGAGGATATTAAAAGGATAAGATAGAGAGCAGTGCAGAAACAGGGGAAAAAACGCAGCATGAACACCACAATTCATCGATAAACATTTGAAATCTCAGCGGTCTCTACCTTCAGTTTTCAAATTGCAAGATAGTGCATCTATTGTGATTTCTCCTTTTGTGCCATGCTGTCACACACAGAAAACATTAATCTATATTCAAACCTTAAGCAGGTAATTTATGTACAGTGGGATTACATAATTTGTCGATATGATGCAGCTCTGAACTGCAGTCTCAGATTCTTCTGTGTAGCAACAACATACTATAATAAAAGTAAGATTCTCAGCAACTCTTTGGGGAACATAAATCTTGCCACAGTGTTGAACAGCGCTGACTCTGGCTTACTAGATAACACACTTGACTTCAACAATAAAGAAAACTCCCTGAATGGCTCTTGAGTAAGAATGGACCATAGTTGTTCCTTGTGGTGTACACAGCAGACTATTTACAGTGTGTGTTGTATTATAGTTAAGTGCTAATAAAAAACATTTATTAAATGTTATCCATATTCTCTAGAGTCATATTTGATGTTATTACACTGGTATGGCCTTTGACCACAACAGAGCACATCAAGCACTGGCACTAAGATGACAAGCGGTGATGATGTTCGCACACAGCATCGACTGTGAAAAAAGAAAAAAGAAAATGCATATCTGTGACTTGAATTATTAAAAGCCATAGACTATGTAGGGGGGTTGGGGGTTATGAAGTCACTCGGTTCTGCAGACACTATGGCAAACCGGTTAAATTATGCATTATCTGGACCGGCAAAAATCAATATGTCCTGACAGTATTGGGTCAGATGACAGGCCAGAGGAATTTCCAAGACCATTGGGGCCAGAGGTATTTCAGCTAATAGTATTTGGGTATTGCATGCCAGCCTGTCGGGAGTGCCATTTTTAGATATCACAGGGTCACTTTATACCGTGTACAATAATTATGTAATCAGACACTGCATGCTCAAGGCGTTTTTTTACTAAGAAAGTCGTTACACTAGCAAATGTACATTTACAGCGTTTCAGCTGGCAAGATTCTAATGCAGTTGTGGCCACAACAAATGTTTTAAGTTTTTCAAACCCCACAGAGTTTGTGTTGTTTTGTTTTTAGCCTAGCAAAAGAAATATATTAACATTCCACATCAGGGCCAGGGTGTGTGTGTGTGGGATTGGTGCAGTGCATAACAGCATGACGAGGAGAATACTGCATTGTTAGCCAGCTCTGCTTCGGAGAGGGATGCCACAGGGGGATGTTTTTGGAATGGAATCAGAAATCGCCACCCCCTTTCTACTGAACACAAATGGCTCACACTGACTGGAGTTGGCATGTTGTCAGAACGCAGGTGAAAGATGAAAAACCTACATACCATAGCTCTGCTTCAGGATAACTAAAACAGTAAGTAAGGGTAACTTAAAACAGCTAAAAATGCCAGAGCAAATCTTTTAAGTCCCTGAAGGGTCTTATGGCCGTTTTCATTTCTTTTTTTTGTTTGTTTGTTTTGTTTATAATGTTATCGTAAATGAGAACTGGGTCTTTTATTAAAGAAATGGCAGATTAAATAACGGCTTAAAATAAAATATACAAACATATTGTGTTATATTATACATCCTGTCTGTCACAGTCAATTTCTGAATAGTTGTTTGTTGCTTTTGTTTCCAGTAGACTTGATTACTGTAAAGCACTTACTGCTGGACTGACATCAGGTGTTACATAATCCGCAGCTTGTTGAGAATGCTGCAGCAGCCACACTATGAACCAAAACCAGAGTCTGACTCCTGTTTAACTCCTGCCTCCCTTCACGGACTCCCAGTGAAACAAAGAAAGTATTTGTATTGGTAGCATAAAAGAGCATATCTACAAGTTAGCTGACAATGGAATTGGGACATCATGTCAGCTTGTAGACTATATTATACCTCCGGTCTTTTGGGCAAATGATTCCACAAGTGATGGATTATAAACAAAATTATGTATAGTCTGCCGCCATTGAATATACAATAAGGTACAGTCTATAAAGAGTTCTCCTCACAAGCATATGCCAATGGTTGGCAGCGTACATCCTAACAGTCTGGATTTAAGAGTGCCAGAATTCCCCCGTCAAGAAGTCAATAGGTAGTGCAGGTCTTAAGTTCTCATATATCAGGCCTGGTCGTTGGGCCTGATGGCCGCTGGCTATAGTATACATTATAGCCTTCCATATTAAATATATTGCTACGAGTGTTTTTACTTTTGGTACTGTATGTTCATTCCAATGACAATACTTTTGTACTCCTAATAGCAAAATGGTGCATTTATATAGCGCCTTTATCTGCTCTTTTACAGAGATTGTGGAATCCCATTTCACCCATTCACACACTAATGGCAGCGGAAACCATTCAACCAGCACTTTGGGAGCAATTAGGGGTCAAGTGTCTTGCTTGTGGAAACATCAACAGTAGCTTGAACTGGCAACCTTGTGGACTGTTACTGTCCAGGCTCTTTACCCTTCAGAGTCTGGAATTTCGGTGGCCACCGCGAGCACCGCTCAGAGCACCGCGACCACCGCTATTTCAAAGTCCACTGTCAGCACCGCACTGCGCTGTGGTGTGTTGTGTGTTTTCTTTTTTTTAACCAGCCGTTAAAAACAAGCAACCACCGCGGTGCGGTGCGGTGGTTAGTAAAATCCGAGAGGAGGGCTGGGAGGTGCGGTGGTTGCGGTGGTATGACGTCATATTGTAGGAAACGGTGGTCGCGGTGGTCGCGGTGGGCACCGAAAATCCATCTCTGAATAGGCCTTTACTGTCCAGCCACTTTACCCTTGAGCCACTGCCGCCCCGCTACTCTCATTCAAGTACATTATGAATTCCAGACTTTTAGTGTTGTTACAAAGTATTTATGCAGTGCAGAACTTTTTCCACCACTGTGTACTGTATGTGCGTGTACAAGTGTGTGCATATAATATTCACCTTTCTCTCTGCCAGGAGTTTCTTCCATCCACTGGCTCCTAGTGTGAGCAGAGTGATGAGAACGTCAAGGGAAGGTGAAGCCGATGCTCGACCTGGACGGGGAAGAAGAAAATACATGATTCACCTTTGCTCAATGTTCAAACATCAAGTAAGACAATCTGGGAAGATGGCATTCACTTCCGAAATGTGGAATTGTTTCTGCTACCCAAACTCACAATACAACCATAAGAGAACAATTTTGACTCCTATAAGAGTTACAGTTTTTCATGTTTGTGATGCTTGAACACAAACATTAACATTGACAATGAATATGAGAATTTACATCATATGGGTAAATGGGCCTTGTGTTTAGAGTGTCCGCCCTGAGAATGATAGGTCAGGGTTCAATTTTCGGCTGGATCATACCCAAGACTCTAAATAAAAAAAGGGAGCCAATGCATCCGTTTTTTACTCAGCATCAAGGGTTGGACTGGGGTTAAGTCCTTGTGACATGCAATAATTAGAGTGGCCCATGGATGTGATTTCGTAAATGCGAAGAAATTGATAATAAACAGTCTGATATCCCAGACTAATCAGAAAAACAGCAATTCGGACATGAAGAATTATCTTTGTGTATTGAATTCTCATGGGAAACTTGAGTGAAAGATGTGAACAGCACTGTCTGTCTTTACAAAATTATGAACAAATAATGGAGTTAGGGTATGGACACTAACCTGGGTACATTTTGCTTATCTCTTGTATGAAGGACTCATTAAAACCTGCTATTATGGCGCCACCCACTGGCACCAGGAAGTTCTTGTCTAAGCTCTGTACAAAGGCATCGATTCTTCCAACACGAGCACCCTGGTTGAAGACAGTTCAATGAAATGATAATATAGCCTGCACAACAATATACCCATGACAACAATGAGCGCATCACAACCATACTGTATGTCAGTGATTAAATCTCACAGAAGAAAAAAAAAAAACTTTAAAATGATCCTAACAGAAAACATTAAATTAAATAACAAATCATCTCAACCTAGTTTGGAAATGAATGCATGTTTAACAACCCAGGGGTGTTAAACATATCAATGGGATATCAATGGGACCAACGGGATATCTCTAATGGAACACTTTTGATTCCATCCCATATCTAGTGTCTATGACAACCATATGGGCTGTCCAAAGATGTCCCTATAACCTTTGTCACTGATGGAGCACACTAGAACATAGGGACTTCACTATGTTAGAGTGTAACACTATGAATTTGTAAGGGCCACTGCGGAAACTATAGTTGTCATAGATTTTCCAGGAATTTTCAGGAAGTGATCCAATAATGGGTGGGTATAAAAAAGTCATTCAAATTCTGAGATTACATATGGCACTGGAGTGGGAATATGCAGTTGTATGTAAGGTATAGCGTGTCATGTACAACGTACAGCAACAAGAGTGTTTAGTCGTACCAACCTGCTGTATCAGGTGCATGCATTTGGATGACTGCACTCCGTAGGCATTGTTAACAATGTGGGGGATGTTGTATTTCGAACACATGGTGGCCAATTCCTCAAGCCTGCATGACAAGACAAGAAAAGAAGAGAATAGACTGACCTTCTAAGGCATGATTAATATTCCCAACATACTGTAACCTTGGGCAGATTAAAGACACTGGCTTTGTCTGAGATCAGATCACATTACACTTTGAAGAGGCACTTCGGTTAAACTTCACTCAGAAGAAAAATTCTCTGTTAACATTCTGTTAGAAGCAGGCACACATTTGATTAACACACAGCCTGTTGCTATTCATTACATAATGTAGTTTCAGATTGCATGCATTGAACCTTTTAGGGGGAAAACTTGCAAAACAAAATGTTTGTGTAAGGCATATAATTACCTGTCAGGGACACGCGGAGCGAAACAGGATGTTGTAGAGTGGACACAAAGGACGTTCTCTGCACCAAGCTCCTCGATTTTGTGCTCGACCACCTCCAAGTCTGTGCGCAACTCGTCACCTTCCAGAGTGTTCTCCACCACCACTGGTTCGAACCCTAACAATGGAGGAGACAACACAGTGAGAAATGAACGGACATAGTGGATTTGCGAACTGGGCGATAGTGGATTTGCGACCTGGTCACTAGTGGACTTGCGACCTAGGCTCTAGTGGATTTGCGATCTGTATCTTGTGGATTTGCAACATGCTTTTTTCAACTTCGATATGCTATTTGGAAAAGTATTGATTTATCGATATTGTGCAACCACACCAATTGCCTGTAGGGAGTCTTCGCTCAGGGCTGTGCTGCTCTTGCTCAGGTCAACTTGCGTCCCAGGATGCAATGGGTGATGGGCCTTTGTGTATAAATTGCATTTTTGTATGCAGGCAATCAACATCACTGCACAATTGATCTTTTACCGGCCATAAAAAACACAGGATTTGACACAGGACATTACGCGATCAGATTTGTAACACGATTTCTGTCCGGAAAGTGGCTGTATAAAATTACATCCTGTACATTTACTGTAGAGATCAGATTGTAATAACTGATATTTTCCTTCGGTCCTGTAATCTGCTGTACAAGGCAAACAAAATGTGCAGCATTATTCCAGCATGTGCATTCCTGTAAAATAAACAACAAAATAGACATCTGTCAATATTTTTGTCTGCCTGTAAAAAGGAGAAGAAAATCCAATACAATAATTTGAAAAGCTTTACTTACTAATTTACTTTGAAGATTTTTCTTAAAAACATACATTACCCTATTTGAGATTGTTTGTACTGTTGTTGCCTTACTAAAATAAACAACGTGTAAATACTTTTTCCACCCCTGCTGTGCTCAGCTCACCTGCAGTAATCATGGATTTGAAGCATGACTTCTGGTCGATGCGGGGCCAGATGATGTAGCGGGCTTTGGGCCTCTGATGGCGAAGAGTCAGGAAACACAGGGTCAAACTCATCCCAGTCGCCATCGGAACCACAAAGCAACTAGCCACACTACGCACACCTGTTACAAGAACAATGACCAGTGAGATAACAAACAATATCACATTACAATATCTTTTCATTTTAAAATTTGAAGAGCTCTAATTTCATCTTGCTTGTTTTGTGAATAGTTATTAAACAAAGAAAGGAAAGAAGAAGAAAAGAAAGAAGAAGCCCCCCCCCCATTTCACAAATCCACATTGCTGGGTTGTCTGTAAATGTATTCGCTTCAAACACCCATATTATGCTGTACACACCTGACAGTTTTAAAATGTCCAAAACAACCGAGTTGGTCAACTTATTAAGCAGGCTGGATCCTGCTGCTTTGGGCTGAACTGCAGCAATATCTCCAGATCGACCTATGCCATGGATCAACCTGCATTGCAATGCACAGTTTCTTATTAGAGCCATCAAATGTTAACGTTAATGTGAGCAATATAATAATTTCTGAACAGATCTGGGCCTTTTTGCCAGGAATGGAAAAACTGTGCACTAGATACAAGCTTAATATAAAGCATGTTTGAACAGACATAAACTAAAGCTTAATTTGCCCTTCACTGTATGACCGATCTGTCACTTGGTGGGAATTCATGTTTTTCCACTGAAAGCTACAAAGCATGGCGTCTCCCGGACTCTACTAGACCACAGTTACACTTGGTTGGATCACACAACCAACCTGTAATGTCGTCTAGCCACCAGGCTGGATGCCACTCGGCCTTCCCGCTCTCCTACGCCACAGTTTCCAAGGAAATTATTGCTGTCCATCACTGCCAGCTCATTCAGGAAAAGTTCTATGGTGCTCTCGTGCCATCCTTCCTCTGGACACTTGCCCTGGAAGGAACCGAAAGCAAATTTACAATTTAGGCATTTAGCAGACATTCTAAATGCAGAGCAACTTACAACAGTAAAAGTTTACAGTTTCAGCAGAATCTACAGTACACTTTACAATATACAATGTAAGCACTGAAGCATGGTAATACATTAGACATCCTATATCACAGACATCCTATAAGACACTGATGCAAGGACTGTGGGTTGGTATGTACTACAAGTGTTATGGGCTGAGATGGAGTTTGAAGATGTGTGTTTTCAGTACTGTGGTGGAAGATAGGTAGTGAATGTGGTTCTGATTGCAGTGGGAAGTGAATTCCATAGTTTTGGAGCCAGGAGGGAGAAGGGCTTGGGGCGCATAGAGCGTTGTCCAGGCATTGTCGGCTGGTCGGAGTGCACGGGAGGGCTTGTAGGGTTTTATGAGACCAGTGAGATATGGTGGAGTCAAACCTTTGGTTGCGTTGAATGCAAGAGTGAGAGTTTTGAACTATGTGCGTGCAGCCACCGGGAGCCAATGGAGGGAACGGAGAAGGGGAGTGACATGTGAGAATTTGGGCTGGTTAAAGACTGGCCTGTGATAAATGTGACACGATGTGTCTTTTCATAAACAGGTTTCAAAAATACAACTGAAAAAGCATCACATTTACTCTTTGATTTCACATAAAATGCAATTCTCAATTGGGCATAGTTCATTTCATAGAAATGGCCATATGGTGACATCATCATGATGTCCTCATTTTCTTGGGAAGGTGATACATGTTTTTGTTGCATAGCTTATTTTTTTTATTATTGCTTTCTTTTTTTTTACCTGTTCCAGTAAGTGCCTGATCAGCTGCTCATGGCTGCGACGTGCCTGACTGCCTTGTCGGATGTAGGAAGGTGACACTATCCTCTCGCTCAGAGTGAAGTTATCACCGTTCATCTCTGCTTATGTAGGCTGTCAATAACATAACATGTCATAATAATAGACATCATTTTATGACTCATGTTATGATTCATAACAGTTAATTGAAATTGATTCAATTGTTGAATCAAATCGATAAAAAATGATAACTGATCAATTAATCAATCACTTAATATACTGTACTTGTGGTTGTCCAGTGTCAATCTGGGAGTTCTCGACATAAGGTTTAGGAAACACTACCATAGAGCGGGGTCAGGTTGAGTGAAGTTATAATAACTATGTAGCCTAAGATCTATACTCTCATAGATGCAATTATTAATGCTGAATACATCTACTGTATGAGTTTAAACCAGTACGGTTTTCAACCAGTGGTCCTTGAGGGGGTTCCAGGTGGTCCGTAAAATGAAGCCAAGTGGACCCGGCCATAAGGGTCCATTTGGTTTAATTTAACGCTCTCAAGAGTTAACGCACTGTTAAACATCTGCAAGTCTACACAATTTTACTGTATAATATATGTGTTATAATGTTGCTCACATCTTCAATACAGCGTGGAACTGTGAAAAGTCGACTTCAAAGACAACTGAAACAATCATGTGTCTGAGAGGTTAAATATCATGAAATGGTGGTCAGTGCTACTCCGTAGTACAGTACTGCATGGATTGCAGAATAAATAATGGGACTTGACATGAAAAGAGTTGAAAACCACTGTTCTAAATGTTAGGCTTCTCTAACTATGTGTCAGCAGCCTGAAACCAACATGCTAGCAGCCAGCCAGGAGGCTACCATGCTGGCTATGCTAAACTATCCACTCACAGAACGGACGGAGCTTAAAAAACGACGGTAGATTTAACTTTAATCATCTTCTCTATGGCAGTGTCATGGTGCTGTAGCCTTACCTGTGTTTAGTATATTATGAGGTGCGTGTGGTACTGTCAAGGGGAACGTACAATAAAGCATTGACTGCATGTAAACAGCAAGCATGAGTGTGTCAGTGTCTAAACACACACACGGATCTGACGTCGCAGTGACATCTAGCGGAAGCGAGCGGAAGTATATCAGGTGCTATTTTATATCAGTATATCAGTATTTAGGCTACTATGTAAATGGTAAAGTGCATTTATATAGCACCTTTATCCAAGGTACTTTACATACTGTAGGACAGGTTGTGCATCACATTCACACACAGAGGTCTGGAAAAAAACATTAACACAGTAAAACACAAATGTTTTACTATGTTAATTGTTTTTCCTTTTAGAGTCTTTTTTCTCCCTGTTTTTTCCATTTGGTTCTCATTTGTACACTCTCGGGACGTTTAAATTGGTGGAAAATAGTAGCAGCCTAGTAGGCCTAATAAATCACAATAATAATAATAATCACAATAATGTTTTTATTTAGTGTTACATGCTTGCAGAAATGGTCACGCTTTAGCAGCAGTGGACATCACACACGACGGTAGGCCTGCCTTACTGGGTTCACACTGATTCACACACTGATTCACACTGGCAGTGACAGTCAAAATAAAATGAATCTAGTCTGAATCAGAACAGGTCACACGGCTCATTCCAACACAGAAGATTCCAATCTGGATATGGCTCAGATCTGATTCAGGGTATGGTTTGTTTTTCTATATTTGTCTGCCGGTGTAAATTGGGCCTAACAACAGCCTACAGTAACAACTTTACTGTATCCGGACTGTAACAGCACACCCACACACGACCACAGGGTGGAGCTGTTGACTAACCACTTATAACTGGATCTCAACAAGATGGGGTGGGGTGGGGTGGGGTGGGGTGGGGCCGGGGCTTACAAGCCTACATCCGACAAGGCTGGCTCCCAAACACTGGGTTGGGAATGAATTACAAACAAATACATTTTTTGTGAGTCATTTAATGAGTAAATAAAATAACATTTTAAGTAATAAACACATGTTTTAGAATTACTGAAGAATACTTTGTGCAGTTTTACAAAGTTGTCCATGTTTAAAACTTGAGTGAACTAATTGTCATATCAATAAGCCTACTATTGATAGGTGTTCGTTTAGCTTGTTTAGATAGTCGAGATAAAATATTTCATATTATTATTATATTTTTTAGTGTAGTGTGAGTGGTGTAAAAATAATAACAATCCAATTTACACTATATGGCAGAGGTTATTCAGTGTAGCAGCTGAAGCTCAAGGTGCTGTATGTTCCCAAATGAACCTATTTTCTGCTATGTTCTTTAAATAAAGCCTTCAAAGACATGGAAAATATGAGATGGGCTAAGAGATGAGATATACTCCCCAGTGGGAAATTAAGGATGTTGCAGCCGTTAGGAAAAAAAAGAAAAACGTAATACAATTTGTACACACACACACACGCACGCACGCACGCACGCACACACACACACACACACACACACACACACACACACACACACACACACACACACACACACACACACACACACACACACACACACACACACACACACACACACACACACACACAGAGAGAAATAGGAGCATCTGTATTTGATCATAGGTGGAATGAGCCTCTGGATGCTGAAGGTATACTCATCCTCTTCTGAAGGTCATCACAGAGTGGGTGGGAAGGGAGGAGTCTTTCCAAGGCAGAGTCGAGTTTGTCCCTCAAGCTCCCCTGGGGTGGGGTGGGGGCCGGGGCTTACAAGCCCAACTGATTGACTCAATGTAAACCAAAATGCATTAGGCCTGACTCTAAATCACCAGCCCCACCCCCTCACCCAACTCCCATGGTCCCCCAACTCACAATTTTCCAGAGCCATCGCTGTCTATAAGTACTATACCTGCAGCTCCTCGTAAAGCTCCTAGGATATCGCTCATCCGAAACAGGATGATCCACTGCCAGTTCCGAGGACAACGGAGATGGAGAATCAGCCATATACTGTATCTGTCAAAACACGAAACACACAAAATCACAGCCAGGGCCCATGCACTATTTATTCAGCATTTGAGCCACGGACCACCATTTGAGGACATTTTCACCGCCACAGGCCCCAAAACTAAAGATTTCTTTTGCTTTTGTCCACAATTCCAGGCTGGATTTCAGAAGCAGAGAAAACAGGGAAACACACAGATCAAAAATGACCATTAATCTTCTACATTCTGTAGTTGTAGTTAATTCAGATGATGAATATTTTAACTCGAGAGTGTAAAATTTTTACACTCTCAAAGAGTTACATCTGGTTACAACTTTCCATCGTTGAGATGGGACCACCTGGAACCCTGGTGGTCCCCGGACCCCTGGTTGAAAACCACTGATCTAGTTGGTTTATGTTTGTTCGCATTATTAACACATGCGTTTGTTACAGGTCACTGAATACACCTATTCCCAACAACTACGGTTGTATACAAAAAGTGCAAAACATTAGATGCAATTTGAAATAGGAGATATTCAAAGAAGCACCGTCTTGATGGGAAGAGATGGGAGGAGAGTCCTTCTGCCAAACAGATGGTTCCCAGTTTGCGCCCCAATCTATGTGCTAAATACTTGCCCTGACTGCTCCCCGGGCACTGCCCACATGGTGCCCACCGCTCCTAATTAACAACTAGGATGGGTTAAATGCAGAGGACAAATGTCATGTATGTGCAAATGTACAGTCCCCAAAGGAGTGGTCCATAGTATTATAATAAATTGACACAGATTAATTGGATACAAGTGGCTCACAATCAATCTAGATTTACTTTCCTTCGGAACAGAACAGCACTGTAATCTCAGCCATACAGTATAATAATGATTCAAGACATTAATCTAGATTTACTGTTTACACAGCCGTATGGGGTTCATATTTCTGTTATGTGAAGTCTAATAAATCCAAATTATTGCAACTTTAAAACAATATAAATCAATTGTGTAAAGGTTTTATACGTTGTAGTTCACATGGAAGCGTTTTGGCTTCCTTGCACTCAAACAATAAAATTGCTCTGCCAACTGATGCCAGTCATATTGCCATACACACTGTGGCAATCTTTACTACTTCCTAGTTCCTATAATAATTCATTATCAATTGTGTATTTAGTTATGTACATCTGTGTATTATAGTTCTTGAGATAGTACAACCCACCACAGGATAAGATCCTACTGTGTATGACCCTACAGGCCAAATCAAACCATAAATGTGTCGCAGAAAAGGAAAGACAGAAAAGCCTTAATTGGTTCTGATCTGATTAGGACACAATTATAGATGGACATCCTTGTTTTCAATGTGACTGATGTTAGTTGGTACCACAGCCTGTCTTATTCTATGAGTGCAAGGAAACCAAAATGTTTCAAATGTGAAATATGAAACATGATGCAAATGTTTTAGATTGTTTTAAAGATGCAATGTTGTGGATTTGTTGTTAATTCAGCAACTTGTTTTCGTAGCATCACAAAAAACATGAGTACATTTTTGTTGACTATGTTCAGGTAGCCCAGGCAAATTTACATGGACATAGTAGGTTATTACAAAGATCTTACTTTGTGTTCAGGTGTAAAGGTTGCTTGGCATGCCGGTGGGTGGTGGGTATTACCACATCAATTCTACAGAAAAAGAACTTTGACTTCGCCCACAGTCCACCTGAGGTGTGGGCCTACTGTATATCCCATTCACTGAGATAATATTAATTAAAATGTGCACGGCAGTGAACATAACATAACATTTTTCTTTTTATATATAGGCTATATATCTATATATAAATCCAATTAATTAAATGCAGGTCAGTATGCACAAAAGAAACTGAATTGGGCAAATAGCCTATATACTAGCCTACAGTTTATTGCAATGTTTATGTTCCTACATATGGCATTGCTGTTTCAGTTTGGCAGTTTTGTTGATTTTTTTTCTTATCATCTTAACAGCAATAGCAAATTAGCATATGCCTATACTGTACCTGACATCTCCTCCATCCGATCCTCCAAGGTCGAATTCCCTTGTTGATGAGAGAGAAGAATGATCAGCAATCTGATGGCATAGCAGGGCCTTGAAATCAACAGCTATGCCAACATCTTGCCAACTGTTCTCCACCGAATTAAAAAGATTCTGGTGTCTGACTGTCCACCGCATCCAGCCTAAATTAAGTAGCCTATAGTACGCACAAATGTACTTGTTGAGGCTTCATAAGTGAAAAGTGATCCATTGTTCCACTCCTCTCTTTCAGGCAGGGCTTCGATCCTGATAGAAGGGAGCCAATTAACAGTTAACAGTCAAATGTGTTGGAAAGTCTAATCTTTAAAGAGATAAAAACTTCTGTAGTTTGCCTCCTCCTCCTCCCATGGTTCCCACCATGAACCGCCCTATATGTGGGCTGTGGACTGAGTCCATGACTCACCTATATATCGGTTGGCAGGGAGGGTGCAGTTTCTCCTGTCAGCAGTCACCACTGACTACAATGGAAATGAATGGTAGTTTTCACATTTGGAGCCTGGGAATGTGTCAACTGAACATATTTTTGTAATCATATAACTGTACGACTGTCATTGTTTATATATAACTCTAGCTGTAATATAGGGCTACCATATTTTCATATCAAGACAAGGACCCCCAAATGGCTAACATGAATTTGCATTCCTCTTTAATAAAAAGAAAGAAAAAGAAAGGTATAAAATGAATTCATGGGGCTGCAGCCAAAAAAGAGAAAGGGGTGGAAATGTTTAAATTTGTCTTTCTCATTTGAAGCTGTATTAAACAAACATTTTTGTAGGGAAGAGAGAGAGAGAGAGAGAGAGAGAGAGAGAGAGAGAGAGAGAGAGAGAGAGAGAGAGAGAGAGAGAGAGAGAGAGAGAGAGAGAGAGAGAGAGAGAGACCAGGGCATAGGTCATTATTGGTGCTGCCTCGTAATACAGAGTGGTCCATGTACTACCTGGGCATTATGCGGCCCGGGGGGCCAAATGCGGCCCTTTGGCTGACTCTAACCGGCCCGTGAAAGGGTACCATGGTTTTCAACCAGTGGTCCGGGGACCACCAGTGGTCCTAGAGAGAGTTCCAGTTAAATATGGAAAGTTGGTTAAACAGATGTAACTCTTTGAGAGCGTAGAAATGAAATGAAATGTTTCACTTTTACGCTCCCAAGAGTTAAAATATTCATCATCTGAATTAGCCCAAGTCTACACAACTAGAGAATGTGTGGTCATTTATTTTGATCTGTATGTTTGACTGTTTGACCAAATCCAGCCTGGAATTGTGGACAAATGCAAAAGAAATCTTTAGTTTTTGGGGTCTATGGGGCTAAAATGTCATGAAATGGTGGTCCATGGCTCAAATGCTGAATAAATAGAGGGCCCTGGTGTCAAAATGGTTGGTCCTATTCTTACTTTAATCTTGAGATTTTAATTCTTGGCCCTCCACAATATTTTATGTATCTCATTTGTCCCCTTGGGAAAAATAATTGCCCACCCCTGTACTAGACAGATGTTGTGGCGGGAGATCAGCTGCCAAAATCTGACTTGCTGATCACACACAACATGCAGTCATACAGGATCCTGTTCCTTCATGAGTCACTCTGTGATTCAAAATACAGTCTAGACTAGCAAATCATGGCAATCTGAGAAAATAAACCCCTCCAATTTTGTTTGCTTATGCTTGGATGTATCATATCTTTTGTAGGCCTATCTGTAGCACACATATCTCATTTGACCCCAAAATGTCCACTGCTGTCTACTGTAGCATGCGGTCCAAAGACAAGTTTTGGTCTGTCCCTGAAGGACCTATACTCTGCAATTTGTGAGGCAGCCAATGTTAAGTCTATCACATTGTTAAGGAGCAACTCATGTCATTAAAAACACCATATGGAAACTTCTTAAAATGAGGCATGGCCCCATGCACTTTAAAATAGGCCAAATAACCAATAAGAGTATATGCAGAGAGCTGCATTGTGAACAGAACACTGTGCTCTACTTTCTTTTCTTTCTTTCTTTTTCTTTCTTGTTTAACCGCCCCCTTCCTTCCCCCAATTTCAGTTGTCATGCCAATTAATTCCACCCACTGCTGTTGGATCCTACTGTTTCACCTGCCGAAGAGGAAACCCCACAGGGAGCACCTTATTAAAGAAACTCAGTAAGTACTTTGTACTTTGAGGAACAGTATTTGTACTTTACTTGTGCAGAGCTACCCATACCTACACCATCCAAGCGACTGACTGCGCTCTATTTTCAAACCATCTGGCAATAATGAAGAGGGATTTCTGACAAAGCAATCTGACATTGGCCACCTGTCAACACACATGCAAGATGTGGCGAATAGCTTATGTTAAGACATGACTAGGTGGGAAACTTCACCATCACTCAGGTACTTCTGCTGTGCAGAGGACACAATAGGCCTACAGCATAAGAGTGGTATAGCACATTCATCCACAGTTCAAGGTGCTTTAAGGGCATATAAAGAAGAGTGGTCCCAGGTGTCCTGAGACTTCTTCAGATTTCATAAGGTAAGCGCAAGTCTGAGATGCATTTTGGCCCAAACCATCAAGATGAGCAGCAACATCTAAAAAAAAATCAATTTCTATGACTCACAGGAAGCGCGGTGCAGATATAATTTGACTTGGCTTGGCTTGTTATATACATAGTTATTGCTACAAGTCAGCCAGCTGTAATTGTCCATTAGAGTAATCTAAACCAGTGTTTCTCAAAGTGGTATCTGGGGAACTGTATGGGATGATTTTATGTAGATTGGGTTCCCAGAACTCTTTATTAGTGATACACAAAGATTCTAACATGTAAACAAAATGATGATTGACAATGATTTATTTCTTAAAGATAGGTACAGTGTGTTCAGGATCACCCGACATACTATGACAACTTGTCTCTCACTGTGCATAATTTACTTAGTGCTGAAACGGCAGAATGAATCACCCTGGGGGAGTCACTGCATCCACATGTGCAGTACATTCAGTTTAGTTAACAGCACTGACCCTCTTGTTGTGACTCATCCTATGGTCTTGTTCCATCTGAGAGTCATTTTCAATCCCTTACGGATGCAAAATGTTTTGTTGATGACTTCTTCCTCTCTTGGAGATATAGTGGAGACATTTGCTCATTCGATGCTGCTCTTCTGTCTCCAAGAACATGAAATGAAAAGTGGAGTTTAAGGCCGCGAGCAGAGCCACTTCAACACTGTTTGCTGAGTCAGCAGTGTCCACACCATGTAACGCATTGGCCAAGAGAAGTCACTGAACAAAGTCTGGTGATAGTAAGCACGCTTGTTGCTGACACCTCAGCACTACTAACCCCGGCCATATGGAGCTTATTAAGTGCCTGATGCATGATCTGCATGAGAAATTGACTTGGTCTCTAATAAAAAGTGAGTTGGACAAGGGCAATTCCCCACAAACAACGCCAGGGCTAACTGACTCAGAAGTTAAAATGACATCTCCCTCTAAAAGTGAATCACAAACCATCAAAACGACATACAGATTTATTTATGGGCATTGTATATTCCTTGCGGCCACTAAACCTCACACCTACACATTGCAGGGCAGGCGATATACTGTGTATCTGAGTCATAGTGTTGGGGGCTTTGTCAGAGTACCAGTTGTACCTGTCTGTTAGTGTGATGGGAGACTGCAGATGAAATGCTATTGACTGACTGTTTGATGAGGTACCTGTATGGCTGGGATGCATAAAAAGGCAAAGCATAAAGCAGCAATGCAATTTAGGAATTTAATTCCACAGCTACAGGTAGATAAGCAGAGTAAGCACGCATGAACTCTAGTAAACAAATTATTTTTTGTGTGAATATGTTTATGTTTTTGAATTTAAATACAGAAATTCTGGGGTGCCTAATGGAGAGGAAGAAACTGGAAGAGGGGCTTGGGTACTCCTCATGCATTGAAGGAAGCATGTTGTGGCGTCAGTATAGCCTACACCGCGCCCTCGATCCCCAGGCTGACAGAGGGAATGTAGCGCCTAGATTAGATCATAAAATTAAAATTTGTGTGATATACAATAGGCCTATGTCATTTTTTAAAAAACTTATTTGCACTTTTGAATACTTGATTATTGAGGTTTTGATATTATAATTGAGATTATTATTGAGGTATTTAGATTATTATTCACTTGAAAACACATACACAGTATACAGTATAATTACTATAATATATACACTATACCTGCAATAGCCTCAGAAATACATTTGCGGTTACATCCACAGGGTGGTGGTGATGATACTTTATGAGTCCTTAATAACCCAATGTGGGAACTTGGACCAGATGAGGGTGCTGTAACCCACAGTAACCTGTGCAATCACAATGATGTGCTGTTTGATCAAAGAGACTGACTGTAAATACTCTGTCATGACTCATGTACAGTATTTGACAGCATTAAGAGGTGAAAGGGCCAGTTTCTAACCAATGGGACTAGTCACTTCTAAAATACATTGCATAACAACAGGTTGTGGCTGATGTTTTTAAACTGAATGAAGTTCATGTTATGAATATAGGCTACTGTAGTTCACAAGTTCAGAAATCAACCTGGAAACCGTTGCGATGGGAAGGGATATGAGCCAAGATTTCGATGCAACCTATCCCATGTCTATACATATTAATTAACCCTTCACTAAGTCCCTCGCCAGTCTGTCCTTCTCCAAAAGGCATGTAAGCAGAGGAAAGTTTGAGCAGGAAAGCTTGACCTGCATAGAAACAGTTTGGATTAGCATTGGCAAAACCCCTGCCCAAAGGGTGGGGTTTTGGCTGAGAAGGGCTAATTATCATTGCACTGCCCTTCCTGGAGAATTATATGAAGGATGAGCTATTGATGATCTATATCTACTGTATATTCCATGGTTACTGACTCCATTACAATACATCAGCACATTTCCTAATAATGATGACTCAATCAGGCAAGCTGGTACACTTACCCCTCTCGAGATTCTATCTCTTTTCTGTGGAATTTCTTAACCTCAGACTTCCCAGTACTTGTGATAACATTGGTGCACTTCCATGGGACAACGGCAGTGCACAAACATTAGTGCACTGTTCCATGGGGAAAAAAATCCAAAACCTTCACCTTGCTACATTACTTACGGTATAAATGCATGGTCAGGGAACACATGCAGTACGGTACCCCTACCAGTGGTTCAGGTGTTGAAAACACCTGCTATATACTAGACTAGTCTAGACTAGACTATCATCAACGTCATACTGCGGCCATACTCATCAATGAAGTGCAAAAAGCTGGGTATATAAATGCAGCATGCATTTGTAACCTGTAGTTCAGTTTCCAATGTGCTTGCAGTCCAAGGTTGCACCTTGTCCTGTGTCAGGCCCGGATGTAACATTTCCCAATTGGGGGGGCAGGCGAAAATGGCATGAGGGTAGCGGCATCGCCGGTGGCGCAATGTACCATTTTCAGTTAAATTCTTTAACAAGATTTATATCTTGTACAGGACTTATATTAGGCATGTAAGCATCAATAACAACACCAGTTGTTGTAACCGACAGTTGCAACACGCAGCATGCATAAAGCTAAAGGTCTGACTCAGAGAGTTTTCTGTTTTGATCTGATGAAGTGCTGGGTTAGTGGTGCCACAATTGTAGTTATAGTTAGTAGCAGTAGTAATGAACTTTTAATGAAATCACTTTAATTTAAAATCTTTGAAATTTGGGTTGTTTGCATGCCATCATGTTTGGTGGGGCAGTACAGGGCATTTAGGGCCATTGCCCCCCACATGCCCATGCCTAGATCCGGCCCTGGTTTTGTGTGGACCTAGTTTTGGATGACGATGGAAGACATGCAGCAGGTGCAGCAGACCACAGGGGCGGATCTAGGCATGGCATGGGGGGGCAATGCCCCCCTAAACACCCAGTCTGCCCCCCTAAACACCCAGTCTGCCCCCCCAAACACGATGCCATGCAAAACAACCCACGATATTTCAAATTAAAGTGCTTATATTTAATATGATTTGAAACTGCTACTAACTAACTACAGCTGTGTCACCACTAAACCAACATTTCATCAGTGAAAACAGAAAACTCTCTGAGTCAGACCTTTAGCTTTATGCATGCTGCGTGTCTGATGCAACTTCAACAACAACTGATGATATTATTGATGCTTTACTTGCCTAATAAAAGTCCTGTAACTGAAAATGCTATGGGCGCGACTTCATCGCCCGTGGCACGAAGCGACACAGGCGATGAAGCCGCACCCATACCATTTTCTCTTGCCCCTCCAACATGTCCTCTTGCCCCCCCCCCCAAGTGGGACATGTTACATCCACCCCTGGCAGACCACCCTGTAATGAGTACCACCGAGCCCCACCCACCCATCCACCCACCTTTTTCCACACTGGCTGGTAAACACATTCACTAGACACTAGACTTTTCGCTGCAGGCCAGGTGTGATTTCCTCCCATGTGATGAATCTGCACCACTATTATATCACTGCCTGTAGGTTTGTGTGTTGTGTGTTGCCGTGAAAAGGAAAACAAATGCACTTGGGTAAAGGTGAATGCTGGGCAACAATTTGTTTACAGCAGTGGTTCTCGCAGTTTTTAAATGTCAAGTACCCTCATAATTAGTCTGAGGCCGCGCTCACACTGTTACATCTGATAAATCAAGACCATCTCATGAGATTGTCACATGATAGGACCAGCTCCATTCATTTCCAATGGGAGTTATGTGGTGTTTGACAAGAACACCTTGTCCTATGCTGTTTTCTTCCATCTTGACAAGAAAATATCTTGACAAGACAATTTTCTTGTCAAACCTCATGACTCCCATTGGAAATTAATAGAGCTGGGTTATCACATGACCGACTTTTTTATTTATCAGATCTAACAGTGCAGCGCCGCCCGAGAAAGAACAAAATGTACATTCTGCAGAGTTTCAGACCTGTAAGTTTCAATTTGGAACTCATTTTGAGAACCTACCGTCACCGTCTACCTTCCTTCACCACCCATGTACGGAAATATGTATGAATGTACCATCTGATACACCACTTTTAAAGTTATTACGTAGATTAACAGTGCTGTCAAGGAGGATCTGCCCAGGGAAACTGTACTGATGTATGGTTCCTCCTGTGTTTCCTGACAGTGTGGCCGTTGGAGCTGGCAGAGACTAACAGCACTGCAGGTGTGTTGCTGGCCCTCCGCCAGAGTCTGCGAAACAGTTTGAAGGTCGCTCTGTGTTTTGGTTCCTTCGAGCATGGATAGATGCCTCGGCCGAGAATATATTAGCTCATACCGCCTCCGTCTGCGGCAGTGGCAGCAGTGGCGTTTCTAAGCAATTTGGAGCCCCTAGGCGAGATTTTCCCTGGAGCCCCCCTTACCAAATGGACCCTTACGGGTCCATTTGGTAAGGGGGGGCTCCAGGTCATACCTATGAGAGGCACAGTAAAATGGCGCCCCCAGGGGATAAAAATATGAACTCTTTTTAAACTAAAGAACATATTATATGTGTTTTAAATGTTCAATTATAGTTATAATATAGAGGACACGTATAATGTATTCATCCATATGAAGTTTATTAGCCGGGAATCCCTTTAAAACCCTGGTGCCCCCTCCCCTCATGGCGCACCAGGCAACTGCCTAGTCTGCCTAATTGGCAATAACGCCCCTGAGTGTCAGCAACCACCACCACCACCACCACGCTCGGCGGGCAGCAGGTTTACCCCCATGTTTGACATGGTCAGTTCATTCTGCAGCAGCAAGGTCGCTCACAATGACAGTTCAGTGGGCGATGGCTCTCCAGGTTGATGATGGAAAAAAAACACTGGCATTTTTTATTATTTTATGTAATGATACAAGTACTGCAGCATAGGAATAATTTAAGTAAAAGCCCAGAGTCCAAAATGTACTTTTATAAATACATAAGTATTCTATCAAAATGTACTTAAAGTACCAGCAGTAAAAAGTACTCATTGTGCTTTGTCACAGGTTTAAAAATAAAAAAAAATCGATCATCAAAATCTATCTATCAATCAAAATCTACAAAGTAAGCAGGAAAAGTACAATATTCACCACCTCAGAGATGTAGTGGAGTATGAGTGAAAGTATTGGTAGTTGATAATACTCAAGTCGAAATACCTCAAAATGGTACTTAAGTACAGTAAGTACAGAGAGAGCTATAAAAGCGAACCGTTTTGGCGACCATGCTGAGTGTTGAAAAGTCACCTTCAGTCGACTCAGCGCCGTAAATCATCACCCCCACTAGTGGTGGTACCCAGCTGGCAGGCTGGGAGTGGCGCTTTAGTCTTATACAGTACATGAAAGTGAAAAGAGCAGTTACTTAATATGAGTCACAATTCTGAGGAACACAATGTAAAGGGTAATCCAAGTTGCATAACATTAAAACACACCGATTCTTGTGAACAATGTGTCATAATCAGTAAAAATAGTTGAGCCTGCTGTCACCTGTGTCTATTAGCCTGTGAGGTGGTTCAGTGTGAGTCCCCAACCATGACGCACGTACCCCCCATCGTTCCCGGATGATGACGGTAGTCTGGCACATTTTTCACCGTCAGTTGATGCTTCAACCCATACGGGTAAAATCGGCATTATAAGATCTAATACAAGCAATAACTTCCTGACCTGACCCAGGGGGATAGCGCCCTTTAGCAGCAGTATTCGTTGCTCTATAGTCAGTAGGTTCGGTTGATATGATATATTACTTTATTGTCAGTTTGCACTGAAATTTGTCTGAAGGTTCTCTATCGTAGGTATTTTACTACAGAATTTTTGGGGTGTCCTTCATACCTTCCCTATAGTCTGTGAGGTTATAAATAGCACGCTCTGTCATTTGCTGATTTGAAAAGTCTGCTAGCAACATGCATAATAAATTTGACACTGATTGGTGGATTGGCCATGAAGAGACATTCATTTCATACACTGACTTAAAAAAATCAATCTAGACCGTCTGAGGGAACTCAAACTGTAATCAAATTCCAAATTCAGAATGGAAATCTTAAATTAGAATGACTTTCTCAAAAAATAAATAACTAAACAAAAAAATTCCTCCCCCCGCCTCCAAAAAAGCCAATATCTTCTCCATATTTTCATCATTATCTTTATTTGTTTTATTATATATACTTTGTGTCTTTACATAAAGAGACATGTTCCTTTTACACATATAGATTATATGGTTAATTTGTATCTGTATATATGTACACTTTAAATAAATCTTACATCAACACCAAGAGAAAAAAAAAAACGTTTACAGTGCAAGTGTGTATTAGTGGTCAACTCTCATGGCCGCATACCTTAGTAGTCTACAATCAATGCCAAGCTCACATGCTAAACGTGTTGTTTTTGCATTTATTTTGTCACTCACCATTCATGCTCTCACACAAATACACCTTTGAACTTTATAGAAAGACAGATAAAAAAATAAAAAATAAATAAATAAATAAAAACAAAAGGAGAAAGAAAAAAAAACACAACATCTTGTCATCTTGTGAGATCTCTTCTCTGACATGAGGAATCGTATATATCGCATGTTTGACACCGGACAAAGAAGTGAGGCTGACTCAGCAGTGCATGCGGTGGTGATGTGAAGTGATGGCAGTCCTGCGAGGCCTGAATGATGCCTCTGCGACAGTGTGGTGTGTGACGTACTGTACAAACATATTGCATTTTCAGCAAAAAAAAAATAAAGGAAAGAAAAAGTAAAAGATGCATCAAAAGCTTTCTTTCCCGTTCAAACTGTTATCTTTTGTCTTACGAGCCTCACGTGTAAACACAAGCAAATACCCTTGGTTATGTGGAGGATGCAGAGGGCGACGTGGGTTTGTGTTTTATGCCTGATTGATTACATGGTTGGGCGCCATGCCAGGCACCGAATATAGCAGATCAACAAGCTCAAAAGCACGTCACAATCACAACAGCTTGTGGGCTTGCGGACCTGCTGTCTTTGGTGTGCGTTCATGCTGCGTAAAACAAGTATAAATCAGGCTTTAATCAGGAGTAAAAAGCTGTACCTGGATTTTGTGCTGGTAGATTGCGCAATACACTCGACAAATGACTGTATACACTGCAGACGTAGCCATTCTTAACGTTATGTCCTTGAGTCAGGCTACGTGTGCCTCTACATCTGAGCAGACACCAACAGACTTTTTTTCTGCTCTGAAGTTTTTGAATGGGTGTCTATGGCAACTTCCGGCCTCCTCCAGCTTTTTTTGGCGGCGGCAAGCTGACAGGAAATTCTTGCTGCTGCCGAAAAATAAGCCGAAACAAGCAGGAAGTTGTCAGTGTATAATAATACATGATGGGCCTACGTAGGTCACAGCTTTGTACTGTTCAGATTAAACCATTTACACTTTATCACAGGACCATGTTGCCATTAGGCTTTGTGCAGTGTTTAGGTTCCGTTCTCTGTGCATGTGAATGACAGAGCATTTCTTAAATTGCCCATAAACTTTGGTGTCTGTGCCCAGCAGAAAAAAAGGAAAGGAAATACATGGTGGCACTGGAAAATGAAAAGCATGGTTACGGTTTTCTGATTGCTGATTGTGAGGAGGCAATGTGGTATTTAATTAAAGCCCTCATATTCATACTAGAAAGAAAAATACACACTTGAAATGTACATAGAAGGCAAAATAATCAGAACATAAATGTGTGGGCATGTATACAATATCAATACTTAGGAAATGTTTCAAAGTGGTTTAAAAAATAAAAGGATGTTTCTGCAAGGATCTTTTTTTTTCTTTTTCGTCCGTGCTCAATAAATACTATGGTACTAAGGGAACAGCATATCATCGTATCCATTTCCTTCTATTTAAAAAATAAACAAATAAAAGTGAATTAAAAAGTAAATTTAAACAAAGGTAACAATTTGTCTCAGTTGCCCAGGAGGAGTGAGTCTCACCAAATCAGGAATCTTATATTTACAAAGTAAAATCAAGATAGATTACTTCATAATTATTTCCTGAATGATGCATAAAGGTTAACATATACATAGGTATTAGTTGGTTTTAGCTCACCTGTACAGTTCGATGGGTAACCAGCCCAAATCCCTTGCATGCATTTTTCCTCAAACATTCACATGATCTATTTACTGTTATGTTACAGACAATTCCTACTAAGCTACTGTACAGAGGCTGTGCTGAGGTACTGTAAAGCAGGTGTTTCTGGCCATCTCGGAGCTCTATAAGGAGAAGGAGGAGGGCGGTGCACAGTAGGAACGTTGTTGTGGGGTCATTTTAAAGGATCAAAAAGTTTCTCCCACGCTTTTTTGTTATTTTTTTGCAGTGGGTTACACACTTGACTAGACAGGAGAGGACAGCAGGGACACACACGCATGGAGATGCGATTTCTAGACGACAACGACGACACACAGTATATTGCTGTTAGTTTTTCGTGATGTCCACACGCTTTTTATAATGACTGTAATCCGATTTTGCTCATGAAGAATTAACTTTCCAGTTTTTCCGATATAAAAAAAACACAGATCTGCAAAATACTGGCAATATAATCTCTATTCCTAGGTAGAGTTAAGGAATGGTAACTGTGTGATGCCTTAATATACAGATTGCACACATGCAGACAAAAGCACCTTTGATTAGAAAATAAATTGCACAAGATTGATAGATATCATTGACCATACATGTTGACATTTCTACATAGACTGCACACTCTTTTGCATTAAGAAGTTTTTACCGTACGAAATTTAACATGTTTGAAAAAGTATACATTTTGGTATACAACTCTTTAAGTGTTGATTGGTATTTATCTTGAAATGCCGCTTTTCTACATGCATTCTATGCCTCGGAAACTACTTACACGGGAGTCTGGATGGCCAGCGATGCTGATCTGTATCCTAACGTGAACAAAGCACTACACATCGACTACTCTAAATCACCCATATGACCCTTCCATACATCAAGTGTCAATTCTTTTCAGACGTTGACTCCTCAGTTATGAAAGTGTTATCTGTATCTACGGTACTCATGCTCTTTTTTGTCTTTTTATTTGTTTTTGTTTTTTTAAATCAGTGAAAGGCTATTGAAGGCTTGCCTATTATTTTTCGAGTGGCTAAAATTCACTAATGCTTTTTATTATTATTAATTAAAAATTTCCTAACTTCCGGTAATAGAGCGGTCATCATTAATCAGTCCAGTGCATGTGAGGGATGACGAGGCTCTGTCTGCACAATCAGAACGTTTTTGTATTCAAAATGGCAAAATGAAGGTGTGAAGAGAAAAAAAGAAAAAATAGGCATTCAACCCCTGAAGGATGCACCTCATACCGTCCCCTACAGTACAACAGATGCTACTTCCAGATAAGAATGAGTTTTTTTTTTTGTTCAATAATAAAATCAATCAATCAATAAATAAATCAATTAAATAAATAAATAAATAAATAAACAAAACATATACCTGGTAGAGGGGGGAAGAGAGGGGACAGCTTGTTTTAGTCTTTCAGACTTGAGCGCATGTTGGATTTTTGCAAAATGAGTCAAACAAAGAATTGTTCATCTGCCCTCTGTGGTGAGCTCCACATGCAAAGCCCCAGCAGCGGTCCGTCGGTCCGTCCCTCGTCGTTTTTTGCAGTCGCATAACGTTGCACCGACAGGGGGAAGTTTTCTTTGCTCAATAATACCCCGTATATATATATATATAGATATATAATATATCCACGCAGTTGTCCGTCCGAAGTCGCGTTCGAGATTCCTTACGCACACCCATCCATCCATCCCCCACCCCACCCCCCTCTCCTCACCCCAACCTAGTCCCCAAAGTTTGGCATCGGGCCGGCCGCACCCCTCACACGTTTTCTAAAGCGACAGAGCCAACTGTTCCTGCTCGTCTGTAGCTAGAAGCTCCACCACCCACTGCATATATTAATAAAGTGTTTAAGCACAGTGCATCTTTCAGCTTTTTTTTTTGTTTCCATTTTTCCCACCCCCCAGCGGAGGTTGTTTTCTTCTCAACCCTACAAGGCGTGGCACCACGGGAAGGAAAACACCCAGTGGTTCTCTTTTTGCCTCCTCAATGCACACCACCACCACAACACCCTCTCCCCCCTCAAACGAAATTAAATAAACACAAAAAAGTCAGGCTTCTGCTGGAGCTGGCGTCGACTAAACCCCCCACCCCCCACCCTACCCAGATCCCCCCCCTCCCCCCCCCCAGCTGGCTCAAAATAACTCAATGTACATTCCAGTGAGAAGGACAGCATTCGCAGTTTTAGATTCATTTGAAAAATAAAGGGAAACTTGGCTTTTTTTTTCTCCACAATGCCCATGAAGTCCTTCTCTTGATCTGTTCCCTTGGCTTCTTACTTTAATCCAGAGTACGGGTTGGTGGGGGAAGGAGGAGGCCGAAGTTCCAGGACAGAGTGAACATTGAGGGTGTGGTTGGTCAGGCAAGACGGGGAGGAAGATGGTGGTGGTGGTGGCGGTTGGTAGGCGACTGACCGCATGTGGATCAATGACAGGTTGCGATTGGGTGGGTAGAGTAGTAAGGGGGGAGGGAGGAAGGAGTGTCTGTGCGTGCGTGTGCGTGTGTGTGTGTGTGTGTGTGTGCGTGTGCGTGCGCGCGTGCGCATCGGGAGCAGTAGTACGAGCGTCCGTCGGTCCTCCTCCCCCTTCAGACAGATATGGGGCAGACGATGACCTTGTCCTCGAGCATGACGCTCACCACCAGGAAGACAAAGTAGAGCAGGAACATGATGAAGCCCAGCAGCTTGCTCATGCGCCACTTGCAGGCGGCGATGGAGATGATGACGAAGAGGAGCATGGCGAAGAGGAGGACGATGGCGCAGAAGAGGCCGTTGGAGCTCACTTGCACCGGCTTCAGGCCGTTGATGAAGGTCCACAGGAGCCAGGGGAACGGCAGCCTGCGTGGGAACAAGGAAAAGAAAACACAAAGGACGTCAGGGCGATGACCATAACCCAATGTGCGTGCAAGTGATCTGAAAAGTACTTACACTATGCGCTTGACTAAATGTCTTAATACAGCTATATAGAAATACTTGGTTAAAAGTGAATAATCTAAATGTGCCTGAGTAAAATGCATTGTGAGATTGTTGATCGGGAATTGTGTTTTTAATTGTTTTATCTGCGTGTTAATCTGTTTCAGGCGATCTGGACAGACAGCTATGGATCTGATGCTCTTGTGGATTCATGTCACCAAAGATGTACGAAGATATACAACCTTGCATTGGCGCCACTATAGGCGAAATAGACTACAGACTACAAATGGTCTCCTGTAAGTACTGTAGGTATGGTTGTCTTCTCTCAGAGCCCGCTATCTGTCGTAGGTCAAATAGCAGATTACAAAGAGATCCTTCCTGACTCCTAACAAATCTCGCGAGTTTGTTGGTGGGATAAAGAATAATAGATAATAAAGTGAAATTTCTCCTGATTTGTCTTGCTAATAGAAGCGGTTTTAGTGTGAATATGTTGTAAATATTTTATGCCTTGTTATGATGGGGTCCAGCATTTAGCTCAGTGCCCATGGAGTTAAGGAATGGATCATAAGTTGTGTTCACATTCATTGAACCATTGGAAATGAATAGAAGTAGAAGAATACAAGTAAGTAACAGTATTGGAAATTGGAAAACACTCACATAAAACTATAAATACCTCAAATTGTACTTAAGTAGGTAGTACATGCACTTAGTTACTTACAATATCTGTCGTACAGAAGGAGATTCATATTATTATTTCATTCAATAGAGAATGACAATGACGCATGCATGGCACTTTACCCTGTTTTTTATCCGATATTATCCATTAATCTTTAAGCCATCTTAAATCTGGCAAAACACTTTATTTTTAAATAGAATATGCAGCTGCATTGCTCCTGCTCATAATATGCGTATTGCCCCAATAACATCTACAAAAAAAATAGCATTGTTGAATCTCAAGCAGTTTTGTCCAAATGAAGTATAGCAGTGATTCTAAATCTTGTGCTAAAAGTCACGTGACTGCAGGAAAAAGGAAGGAGGTAATGAAAACACCAAGGCTGTTTTCTCTCAAGCATAAACTAACCAGACCTCCAAACCGAGCCTTGCAAATTAATATGGCTCCGTACAGCGTTGGACAGTGCTTCAACCTCAAGTAGGACTGTACTTAAAGACAGAGGGCCGTGATTTTTGTGTTTATTTCCATTTTCTCAAGTGTTTATGAGGTGACAGTACTTCATTGTACGCCGTGTTGTTGGTTGTTATGTTGTGCTGTAATGATGCCTTCCCTTTGTATTTCAGGGTTTTCCCCCTGGAGGCTGAACCACTCCGTTCAGTTGAACGTGCTAATGAAAAACAGTGATATGGGGATGCGTTTGTGCTCAGTGTGCCGTTTGCGAACATGCTCAACAGTAACATCACAACAGCATCCACTTCCCTACCCCCTCCCCCTTTATCATACATCTACAGCTGTGGGTGTGCTTTAGTTCAGGTGGATCTCCACCCATCACCACAAACTTTATGAACTGGGGGCATGTCCACATAAAAACTTAACATATTTTAACAAATTCTGTACACATTGTTTTAATACCTAATATCTGTATATGTCTCTCAAGCTTATTTCTAATGGTTTGAGCCTCAACCACCACTGATATAACCATTCCTTGTCATTTCTTTCTGGACAGTTTAGCTGCAGTACCACAATGTCCTGAGGTGATATGCAGGATATTTAGTAGAGTCACTATTATACTGATGCTAAATAAAACCAGGCTTGCTTAAATTGCATGTCAGTTTGTAAAATCGACAATGGTGGACATTATAAACAAAGTGAAAATGCGAATTTGGAACTGAAGACTGAAGGATATTGGAGGACTGGAGGACTGGAGGAATTATACAAAGCAGGGTGCATGGATGACGATGATCATTATGAGGCCAAAATCAAACAAGCTGTTCCTGATTGTTCAAACTACATACTTTGCAGGGATAGAAAACACACATGGAAGCACCAAACACACACACACACACACACACACACACACACACACACACACACACACACACACACACACACACACACACACACACACACACACACACACACACACACACACACACACACACACACACACACACACAAAGTTGAATTTCAGGTTATTCCCCCTTTAAAATTTGAAGATTCCGTTTTTTCATTGTCTCTTTTCGTTGCTTCTTTGCGACACCTTGTAAGTTTGCAGCACCAGCCATTTCCGCGTTTTTTCCGCAAAAATATTTGTGTGGCCATTCAGACAACATACCCAACTGTGATGTCGAAGATGTTTGAGCCCACTGAGCTGGAGACCGCCATGTCACCGAGT
The DNA here is from genome assembly GCA_039105355.1 of Benthosema pterotum. Taxonomy (NCBI): domain Eukaryota; kingdom Metazoa; phylum Chordata; class Actinopteri; order Myctophiformes; family Myctophidae; genus Benthosema; species Benthosema pterotum. Next base: position 20,843,216 of record CM076986.1, read on the forward strand.
CCCTTGCGTGCCACAATGACACTGGTGATGAGGTCAGGGATGGAGGTGCCAGCTGCTAATATGGTCAGGCCCATAATCTCCTCTGTAATCCCAATAGTCTCTCCAACCTGCGGGAGGGAGGGGGGAGAAAAAATAAGTATGTTTGGATGGGTAGCGATTAATGGGGCACAGCAGCAAGCGACGCCGAGAGAGACATTTAATAATTAAAGTGGGGGGAAATAGACGGTCCACAAGCACATAGGTTGTGTGAGGTTGTGGGGTATTGTGCGAAACTCTTGTTTCATGAACTAGGCCATGTGATGTTACTTAACTTCATCCATTAAAGTGATTTGGTACAAAACAGCTTTTTTTCCGTTACTTTTTAACACTGTGCGCTCTGTAATGGCAAAAAAAAAATCTCCACCCAGGTGCACGCCATTTCCCAATCACCCTGGCCTATGTACTCTATGATGTCCCCTACACTTACAATTTGACAGAATTTGCTGTATTTATTTTGATACCTTTATTGTGATAAAGGTATCAAAATGCCAAAAGAAATGTTCTAAGCAATAGTGTAGTGGATGAATAGCATTTAAATTAGTTTTCAATTATTTCATTCATTTTTTTTCATTTAAAGGTATTATAGGCAATTTTTTTTAGCCCCAAATCAATGTATAGCTATATTGTTTTGCCTTGTCCCCTCTACATCTACTTTGATGTTGCAGCTGTTTCCCTGCAGACAGACAATTGCTTTGCCCTACAGACAGTCCAGAACTTTATTGTTGCCAACAAATCCTTTTTCGTTGAGCTCATGACAATGTGGTGCTAAATTTGTCAACGACGCTTTACTGTGATGTTCACACTGTACAAAACCTGTTCTTTCTCTCCTCTAACCAGTACGCACCTGGTGAGCCCACCACACCATTAGGTAGGAGAAGGCTGCAATCCAGCAAATGGATCCGATGAAACTGATAGGGAAGAACTTCTTTGCGGACTGAGAGGTGAGGAGGGGAAAGAAATAGCAAACATGGTGAACTGAAGCAGTCACATAGAAGTTTCCAGATTCATTTCGAGCATGTACAGTATATGCAGGCTTGCAGGTGCACACACACACACACACGCACACGCACACGCACACGCACACGCACACGCACACGCACACGCACACGCACACGCACACACACACACACACACACACACACACACACACACTGTACACACCAGCTTCCTGACATCAGGCAGTGTGAGCCACAGGGGGAGAACGATAGGCATGATGAAGAGGTAGGTGAAGCGTTTGCGGCAGGTTTCCGGCCAGGAAAGGCTGAGAGGCTGGTCCTCCTCCTCCTCGTCCTCAGTCTGACGAGAGAGACAGAGAGAGAGAGAGAGAGAGAGAGAGACAGAGAGAGAGACAGAGAGAGAGGGAGAGGCGGAGAGAGACAGAGAGAGGGTGAGAGAGAGAGACAGAGAGAGAGAGGGAGAGACAGAGAGAAGCAGAGAGAGAGGCGGATTAAGATCAACCAAAGAAAAAGGAACAATCTGGTCATGCTTAATCTGGTAAATGGTTACAAACCTTTGTTTCGATTATCAAGGAAGTAGTTCTTAAGCGTTTTCATGTCAAGGAACCCTAATTAATATATCTGGCCTCTGACCCCATCTAAAAGCCAGGCAACCCCATAAGCATTTTATACTTATTTGCTTCAGCATAAATTGGGCTAACAAGTGGTTAAACTGAGCGTGAGACTATACTCACTCATTTCACCAGGGACCCCCCCCCCCCCCCCCTCTCCACCCTCAAGGACCCACGGATTCCCCGGACCCCACTTTGAGAACCATTGCTGTGGGAGAACAGAACAGTGTCTGTTTGCTGCCTGTGTTTCGTTTCGCTTGACTGCTCCGGAAGAAAAGTTCAGGAGAAATGGATTATTCACCATGCGTTCGAAGCGCCATTCCATCAGGGAGGGGGGGAGCAAACACGACTGTGACCCTTTGTCCACAACAGTCAAATCCTTCCCGTTTCTTACTCGGGTTCAGCCGGGGGTATATAGCTCTCCTAGAGGACTGTCCTGAAACGCCCGCGACAATTGTGATGCCGGGCACTTCAGGATTATAAAAAAGAGGAGAGCGAAGTGGACGGCGGAAAGAGATTGATGCAAGACCTGGCAGCCAGTATGTCCTTGTTCGGGGATGACTTTGGGAAGGAGCTGTTTTAATGACAGATTTCCGTGAGATTGAGATTGCCTGCAGAGGGCCTGTGACTAAAGACATCAGCAGCACAAACCTTGGGGTGGATTTATTGGGAATGTCTGGAATATGAATGCCAATTTACGTCAAAGGCATACTCTCTCTCTCTCTTGCTCTTTTGCGCTCTCTCTCTATCTATCCAATATTAATAAGTAGGGCTGGGCAATTAAACAAAAATATATTGAAATCAATATTCCGAACCATTAAGCGACTTAATTCTGCTTATGTAGGTTAATCAATTTATATAGAATCAACATAAAGAATTATTGTAATATAATCGAGTACATTGATTACAGTAATTAACTGACCCATTTGTGTAAATAGCCATGTTACAAGACAGGCTTATAGATCTCCTTTATTCAGTATAGAAAAAAAAAAAAATTGGTTTGCTAGGGTTCACAATGGTTAAATATGGCCTTTGTCCATCTCCCCCAAAAATGTGATGTATATATATATTTGGAGCCGCTATTGCGGCCAAACCTGCTAATCATGCACAACATAACTTACTGTGTAAACTTTAATCGGCACAAACAAATCAAAACACAAGCCCTTCGGAGAGTAGAAAGCTGCCAAAGGTCCCTTTGTATCCAATTATACAGGAGGACAGAGGTCCTTTGGGGCTCACAGAGAGCAGGTCCACACATGCAGTTCCGAATCTAAAGACAACGCTGTCCCAAAACCTGCCCCAAGTGTCCTCCTCTGAGTGCCAAGCAAGTGTAGACAAAAAATACTACTAATAATAGTTGTTATATATACTGAGCAAAATATTAACCACTAAAGGCATTGGCGGGGAAGTAAATAAGAACATTTTACAGTATTTGGTTTGAGTGGCCAATTCTTTATAAATTTTAGTTAGTCATTATGCCAATTAGTACATCTGCTTACCAGGACCAGGCAATAAAGACATGCAAACAGAGACAGACTATATTGACATTCACAAGGTGTCTAATTTGCTTTTTCATCATACTTGGGGAGTCATGTAAGAGCGAAAGGCCGCTGTCTACTGATAGTACAGTGTAGCAGAGTGAGAAAGGCATAATGAAGAAATTACAATCTAGGACAATGATCTCATGAAATGAAGCAATTTTGTGAAAAACAATCCTTTTGTTTATTTTTAATAAGCAGAGTGGACAGTCCACTCCCTGCATCGTCTGTCTTCTTTATTGGGACAGGCAGAAGCAAAGCTGATTGGGAAACGGTGTATAGAGGCTTCTAGAAGGTTCAGGTCGAGGCTGGACGTGATCCAGAGATATATTTGCGTTCCCAGACGCAAGCATCTACTTTGTCTCTAGGAAGAGAGCCAAAGTGTTGACCTTATCAGATACATCAAACAGACAGGAGGCAGGGAGAGGGAGAGAGGACTTTAAAGATGGCCTCTCTGAGGACGACGTGAATTGCACACGGTTTGTCCTTGAATGGAGACACTGCGGTTGCATCATTCCTGGTAACCTTGGCAATCGGTTGCCGCAAGACAAAAGGACTGGCATGGCCTATGCTCAGCACTCTGTATTGTGTGCCCCTCTTCATATCCAGATGGCTGTATTGTTATCTATCAGCAGGATAGGTTTATAGCCCAAAATCTCAGGTTTTGTTGTAGCTATTTCCCGTGCCACCAAACCTCAAAGGTGTTGCGATGCAAACTGAGAAGTTTTCATAGATGCTATAGCTGGTGTGCTGAATGACACCATCTTGCTACTGCAGTTGTGTGACTTTTATTTAATGACCATGTGGCCCTTTTAACAGCTGGCATTTATATTTAGTCTCTATCCAGATGTTATCAGGGTACAGGAAAAAACAGCACAAGGTGTAAACATGCATGGAACACTTTATGATTGGAATGCGATCTAATCAGTCAGATAATGTTACTGCAGCACAATTTTATGATGGACAGAAAGCAGCAAGAACTTGGCCAATAATATGTGAGCGCCTGCCTCTCCTAAAAACCAGCTCAGTGGCCTTGCGGTTAGAGTGTCGATTCCGGGCCGGGTCATACCAAAGACGCAATGCCTCCCTGCTTGGCACGCAGCATCAAGGGTTGGATTGGGGGCAAGTCCCTGTGATATACTAGCGTCATGTCCAGGGGGTGTACTTGTACATCAAAGCTGCCTCATGCTACAGAAACAGGAGATAGGCTCCTGCCGAGCCATAGGGTTCGGCCATAGGGTTGCTAATGTTAATCAATGGCTTTGATCATTATCTAAATTGACCTGCCAGACCCCCAAAAAGGACACACGGCGTAATCTGTGTCCCAGTGGTCATCACTTCTTTCCCTCGTCCACTGGGATACAGATTTGGGTGGTAATTACGATCAGTGCAAGGCTCCTGTGGCTATAGGTCAACAATCAAAGGTCCCTTCCCTCTTGCTCTCTTGAATCCCCCCCCCCATAGGATTCGAAGGCAAAGTGGTCTAGAAGAGGGTCTGTGCGGGTCCACCTGTGTTTCGGGAGCTCATACTCTAATTAAACATGAAAAGAACCAGGCTGAAACCTTGCCCGAAGTTGTATTCTTTCATCATAGATATGTCATAGAGCAGTGGTTCCCAATTTGTTTTTTTAGCCTGTGACCTAAAACAGAAATTAGATGCTTGCCCCAGACCAAAACAAGTGAAAATAGCTCACCCGCGTCACTTTGTGCCCCGTTTTGAGCTACATTATCGTCTATATTCACTGCTTCTTGAACAGTTATTTTCAAATCCTTGACCTCTCTTTGGTTTTGTGAAATTACTGAATGGTTTAGCTGGCATCAGATACTGCATAATGCGCATAACTTTTGTCACGCGTGGGCATTGTTCTGTCACACTCATTACTCATTGATGCGTCAATGCATAATTTTGGCGCTGGCGGGCTTAAGTGCCCCCGTGGAGATGGCGCTCCCTGTGCAGATTTTGTTCCCCAAATGTCAACACCTTTGGGTTCCCTTCCTGTCCTGTGGTGCCTCAGTTGATGCCACTATCAAGCCTTAAGGCATCGATTTTACCAGGCCCAACAGAGCTACGGAGGGGGGCTGACATTTATTAAATTTGTTGTTCCCCTGAGTGGCTTGGCTGAAGTCATTTAAAATGGTCCAAAAGAGCAGCATCCACAACATCGTGGGCATCTTTGCAGCAATAACAACTTGAACATTATCAGTCGCTAAACATATGGTGGCTAAAAAACACCACTATGAACTGATCTGTAAAAAAGAGTGATTTATAGTTGCGCTGCTACTAACTATAAATAATAATCATAATCTTTTGACACAGTAGGTGTCACGTGTTGTGGCCTGTGTGTCGATTAGAGACGGAACATATTTTCTCTTTCAGTTATACCCAAGAAATTGCTTTTCATGAGTATTGGCATGGTCTTGCATGGGCTGACACATAACGCTCCATCTGGTGATGAATTCTGATTACAACTTGGCAGTGGCAGGAGAACAAAATGAAAACAAACACGCTGAGATCTGGTTCGTGGACCAGCAAGTCACCGTGACACCCACTGGGTTCTCTGAAAAGCACCTTGGCTCTGACATCCATCGTGGAAGTGGGTTTTAGGGTGACTCATAAAGCCTGTTGGTTGTTATTGACTTCATGCTTCACACTCTCTTAAAGGAAAACATGATTAGGGGTTTATGCCGTCATGAATATTCAAAGACGTTAAATATAGGAACTGTTCCCATTATCAAAAGAAAGAGTTGGGAATGGAGATGAGTAGGCTACATCCAGAGGGAAGCAACTCAACCGTTAAACCAAGTTAAAGCTATACTTTTTTATTAAAACAAATCTTAAACTTGATAGCTATTATGACTGGCAAATTTGTCACATGAGCAATTCCATGGAATTCATCCCAAAAAGCCTGTTCTAAATTTATTTTCTACCAAAAAGTGATGGGGGTACAGTTTCCTGGGAAAATGACATCACATGCTAGCTCAGAGCGACTCTAAACGGAGGGGTAGGGTTAACTGGAGCCATAGCCCCGCCGTGGGTTTGCAAGAGGGCTTATTATCTGTCATATAATACATCTGTTTTTGTTGGTTTTGAGAGGTGGTATTTGACGTGAACACCGGTGGTTCAACCAGAAAACAACTTAAACACAAACTGCCCTGTCCATGTTCACAAAGCAAACCAGCGCGCGTGCTCTCCTGGTGCTTGTGCATGAATTTCAGCCACCTGCAGTTCCAGCACTGGCCACTAGAGCCGGAGCTTCAAGCCTGGAGACTGCCTCAAAGACTGAAGAATCGATAAACATTATGCTACACACCACATGCATTGGTCTCATGAAAGTCACCTGAATTTATCTTGCTTAGGGATATAAGATGTCAATTTCCGTCAGCTCAAGTCCCAGTGGCTTTAGCCATTAATAAAAAAAAAGAGAATTTTCAATTTGACCTCTGCCATTTCCCTATTCCCCAGTCTTGGTTACCAAGGCATCCAGGAGGAATTGAACAATTAACTCTGACGACGCGTTGGAGGCGTGAGCTGCTGCTCAGCCTATTCCTGCCTGACTCAGGAGGGTGCAGTCAGTGTGGGACACATTTCTAAAAATAGCAACACAGAAGGACGCTGTTTCTCAAAATCCGGTGCGGGAACCAGCAGGGCTCACACTCACTGGCAGGTGCAAAGAAGGGATTACAAACAGGGACATATTTGTTGCTGTCAGGCAGGAACAACAAAATGTGTCACGAAGCAACAGGTTTTGAGCTTTGTCGTGATTTTTTTTGGCACTTCTGAATTTGAATCCTGAAAAAGTCACAGTTTTGAAATTTTGAGGTTTGAAACCTGACAGACATGACGTCTGCCAAGTTGCAAGACTATAAGTAGTACAGCTCAATGGTTTTCAACCCTTTTCATACCAGGACTCACTATTTATTCAGAATATGAGCCCCACAGACCCCAAAACAAGGCTGGATTTGGGAAACAAAACAGCCAAACATACAGATCAAAATGACCATTAATCTTCTACATTCTCTAGATGTGTAGACTTGGGCTAATGATGAAAATGAATATGATGAATATGATGAATATTTCAACTCTTGAGAGTGTAAACATGGTTTCATTCAAACATTTTTTTCTGAATGTGAGTTATTTGTACTTTAAAACAGTTCAGTTTCCCTCCACTCTCAGAGTTACAGAGGCTTTATGGGTCCACTATGATCCCCGCACTGGGGAGACCTCCTGACCTACACTGTTGCGGCCCTGGCATGTAATGTTGGCTTGACATCAGAAGCTTTGGAATGGTTTGCCTAATAATGATGATTAATTTATTTTTCCCCCCCGTCTGCATTTGGAACACATCGAACCTCAGGAGAGTTGGGGAGGGGGGTGGTGGCGGTGGGGGTGGCTACTGTGTGAGCGATGGCAATTCCACCGGCAAAGACTATTATTAACTCAAGAAGAGCGATAAATCAATCTAAAAAAAAACCCAGAGCAGCAGGGCTTGATCAATAAACACACGGTCATTATTGCCAAATGGGGTTCAATTTCAGCGACTCCCTTCTGTGGGTCTATTGTGAGGAGAAATCTCTCCCATTCTCCCGCCAGTCATTTAATGCTTAACGAGCAGGCGAGAGAAAGACGGGAGAGAGAGAGAGAAAAGAAATCTGCATCGAGAGTCAAATCTATCATCCTTTGCAGCCAGGAGGACAAAACCGGTGATGTATGGGGGCCACCGTGTGCTTTCAGCTCCATTAGAGCCTCTCATTCTTAACATGGTCAGTGGACGGAGATGACTGATGCGGCCGTGCTTTCATTATGGCTGCTTTTTGAGGAAGAACCACTTCCATCCTTACACGCCGCGCATGGCGGCATAATGCGAGAAGCAGTAATTCAAACAAAGACTGGATTAAAATCCGAAAACTGGGACGCGGAAGATTTAGCATACAGAAGCTGGCATATCGTTGCTGTCTGGCAGAAAGCGTCTTAGTCTGTTTATTTTCTGTGTCACACAAAAAGAGCAATGATTCACAGGCTTGCGTATCGCAAAGCGTTGCATTGTGAGCTCATAGAATGTTTGTGTGTGTGTGTGTGTGTGTGTGTGTGTGTGTGTGTGTGTGTGTGTGTGTGTGTGTGTGTGTATGTGCTGTATATCTGGGGTTTTGAATATTAAAGCAATGAAAATAGATAATACAGTAAATAAATAATGAAGAGCTTGTCGTGTCGTGTCGTGTCGTGTCGTGAATCTGCGCAATAGTCTGGGTGCCGGACAAACGTTTGTCTCTCTTTTGAGACTCGTCCATGATAAGAACACTAGACCTTTTTTGGTTTTAACGAGGTTTCCACGCAAACATTCGGGACGACACAAAGCTGTCTCTGAAGCTGTGCTGGCCTTAATATGGTGGCAGTGCTGTAAAGTCTGTGTATTGGGTGTATTGTTAGAGAATAACATGGTATGCACGGCGCTGACTCATTCTTTGTCTGTCGATTTGGTGTCCTCTTTGCCCAAACAGCCACACTGTGCCCTCTGCTGGTCTGGCAGCCTTCCCGTGTTCTCACTCACGCTGGCACAAACTGCGGTAGTTGGCTTTTGTGAGGTGTGTGTGTGTGTGTGTGTGTGTGTGTGTGTTGCCATTCTGGCACTATGTAGTAGAGGGCAGCAGGTGAGTGAGGAATGTGATTACAGAACACGGCTGGAGTGGGTGGGTCTTTGGCAGGCCGGCATGCAGGGCGGATGAAAAAGGGGGGGGGGGGGGGGGGGGGGGGGCAGAAGAAAATCGTAAGGGGGCAGCTTCATCGCAAAGTGACACGGGATGACCCCCCCCCCCATACCATTTTCAGTAGTGTTTCAATACTTTTAAATATAAGCACTGAAATATCGTCGGTTGTTTTGCATGCCATCATGTTTGGTGGGGCAGACTGGGCATTTAGGGGGACATTGCCCCCCCCCCCCCCCATGCCTATGCCTAGATCCGCCCCTGCCGGCGTGGCCAACGGAAGAACTGCATGCTAGGAAATGATCAGCAGTATAAGGACCTGTGCAGCAGAGAGTCTGACCTTTGCATCAATCACCCCCCGTTCAAAGCACAATAAGGACACGACTGAGGGGCCATTGAATATTCATACAGTAGGAGGAAAGCGCAATATATCCTAGATGAGGGGTTTTCAACAGGTGGTCCAGGGACCACCAGTGGTCCCTGAGATGGTTCCAGGTGGTCCTCAGGCTAAATGATGGAGAGTTGGTAACCAAATCGACCCTTATAGATCTGTAACACTTGAGATCATAAAATGATACCAAATGGACTCTTACGGGTCCATTTGAACTGGGTCCATTTATCATTTTATGCTTTCAAGAGTTAAATTGTATTCAAACTTCTGAATGACTTCATTTTAAAGAATGTACACATTTAGAAAATGTAGAAGAATTGCTATTTTGATCTACGTTTTGCCAGTTATCTCTTTTAAGTTGTGGACAAAAAATGAAAATCCTTAGTTTTGAGTGCGAGAAACTAAACTCAACATCAAATAGTGGTGCGTGACTAAAATGGAATGGAATAAATAGTGGGCCTACGGAAAGGCAGGTGAATGCTCAAGATAACTACAAATTTATGTTATTCAGAACTTTGACTTGAAGCCTTTACCAGTAACATCCCTATGCTATACATTGTTGACCCGAGTGAACAAAGTAAAGTGCAATTACCTTTAAGCCAATCCACTATGCTTACGGTATGATACACAGTAAGTTTGATACAGAAGCGTTCTTTTTGGTGTCTGCATACCGTATGTTTTAAGTTTACTTACCGCTTCTCCCTCTTGTCCGGCTGTACCGTTCATTGGTGGAGTTACCTCGACTTCCACACTGGAGCTGTTTGGCAGGTTCTTGTCTGTTTAACAATGGTAAAGACACATTTTACAGCAGGGCATTAGAATCAAAAAGTCAGCTTGTCAACAAGTCGACTTCATTAAAGTCGACTCCAATCAGGAGAAGTCGAAGGTCAAATTTCTTCCTGAGTGGCTCTAGCCCCTTGACTTCACTTCACACAAGTGTGTGTTTTAATATAATGTGTGTGTGTGTGTGTGTGTGTGTGTGTGTGTGTGTGTGTGTGTGTGTGTGTGTGTGTGTGTGTGTGTGTGTGTGTGTGTGTGTGTGTGTGTGTGTGTGTGTGTGTTTGTTTGTGTGTGCACGTGCGTGACGCGTGGTGTCCGCACACGTGTGCATCCATATATGTGCAAGATCACAGTGATCCGTGACAATGTTATTACGGCGCCTCTCCCTTGTTGCCTAATATGACTCCAATTCATTTCAGGGCCAGAATTTCTTAATTGCCCTTATTAAAGTACAATGAGCCGAAAGTCGTGCAACCAGATGATTGAGTCATAATTGCTGTGGAAATTGGTTTGATCCTGGTGTGGTTGTGACAAAGCGCCTGATTGCCTTGACCTGATATACCATTATCACCCAACAAAACGAATTAATCTGTTCTCTTGGATGACATAATGATATTTACACTAACTAATAGCATGCATTATCCAATGATGGCACATTCCTGTGCAGACCCATGTTCTATTAGTAAAATAAAAGGTGTTGCTGTGTGTATTGGTGAAACATCACCCCCTATTGGTATGCTAAACATAGCGACATAAGGACATGAGTAGGAGTGTGTGTGTGTGTGTGTGTGTGTGTGTGTGTGTGTGTGTGTGTGTGTGTGTGTGTGTGTGTGTGTGTGTATGTGTGTGTGTGTGTGTGTGTGTGTGTGTGTGTGTGTGTGTGTGTGTGTGTGTGTGTATGTGTGTGTGTGGCCATTCCCAGGGGCCCATCATTTCTAGATCCGCCTATGGGGGCGGGGTTCGGGGGTTGACCTGAAGGTCTGTGTGTTTGTATCTCTCTGTCAACCTATCTCTCTTTCTCTCTGTCTGTATGTATCTGTCTTTGTCAACCTCTCATTCTCTCAACCTCTCTCTGAGAAGAATTGTAAAATAGTCAATAGTGCTGGGATATGGTGTCGGATTACACACACTGCACCTCTCTCTCTGTTTCGTAGCACGATGTGTGGGAGACACATCGCGCCCAAATTCTAGCATAAATTGCAAAAAAAGCACCAAAATACATATTTAGATGCATGATCGAATGCCCCCACTCCTCTATAAAACGAGAGAAAGCAGTGAAAATAGCCATGACCCATCTTTGACTTAACTCGTGCGTCTTTTACTCTAATAACAACGTAAAACATGAACCTTAAAGGTAAGAGACAAATTTTTAGCTAAAAATAAAAAATATATTTACTTATATTTTTTGCTTTTTCCCTTCTATGTTGCTTCTACTTTCATGACGCAACTGTTTCCCTGCAGACAGACACTTGCTTGGTCCTGCAGATGGTCCAGGAACTTTGTTGTTGTCAACAAATCATGAAACCAAAACATTCGCCGGGCTCCTGAAAGGTGGTGCCAATTTGTGAGAGGGAGGGGGTTGAGTGAGGTGACGGTGAGGCAGCGTTTCAGCCAATCACACCACTGTCTCCAGCATTTTCATAATGAACCAATAGAGTGGAGGTGATGTGGAGTTAGATTCTCTAAAGATCTAAAGTCTAAAGATAAGAAGTCATTCTAAAAGGTGTTTATAGCGCATTTGGATAGTGTTTTTTTTTTCAATATCGAAGCAGATACTGGCAACTTTAATAGACCCTGCTCTCCCCGAGAGCAAAGACCACCAAGCTAAACAGTTAACTTTAAATTATTAAATTATTATATATACACATACAACTTACCTGAACGACTTGCCAAACCATTGGCCTTCTCACTGTCTTCTACTTGGCATTTCTTTTTAGCAATCTTGTGGAGGATGGACGCTTTCTCTCGGAATTTGCCTGGAAAGAGAATCAACACGTTGGTTTAAAACCTTGAGCGGAGTAGCAGACCCGTTGCCGCCGGCCTCACCTTGAAATCGTCAGAAGAGCTCCTCCAGTTGTCACCTTTGACCCCCCGCCGCCCGCCCCTGCCCCACCTTCCCACCACACCCCACGGTTCACATTTCCAAAAGCAAAGTGCCTCGAAGGCTACGGGGGGTTCATAAAATATTGCAGATCAAACAACTCTAAGAGTCGATATGATATCATATACTGATGATCCTGCAGTGTGCTCTGCTGCATGCACCCTGAGTGGGCGAAGCCTGGCCAGGGAGACGCTCTTTACACAGATCATTCTCCCCTGGAGGTCAGCTTCTCCCCATGTCCTCCTGGGCAGGTTGCATCTCGTCCCCGTTGGCTACTGGAAACTCTGGGTGGCCAATTTTACTTCATTATTATTTAATTTTAAAGGGGAATCATGTTGTGTTTCACTGTTATGTTAATGATTTTTCTTTTAGGACTTTTTTTTTTCTTGAGAGTCTACAAATGGAACCAAATGTTCACATTTGCTGAGTGTGTAGAAATGGTTCACATTTGTACACACTCAGGAAAATGTTGAAAATGGTGGAATTCCCCTTTAATGAAACGTCTTCCAATTTGACCCAATGTATTATTTAGTCACAAAGCTCTTGTTAATACTGGTTAAATATTTAAAACCCACAGACACACTCGAGCATGTTATTTCTGCCCAACAGCAACGAGATAAAACCAAAGTTTTGCAGGAAAAATTTGAAAATTATATGTATAAGTACCGCCAAAAACTGAACAGCAACAACAAACCCAGAAGGAATGATCCAGGAGCAACACCACAGCCCATCAAATACACATACAGTGAAGGGTTACAATAATAGGCATTCAGACACTCTTAGTTCAGAGTGACTTATACTGTAGAGATGTGAAGCAAATGCCTGCATACTTGACAACATGATAATATCCACAAATGATCGAGTGCTACTATAACCTCTTTTGTAAGAGAATTATTGAATGCCTCCTGGTTTGTGGAGAAAGAATCAATAACTATATTGCGCGTGTGGTACGCATTCCCCGGAAAACATTCTTTCAGTAATATACTTTGCAGCATGTACAACGCCTGTGCATGTGCGGCAATCACAGGACGCCTCCTTCGTATAAGATAAAGCAGAGATGTTGAAGATTAGATTGGAGCCGGTCATCGTTTGAACAATATCGCCTAGTGGCCGCTTATGTAAGCGGTGTGTCCTCCTGACATCTAAAATAATGGTGCACACACAAGGCAATTTTGTCCCACGCCACAGACAATGAGTTGCCGCCGCTGCCTTGTGGAACAATGACTTTTCCAAGAAATCCCTGCAGGCTTTGAAACACGTGTAACCCCCCCCCCCCCCCCCCCCCCCCCCCACACACACACACACACACACACACACACACACAGGCAGACACATAAAGAATGTTACAACGAAAGCAAAACACCAAAGTCCGCAGATGTTGCTGTTTGTAGGCTATAAAATTAGCCTGATTGATTCACAACCCGTGCAATATTTCCCGTGTTGTCAGTCAGTGGATGTCGACTAGGGCCTCGGCAATAACAGATGACTGTTTTCTTTCGAGGCTATAATTACTGACAGGCCAGCTAGAAAATTCTATGTAATCTCCCGAAACAAACTAAATTGCTTAATGGATGTACGTACGCAGGAGAATCCAATCCCTTACTGATCTGTTTGGACAAAAACAAAACACCACGCATTTTAAGAGAGCTTGTACATCTGCTCTTTCTGGCTGAAGTTTACCTCCGGAATATGGACGTGGGGGTGTTCAAAGCAGTTAAACTGCCTTTTAGTTGTAGGATCAGAGCCCCACGACGAGGAGTTTTTTCCCAAGGAGCCACACATGATCCAAACCATTGTGACGTATTGCAAACACACTGCAAACGTTGTCCCCGGTCCTCAATCACCTGCCTTTTTTTGCAATGGAATGGTGAATCTATTTATTTTATTTTCAAAGCTTATTCTTTTCTTACTGAAAACAGTAGAGATGCTGATTGGTCAGGACTCGACACAGTGACGCATCGATATACGCTCCACCCGACCGTGTCAACACTGTCTGTGACCTTCTGGCAAAATCATTAACCACCACCGTGTCAACTGTAGGCATTCTCTCTCCCTCCCTCCCTCTCTCTCTCTCTCTCTCTCTCTCTCTCTCTCTCCCCTCTCTCTCTCTCTCTCTCTCTCTTTCAATGTCTCTCATCGTCATATTCTCACGCACACGCGCACACACACACACACACACACACACACACACACACACACACACACACACACACACACAGGCGGTTATGCAGGCCATGCACACTAATACATTTTGTCGAGATAGCAATCACACATTTGTCATATCCACTGCCTTGGCACCACTCACCTTGGGAGGTATGTCATTGTTGTTAAGGTCAATGGCACATAACGTGTATGCGTGTGCGTGTGTTTTGTGTGCGCGTGTGGGCACACACGCGCATGTGTGTGTGCGCACGTGTAGTTGCACATGCAGCATGCATGCACTCTCAGAGATAAATGGCCACTAAGTGTGTTTCACTGTGAGGTCATTCCCTATAGGATTGTGCATGCAGGACGGAGCTCTATGCTCCACGTTCATGGTGAATGAACCTCTATTGCTGTCGTAGGGAATATTAATACTGTAGCTACTGCAGCATGGAGTCTTTCAGACAGGGGCGGATCTAGGCATGGGCATGGGGGGCAATGCCCCCCTACAATGCCCAGTCTGCCCCACCAAACACGATGGCATGCAAAACAACCCAAGATATTTCAAATTAAAGTGCCTATATTTAAAATGATTTGAAACACTACTGCTGCTACTAACTATAAACTACAGTTGTGGTACTACTAAACCAACAGCATGTCATCATTGAAAACAGAACTCTCTGAGTCAGACCTTTAGATTTATGTATGCTGCGTGTCTGTTGCAACTTCAACAACAACTGCATATTATTGATGCTTAATTGCCTAATAAAAGTCCTGTAACTAAAAATGGTATGGGGGCGGCTTCATCGCCCGTGGCACGAAGCGGCATGGTGATGAAGCCGCCCCCATACCATTTTCAATTGGTTACATCTGCCCCTGCTTTCAGACTTTTTCAATCGCCTTCACATCAATGGGCCAGGTCATATTTAGGAAAAAAAAATCTAAAACTTAGATATAAAGGAGAGAGAGAGAGAGAGAGAGAGAGAGAGAGAGAGAGAGAGAGAGAGAGAGAGAGAGAGAGAGAGAGAGAGAGAGAGAGAGAGAGAGAGAGAGAGAGAGAGAGAGAGAGAGAGAGAACTCACCAGTACACAGTACAGGCTTTCACTTAGAGCCTCAGATTTATTAATGTTTAATTAGTACTTATTTGGCTTTTATATGTATTAAGTTAACTGCTTCATCACGTTGCACTGCAATTTATTAAGCCATCGCAAAGCAGCACCATTTAACTTTGTTCTGAAGTGCTTCATGAACAGCATGCTACTAATTCTTATTTCAAAATAATAATGAATAATCTTTCGTACGGTTGCATTATTTGCATTGCAAATACATTTGTTCCAAATTTCCAATGTTCCAAATGTCATTCCTGTGCAAATCATGCACAGGACTGTGCAGATCATACAGTACAGAACATATACAGGAGAATAACAGTATACAGTAAGTGACCATCCACATGGCTTAACACATGTGGATGCTGCTTCAGCACAACACAAAGATACATATTGATTTGGAGGTGTGCATTGTAGAAATGCCCCTTTGAAAACACACCTACTGTACTACACAATTTGCCGGCGCTCACTCTGTGAGTCCACAGAGGGATGTTGTGGGCGCAGGCATTACTGGGGCGTACTATGCATACCATTCATGTACCATTAACCATTACACCTCAGCACTGACTGCTCACTAGCAGCTACACTTGGTGTACATGGATTCACATATCGACCAGGGGTTCTATCCAAATCTAAACACTTTTCCACTCCAGACAATGCAGTGAACACAATTATGAATTGACTACTACTGTATATGCCTATATCAGAGGTATACAGTACAATTTGGTACTGGTGCCAATGTTGGCACAAAGGAGGGTGATCCCTGGCACACTGGCAAATGTGAGAGAGAAGACTTTTGCTTTCAAATGAACTATAAAAAATAAAGATAATAAATATAGTCTAGCCCCTTATACTGGTAGTGGAGAGCGGGGGAGACATTTCATTGACGGACCACAGCGTAAGCCAAAGAACAGTATAAGCTACTACTCGGTAGAGATTAACAAGACCATTCTGAGTGAATACAATACTGTTAATTACGCGATACAGCAAATATCACGTCAATGAGTTGAGACAAATGGTGCACTTATATGTATAGCACTTTACATAGATTGTGCACCACATCATCACCCACTTGCACCCACATTCATACACCAATGGCGGAAGAAAGCCATGCAAGGTACCGACCCTCACTGTCTAGACAAGACACGACATAAAGTTAGAAAACATTTGTCTATTAGTCTTGGTCTATTAGATGAGGACATTTGATGAGTCCCACTTTAGCGATATGGGAATTGCAGCATTTAATTCCCATTTAATTGTATATGATTACTTATAATATATTTATAGTCAGGTAGAAATGTAGGCCTATCTCTGAAAGAAATGAACACAATTCCAAATCTGAAAACGTTATTTGCAAAGACAGTCCCAGTTTTAAATGGGACTAAAATTTACTTCATTTCTTTTTTTTGTACATACAGTAAGTGCAGCCCTGGGATGCAGGGCTTACTGTCCAAATGCGTCCATCATCAATATAAATTGTGTATTTGGATGCAGGATGCAGTGGAACTACACCACTGCAACCAAGCTCACAAAAAGCTTATAGAACGGCTGTTTTTGTGTTGCCAAAGTATATTGGGGATACACGAAACAGTTCTTTTCTTTTTCTTTCTTTTCTTTCTTTCTTTCTTTCTTTCTTTCTTTTTCTTTCTTTTTTTTTCTTTCTTTCTTTTCTTTCTTTCTTCTTTCTTTCTTTCTTTCTTTTCTTTCTTTCTTTCTTTCTTTCTTTCTGGGGGACCCATGAGGGGTCCCCGGAGTGGAGGAGGACCCACTACTGATATGGAGCAATAATAGTTGACAGCCCAAGCCGTCCATGGCAGCGACATGCAGGCAGTTATTAGCAGCTGTTGTCCTCCTGACCATCATTAGATTGTCTCTTCTCCCACACGCCTTGTTTTCTCCCCGTCAGCCTGTTATGCAACACCCGGCGGGAGGATGAGTCACTCTCTACTCCGCCATGCCCGCTGACGTGCGCCCTGCGTGCTCTCGCTCGGCGGCGGGGAAGTCACCCAGTATACTTGCTACTCGAGCACTACTACTTGGGTAACATTTTGGGGGCGAGTTCTACTTTACTTGAGTGTACAATGCAGGGACGGATCTAGGCATTAGCATGGGGGGCAATGTCCCCGTAAATGCCCAGACTGCCCCACCAAACAAAATGGCATGCAAAAAACCCACATTTCAAAGATATTTCATAAGTGCTTTTAAAGTGTATTTAAAATGTTTTGAAACACTACACTACTACAATCGTGGCAGCACTAAACCAACACCATTTCAGCTCTCAGGCTTTAAGCTTCATACATGCTGCGTGTCTGTTGCAACTTCAAGAACAACTGATGTTGTTATTGATGCTTTACTTGACTAATATACTTGTAAGTCCTGTAACTGGAAATGGTATGGTGCGACTTCATTGACCCATACAATTTTCACTTTCCCCCCTGATTGGGCAATGTTACATCCCAGCCTGGTACAACGTCCCCCATCTTTTATACTTTGTATCTTTTTTTTTTTTTTTTTTTTTTGTTTTTTTTTTTTCAGGAAACCACATGAACCCTTGTTGTGTCCCTATATATTCGGGGTGAAAAATAAATCCAGCAAAATCTACAACAAGCTCAACATGCATCTATGAGCTTGTGGTTTTTGATTCGCATCTCAAGACATTTGGTATAGGGGGGGAAAGGTAGGGTCTTAGTCTTTATCCCTAAACGGAGTGTATCTGTGACCTGGTTTCTGCACCATCAGCTCCCACAGGGTACTCAGGTCCACCTCCCGAATGTCCCTTGTGGTCCCTTCAACAAGACTAAAAACCCAAGGCGACCCAAAAACTCTACTACACATCGGCCCCACCATCGGAACCTTTATTTACTCCCTAAAAACTCACCTTTTCTCTATTGACTTCAGTCCTAAGTAAATGTTCAAACGTCTGTGCAATTTTGCCCACTTTAATGTTTCTTGTGATATTTTTTATATATTGTATTGGTCTGTTATAATTACTGTTTTACTTATATATTTTTTCTAAGGTTCTTGATGCAACTTTTTTTTTATATATGGAAAACACTTTGGGTCAACTTTTGTTGTTTTAAATGTGCTAAATGAAGGTGACTTGTTTTGACTAAATGTATTTGCGATATCTTAACCTGTGTGTGTGTGTGTGTGTGTGTGTGTGTGTGTGTGTGTGTGTGTGTGTTGTGTGTGTGTGTGTGTGTGTGTGTGGTGTGTGTGTGTGTGTGTGTGTGTGTGTGTGTGTGTGTGTGTGTGTGTGTGTGTGGTGTGTGTGTGTGTGTGTGTGTGTGTGTGTGTGCGTGTGTGCGTGCGCACATGCTTGTGCATGTACATTACTCTATGGATGGATACATCCATATTTACTATCATATTAATTGCTTAAGTTGTGGTACATCAATGGAAGGTATTCCCACGTTTAAACTGTCCAACTGTAAACTGTCCTGCCTTGTCGAGTGGTAAAGAAATAAGTAATAAACATAAGCTTAACACATTCGGAGTTATTATGCAACACATAATGCCATTTCTTGTGTCCATATATGTATATAAAACCATCATGTCATCAAACAGAATTCATACTCTCGACAAACACTTACACAAGCAACCACTTCTATGTGTCAAGCAGATATTTGAGAAAAGTTATGTATAAAACAACGGAAGAGCAAGCATACAGTACCAGAACAAAACAATACAATGAGCATGGCGACTTGCGATTTGCACTTATGTCAGTGAAATCTCTTAAGGAGAGGTTGTCGAAATCAAAACGATCAAACCGTATGTCACAAGCACAAAACAATGACGGCTTGTTACGTGATCAAAATGGGGATAGGAGTAAAAATGATAATAATAAAAAACTAAAAAAATCCAAAATATAGGGATGGATTAAAAGGTTAGGAAGAATCGAGTGAAAACTTTTCAGGCTTACCTTCCTCATTCATTGTGTGATAATATTTTAGTTTTCCATAAGTCCCAAGCTCTACAACATCACAGCAAAAGACAAAGGGTAAGGCAGCGACACAGAGACACAGGAAAAGTGAACATGAAAAAACAAGAAAAAACAACATTTTCCGCAAGGTTTCTCAATATCACATGTACGAACAACAACACACAAGCACACACCAAGGTTATTATAGTCAACTAAAACAAAACTAAGGAAATAACTATAATAATCCGAGTTAATTGGACACATTTCTTTTAAACGAGCCATTACAACATAAAGAAAAAGGATAAGTAATTGAAATGCTGCTGCATGTTTAGAAAACAAACCAAAAATGCAGATAATAAAATGGAACGTTTTGTAATCTACCAAAATAGCAAAAATAGCAGGTCACAAGCAGCACAATTCATGCCACTGACTAATCCATCAATATTACATTAAAAAATAGTGAGAGTAGAGTGACACTAAAAACTGAACCTGAAACTAAAAACTGGACTAGCTTGCCATTAAAAAAAGAAAAAGAAAAACAGCAACAAAAACTACGAAAAAAGAAGAAAATGAAATTAAAAACTTGCAATCGGAATTAAAAAAATAAAAATAAAAAGCTGATGAAAACATCTACACTATAATAACCCTGGCACAGTGGCACACACTGCAGGGTCCTGAGAGTCCGTTTTAAATCGTAGTGTAGTAACCACTGGTGGAAAAAAAGTACCATATGGAACTGCTCCGTTACAAGTAAAGGTCGGAAAATTCAAAATTACCTTTAGTAAAAGTACAAAAGTATTGACTTCAAAATGTACTAAAAAGTGAATGTGCTCATTGCCCAGAATGTCTCACTTTTGATCATGGCGGATATACAAGCTCACAATGTGGCACACCAATGTGATGCATTCTGAAATTGTAGATCGGGCTATTTTCAAATTGTTCTTTTTTCTTTTTTTTTTTTAAAGAACTAACGAGTGTTAGTATAAAAAAAGTAAACCTACAATATTTGCTTCTGAGATATACATTGGAGCAGAAGTTAGACGGATGAAGACATGCTTGTGCAGAAATACTTCAGAGTTGTACATAAGTACAGCACATGGGTAAAAGTACTTAGTTCCTTTCCACCACTGAACACCATTGACCCTTAGGGACTTTGCAGTGCAGGCACAAGTACAGGACACACAGCAAGAACCTCCCAGAGTACTGCATAAGTGCAAAACAAAGCAGCAATGACTTCATGACAAACAGTAAAGAAACAGCCCCCCCCCCCGTGAACTGAATTATATGCAATATACAGTATTGAAAATGTATCCAATGGGACCCGTACCAATGGCCCAGTTTTGAAGCGAGTACAGGCACTCGGTGGTGCGGCCCATTTAGTAATTAACGTACATAAACGTACCATATTAACACATACTGTAAAAGATGATGAAAACACAAAATTTTGCCAGTTGTGAATGAATGAGCATGCAACAAAAGAGATGAGAGGCCTCCACTCCTCCTCTAAACACTGTACACACACATATGGGTTGTTCAAAGCCGGGGGGAGGGGAGGAGAGAGGGGTGGGTGGTGGTAGGGCTATTGATGATGAGTTGGCGTTTTGTTTGTGTACAAACAACAGTGAAACAACAATTATTTTGATTCCCTTACGGCGGCGACTGTACGCACGTACGGTAGGTAAAGCATAGGGCAGTCAGCACATCTTATACGTGATGAATTAGTTGGGAATTAAAACCTGACGCAGTATAGCTGAACTCTAGGAACACAGGAATAGAAGAGACAACCGCAGGAGTGCTACTGTAACCTTCCTCCCACTTCCCCCTTCTCCCCCCTCTCCCTCTCCCTCTCCCTCTCCCTCTCTCTCTCTCTCTCTCTCTCTCTCTCTCTCTCTCTCTCTCTCTCCTCTCTCTCTCTCTCTCTCTCTCTCCTCTCTCTCTCTCTCTCCCCCACCCTCTTCCTCTCTCTGGTGTGCTGTCACGGTGGGAAGGAGTCAGCAGCATCTGTACTGAAAACTAAAGCACTTTTCACAGTGAGCCGCCCGGGACCCATGCATGTTTGGAACTATATATATCTATACATTAGTGATGCACCGAATATTTGGCTGCAGAACATATTTGGCAGAAAACTGTCAGAAAATGTGTTTTCAGCTTATTCGTTTTCGGCCAAAAATTGGCATAAAATCTATCGCCAAATGAACAGTGGATGCTGAACTTATGCTTTCAAAAGTGCTGAATAAATGTTTTATGGGCCCATAATAGTGAATATTATTTAAGTTGAGTTTTTGCCACAATCATGTCTTTTGATATAATCAAAGGTATACAGGCAACTTTAGTGTTTTACAAAATATGTGTTTGTAAACAGATTTGAATCTAACGCCACCTCACCTCCACTCTATTGGCTCAGTATGAAACTGCTGTGCTGTGATTGGTTAAAACGCTGCAGCACCCCCCCACAACCCCCTCTCCCCACACACTAGCATCGCCTTGTCATGAATCCGACACAAAAGATTTGTTGACAACAACAACAAAACTCCTGGACCGATTGCAGGGCAAAGCAAGTCTCTGTCTGCATGGAAACAGCTGCAGAAAAGGGGAAAATGCAAATAATACTATAGCCATATATATATTTTGATTTTTGGCTAAAAAGTTGCCTATAATACCTTTAAGTGCAGCCATGGCACCAATGGTAGGAAAAATATTATACTACTCATTTTGGGTACTCGGTTTTTGGCCAATAAATTCCACACACACTCTAATATAGCCTACATATACACATGTATTATAAAATCCACAGAATCAAATGTTATATGGTCATGATTCACCAGGAGGCGCCACAAAATGTCTGCAACTCATATGTCCTATAGTTTTTATTCTATTCCTCCTAATGTCTTTCCAGTTTTTCACTGTACTTTCTCTCTATGGCAGCAGCGGGTCATCTTCTCTATAATGCCTTTCCTGTAGTACCGCGGCTTGAGTTAAGTATAAGTAGGTCGGAGTGGCTCCTTGTCTGTATCAGCTGAGCACTGAGCGTCTGTCTGTTCCTCTGCACAATGCGCTAGAGCCCTGGGAGATGGGAGATGGCTGGGGCGGGTGGAGGCACCGCCACACCTAACTACTGTACCTACCACCATCTAGCAGTACTTACGCTCTCACGTACTGACTCATACACACACTTACGTGTCATCCCCGATGCATCGTCTATCATTACACATCGCTCATTACGCTCAGTGTAGTGGGTAAAAGCATAAATACTGCTATGTATAAATAACTACTGTTGTAAGTAAAAGGTCCCTGTAAAAGTGCAAAGCTATTAAAAATGTACTTAGAGTGCCAGTAGTAACAGTATTACACCATGTCCCCAAGTTTTCAAATGTATTAAAAAAGCTTTGGAAAAATAGCAGATCTACAAGCTCACGTAATGTAGGAGCTTTGTCTTCGTAGATCGTCTCTTTGATTATCTGTCTGTACTGGCCAAAAATGTAGAACAGGCTGAAGTGGTTAATGTGTTGTTTAGTAAAGATAATCAAAATCTACAAATTATCTATTAATTAAAGTTTCGAAATAAATGTAAAAGTACAATAAATATAGTACAACAAAAATATTTGGATCCGAGATGTACTGTAGTGGAGTCAAAGTAAAAGTACTGAAAATACAAATACCACAAAATTGTACATAAGTGCAGCAGCAGAGTAGATGTACTTCACACAATTTTATCTACCATTATATATTCTGCTCTAGGTGTTATGTATTGCTAATCTCTTTGTTCCCTTTACCTTTTGTATAATACATCCTGTACCCAATACTTCATCCACAAAGTACTTTTCTCTTTCTTGATCCGGAATTCCTGATCAAACTTTATTTACCATATTTTACTTACTTTGTATTTTTTTTTGTTTTTATTTCTTGCCTTGTTTTATTTTTTGCTCATGTTGTATTTGCTTTCCCTTGTTGTTCAACACTGGTTGGCTTTTGGAGACATGCTATATAAAGTTTGCTTTGATTTGATGTCTTCCATCAACTAATTCCCTATTTACTATTTCACTGTGTCCAACATTGATTTTTTGATTGATTTCATATTACTTATTACCTATACTTACATTACTTTAAAGGTTTTGTGATGTTCATTTTAATTATTTTTTCTACTGGTATTACTATTAGGTGAACTCAATTACTCAATTACACCCAGAAAAACTAAACATTGACCATTCAATGGATTTTCTGTTGTCTGGAGTTTTCTGAGGGCTTTTGAAACTGCAATGAAAACTCCAAAAACCTAAAAATACAAAACCTTTCTTTAATGTCACAATCAACATAAATAATGCTTGGTGCACTTTTTCTTCCATCATCTATTCTTCCCCACATTTCCCAAAACGTACAATAGTACAGTAGTGTTCATATTTTCAAAACAGGAATTTTGCTACATTTAGCCCTACACTGTAGTTGCAGTGGATGTGTACTGTACAGTACATGCACGTACACACATGCACTGTAGTGTACACACACATACACACAGATCTGTAATTGGGTCTAGTTGTTTTCCTTACACACTCCGCCGACCAGAGATGGGATTATAGCGTGACTCCGAGGCCATGGGTTACAAGTGTTGGCAGAGCCAAAGCCAGGAGACACGATATAATGAGTGAAATAAATAAAACGAAAAGAAAACAGCGCACGCACGCACGCGCGCGGCACACACACACACACACGTCCCCTTCCAGCTCACACACAGCATCCTGTTCATCTCTGGCTCCCGCGGACAAGTGCCTTGAATCCCCACACAAATTGGGGCGAATTGGTTCTGAAGTGCTCTATTGCTGCGAGGTTGGCCCTCTTAAACAGGCAACCACGCACTGACTTTCTGCTCTGAGGGCAATTAGCCCCCGCCATGCCATCACCGTCGGGGGCATAACAGAGTCATCTTGTTTGGGCAAACGAGAGGCTATACAGCGACGGAGACTGTGATGCTGTTGTTGTTGTCGTGGTTGTTTACGGAAATGCGTCGTGTCCTTGCAGGGATGACCTCTGTCTGAGTACAGTGTTTGACTGTGTGTGTGTGTGTATGTGTGTGTGTGAGAGATAGAGAGAGAGAGAGAAGAAAGAGAGAGAGAGAGAGAGAGAGAGAGTGTGTAAATGCGTGCATATCTGCCGGGGGTTGGGTGGCGGGGGGTGTCAGGGAATTTCACAGTCTGTACTGGAGCGAAAGGCTTTTAACATTGATTCTTTCACCCAGTCGGCATAGCTGGGAGGAGCCAGGGAAGTGGGGTGGGGGGGGGGGGGGCAGCCTGGACAACATGGCAGGGTTTTACGTAACATAAACACAACCATATTTCTCTAACGATTTCACCAGTGGAGCTGTAATTGGCTAACGCGAGAAAGAAAGAATGAGTGAGGAGGCGCCGGCGCCGGCGGCAAGTAGCCAATGGTTTAGAACCACATAATATAATTATTACACTTAACATAGTAGTCCATTAGTCACCGTCAAATTGTGTACTATATGCGCCTGTGAGAAATTCAGCTCATACATACAGGACACAGTGTATAATGTCCAGTCAATACAAGTGACATAACGACACCAGCAATTTTCAAGGCCAGCGCAATGACATAATGATCTGTCGTAAGCCGCCCAATGGGGTCACCTCCCCGACTCATCCTCGTAGCCCAATCACCCACACCCCCCCCCACACACACACACACACACACACACTGTAGAATGCGATCCATTTAACGCATGGCAGAGCTGAAAGTGAAACACGTTATCTTCTAGGTGATCCTTCCATTGTTCAACTCTGTACTCCTAATGGGAGTTTGAAGAGGTATGAAATACTGCATATACCACTATTTCTTTCTACTCGGCCTGTGTCTCACAGCAGGGCAGTTCATTAACCCGTCTTCCAGTTACATGATCGGACATTCGACATTCGAAAACACTATTCTTTGAAAAATATATGCGCAGGGAAGACGGCTTTCTGAAGTGCCACAGCCTTCTTGTGGGACACAGAGCGAGTAGAACAAAATTTGTGTGTATTTTATCATGTACATTACATTATTGAGGAACTGTTATATGCAGATAGGTCGAGAAGTGGTGAAAAGTGGTGTCAGTAATTTAAACTTAAGAGTTGTTGTGTGGAAATAATAAACAAGAAAAGGACTGCTAGGTGCAACACACCTTCATTAGTTTTGAACACATCTTTTATTGGCGCACTCACTGCGTTTTGTTATGGCTTTCCTGTAGCTATAGTTAGAGCATAACATTTGCTGCTGTTCAACGCTGTACTCCAGTGTTCAGATTCATTTTCATATTTTTAGGACATTCAGACTCCCATTGGCTTAGGAGGCAATCATCACTAGGTTATTTTTAAATTAATCTTTACGGCTGAACAGAATCCCATCTTCTGGGACTTTTTATGACGGTATCATTTCCACACAACAAAGAGGCATCATTAACATAACAAGGTAGCTACAGTATATTCATAGTGACATAGTTAAATGTTGAACATGAGTGGTATCCCCCTTTGAAACATTCCCAGTGGTCCTATAACCTTTAGGACTAGTATGCTAGCTCACAAATCACTCGGTCAATTAGGTGAGTGAAACGGCTGCTTGTTATTGACCACGTAGCTCCGACAGGACAGTATGAATCGCACGGTCAAGCAGACTTTAGTCTAGAACAGGGGTTTTCAACCTTTTTCATCCCAGGAACCCCACATACCCCAAATCTAAAGACCCCGCAAGGGTCCATTTGGTTTCATTTTTACGTTCTCAAGAGTTACATCTGGTTAACCAATTTAGCTGGGGACCACCTGGAACCCTCTCAAGGACCACTGGTGGTCCCCGGACCACCTGTTGAAAACCCCTGGTCTAGAACTACATTTGTGAATGCTAACTCTAACACTAAGTCAGTGAGCCCAGTTTTTTGGACTATAGGACAGCACAACGTGTGTGTGGACAGTAGGCTGCGTCACCACCAGGTTACCACTAGCCTGGGGCTTTAGCTATAGCCAGTATACTGGGAAAGCACCTCTCGCAAGGGTATGTGAGCAACGGATGTTTGAAATCAAGAAATATACTAGCAATAGTTGATAATTGGAGCACCACAAGCTGAGCGGTCAAAGCGTGTACCACTTTATGGGCTCAGGTGCCTGACGTTGAGTTACCAGATCTTTTAGGTGTACCGGATGGACCTTTGCCTCATGTTTACTCCCCGAATCTTTCCCTGTTTCCTGTCCCACTACAATAAAGGCAAGACAAGTCAAAATTATAAATAATAATTATAACAAACAAAACATTCAATATTGAAATAACAATGCAATATAAAAAGGCAAAAGTCAAAGCCTGGTTTGACTTTTTGCCAAAGCCAGCCTGTTTTATGGCGAGGTGCAAAGCCTTACGACAAATTTAAAGTTTGTTGTATGACAGTAGTTGCTCAATCAATTAAGGCATGTCTTTTCAACGATAAAAAGTGATGACATTGCATCAACACCTTTTTTCAGTTGAAAATGTGGCTTTTTTTTGCTGAGCGATGCAGCTGTGCGACTTAAGTGGAACCTAATGTTACCACCAACAATACAGACATCACTGTGTGCATGCGGTGGGAAAGAATTTCCTTCTGTAAATGCGTGTCGTCCGAGGAGCTTAGTGTAAGGTGTACTTTCAATTTTCGAAAGTGAACTTCGTCTATGTGAGAGTGCTGTTCGGACGGTTTGTTTTTGTCCATTCGCGCATAGCTCAGTGTGGTGAGAGCAACTACTCTCTCCTGTCCACCCCCTTCCCCTCTTTGTACTTCAATATTTTATGTCTCTCCTAAGTGATATTCTTGGTCGCTCCACACACCAAAGAATCGAAGAAAGGAGATTGAGTGCAAGGTTTTCCCTTGTAGTAACAGTGCTGGAAAAACAGGCTTAAAACGGGGCTAAAAAGACAACATTTTTTCCTTCGTCCTTCCTTTTTAAGATAAGTAATTGAGGCATCCTTGACTTTATTATGAAAGTCAAACAACATGTTAACTAATACTAATCGTGATATCGAAACATCCTGCGATTTTCACTCACTTGCACTCACAGACAAGATTAAAATTGTAGAAATAAAACATCCTAACTGCATGCTAGGCTAACCAATCAGTCTGACAACAACTCTACAGTATATGATTACAGAGAATGTTAAGATTTGCACTTAAAGACCATACCAGCCTTTATTGACATGTTGGTCCCTCCCTCGTCTCTCATTGATGGGATGTTTTCAGTCCTCAAAAACCCACACTCCCATGCATATACAATGTAAGGATTAGCCCATATGGCACAAAGGACCTAAATTAGGCGTGGGGGGGATATAAAAAATAGGCAATAGTGTTATGGAATGCTATTTTGAATCTGTATGGTATCTCTGTGCAAGATAGTGGTTGAAGGTGGTCTCCTCCCTACACTTCCATTATGAAGTTTTGCTCCTTGTTGTCGGATAGAGTTAATCTATTGACTAGTAAGTGCAGTAGGTAGATGTGCATGGAGCACATGAAGCTCAATATCTCACCCGGACAGGACATAAAACTTAGAGACTGATGTTTTAATATTGTTTTGAGAGGCATCATCGTGAATATAGGGTTGTTTTTTGGGGGGAGGGGGGTGGGCAGGGGGGTTCAAATGTCAACGATAGAAAGGTACAATCTAAAACTAGGAGCAAGAGAGGATCCAAATGGCAAACAAAAGGCTGGCATGCATGGTTTTGCGTGAGGTAAAACATCAACAGCTGCAGCCCTGTGGTGTTTGCTGCTACAGTATAAGCCACTCTGCCGTTTGCTCTATAGCCAGGCACACGATAATCTCACACGTAATTTCTCCCAAAACAATGCAACATGTAGTTTGTTAGCACAGAGCTATAACAAATAGGTCTCAATTATTTTATTTTATCTTTTTTTGCAGGGGAGGATACAGAAATTAGAGAAGGAACTCACCGGAGTCCGCTACCTCGGACAGGCTCATTTCAGGGAGGTCCCCTGTTAAACAACACACAGGGGTTTGGGCCTTGGGGGCGAATGCTCAGGAGCGTGTGTCCATATAGCCAGAGGTGCACATAACTAAACCGAAATGAATGTTTACGTGGCAGATCAAACAATATGAAACGATCTGCCCACCAGTACCAACATTTAGTAGCTCTGGTGTCACGTACTACAGATGTTTATCTACTGTATGTCCCTGTATGTAGATTTTGAGGAGCAAGAGTCAGTTTTGGGTTGTAAACAAGCTGCCATGTTAATGGCAGTTGTTCCATTCTGAGTGCTAGTCTTACCAAGTAAGTAGTAAACTAGTATCAACTTGAGCTTTTAGTTCATACAGTATAGTAATGATATGAGAACCATGCATCTTAAAGAATTTGGATGTACATTTAAACATGGAACCTCCGTGGCATAAGGTGAGTAGTTGAATGTATCTGTATGCCTCATGCTGGCTAAATTTAACGCTGTGTGTATAACACTGTAGTGACGTGCAGACGTCTGCCCGCATTGCCCTGCAGTGCGCACCAGCCAACATCTCCAGGTGCTCCTCTGAGAACTATAAAAGTTATGTGCACCCCTGCATATAGTGTGCGTCTGTAATATTGCAAGTCCCCCAACAACACCTTTTAACCAATCGCCCAGCAACATCCATGGTTTTACAGCCAGCAACATTCACTCTCCAGCTAGGTGTCAGAGAAAATAGTCCTTTAGTGGCGATTTCTATAGTGTTTCTATTGGTGGATTTCATTAATTTATAAAATGTGGAAATGTTCCTTGGATCAGGAGCCAATCAGAAACAATTGATTATGACAGTCAGTTTCATTTTTTTATTTTTTGTTTGAATTTTTTCGATCATTTGCGGATGTCTGAGTGTTGATCTCCCAAGAAAAAGGACACGTTAGCTCAGAGCTATAACAAATACTGTATATTTCCAAATAGTATCCCGGGTGTTTAATATGCAAAATTGTTTTGGACCCGGGAACAAAAAAAGGAACCAGGCGGTTATTGTATTTGCAACAGGCTTATATTTCTTTTGCACTCTTTTTATCTCGCACCGGGCCATTATTTGGTTGCAATTCCGATTAGGCTGTAAAGTAAACTACAAATAATTGCCCGGGCGGCCCCAATATTACGCTGACTAAGCTGCAAATAATAGCCCTGGCTTTTATTTGGACGGGGGTATTATTTGGAAGAGGTGTTTAATATAAAGAATAGTGTCAAAACACCAGGCATTTAAGAAAGGAACCGGGCGGCTATTTGAGGCATGGGGTCTACTATTTGGAAATATACGGTAGGTCTTGTTTTTGGGAGAGGATACAGAAATTAGAGAAGGAACTCACCCGAGTCCGCTACCTCGGAGAGGCTGATTTCAGGGAGGTCCTGCACTGTTAAACAACACACATTTCTCCAAGTTGGGTTTGGGCCTTGGGGGAATGCTCAGGAGCGTGTGTCCATTATAGCATGCGTCTGTATATTGCAAGTCCCCAACAACACCTTTTTAACCATTCTCAAATAAATCAAGACCCATGGCTTTACAGCCAGCACCATTCACTCCTCAGCTTGGTGTCAGAGAAAGTAGTCCTTTAGTGGTGGATTCTAGGCATGGTGGATTTCATTATTTTATGAAGATGTGAAATGATCCTTAATTAGACGCACATATCCGGAGCCAATCAGAAAGGATTCATTATGTTATCTGTCAGTTTAAGGTTTTTTATTTTATTTTTTAGGACAGTCCGATCGTTTGCGGATGTCTGTATGTTGATCTCATAGGCCGGGACGACAAGAATCAAAATTTTACACTGCTCAATAAAGATCCTTTGTTTCTCCAGGAAACCATGGGTACAGAATGTTCCTAACCGCTCAAATAGTGTAAATCAATAAAAGTTTGATGAGAACAGCTTGAGGTAAAAAGCTTGTTGAGGACTAACTAATTTTAGCCCGTTGCCATTAATTGCTCTGTCAAGCTCCTATTGACTTCAAGTCCAAAGGAATGGCACTGAAAAAGGGCTGACACCTTTCCTCCAAATGCTCTATGCGCGTAATAGGCAAACAACAACCGCGCCGCCACGTAAAGGCTGACTGATCACTGAACTCCCCCTCATCCCTTCATGCTGGTCTTTACTATATTTCACTGGACGTCATAATAATAATAGCAGCCTAATTGGTATTTGGTACAGTCAATGATAGTGGTCATAAACTACAGGGACAGAGATTAATACAGACAAGACCAAGTTGGTTAGTATAACACAGTGGTTCTCAAATTGCTCATGGGGGGGGGTCTGTAAGGTCTGTAACTATGACAGTATTCACATGGAACCAAATGGACCCTCTAAACTGGTCCATTTGGTTCCATCTGTACATTCTTAAGGTTCCAGGGAGGGAGAGGAGGGTATTTGAAATGCAAAAGTTTGAGAACCACTAACACATAGTTAAGATTACTACAGTTAAAACAGGTACAGAGAGGAGGAGAGAGAGAAACAGGGGATTATGGGAAAACACGATGGTTCATGGAGGTTTTTCTAGAGATAAGAGAATATAAAATCCACAGAAGAGAGCAAATACAGTACTCAAGAGACAGCACAGGGAAAAGTGGACATAACTCCAGAGATGTACAGTACATGTTGGACAAGGGTTTGGGCAAATGGGGGGTTTGGCTCCCAGACTGTTGAAATGACCACACACATATTATTATTTTTTGAGGGGTGGGGAGAGAGGAAACAGAAATTAGAGAAGGAACTCACCAGAGTCAGCAAATTCTGAGGGGACAGTAGAGGAAAATAGAGATGAGAGAGACAGAGAGAAAAAAAGATAAAAAACCACAGGGTAACGTAAGCTGATAGGAAACATTGCATCATCGGCCCGCATTAAAGTTGCTTCACGGTGGGGAGGAAAGGTACATTCTGAACAGGTCAACTTTTGTCAGATGAAATTAAAGGTGACAGCGAAAGAAAAGTTGGAAAAAACAAACAAACAAACATTTAAACATGTTAGGTTAGAATTTACAGGTGAATAATAAAAGATGGTAAGTTAATTCTGGGATTTGAGCTTGTGACACGTGCATGTGCATGCATGCTGAAGCATACACAATGCGTGCACGTGCGCACACACACACACACACACACACACACACACACACACACACACACACACACACACAACACACACACAACACAGACGTAAGCGCGCGCAAATGCACACGTACACATGCACGCACAACACTCACACACACACGCACGCTCACTCACAACAAAGACGTAAGCACACACACACACACACACACACACACACACACACACACACACACACACACACACACACACACACACACACACACACACACACACACACACACACACACACACACACACACACACACACACACACACACACACACACACACACCCCTCTAACATCAGAAACTGTGGAACTGACTCCAGTCTCCAGCACTAGTACACAACCAACTTATTTACAGAAGTGTCTATGAAAAATGCATATGTGCTGCAGCTCTCTGCATCCCCTCTAGAACTCGCAGCACGCAAGAACGAGTAGCACTGACTTGGAAATGCTCTCTCTCTCCTCACCCCCCCCCCTCCCCACTTCTTACTTTCTCACGCCAGAGCTTACAGACAAAACAATGTTGGTACATAGATGTGCATGGATGGAAACAGACGTCATCTCTGAGAGGGTTAGAACCTAAAACCGAAGTAGTTTGTTCTGTTTGTTCTGTCTGTGAATTCAAAACGTTACAGTTTTGCAGCTAATCAAGGCAATCCAGAAAAGAAGCACAATGAAACCCTAGACACAGTTTTTTTGTCGTTCTCTTGTTGGAATCAGATTCACCTACGAAAAACCATTTCAAAGTCAGGATGCAAGCCATTGATCAGCACGAACGACACACAGACGCACACACACACACACACAATTTGGACAAGGGTGACTGTGTGGACAAGATTATAGATATTAATTTGCAGAACAAACAGAGTAAAAATAAAATAAAGCATATAGTGTACTGTATGCTGTAAGCTCAGTTTATATCCCATTGCACGACGGTGTCACTCTCTTAAAGGAAGACATTCAAGCCGACGCTTGGTGCAGCTTCTGTTCTTTTGGACAAACGACATGGTCGTGCAAAGGAGTATAAATTAGGCATTGCTTTGATAGATAACGTAAGGATAATGCAATTCAGTTTGAGCACATATTCTGAGGACATGTGTTTGTCAATGCCCTACGTATATGTACAGTACAAGACTGAGTAGTTCATCTACCCGTGTGCCTTTTGTAGATGGTATGGCCACTAAAAGACATTATCATCAACTAACATTCACATAGATAACCCAACTATGCATGCAGAAATGCCAAGAAAGTCCCCGAAGAGAAGGCAGGGAGGGGGAGCTCTGTGCTATCGATCTGTGAGCAGGATTAATATCAACATTAATGTTTTTGATAAGGATTAACACCAATCATAACAAGCGGCTCAATGTATTTTCTTATGAAAGTAAGTTTGTACCAAAAACAAATCACATGAATGAGGGCACAGTGAGGGCACTATATTTATATCAGCCAAATTATGTATTTTGTTGTCATTCACTCCCCGAAAAACAACATTAAAGTCCATAGACTTGGCTGGCAAAGAAATGCATATAACTATCCCAAAGAAACATTAAAAACCCTAGACTTGGCTATGCCGAATTACTTTTAATTAGACTCTAAACAAACATTAAACGTCCCGTAGACATAGCTGGCCACATGATGTAATAATAAAAAGGTTACTCTGACAGTCATTTCATACAGTGCAATAAGCTGTATTACATGCTATTAATTCCCTCTTCCTTCGTTTTTGGGGGCGGTGGCTGGCACACATACAGTAGTGACCCTGCGTCTTTCCAGGTGTATTATCATATTAATTCCCTGTGCCAGGATCCCACACTGCTATTTAGCATTTCCCTCAGCAGTAGCCTAGTAGACTTTCATCCTGGATTAAAGGGGGGGAAATTATCTCTTCTCAACACTTTGGTCTTCATGTGAGACTGAGCCCCTGCATCTGCTCACAGATGCTCACTTTCTAAATGGTCTTCAGAGGGATCAATGGGACATACTGTACCATGTCATGTATGGATTATCAAGTCACCGATGCACATGTGGCTGACACAGTTGTAACACCTCTGCTGCTAACTGCTAACTTTGGACTGAGACAGTGGATGGGGGCTTTGCCATTCAGTCACATTTATCATTGGTTTGACTATTAGCAACAGAGAAGCGGATATACAATATAGTGATTCATCATAGTGAGCAAACCAGAGGTTCAAACCACTAACAACATGTTTTAGGTGTTCATAAAATGCTCCTTGCTTCCAGTGAAAGAGACAGCAGCCATGAGTACATTATTGCCATGTCAATTGGCACTTAAACAGTAGGCCCATCAGTCCCCAAATTCCCCAAATCCAGGGATATTCTACAGTATATCCTTTATCTTACTATGAGAGAGCAAGAGCAAGCCTGTAAAAATAAAACCTCATTATCCATCCATAAAGTGATCAAGCTGAAAATGAAGAGGATATGACCATTTCCGTATCACCATATTAGATTCTAAAGGAAATGTTTATGCACATCACATCATTATATTTGGTCACTGGTGCACGACAAAGACTTTCTATAAGAGTAACAGCATCAGAGGAAAAAAACGCCAACACGACAGAAATGTTCTGCTGTGCAAAAAAAAAATGCACAAGTAACAATTTCCTTAAACATTCCTGAAAAATGTAGTCTCAAACACAATGCTCACATTTACACTTAGATATTTTTTGGAGCTCACATAAAAAAAAAGATGAAAACCTGCCAAGAAGATACCCCAAAAAGTGTATCGGCAAAGAGCATTCCTCATGAGCACTAATAGTCTTGCATAGCTATTCCACAATCTCTGAATGATGCAGAGTAAGGAAGTTGCCATTTCCGTTCACAAAAATACATTTTAAAATGTCTCAAATTTTATTTTCCCTTTCTTCTAAGCAGCAAGCTGCATGATATCTAGTTATATTAAGATAAAATATGTTGACTGTAAAGACAAAACAGAAGTGGGGTGCGGTTTCCACTCTATGCGAGGCTAGTGCTCTGATGAAGTCTCTTTGCTAAAACATCTACGATTTCTGTGTGTGTGTGCGCGTGTGTGTAGAGAGAGAGAGAGAGAGAGAGAGAGAGAGAGAGAGAGAGAGAGAGAGAGAGAGAGAGAGAGAGAGAGAGAGAGAGATGTGAGCAGAATAAATAAGTGTGCATGTGAGTATTTTTGTTCCTCCTTAACCTTTTTCGTTGTTTGAATATTGCGCGTGACGTTCCACTGAAGAAGCCCACATCACAGTTGAAGCGCTATCTCCTTTGCTAAATCAATTCTTTTTGATTATTTTTGTAATGCTCATCATTTCTTTGATATATCAAGTATCATTGACAATAATAGCCTTTGACCTGTATTATGTGAAAGGAGCTTCACACGTTATTAACATTCAATGAGAACATCTGTGCTATTTCCACTCCTAGCCCATACGATGAGAATATGTTAATTGTATTTGTAGCAGAAAAACAGTGGAAATTTGACCCTATGGCTACAAAGGCAATGGAGTCTGTGTGTTTGACTACTAGGGGTTTGGATAATCTGAATTCCTACAATGACCATAATGCCTTGGTGCACCACCCGTCCATGTGGAGAGAGCGGGGAGATTGCTGCGGTCACAGGAAGGAGGTGAGACCACATTTTCACGACAGATTTTGGTCACGAACATGGCATCACAGCGACCAACAAAAACTCACATAGTATTACGCATCATAGGAAATAGTTTCCTGTGTCCCCATAAAAAAAACGTCATTATTAAAATAAGATCTGGTTGCAAAAACCCTTGAAGCCCTTATTAGGTTTTTGTGACACGGCGGTGGGACGAGTCATTTACCTTCGCTTAGCGGGTCCAGGGTGTGGATCATCAGCTGGAAGATGCTGTTCCTCATCAGGCTGTTGTGCAGAGAGGCGGAGCTCCCTCCACGCTGGAGGCGGGGCCTGGCCTGTGGGGCGAGGAACAAGGCGTCAGACGCTGGTACAAACGTATAATAACATTACCCTGCTGCAGAGAAGTGCTGCTTCACAACATGCAGGAGGAGCATTACTATGGCCTGTATTTAACAGGGCTGCCATTTTGCCATCAAGGAAGGTGAAACTTCCCATAGACGGCCATTCATCCAAACAGTCCTATCTAAATGTATTAAGGGATTTGCAGTTGATTTATTTCCCAAAAAAATCCCTCAAAGAATATTGGCTGTTTCCTCTATTCGAACATGAGCTTAGAATGAGGCAATGGGATATTGTTTAAATTCACCTGTTTCCATCTCTCCAAAATGCAAATACTTTGCTATATATTCTCTCACACTTTCACTTTCAATTTTGGTTTAGCTGTGGTTCAGCCATAAGCTACTGTATGTGCCACACCCCCCACCTTTTGAGACAGCTGAATCACCTGTTAAACCAAAGTTGAAAGTGAAAGTGTAAGTATCAACACACCATTGACATATTTGAGAGAGAATATATAACAAATATTGTATTTTGGAGCAATGGAAATAGGTGAATTTGAACAATATCCCCATTCTAAGGTTATGTTGGGGTAGGGAAAAAAGACAATAAGGATTTTTTTCCCCTCTTTTTCAAAATAACAACCAGACCACTTTTCTGGAAATAAATCAACAGCAAAAAAGGTAAGGATGGCTTGTACTCTAGGTGGAATTATCCTTTCAATAATGTCAAGCTCAGCAACATTGCAGCTGTACGGAAAGCTTGGATTATTCTCTCTCTATCTGCAATGTTTTTTGTCATAATAATCCACTGCAGACATGTTATGAACTACTTCATCAAGTACTGGAGTTATTTGGAAGTGCTTGTTGGCTATCCCTCAACAGCCCATATGTACCAACTGTTATGAATGTTCACATAATGCCGCAGCAGGAGGTTGCTTTGCTGAAAATGAGTGCTTCCAAATTCTGACACTTAGAGAAATAATCATGTGCAAGGAGCCTATAACATGTCTACAGTGGACAGTACTTTGCAGATAGTAAGGACAATTCAAGCTTTTCATACAGCTGCGATTTTGGTGAGTTGGACATCATTTAATACAACCAGATATGACTTTTCTGTTTGGATGAATCTCTTTGGGCTCTCTTTGGGAGGTTGCACCGAGTTAGCACCTTGCTGACAAGATGGCTGTGGTCTGAAAATCCTCAATGATAACCTGTTCAACAATAGTTTTGGAAAGTAGTGTTGGAATCGTTTTGGGTGTGCGTGTGTGCATGTGTGTATTGCACGCATGTGCGTGAGGGAATTAGTGTGTGTAATCCCCCCCACACACACACTATTACTATACATTTAAACAAAGGACAGTGTGGGCCATTCAAAGATTCTTCAAGAATAGATCTCTTTGTTTATGCATCAATGCAGTCTGCCAACAAAGCCAAGTATAGACACTGCTGTATAATACTATAGTATTCCTGCTTAAAGGAGTAATTCCAATTAAACAAAGAGCTATTGTTTTTTTTTTTTTTTTTTATCAATTAGCCTGCACAGCCAATGAAGCTTAGAAAACAAGTCAACTTGTGGGTACATAACTACTTTTAATGTCATATTCTGCAGCATGATAGGAAAGCAAGCTTTGATTATTCTCATTTTATTTTCACTTAATTTAAAAATACACATAAAAGCGATTTGCACAAATCCATTTTATTATTCATCATCATCATCATCATAAAAAATATTATTGTTTATTATTAAGAATAATACTATATTTGAAGTGTTAAAACATTTTTATGGAATTATATATATTAGCTAAAATTATGTATTTATATTTCCAGCCACTACAAATTTACCTCATTTTCCTAGTGCAATTTTCGTTATTTTATTTGTATTGTTATCCATGTTCTAATTTATCTGCAGTAATCTCATTAAAGGGACACTTCACCATTTTTGCATAAAAATATATATCTTAATGGCATTTAGAAGATTTAACACACTTTCCTGGGTGGTCTTTATGTTGGTTTGTGATATTTCAGATTTTAGCAGTGAGCCCAGTGCCTCTGATGTCACCGACACTCACTCCTGGACTATAATTCCCATTTCAACATGTAGTCTAGGAGGAAGTAGTGTGGATGACATCAGAGACACTGGGCTAAAATCTAAAATATGCAAAGCACGAATCACACACATAAACACTCCCAGGAAAGTGTTTAACATTTTTTTTTTTTTTTTTTGCAAAAAAAATGTGAATTGCCCTTTGCACCACGCAACCCAATACTATAGGCAAATCTATACCCAACCACTAAGGGTCGCAGCATGCATTTTCAGCTAAGTACGACTTTGAGTTATTTGGGGGTTTCTCTCAAATTAACCCAAGGGGTTCCTCCACAAGGTCACTCCGGTGGTTTAGGGCTGAACTTGAGAACTGTGGGAAATCAGGCCACCGTTGTGGGCGGCAGCTGCTTGGAGCATGCCCGCCTTCGGCTCCCCCACCGACGACGCGGAGGCAGAGTCTGGAAGGTGTCAGCTACTAATTCACAAGCCCATATGGGTGTGAGCGGGGCGACAAGGGAGAGGACACAGACTGGCGTGGCTTGCCAAATGACACCAGGAAGGTGGTTTAGTGCTAGAGACCACTGAGAACGCTTCTGTGCATGGCTGCAGCAAAAAACAGATAGATCTGGCTTTTTATATATATATATATATATATATTTTTTCCCACGATTTTTGTAACCCATTTTCAACCCCATGCCACTTATCTAATGTGATCCTGGGCTCTACACACCTTCCCCATATATAGGGGACATGGGGAGAGCAACACACTTGGACTAATGCTTCCTTCATGCGTGAGTGTCCAAGTTGCTCCTTTACACCTGAGAGGTGGGAGTTTCCCTGGTTGGACGTAGCGCGTGGAAAGAACATGTTATTCCAACCAGTTCCTGTCACCTCCATCAGGTGCACCGGCTGGCCAGGGGGAGGCAGTTTAGAGACCAGGATTACTGCATGTTTTTGTGAGGGTACCTTCCCTAGGGGACATGGGGAGAACATGCAAACTCCCCACAGAAGAGCCCTTTCGCCAACATCACCTCGGGTATTGACACTGATGACGCGGAGGAGGAGACACACCGCCAGCAACACCCACCCCCCAGCAGGAATCAAACCCAGGACCTTCTAGCTTTGAGGCGACAGCACTACCTCTATGCCATGACTCTGTGCCCCCCATGATCTGGCTTCTGTCTTGAACTTCAGCACTTGGCTTATTGATTTTTTATAACCCATTCGGTTAAAATATCTCTATATATTCACTAACCTTTCGGGGGAAGCTTTTGAATAAAATAAAAAAAAACGTTATAGTATAAATGGAACATTAGTCATTTTACTCTCTCACAGAGGTAAAAATGAACACATTTGACTGTGTTTTCATAAGTACCGCTCATGCAGTGACCACTCGGGAGCGTGGCCACCGTTCGGACAAGCATGCCTGCTCATTGGATCGACTTTGCACTCGACGTTGCAATGTCGTACCCAACCTCGGGGCAACGTGGACCGCCGAGTGCGAAGTCGATTCGATGAGCGGTTTTCGCGAGATACGCTGTACTGCGCGGCTGTTTGTAGCAGGGGCCACTTCTGAAGAACCAACCAGCTCATCTGATGGCAGATCGGATGAGCTTGGTTCTTGAGCTATGCAGACAGACGGACATAATGTACATACCTGTACATAAACAGATTCCTGGAATTCATAGATAGACATGGCATGGATCAACACATTGTTTTGTTATACTGCTATATTCTGTTTTGCATGCTGTATACATGCTGTGTACAATAAGTAACTCTGGACAAGCACTATAGGAATCGTAGGATTAGAGGCATTTATTCAGTTCCACAGATAAATTTCGTGAAACGAGCACATCTACAAGCTCACAACGGAGTTCCGAGCTTGTAGATTGGCTAATGTTTTCCCTCTTTAAGGCCAATATTATTTGACAATTTGGCTGCAATGTTTGACCAGTTTTATAGATTGTTGATCGCTTTTTGATCATATTTTTTCTTTTAGGTATTAAAGCTTTTGGGGGACGTCCCGACCCACAGGTTGAGAACCACTGTTTTGTAGGGGTTCTTCCTCAAGGACAGCAGGACTTATGGCCAGCATTCAAACCTGGCAACCTCAGCTACCAGAAACTGGGTCTCCTTCTTGGAGAGAATGACTCTGCGGCAGAGTAGTGGCTGCTAAACTGTCTGCATGCGGGGAAGGCTGAGGAGGAGGAAGTCTGGTGATAACAGAGGACATATACAACTTTCTCACAGTATGGCGAGGGGGAGAAAAGAGCTATACACACCTACAGTATACACAGAGAACAGGGACAACATAACATAACATAGAGAGAGCACATAGAGAGAAAGAGAACGTCAATCAGACAGGACATACCGACAGTCTGCTGTCATCCTCCGGCGCCCCAGGACTTGCCTTCTCATCCAACACAGAGAGAAAGGAAGTGAAAAAAGGGGGGAGGAAGGGTGGGGGTGGGTGGGGGAGAGAGGAGAGAGAGAGAGAGAAAACAGGACATAGATGTGAAGCATGCCGCACAGAACCAGACAGACAGATGAAAACGACAATAGAGAAGACATTACAACGCAGCAACATGTGATGGGACTGTGACGTGGTTCCAATAGGAGACTTGAAGGACAAATAAGCTCCCCTGCACTGTGCTGTACTGCATAGTGCTGTGCTGCACCGCACTGTGCTGTATACTGCATAGTGCTGTGCTGCGCCGCACTGTGCAGTGCTGTATACTGCATTGTGCTGTGCTGTGCTGTGCTGTGCTGTGCTGTGCTGTGCTGTGCTGTGCTGTGCTGTGCTGTGCTGAGCTGCATTGTGCTGCACTGTTCAGAGCTGCATCGTGAGGTGTTTTGCTGTGTTGCACTGCACTGTGCTGCATTTTTACTGAACTGCACTCTGCTGCACTGCACTGCACTGTGCAGTATACTGCATTGTGCTGTGCTGTGCTACATTGTGCTGTGCATCATTGTGCTGTGTAGCACTGTCCTGTGTGAGACAGCTGTTAGTGTGATATCATGTGTCCTCAAAGTTTCAGTAAAACAATAAATATTACTTAAAGCTATACTAGGTAACGTTTTCATTAATAGTTACAAATCTTAAATGTTGATATCCATTATGCATGCCATATTTGTCACCATTCCCTGAATTCCTGCCCGCAAAGCATGTCCTAAAAATGTTTTCTATAAAAAAGCGATGGGGTGCTGTTTCCCGGAAAAATGACGTCACACACAACCGATTGGTGCTTGATTACCAACCAAGCAACCAATCAGAATGTGACTCAAACACACAAGGGATGCTGGGAAATGTAGGACTCATTCTAAAAAAACGGCAGTGACCACCAGTCAAGTTACCTATAGTGTGGCTTTAAATACGATTACGTTAATTGCAATGGGCTCTGTGCGGAAACTGTGTTCTCTGGTTTCCAGAAGGCGGTATGCATATCTTCTGCCAAGCCAATCAATGAAGCTATAGGGGGAACACTGAACCAGAACAGGAAATGTCTGTGGCACCTTCTAGAAACGTGGGATTAGAGTTATTCACAAAGCCAATAAAGCATATAAACTCAATTACTAAGGCCCGCAAAGTACTTCCATTGTAGAACAATGCTATTACCATACTAAAGTAAATAATCCTTTATTCTGAAATATCCCGTCGCGAAAAGGGCTCAGAACTTTTAATTGCTCCAAAAACTATATTACAAAGCAGCAGCAGCAGCCAAGCCAAGCAACGGCGTTTTCGACCTTGCAGTCGTCTTGGAGTTGGAACAGATCCCATAATTCCCACCCCCATCGGTTCGCCTCTCAGAGGGGTGAGTCATAGACCTATAGTGCTGCTGCCCACTATATCCCACCTTCAGCATCAGGAACACAAACCTCTACCTTTGGTGACCTAACCAGTAAAGTCCATTATATAATATTGTCCCAAGGACAGGCGAGCTATGACCCACGGCTGACTTTGTACACACACACACACACACACACACACACACACACACACACACACACACACACACACACACACACACACACACACACACACACACACACACACACACACACACACACACACACACAAAGCATCGCTGCATGTCAATGAACCGGTCCATCTATGAAACAGGTGAAAAATGCTTTCAGCCTTATTTTTTTGGCCTTATTCTCCCAACAGGGGCGGATCTAGGCATGGGCATGGGGGGGCAATGCCCCCCTAAATACCCAGTCTGCCCCCCCAAACACGATGGCATGCAAAACAACCCAAGATATTTCAAATTAAAGTGCTTATATTTAAAATGATTTGAAACACTACTACTGCCACTAACTACAATTTTGGCACCACTAAACCAACAGCATTTCATCATTGAAAACAGAAAACTCTCTGAGTCAGACCTTTAGCTATATGCATGCTGCGTTTCTGTTGCAACTTCAACAATACAATGTTATTGTTGATGCTTTACTTGACTAATGAAAGTCCTGTAACCGAAAATGGTATGGGTGCGGCTTCATCGCGAAGCGACACGGGCGATACCATTTTCTCTTGCCTCCCCCCTCAAATGGGACATGTTACATCCGCCCCTGTCTCCCAAACACGAACAAATAACACCTAAACCTCACAGGGTCATCATCCATCACATGATGAGCTGATTCAACCAATCTGGATGCCAGTCTATTGTTAACAGACCCCCCCCCATGTGCCTGGCGTCATTCATACAGCCCGCAGGCTACTTGACACGGGGTATTAAAAATGTCAGTAAATCTAAACAAAAGCTTTGTATTCACCGCTTTTTTTTTACGAGACTGCGCTCGATTCGTCTGTTATTATGTGGCCGTGTTGTGCTGAGTGTGATGTGTGGGTGAATTAGCAATCACTTGAGGCCGATGTTCCCAACCGCAAAGGGACTGAGCTTTTGTTCGGATCTTAGCATATTAAGCCTTCCAGCGCTGAGTGGCCTGTAATCAATTTAACAGGACATTCAGGCAGAATGTGTACGACGTGTCAGGGAGGATGCGAGGTTGCTGGCAATGCTTATCTGCAACGCAGTACAGTACATTGCTGAGTACCTATCTATAACATGGATGAAATCACCCATCTAATACTGGTATATACTGTATATTACCTAATATATTGGTGGAGGCGGTTCCCATATAACCCCCATATTTGGGCATGGGAGTGGGACGCATCAACAGACAGACATTTCTGCCTGGTTTACACTGCGTTCGCAGCATATGGAAATATCAATACCACACGTACGCACACACACGCACACACGCACACACGCGCACACACACACACACGCACACACGTCACACACAGTTTCTGCGTTTTACATACAAGCATAATTCTAATTTTCTGCCACTCGTATGCACAGCTTTGTGTGTATGTGAGCATTGAAGGCGCTCAACTGATTGTCTTAACGTACGCACAATGTGATGTATGACGTTTGTGTTGCATGATGACGTGAGCGTGATTTTCTCAAGCACAGGCCCCTGGGAGATTTGTCACAGAAAACCCTTCATCTGGGGATTCCAGATATATCACGGATAGATAATTCCCCCACACTGCATTGTGGCTTTTGTGAAGTTAATCTCCCTCACACTCCTTTTCCTCTTAGGCAATTCCGGCAAAGTCGGCAGAGAACAGGTGACAGTGCCAGACAGGGATTATGCCACCGTTCACTCATTAAGCCAGCATTAAATATTATGACTAATAATCACCCCGGGGAGATGAGTATATGCTGTTTGAATTCCGTGTGTGCTTTAATCCCAGCAGTTCTTATGTAACGACACATCAACGCTGTTCTTGGAAGCCGATCAGCCGCAGCATGAGAGGAGGGCACTGGCCCCTTTCAGGGCCCTCAACGTGTGTAATTCCGTATTATGGGGGAATTATGGAGCCTGTGCAGGGGCGGATGTAACATTTCCCAATTGGGGGGGCAGGAGAACTGAAAATGATATGGGTGCGGCTTCATAGATTCTAATTCTATTCTAAAGCCGCACCCATACCATTTTTCAGTTGCAGGGACTTTTATTGGGAAAGTAAGCATCAGTTGTAGAAGTTGCAACAGACACGCAGCATGCATAAAGCTAAAGGTCTGACTCAGAGAGTTTTCTGTTTTCAATGATGCAACGCTGTCGGTTTAATGGTGAGACGATTGTAGTTAATTAGTAGCAGTAGTTGTGTTTCAAATACTTAAATATAAATATAAGCACTGAAATATCTTGGGTTGTTTTGCATGCCACCATGTTTGGTGGGGCAGTCTGGGCATTTAGGGGGGCATTGCCCCCCCATGCCCATGCCTAGATCCGCCCCTGAGCCTGAGTGAGTGACATCATCATGTGACATCATCACGCTATCATGCCTCAAAATTGCCCACAGCTTACAGTGCGGGAATCTCAGAGAGCCATATTGCAAATATATAAAAACCAGAGCCAGATTATAGATTTGTTCCATGAACTCAAAATTCGCTATATTTAGTTCGCGGAATGAAGCATTCCTGAAAACATCCACTTCTCTTTTGCCCCATGTACCACCCCGAATTATGCTTAAGTAATATGATGACGGTCATCTCCATATGTTGGTAAGGTTTCAGCCCAATTGGAGCTCAGTTGACCCAGAGATGTTTGAAAATTTAAAAAAAAGTAGAACTGCACACGGTAGAGTACCAACTTGCGCATTGCACACAAGCAGGCCATGGCCTACTTTTACACGGTACACGGCCAACGAACGTGGACCGATCGCTGCCAGCGGAAGTAATAACACTTATTAGAAGTGGGTGCACTGATTTAATGAAATATTCATCATGTGAATTAGTCCTAATCTACACATGGACAGAAGCAAAGGGATCTGTGGGGCAAAAATGTCCTCAAATGGTGGTCCGTGGCTCAAATTCTGAATAAATAGTGGTATCAAAAAGGTTCAAAACCACTGACTTATGCTGTTTGCCATTTACTTTAGCTTGAAGTTTGGATGAAAGTCCACATACACAGAGCCAGGCATTAGAGGGGATGTTGCCCCTCAAATAGATAAAATTAGTGGGGCGGAAAAGGTTGTTTTTCTTAAAAGACGGAGATGAGAGCGAAGACGCCATAGAGGAGAGCACAGGGGTAGGCCACCAGCGGCTGCTGCCCGTCCATGGCCAGCACCGACACAAAGATCTTGGAGGCAGAGAAGCTGCACCAGCCGAGAATGGCGGCTGCCAGGACCATCCCGAAGGCGCTGCGCAGGGAGACGAAGACCCCGCAGCTGGAGAGGATGACCATGGGGAGGAGGCAGTAGCCCAGGACACTGGCCACGCACCCGAAAGAGAC
The DNA here is from genome assembly GCA_039105355.1 of Benthosema pterotum. Lineage (NCBI taxonomy): Eukaryota > Metazoa > Chordata > Actinopteri > Myctophiformes > Myctophidae > Benthosema > Benthosema pterotum. The sequence goes on from CM076986.1 coordinate 20,887,884, forward strand.
GCCCGCCGCCGCCCCCTCCCTGGCGTTCATCAGGTTGAGGAGGACGTACATGCCGGCGCAGCCCAGCACGCTGATCATGTACACGTAGCCGAACTGGATCTTCCCAGCCAAAAGCAGCGTGGCCCCGAAGGCCAGGCAGAAGACCACGGGTCCGGCCAGGTCCGTCTCGTTCATGATGCAGCCGTCGGCCGCCTTCATGGGGTGGAGCACCGTCAGCGTCTTCTGCCAGATCTGCTCGAAGTTGATGCCCAGCTCTTCCAGGAGCGGCGGCTCGTCGTCAAAGCTGCTGCTGCACTGCGACGAGGATGGCGTGTAGGTCTGCTGGGGGTGGAATATCTGCCCCGTGTATGGACCGCTGTAAGGGCCCCTGAAATGGTCACCGCCTACGTTGCTGGCGCCATAACTAAAGCCGTCCTGACCTTGGAGGCCCGCGTTGTAGTTGGACTGGTAGAACCCTGCGGCAGAGTCGTGAATGAACCCCGTAGCCGCCTCAGGCTGTGTAACGTCTGGGAATCTACCCCAAAGACCCGCAGCTGACCTGTTTGCCATGTTTGTGGGAAAGGGGCAGTCACCGGTCTGTCTGCGTCACAAATAATTGTGGAGAGTAGTTTAAATTACATTGTGACATCATTTTTATGTCATCAAGCTGATGCATGTTACGTGATATTAGTATCAGGAGATTAATATTATAGAATTAATAGAACAATGCCCAGATATGACATCAGAGCCACATTACGCTACGATAATCTCAGCTCCTCCAAATTTGTGTGATTCAGGTGACACATTCCAGTAATTTAAAAAAAAAGATCAGCACACAGACTCTTTGTAGTGAGTGAGATTACTAAGCCAGGCAGAAATGTCTGTCTGTGCGTGCAAGATGTGCAAGAGTGAAAACCTCACCATGTATGTATGTTTTTAACATACAGTAGATACATACTGCACTGTGCAGGGATGCGAAGACGCTGCATGTGCAAGACATATAACATCTTAAAAAGTGTGCAAAACTACACAGGTATTTTACCTGCTGCCAAATCAACAGCATAACTTCTATTCTTCAACCTCAAAAAGTGCTATTTCTTCCACCCTCGTAAAGGGATCTGTATATTTTTCTTTGGGGCTTGAACTTGAACGGCTGAAATCTCGCACAGCTCTAAGGCATCTATCTGCCAGCAGCACGTGCAAACAGCCGGCAGCCTGTCTGTCAGAGCATGACAGAACCTCCTCCGAGATTTGTCCATCTTTTATTTTCCAGCCGCATCGTGCAAGAGCAAAAACCGTTGAGCAGCACCAGCAATTCTCCCCCCCCCCCCCCCACCCCCCCTCTCTCTGCCACCCTCTCACCCGTTTTGCGACGATAATGATGATCTTCAAGGAAGGAGGGGGGTGGGGGGGATGCACAACAAGTCAAGAAGCCATCCACTTTCTAATTAGTAACCCCTTCATTTTTCTAACAAGCAGAACTAATTACAGGAGCTGCCTCAGCGCTGATTTCCCACAAGGCAGTGCTCCGTATGCCCACCAGGACTAAACCAGAATCACTTCCCCCGTATACCTTCCCTCCCCAACAGCCAATCAGAGTAGGAGACCCTCTGGCTGCTAGGAGGCGAGGAGTAGGGGAACAAAAAAAAACTGCTGTGTCATTTTCACAAGCGAATGCAATCCCCAAAAGCTGTGGGTTTAAACAAGGTGACCTGGGTGTGCGTATGCGCGCGTGTGTGTGTGCGTGTGCATGTACGTTTTCCTCCTTTCCCGCCTTCCTAGTGGTTTTGCTTTCGGCCCAGCGGTTACGCGACCGTCTACACAGCCGAAGACCCTCTGTAGCTCGAGGTGTATCCACCATCATGTGTGTTAATTTGGAAACAGTTGCACGATAGCTTCCGAGATGCAACCAATGAAAAAGAAACCAACCTACCGATGAAAAAGAAAGCGGGAACAGTAAAATTAGGGAAGTTATTAGAAGGAACTGCTCCTGTCGCATGCTGATGATGTCATATGTCCATTGTGTGGTACAGCCACATGGACAGGAAAATATAGGAAAATATATGACATGCACATCCATGGAGACATACGGTATGACATTATCAATCTGCGACAGGAGCAGCCCCTATTGAGTGAAAATATTCACATTTTAATAAAGAAATAAAATAATGAAGGTCTTTTTACGCATTTATATATTTTAGTTACAGAGTGCAAGCATAATGTTTTAAGCCATATCTGTCTTATCAGCCAGGGATCCTTAAAGACATACATACAGTATACTGTTTGGTGAGTGTTTCACTCTTATTTTAATGCCTTACAGCATGTCGTGAGGATCTGTTTACTTCACAGTGAGCACACACAAGCTCAGAGAGCAAACCCCGCTGCCTGTTTGCAGTGTGCGTGCGTGCATGCACGTGTGTGTGCTCACGTGCTGCGCTGCTACTGTGCTCGTCGTGACAGCAAAAGCACTTGAACTTAACCCATTCGGAACTGAAAAATAATCCAAAGATTTGCGCCATGCATTTTCACCATTTTCAAAAATATCAGATCTAGATCTACAAGCTCATAGCTATGAGCTTGTAGATCTGATATTTTTTAAATAAATATGCTAATAATGCTAAGAGCCAGGGGCGGATGTAACATTTCCCAATTTCAGTTACAGGACTTACGTAGGCAAGTATAAGCATCAATATATAACATCAGTTGTTGAAGTTACAACAGACACACAGCATGGATAAAGCTAAAGGTCTGGCTCTTAGTTTCATCATTGAGTTTTCTGTTTTCAATGATGGAATGCTGTTGGTTTAGTGCTGCCACAACTGTAGTTAGTTAGTAGCAGCAGTGGCGTTTCAAATCAAATTAAATATAAGCACTTTAATTTAAAATATCTTGTTTTGCATGCCATCATGTTTGGTGGGGCAGACTGGGCTTTTAGGGGGGCATTGCCTAGATCCGCCCTTGCTAAGAGCACCGAGGCATTCTTCCCGCCAAATGTGCGTTAAGCGAAATCAAGAGTCTTATCTTGGGCAGGCGGAGATGGAAGAAGGAAGAGGACTGTCAGCGCGGCCCGTGGCCAGACGGACCAGTGCAGCACTTAATGTGGGGAAGGAAGGGAAGGGGAACTGCTGCTGCTGCTGCTGCCGGAAACCGCCTGGGTCACCTTGGTGGGGCTGGAGTGGGGATGGGGTCAAGTGGGTGTGTATGTGTGTGTGTCTGGGGGTGGGGGTGGTCCATCCCTCTAGACAGACCAGATGAGTGGTAGCTCTCTTGGATGCAAAGAGGTGGTGGTGGTGGGTGGTGGGGGCGGCGTTGCTTTTCCTAATTAGCTCATTAGAGACCGTCTGATTGCAATCATGCCCATTTTTTTTGAAGGGCAGTACTTAGAGACCCTGTCGAGGCATCCTCCTCCTTCTGTGGACAACGTCTGGTGTTAAACCACCGGACATTTGTGGGACATTTTTTTCGCATTGTGCGACGAGAGAACGAATTAAAAAATGTTATAGCAGCATGACCACCCCCCACCCCGCCTGAGCTTGGGTGTCATCCCATACAACCCCTGAGATAAGGATATCAGTGTCCTTCGGCCATTTTCTTTTCCTTCTTTATTTATTTATTTTTTTTCTACAGTGGCGGTTTACATTAGCTAATTCGACCACAGTTCACAAAAATAGACCTGATCAATAGGGCTTTCAGTTTCTTGCTATATAGCCTCAGTCAGTGCTTCACCTTCAGCATCTCCTCTTCACCATGCACCACCACCACCACCACCACCACACCCTGACCGTACGTACTGCCAGTCTCTCCCTTTTTTCCCCCTGACCAAATATATCCCTGACCGTAACAAAACAAGCCCTCCCTCTGGACGATCAACCTGATAGCTTAACCTGCAGGCGGCAAGAGTTGCATCGAAATACGGACACGAGAATGTCCTGACCTCTTTGTCCTTGGGAGATTAGCGTCTGTGAATCTGATTCCCGGCGTAAAAAAACTGGTGAAGAAATTAATTTCGGCATGATCCATAGTGGACAAGTATATTGCATTGCGGTTGCCTTTGGTAAATGTTGGTAATCTATTCCTAAAAACGTTACCACGATCGACGCCAGTGATAATTAGTCAGCCCCGTTTCTATTCATTTCAAAGATTTGAGTATGAACACGGCACGTGTGTTTGGGATCCTTCGATGATAGAAATGTTCAAAGAGTTCTGTTTGTGATGAGTTGCTGCGGCTGAGCAAATTCATCTGACCATCTGTTTGCCGGAAGAGCTGAAACAACACCGAGGCCTAAAACAAATGTGCAGAATCAATGGGAATGGCTCTCCGTTTGAAAAGACAACAGTTTAAGCTATTCAGAGCTGCCCGGAGCACTCACTTCACACACACCCACACTCATTAAGCATCAAAGAGAGAGAGGCTCTGAACCTTAAATGGACCCACTCTTCCTGGGCAATCATCAACGAAGCCGCTTTTGACAGTCTTAACGTCTCTGGATCTAGTCTCCCAGCTCTTAGATTATCAAGACATCCATATCTCTGACGCAAAATCTGTAATCTATGCCAAAGCTACTAATCTATTTCAGGAAACCGTGCTCTATCTGTGGGGTTGTACTAGTGTAGTGGTGGGTGGGAAAATTGTGCTGTATGTCTAAAGGGGGGAAAAACAACAACAAACTAAAACCCCATACCACTGGATTCAATTGAGTTATTATTTAAGCTCTCAGTTGATCATTTTAAATATTTAAATATTCAATTAAAAAACACAGGCATACTTCCAACGCCATCATTGTCTTCCATTCCTTTAAACGTTACTCATAAGTAGCAGCAATAGCAAATCGTATAGCTCACAATGTGGTGCAAAGCAAAGCAAAGCGTTGTAATCATTTCTTGCATTGCTATCCATGGTGCTGAACAAGAACCATGGAGAGTGAAAACAAAGAAAGGGTTCACTCAACTAGAAGTGGATTGTTTGATTAACAATACTTAGGAGACACTGATGAATTCCTCATTCATCCTTCTGCACTGACTATTTTCTAATTCCTTATTACATGTTTTCTACTTTTGCTATTAATCCAATGTGTATCTCTACCTAGTTAAAGTGCATCTCAAATTCGACTCAACTTGCTGAAATGCATGTACAGTTGTAGGATTGAAGTGGTCAATGTCACATTACATACGTTTGTAATTTCCTATATTTCCTATATGATAAAACATTGTTTTAAAAAATAAATGTCACACAAACACATTTTTCCACTGCATAGGATATGCCTTGGATTAGGAAAAGATTTTGAAGGTCTGGTTCCAAAAATGAACCAGTATTTATTATGTCCATGATCACATTGGAATGAATGAGCCCGGCTGGAAAGTGTCCTAGGGTGAACAAGAGGTTGGGTCTTACCTAAAGGACTATTGTTACTTTGCACCACCGCTTTAGTTAGTACCCCATTGAGAGCAACATGTAAAAATCAGCCATAATCACTTATGATGCAAATAAGCACATCGCTTACACAACAATGCTCCCATTCAGTGTAAATACAATCATAAAAGAGCGATCCAACAGGGAAACAACATCACCAAGAGAGCTCACAAAATAACCGCAGACAACAACAAAAGTAGGTCTAGCCTAAAACTAAAGTACTGTGTCCTAGTTTGTATTGTTTGTTTGTTCAAATCCACTGCATGCATGCGTCTGCGTGCATCTGTGTGTGCGTGCGCATGTGGGTGCACTTGGTTGGTTACTTTATTAAACAAGAATACTTTTATTTCTATTGTCTAGCCAGTGCAGGCACACAACAAACGAACAACGAACAACGAAGAAGAAAAACAAATACTGCCACTACAATGTTATGTCGAATCGACTCCACCCCATCACGCGCACAGACGCACACACACAAACACACATGCACACCCACAAAGAGCCACAGCTGGAATGGATGATACAACTTGGGAGTCGTCATCGTCATGGTGAGATCAAAGTAGCAGGCTTTCTATTTTTAAAACCTTATTGGATTTTGGCTCTGTTTTCGCTAGCACAAGCTGGCACTGAAGTGAATGTGTTTCTCTGTGTGATAAGTCAGTGTGTCTGTGTGCGCACGTGAACGTGCGCACTCGCATGTTTGCAAAGGGGTGTGCGCGAGCGCGCGCACGTGTGACCTTGACAGCAGCTTGCATTCCCCCTTTGCTCTGTAAGCATGGCAGGCTTCATGTGAAGTGACATTTCATTGACGACTCGTATGAATGGAGTCATGATGTGTTCTTCCTGCTTGTCCTTGACAAGAGTTTTTTTTTCTTTCTTCGACTCCTATTTTTTCGCCTTGTCATTCTGTGTGCACACGATGCTTCTAAACCCACCGTACGGATCTGCGAGATTCTTCCGTATTTATTTTTTCATTTCCTGCATCGCTAGCCTTGCCGTCGTGAGATAAAGCACAAAGACACTTCTGCTGCTTCAAAGAAGAACTCTATTTCTGCCTCTGCTACTACTGCTACTAGTACAATCTCTCTATTCACAATCAGAATAATGCACACACACACACACACACACACACACACACACACACACACACACACACACACACACACACACACACACACACACACACACACACACACACACACACACACACACACACACACACACACACACACACACACACACACACACACTACATACACATACTATATTTTCCAAAGCGTTTCCTCAAGTCGGTGACCTTGTGGAGACCTGGGGAAATAATTCTCATCTGGTAGGCCGTTATCACAACCACCACATGGTGGATCAGCACCCGATAAACTTACGCGTTGTGCAGAAGAAGGCCTACATGTGTGTGAGTGGAGCGAGCGAACAGAGAGCAAGTATCCTGACATCTCCAGGAGATAATAACTCTCGACAATATTTTAATTAACCTATCATTTACGCCACCATTACATCAACACCTAAACCAGCCAATCAGAGCACTTAGAGGGGCGAGCGATGACAGGCGATGACAGACAACAGCAAACCGATCCCCTAACTTGCGCCCACTCCACTCTCGCAAGTAAACACCGTTTATGGGAGCGCACGCTGCCCAAGTGCCACTGGGTGCATGCCACATAGAGGCTCTGGAGGTGTTCGAGTCCTGTTCATGACGACCTTTGCTGCAATGTCTCTCTTGCCTTCCCCCTTTGTGTCTCTCTTCACTTGATGCTATCAATAAAGGAAGAAAAGCCAAAAACAAATATGTTGTGCAACCAAAAACCCTTCATCAATTCCACGTCTACTAACTGCATAGGTACTCGTGCATGAAGGACAAGGCCATTTGTTTAATTCCAAATATTTACAACCAAATGATCTTGACAGCTGCCTTTGTATGGCAGATGGCTGTGGTTGGTAGCGACCTCAAACAGATGCGAGTTTATCGTTTCTAGAGTTCTATCCCATTGTTATCCATACATCTGGCCGTCAATGAAAAACAGTAAACATAAAACAGGGCCAAAAAAAAGTACATAATCATCCCACACATGATTAAAACGCGCCCAGTAATGAGTGACTTCATCCCGTGCAGCCTGCGGGATTATATTAATATTTATTATCCTGCAATGTGAAGTGGTTTAGTTAAGAGTCGTCTGCCTAAAGGTGGAAGAATTAGCGGAACACACGCGTCACCCTGCACAACTAAGCCTGTCGGTTATTACATAATCGCAATTACTTGAGATAATCACAATTACTGTTGTGCATAATCATCATAATGGTTTCCATTCATGAGTACTAATTAATCTGTTATTAAAAAAAAAAAAAAAAAAAAAAAAAAGATGACCCAGAAACTCATAATGCAGGCTTGGACATTTTTACGTCCGCAATGTCAAGGCATCAAGGCTTCTGCATTTTTTCCCCTCCCTCTCGCAACATTTTGAAGGCATCAAGTTATTTAAATAAATAAATATCCAGCGGAGGTCTTGCCTCCACGCCACGATGCTATTTATAGCACGGTAATGCATCAGAGGTCGCACTATCCATCTCCGTGGAACCAACAGCTGCATCTGTGTGCGTGACGTCCATGGCCTATCAAACGCAGACAGGGTTGGGAGGTAACGGGATTATGTAATCAGATTACAAAGAAAAGCCCACCTAAGAGTACATTTTAATATGTGTAACCTGGATTACAGTAGCGGGAGTATTGTAATGAGGGTTACATGCTAGATGAATGCAATGACTACATGGGTCCCCTCAACCAATTTTAGGGCTACACTACACCAAAGAATGCAATAATCAGTCAGACTAAAGCATGCATGATGACACATGATCAGGGGCTGCGCTCTGGACTGTATGTCACTGTTGCAGTTCCATAGAAACATAGGTTCAAATCAGTACATTATGAATCAAAACTATTGCACCAACTCTTGGAATCTTTAAGATGGAGCCAAGATTCAAACAGTTCCATAAGCACACAGTAAAAAGTAAAAAAAAAAAAAAAAAAAAAAAAAAAAAACAGACAGAAGGGAAACATTTTGAAAATCGATAATGAAACCCTGTTTGACAATCCTGCTCAATGCAAACCCTGCATGCTCGCTATAGCCTTTCCCTAAAACCATGGTACACAAAGTGCTGGCTAATCTGATCTGCCTGAGCCAGTATTTTCAAAGGCATCCATTCAGTCCATCAGCTAAACAATGAGAGAGGCCACAAGATAACAAGATAAGCTCAGGCCTGCCCGGCTAGGTGCTTCAGCAGGGGGGCTTGAGGGGTGGGGGTCTTTGCCCTCTGATGAAAGACCTTTCTAATGCCACATGGATTGGCAATATCCGCCCTGTTCCATCCATCCATCCATCCATCCATCCATCCATCCACCCTCCCATCCATCCATCCATCCACCCTCCCTTCCATCCATCCATCCATCCATCCACCCCCATCCATCCATCCATCCATCCATCCATCCATCCATCCATCCATCCATCCCATCCATCCATCCATCCATCCATCCTTCAGTTCCAAATACCAAATAACATAATAACATATCTAAGAAAGTTACATGCTAGGGGCTCGATTTTGGTTACATTAGCCCTTATACCAAATTAACGCACTTAGCATTGGGGAAGAGGCATTCCCACACTAAAGTTGATAATTTCGTTACCATGGCATCTCCCTTAAACACCTCCTATACCCGTTACATTATGCATAGGTGTGGTTTGGGCGTTTTTAGCTTTCATCCAATCCGTGTTGGTCTTGCCATTCCCTTTAATTCATCCCATATCTATTTCCCTTATCCCTACTGCTATGCCTGACCCTCCTAAGCACGCAGCCTGGCTGCGGGCTGAGACAGACACATGCATGAGTAGCCTATTCTCAAACATTATAGCTCTCATTTTCAAACAATTATAGCTCGGTCAATTCTCCATCATTTCTTACCATTCAACATGTTATGTTGAAAAAACATGTTCCATGTTTTTTTTGCTGTATGTGGCGTACATTTATCCCAAGTCTGCGAAATGTTATAAAGTAAATTGCAAAAAAGTCGGGAATTCGCAGCAAAAACAGACTTCTTTTTGATCATTCATTTCTCGGTCAATTCTGGACCATTTTTTACATTTCAAAATGCACCGTGACAGGCAAACGCCACTCTCTCAGATGCTGTATAGAATATGTGGGTAGGTCTTCTCTACGATGCGGGATCGAGCAAAATGTAACTGTTGGGATTTCAGTGGAAACGACAGTGGTCCGAATTGACCGAGAAATGAATGTAAAAAGGTCAGTTTTGACAGAAAAATGAATGATCAAAAAGACGTCGGCAATTCATGCTGAAACGATGAAAAAGTCCCATCACCCATTGCATCCTGGGACGCAAGTTGAGTTGTTGAGCAAAAGCAGCACAGCCCTAAGACTGCCTACAGTACATGCAATCGCTCTCGTTGTGCGATATCGACAAATCAATACTTTTCCAAATAGCATGTCGAAGTAAAAAAAACAGTACCTATTACGACAACACTACAAAACATGACTCATCAAATGTCCCTGGGACTCATCTAAAAGACCCTGCCTGCATCCCGGGACTCATTGTAAAACCACTCTAATAATAACCATTTGAATTTCTTCATAACCTTTCCCTCCACCTGCCACCTTCGGGGCAGAAAATACAGTATATACGGAAAAAAATACCTTGCCTCCAAGTTCAAATCCCCACATATTTGGCAATGGGCATGAGTAACAGTATCCCCATATGCTGCCATGCAACCACACCAGACTCAGAAGATTAAATCAAATGTACCGTAATACGTCCAGTCCAATCGCATGGCTCCCAGAGTCATGACATTCTGACAATGGCCTTAGTTACACACTATCACTACTACTGTCTCTCCGTGCACATAAATAGCACCATCTGATAACATCCGGATCCGCTATAAATAGCGCACACACACACACACACACACACACACACACACACACACACACACACACACACACACACACACACACACACACACACACACAACACACACACAGAATCAGAGGTCACTTAAGACGTTCACTTAATCAGGCAAACTGTAATCAGTGAGGCAAAAAATAGCATGCATCCTGCTGCATCTTCGGGACCAAAATGCACCAAAGGGTCAATACGGTTTTAGCATTAACTCCTTGCTATGATTTGAACCCATGGTCATGGCATGGTGACCCTTTGGTCTGATTGAGGCTTTGGACTCAATAACCTGAGAAAGGAAACAATCATGTCACCCACGGCTCTGCGTGGGATGCAATACTGTACTGTGGGCTAAATGGTAAATTTATATGCTGCCTTAATCAAAGATGCTTTACATAATGCATTACATTAACATTATTTCATACACACATCCATACACCAATGGTGGGGAAACCATGCAAGGCGCGATTCTGGACCAACTAGCTCTGAGCATACAGTCGGTGAAACTGAGCAGCTTGGTATAGCTGAAGTAAATTATGCTTAAACGGTTAAAACTACGTTTAGGAATAAGGTTAGTTTTAACTAACCTTATTCCTAACGTAACACCTTAGTAAAACTATGCCTAAACGTAGTTCTAACCTTATGCTCAGTAATACAAAATAAAGACTACAAGCACCGCAGCACTGAAGTGGTCGAAATGGATTAGGGGCTGATCGACTGTACCTGATATACCGACGACCAACCACAAAATTTGTGAGCTGAAAAATGTGGACGGTGCAAAAACAGAGTTTACATAGAGAGACATACTGTACATACTGGCAGAGATGATAAATCCTAGATTGTACATATACATTTTGACGTCATCCAGGAAACAACCTGCTTGGGCTGACCTTTGGTCCACTCACAGCATTTTGTCATATGTATGGTTGTGTTAATTGGATTGAGGGCTTATCAAGGATCACTTTTAATGAGGCTAGGCCACAGTCAAGTACCTGGTCAATGAGCTGACGAAGGAGGAACACCTTTTAATGGGCACTAGTAGCAGGCCAACTGGACCACCGATGGCATTATATTCGGTTTATGCTGTACTTAATAAGTGCAAATGTATATTGATACAAATGCAGTATTCTCATTTCTGTGCTGCATTTTATGCTCACCCTGATAATAATTATTATTAGTATTAGGGCTGCCTAGGGGTTTTCTGTGGGGTTTGGAAGGCTTTTGAGCTGCAATGAAAACAGGCAAAAACAGTGGAAACAGACATCTGCAGTTTTGGTCATGATTTGGGGGGTGTTTGAGGGCTGATGAAATTGCATGTGTCGAGGCAAAATGTAGAGGTGATATTTGTATAGGTGATTGATCTCAAAAAGACCCTAAGCTAAGCATTGAGACAGCTGTGTTGATCTTTATGTAACTATTATTCTGGGACGTGAATACTTGAACTTGTTACTCCTGCTTAGAATCTGTACTGTTTAAGTACAATGGTTCTATTGCAATGTTCTATTGGAATGTTGAGGACATTGAAGATACTGTGGCAGTTTGTTGACTTATTGCCACTTTTCTGCTATTACTGTGCATTTTTAACTCTTGTGTAATCCTTTTTTTCCCTATCTTTTCTTACTTGTCACCACCTCTTTCCCATGGGAAAGAGGTGGGTCTTTGTGACATTTGACTGCAGGACATTTCCCCACACTGATGTGTAAGTAATTTTGTACACCTTATGGTACCATACTACAGTATAATACACTATAACACACATACACTCATATTGAAGCTCTGGTGTGTCATCTCATTATTTATCTCCTTGTCTCCTTTATGAGTACTTCTGACAGATTCTATAACATTGTGGAGGGTTCCTGCCTGGACTGGATGGAGTTTGACTGACTGACTGACTGACTGAGGCAGGGCTGGAGACACACAGGTCTGAGTGCAAAGTATCAATAACATTGTGTGTCACGCCCCGGGGGCTGAAAGACAAATCCAGCAGCACCTCTTATCTGTCAAACGATCGAAAAGCAAGCCCTGGTTTTAGCATTTTGTGCTCGCTGGACCGAGAGCAAAAGGCATTACTTTCAGGAAACGAGAGGCAACGCAGCAATCAGTTATTGGGTTTGATAAACAAATTTCATATTTGCGGTTGGCTAATACTTTCCTTTGCGGACAAAAATAGAACACAGGACCATCAATTATGTAATGACACGAAGCATAGCGGTCACCGAACAGCAGGACACTATTGATGAATGGGTTCTGGAAGCACAATGTCACAGTATCAGCCATGTTACTTACAGACTCCATTACACTTCCCAGTCCCTATATATACCCTCTGAATAAAGCTCTCATTAGCTCACAATGGGTACCAAACCAACACACTTTGCCAACTGCCCCCACAATCTCAGCATGCAACCAGCAGTGGTCGAAGGAACTGAGAAGTGCTGCTCACGTTTTGCTATAGGAAAAGTATCTATAGCTCTATATATCGCAATGTACAAATACTGTAAAAGTCTGTATTTCAAAATGTACTTGAGTAAAAGTGCAAACAGCAAACGTATTAGCATCAAAGTACTGTATATTAAACAAAGAACTCATTATGCAGAATGTCCCATTTCGCAAAGTTTTAAAAAATCTGCTGCGATTTTCAAGTGGCCGATTGTACAGTACTGTAGATAGGTGAAGTGAGTAATGTATGGTACTAGTAAATAAAGTTTTCAAATAAATGTTGTAGAGTAAAAAAGGTACAAAAACTAGAAAAAGTATTGGAAATACTCAAGTAAAACTAGTCTACAGTACTTAACCCAAGTACTGCTGTGCTTAGGACCCAGGAGCCACCCACAGACTGCCTAGCCGCAGCAACCACGCTACATAAGCATCATACGCCACCTTGGAGGCTAAGATGTTAATGTCAATACTAGTGAGGACCTTAAACCGGGTTCATCCTTGCTCCAGAAAAAAACGCCAATGTTTCAATCGGCATCCCTGGATAATCGGCAAAGACCCTGGACCGGCCATTGGGGCGTTTTAACCAAACCATGCAGAGTTCTCTAGATGTAGTGTATCAGTCAGTTTGTATAATGGGAGGTGAACAGCAGTGTGTATTGTTGAAAAAAAAAACAGCAATCTGGTTTGATACCAATAATCATTTTATCTGACGGAACAGTGTACGCCATTAGCAGACGGTTATTGCATTATAAATGGCATAACGTTCCGTCAGGCGAGTGCTTTGTGGTAATTAAATGTACTTAGTTACTTTCACACCACCGGTTGCTGTGAGGCTGTACACCTCTGAAGCTTCTTGCCCTTTTTGTCCTGCTGGTGGCCTGCCGGCAGGCGCTGGGCCACCAGCAGGCCACTGTCTTTGAAGCGTCGACCCGACGCCGCCCCATGCTTCCTGTCCTGCTGACTATGTATAGTTTCTGCCTATGCCAGCAATGTAATGCAAGCCAGCAGCGCCAAATGTCACCATGTCGTGTGTGTGTGTGTGTGTGTGTGTGTGTGTGTGTGTGTGTGTGTGTGTGTGTGTGTGTGTGTGTGTGTGTGTGTGTGTGTGTGTGTGTGTGTGTGTGTCATTCCAGGTAATCAAGCAATCAAGCACAAGGGCATCCGTGTCTAATGGTAGCAATTATTGTCATCCTTACGCCACATTAACACATGCTTGTGCACAGCTGTTTATGAAAGTTAATAGTCGGTATGACTTCATACAATACTTTATCCCCTCACTTAGTTTTCTGTTTGTTCCTCCTATCCATATCATACTTTAAAACCCAAGAGATCAAACTGCACAATAAAAGCTTTTAAATTAGCATTATGTTCCCACTAACCCAAAAGGCTTTTCAGTAGTACAGCATAGTGTTCAGTCATGAACGTAACATTTAAAATACGATTTTTCAAACTTATTATTATGCATAGCATTTTAATTGCAGAGGCTCAAGAGACCAAACTGCGCAATAAAAAGCTATTAAATTAGCATGATGTTCCGTCTAAAACAATGGCCCGTGGGTGCAACAAAGTCTCCCTCATACGCGTAGCATTTAAAATGCTGGGTTTGTGGAGACAGAGACGGTGGTGGGACTCCAAGCAGGGTGGTGTAATCGCCCATGATGCCTCATGAGCCAAAAGCAAGGGAAAGGCTAAATCTGCGGAGAGCGACTGAGGCAGATGAAACGTAGCAGAATCTAGATCCACTCATCTGCATCCTGTATCTTTCTTTTTATCAAAAGTTGTTTTTTTGCAACCAGTGGCCTCATGCATGCAGCCATGCACACCCACCACACACACACCACACACACACACACACCCACCCACCCACACCCACACACACACACACACACACACACACACACACACACACACACACACACACACACACACACACACACACACACACACACACACACACACACACACACACACACACTCGCTCAACAATCTTCCCTCCCCATACACATTCCCTGCTCTTGTCCAAAGTTCCCAGAATGCATTGCATCTCAAGGTCAAGGTTGTCCTTATTAGCACTGCGTTCCTCCTGTGCATCTTTACAAATTCACTCACACAGTTTCACAGCAACTATCTATACCACCCCCCCCCCCCTTTTTCTTTGTGCTGCAACCATTCTTGTTTTATAAAATCAGGATGCAGGCTTCCTTGAAATCATGTGACCCAACGATTAAATGCATTTGTGTACTTATGTACTGTACAAATCCTAATTCAGTGAAAGGATTTACAGTGTGGTTCAACTTTCTGGGGTCATATTCTAAAAAAAAAAAAAAGATAATTTCCCTCTCATGTCACAAAGAAACCTATATCCATCCGGATAATCTCTACACCGGTATCAAATTGCGTCACAGTTTTCCTTTGCCCTCAAGTGTCATTGAGGGCACATACGTAGGCAATATTGGCATGATTTCACCACTGAATGAATTCTATTGTGCTTAGAGTATGTCACAATTCAAGTCAGCAATAATAAACAATAAGGATTTTCTACAGTACACTAATCCACATTGCCCAAAACTTGTGCTCTCTGCCACGTGAAAGGTGGAGGACTGTTTTGATGTGAAAAAATGCAACTATCCTCAACAGAATATATGAAGTCAGATCTGAATTTCTTTTGACTGAAAAACAAATAATAATAAAAAAAAAGATTTCCAGGAATTTGTTTGACAAAGCGAGAGACCATTTGTCTTAAAGCTTAACCCAGGATGACACTGGCATTTGACGACAGTTTTTAAATTGCCCATTGTACTGCATTGTAGTGTGATATATTATATATGAATATATATATATATATATATATATATATTCATATAATGTTAATATATAATAAACATAATATATAAACTATGTGCTGTTTTTGTGTGTGTGTGTGTGTGTGTGTGTGTGTGTGTGTGTGTGTGTGTGTGTGGTGTGTGTGTGTGTGTGTGTGTGTGTGTGTGTGTGTGTGTGCGTGTGTGTGTGTGTGGTGTGTGTGTGTGTGTGTGTACGTGTAAACTGCAAAGAGACATGAGCCGCTCTTTATATATGAACGTAGAAGCTCCAATGCTCACCTTTGGCTGCACCTCCACCTCCACCACTTGGTTAGTGCTCACGCAGCCCTTGACGAGGGCCTCCACGCTGCTGTTGAACTTCATGAAAACCACGTAGGACGCGTACGCCGAGAGCAGCGCGACACTTTCCCACACGGCGATCTCGTTATCCAGAAAGAATATTATGAGCATGATCAGGTCTATGATGTAGAAGGACACGTCGCGGAACAGCGGCCACCACGTGAGGTTGAGGATCTCCTTGGAGAAGATGGCGCACATCCCAATGACGAACAGGATGTTGAAGACGGCCGAGCCCACGATGGTACCGATGCCCACGTTGCTGTGCGAGATGAACACGCCGATGACGGACGTGAAGAGCTCGGGTGCCGAGCCGCCTGCCGCCATGAAGGTGGCGCCCGCCACGTCGTCCGAGATGGCCAGCTTCTCGGTGATGACGGTCAGCGCCGGGACAAAGAACTCGTCGCAAACTATGGCTAAGGCAATGAACATGTAGAGCATGCCAAACATGTGCAGGACCACTGCGCCTTGGCGCCTCTCGGCGAGGCTGAAAAGGTCCGTCGGGTAGTCTCCCTGCTGGGTCCCGTTGCCGCCGGCGTCTGCTGACGATCTCATGGCTATTGGCATGTCGGCCGAGACATTGTCGTCGCTCAGGCGCTGGGTGAAGAGCAGAGTCCTGTGGGGAGCTGACTGGTGAAGGCTGATGGCTTCCTGAGGAAGCAGTGGCTTATCCGAACTCCAGGTGAAGGCACTGTAGGAGAATGAGACGGCGCCTATGGCCACCAGGCTCAGGACGAACCCCAGGATCCGCACAGGCCTCAGCTTCTTCCGGAGGTGCTGGTGGGCCTGCCGCTTGCATGTGGCACCCAATGTGGGTCTCCGTGCTGCAGCATCCACGCTGAGCTGTTCCAAACCCATGGCTGTGGAACGTTGTTTGTGTCCTAACTCTCAAAGGCTGGATGGGAACGAGGGAGAGTGGCGCAGACAGGCCTTATCGGAGATAATACATTGGTGCTATCTTTGGCTTCAAATGTGGCGAGAGAACTCCAGGTGCTTTCCAGGGTCTGGCTTGCCAAATGCTGTCTTCATAGTAGCCTCTGTAAAAGATGCACATAAGAACGTTTACTAAAACATGAATGCAACCGCATGGTGAACATGCGAACATACTAAATGGTTTCACTCTGGTTATATGATTTTGTCTGTATAGCCTAACAAAAATACAGGTTGTTTTAGTGAATATATTTTGTTCAGTCTTTATACTAATACAATATAACTCTTGTACATAAAAGTGCGGTGGTTGTGTCTGGTCTCTCTTCTTTTGAGACATTTAGAATAGATCCTGTGTCTATTTCTTTTAGACCTGAAGGTTAAAATGTTATTTCTTCTCAGAGCAAGCAGTCAGGCTCTGTTAGATCACTGGTAAAAAAAAAAAAAAAAAAAAAAAAACAGCACTTGCGCAGTTGTTACATAGGCTAGGCAGCTTTCCACTATGATTTTGTTTAAATATGGTAGCTATTGTGATGTTCTGTGATAGCATTAAGTATAGGTGGGCTTTGGCTTTAAAGTGATTTAAATGCATTTGTTCAATTGTAGGCTAATATACACACTGTAGTAGTATAAACCAAAGTTCCCAACTGTGGGCTGTAATAAATTATAGCTGATGCATGCATTCACTTTTCAAGGTTGAAGGAAAGCAGTGGCACGCTGGAATTGTGTAGCTGTA
Source organism: Benthosema pterotum (assembly GCA_039105355.1). Lineage (NCBI taxonomy): Eukaryota > Metazoa > Chordata > Actinopteri > Myctophiformes > Myctophidae > Benthosema > Benthosema pterotum. The sequence continues at coordinate 20,905,505 of CM076986.1, forward strand.
CGGTGCAACACATTTCTAGCTAAAGACTAATTCTGTGCCTGCAGTTCAGTCTATTGACCTGAAGAAGTAAAAAATAACCTGCTTTACATTTCTTTGCTTTGCAAAGCCTGTCCAACTGCTTCATTCCTTCAAACTTGGAATGGTCGTCAGTGTGCGTCTGCATTTGCCCTGTCACTCTTCAAGGTTGTCACAAATAAAAGATCTTAAACAATACAGTTAATAATCAAAACTTAGTACAAATAACTACTGTATATGCCTATAATTGCTCACAGATTCAGTCCATGGAGAATAGGACCTAGAATGTGATTTAAGAAGCACATCCCCTTCACTTTCCACCATAAGTATAGCCCATGTAACATAGGCTTTTTAAGGAGCATAGAGCATTAGTTTGCTTATCTGTCAGCCAGTGTGAATCGATGTTGACATTAAAGGTCCCACTTATTAACTATTTTCAAAACTCAAAATTTAAAAAATTAAAGTGAATTTTAGAAAATGTCACCTTTATGTTTAGCTGGCCTGCTTAACTGCATATAGTGGGACATTAGGGGAAACTGCCTGCTCTGAATAGCCTATCTTCAATTAAAAAGAATAATGAGTCACACACACACACACACACACACACACACCACACACACACACACACACACACACTCACACTCACACTCACACTCACACTCACACACACACTCACACTCACACACACACACACACACACACACACACACACACACACACACAACACGTTCACTCGCAGCCGAGCGCGCACGCACACGCACACACTCACGGTAGGCCTTGGCTTATAGGCTACTATTTTTGTCAGAATGTGTTGAGACTTGAGAGTTTTTATGCCGTCGTTGGCACAGTACATTATGCAGCCTCCCTTGTATCTCTGTTTACCCTCCATGTGAATCCACTCATCATCATAATAAACAAATAGCTCACCACAATAAGCCCCTATATATATAATGTATGGCGGTAGGACAGACAGACAGGCGCTTCGTGGACTGTCTGACGCATAGTGCGTGGAAAGAGAGGACAGTCAGGCAGCAAGACGTGCAGAGAGTTAACGCCGAGGCATGGGCTGAAATCCCATAGGGAGGGGGGGGGGGCACTTTTGGACCAAAATAGCAGATGTAGATTAGAAGCTCTCAAAATTGTCAATGCATTGAGAGCTTGTAGATCTGCTATTTTTGGGGCACAAACCCAGCAGTACCCTCCTTGCAGATTTGCCCAGCAAAACACTGTGTTCAAGTTGACTAGACTTAGATTGTATCCCGAAAGGAGTGGCAATCACACTTCTTCCAACAACAGCAGCGATCTGCATTCGTAGTACTGAATCTGCACCCATACCATTTTCAGTTAAAAGACTTTTATTAGGCAAGTAAATATCATAACATCAGTTGTTGTTGAAGTTGCAACAGACACGCAGCATGCATCAAGCTAAAGGTCTGACTCAGAGAGTTTTCTGTATGCCTATTCATGACATCAAACATCTTTGAAATTTGGGTTGTGTTGCATGCCATCATGTTTGGGGGCAGTCTGGGCATTTAGGACGGCATTGCCCCCCCCCCCCATGACCTAGCCTAGATCCACCCCTGCCTAGATCCACCCCTGGCAGCGATCTGCATTCGTAGTACTGAAATTGTCTTGCAGTTGTTTTACAGATGGTAAAACGGGTAAGGGCTGAAGCCCCGTTGTGTGTGCACGTCCCTGTGTCAGAAACGTTCTTACCTTATTAGAGGCGAGAAAACAGCTGTGGTGGAGGCGCAAGCAGGTGTAGGAAATGTAGGAATCCTCTCTCTTTCTCTCTCTGTCTGTCTCGATCTCCAGTCCGTGTCCTCTCTGACTCTGTGTCGTCCTCTCCTCTCCTCTCTCCTCTCCGACAAACAGAGGTGGAGCTTTTTTTGTTGTGCAAAAACTGGCTCGCAAGCTGCGATCAGCTCACCTCTCTCTCTCTCTCTCCTCTCTTCTCTCTCTCTCTCTCTCTCTCGCTCTCTCTCTCTCCTCTCTCTCTATCTCTCTCTTCTTCTCACTCTCTCTCTCTCTTCTCAAACGCGTCATTCCCTTCCTCCCGTCTCGGTTGGTGAGAGAAATTCTTCTGGTCCTCTCCAAAAATAATATATATAAATAAAATGCCCTCTGGCTATATGATTATGATGCTCCCGAAAGGCATGCAGCAGGGCTGGTGGCGGTAGTAGGCATCATCATCATGTCTCAGCTGACCACGTGAGCAGGGGTATGGTTTCTCTCATAATAATACAGCCAGGTACTGGACTGGATAGCGGACTATACTGTAGTGTTGGTGGAGAGACAGGCGTTTATCCGCGTCCTCCTCCTCCTAGCTCCCGGTAGGTTGTTGCATGTGGTGCCTGCACCAGTGATGTTGCACTTAAAAGAGGGAGGAGCTCGGGGCGGCAGCAGCAGCCGAGTTGCTCTTGTGTGTGGTGTGTGTGTGTGTGTGTTGTGGTGTGTGTGTGTGTGTGTGTGTGTGTGTGTGTGTGTGTGTGTGTGTGTGTTGTGTGTGTGTGTGTGTGTGTGTGTGTGTGTGGTGCGTGCGTGCGTGCGTGCGTGCGCGCGCGCGCTATTCTGTGTGACTGTGATGACTGAGCAGGTGCATGCATGGTAATAGTGTGTGGAGGTGGAGGAACAGTTCTTTTGTATATTTCCCCAGTAGGCATATAGCCTGAGCCTACTACTAGGCCTGCATGTCCTTCAAGGTCATTTGCTTTGAAGATCAACACCTTTACCATAACTTAACATTGGAACACATCTGACTGCCCTAATGTGGTGCTGAATATAGGCATATCTTTGCTATAATTATAGCATAATACCAATATTCCGTGGTTTTTCGTTCTCAGTTTAAGTTTAAATTCAGCATCTCTATGTGAAATTAAATGGAGAGGGACAAGCGCTATATAGCTCCAAGGTCACACATGCATTGCGGGCAATTCTAGTGTGGATGTATGTTAGGCTACAGTATATGTCGATTTACTGACTGTTATATTTCGCCAACGGCCCATTTCACATCAGAGAAACCCCCACGGCTAAAGCCACAGCATGCTGGCTGGATAGACAGACACAGGCATGAAATCCGGTGTTTAATCTCAACAAAGCGTAAAGTACACTATGTGTGAGTCAAATGTGATGCAGGCTATGTTAAATCACGATTCGCTGACCTCATTGATTACCCCCCCCCCCCCCCCCCCCCCGTACTTCAACAGGAAGCAGAGAGGCAGACATAAGTTGTCTGTCTTTCCATTATCAATACTCAAAATATTGCTGACAAAGACCGACAACGCATTACAGCCTGAGCCTACACCCATTTTGAAGTCCCTGCATTGGCAGTGGCACTGCATTGGCAGTAGCATAAACAGTGCATTTTATTCAAGGACTTTTACTTGCAACAGAGTATTGTGATGTTGCAGCATTGCTACTTTTACTGCAGTAACAAATTGCCACATCACATGCATGATGCATTGGTTGCATGTTAGTTTTCAGAATTAAAACCATATGATTTTTGTCTAGCCTTTAAAACAAATCGACCAGTTAGTCCTCAGTAGGGATGCAGCAATTAATCGATGAAGCACAATCGAATCCATAATTCAACTAGTTGTCAACTATTTAGTAATCAGTTAATCGGGGCATCACTATAAATCAATGTAGATTTTTGCAAATTTATCATGGGTGTTTTCCCACTAACCATAGTAATAAATGTGACTAAAATAAAAGTCACTGAACCATCAGCCAGCTCTTCCCTTAGGCCTACTATCTGCTGATAGTTGCACAGTAGCAATGTAAAGCAAAATACGACACATAATAATGTTCATAGAATCAGAACAAAACATGGCTTATTAAATGACCTGTTTGAGTTCAGAAGACTATACTGTTCATTAATAAAATGTATGCAGTTAAAAATGTAAATTTTGTTTGTCTTTGTGGATCTCATGTAGCACCAGCCATGAGCGAGCCACAACAACCCCGTCAATTGGGCTCAGCCCTATTGGCACGACGGTCCGCCGGTTTGTGCGTTGGACTGGTGAGTGGGGGTCCCGGGGTCGATCCCCGCCTCCGCGTAATACTACAATCTGGCATAGTCGGCAGGATTTGGACGGTGGGTGTTATCCCCAATATACCCCGTTGGTCTACATCCTTGCGGGTCCACATGAAGGACATTGTGGCGGTGGTCCGCGTGTGAAGCGTGAGGATGCATTCCAAAAGTTCAAGGGAGTGAATGTAGCACCCAGCCATGAGCCAGCCACAACAGCCCTGCCAATTAGGTCAGCCTTATTGGCGTGACTGGTTGTGCGTTGGACTGGAGAGTGGGAGTCCTGGGTTCGATCCCCGCTTCTGCGTCTAACTACACTCACAAGGGGTGAAAATAGTCGATCTGCATGAGGAAACACAGCACTCTTGTGGGGAGGAGGGACAAGACAAACATCTTATGAGTAGAGCAACCAAATGGTCAGCTACATCCCTGTGTTTATTTATGGAACAATTTGAGACGCAATGTCTCAACTACAAAAAGTGCTTGTCAGGGACTTGTGGAGGTCCCCATTTTAAATCTGACTATTTAATGTTAAAATCTTCATTTGACAGCCAAGTTATGCACCCAGCGTACACACACACACGCAGCGCCGCGCACGCAACGCACACCACACCACACACACCACACACACACACACACACACACACACACACACACAACACACACACACACACTTAATGTATTTATTTAGCACAGAACCTCCTCCAGAAATATCATGGGACCTGATTGATCCTTGGATGTGGTTTGGGCCTTTCTGTATTAACAGTGGTCAAAAAAAAAATAAATAACCCAATGATCTCTATTTACTCTTAAAGTGAGATGAATAGCTGTAATGCAAAAGTCTCATAATGGCCCTCTTGGGCCTAATTAGTTCAATGTACTGAATTAAATCAATACAATACAATGCAATACAATACACCTTATAATAAAAGTATATTAGCATCATCATGAGGTGTATTTACAGAGGAAGGGGTGAGGGCAGGGAGCTGATGATTCTACTCTCAAGGATCAATCATGATTTAAGTGATGTATGTAGACATGAGGCCAAATGTCTTCTAGATTTAAAACCTAAATCAGTTTTATTGAAAAAAAAAAAAAAAAAAAAAAAACGCTATATGTCTACATAAGTGAGTGTTCCACCGTTAACTTGTCATGTCAACTAAGGGACCCCCAAAATTATCTGGTTGGCAACTCAGATTTCATAATGTTTTTGTTCCAGGGGTGACGAAGATTAGTGAAGATCTGAAGTAAATTTGAGGTTTCTGGTTATTTTTATTTATTATTATTATTATTTATTCAAAGTCAAAATGGTTGAAGCTAAAGTGAGACAGATGCGTTTTCAGTCTTAATGTGTTATCGCCGACTGTTAATTGAGGAAGTTGAAGAGATTGCAGCTCTAAAGCTAGAAGCCTCACCTATAGTTCACCTTACAACACGGTAGCTTCATTTACAGTACCTGCAGATCAAAAATCCTCATTTGAATATTGATGAGGACAGCACAAAAAGGGTGCGGAAATGCAGCTTTGCTAAAATGTTCTTCTGACATTTCAGTATTTTGTATTCTTTTAGATGTAACGCTTAAATTTCAATGAGATCACATCTATGTCAGCTGTTTTTTCTACAATGGTCCTCCCCAGCCTAGCCTTGCCTGGCCAGCCATGGTGCCACCCCTCACCCCCACGCAGCCCAATGCTATCCTCCCACATGGACACTCATGATCGGGGCTGCATTTTCAAACATAAAAGTGATGACTAGTCAGCCGTCATGTGGGGAGTGTAGCAGGGAGGGTGAGTGGGGCTGTCGGCAGTAGAGAGAGGGGGGGGTGTTAGAGGCAGTTGTTTTGATTTGTCTGAAATCTGCATTCTGACAAAACAACAGAATGATCCCTGACCCCCACCCACCACCCACCACTAGCACCAACCTCCCCACCTGTCCCCCCCATTCGCTTTGGCCAGCCACACTAAATCCAAGCCTTTGTTTCCCACATGCTTGTGTGGATTTGTCAGCAATTGGGCAACGGGGGTGGGGCGGGGAGCGCTAACAGATGGGGCTAGGTTGGTGATGGCCAAAGGTAGTTGTTTTTGATGCATCAAAGTTTTTCTTTCCTTTTCTTTTCTTTTTTCGTATTCTTTTTTTTTGCCAAAGCACCAAATCAGTACTGGGGTCAGTGTTTCTGTCAATGACGCACCAAAAGCATCACATTTGAACTGGGGAACATGACACACACTTGGAATGTAGGTGTTCTCTGATTTGAGCATGTTGTGACATGTATTATTTTCTTTTTTTCACTTTGGCCAATGTTTGATCAAGAAACATGGGGTGACTTAACATGCTATAGTCTCACTCTCATCCTGTCATGGCCATCTGAGAACATATTTGGTGCTCTGGATTATGTGAAAACACCACTTGGTACAAACAGACAGACAGTCATTCGGAGACACACAAAGTTGGGGAGACGGTGTGCCACTGCTCAAAACTGCAAGCCACCAAAGACATTCACTGGGAGATGTAATTACATGATCATTGTCAAGCCATGACACACAGGCAGGTGGGCCAGATCAAACAGTTCATTTGAGGGACAGAAGTGTTATATGTGTGGGACACGGGTGGAAAAGTGAGAGGACGAACAGGTAGCAATTTTACCTAATATCTTGATGTACATACATAAAAAGAATAAAAATAAAGTCAAGATTCAATTCAAATACAGCAAAAATAGCTGTGTGAGCATTTGGGCTTGTGGAAATGTATACACTGTAGAGCTGCGCAGTGACGTCACCGCCCGGTTCCGGAAGGAATATTTCCCATTCATTTTTCTCAGACTTTTCGAAAATAATTTATATCAAGACGATTACGCTGCGGCCAAAGCCAACTCAGGTCGTGACAAAATCATGACAACAAACACAACATCGTCATATAATATATAATTAGAAGAAGTAGAAAACGGCATGATACAAGACTTTTTGTTTCGTTTTTCATCTTAGAAATTATTTTATTGTCCAAAAGTTTGTGTGTGTCATCATGATTCGTCACGACTCGAGTTGGCTTTTTCCGCGGCGTAATCGTCTTGATATAAATTATTTTCGAAAAGTCTATGAGAAAAATGAATTGGGAAAAGACTTGGAACGGGGCGGGGTGACGTCACTGCGCATCTCTATAGCGGCATCTTATTTTAAAAGACTTAAAAAACACAAGGAAGAGACAACATAAAGGCAG